>CM075769.1:32324517-33524517 GCA_037974665.1 Ehretia macrophylla
AGGCACTGTGCCGCAGGGGAGTGGGTGGTGGGTGGTGGTGGTGCTTGGTGGTGCTTGGTGGTGGTGGGTTGAGGGTTTGGAAGAGGAAGAAGAAGATAGGGATATTTTGGGTATTTTATTTTTAAGTAAGGGTAGTTTAGTTATTTTATAAATTTTCTGTTAAAATTTTAACGGTAGGGACCACAATGAGCATGTTTACAAACATTGGGGACCTTTTTGAGCATTTTAAAACAATGGGGATTAAATTGACTTTTGAGTAAACAATGGGGACTACTGCTGCATTTTTCCCTTTTATATATATCCTCACAAAATATCAAGATACTAAAATTATTAATTTAGCCTCTAGATTCGCACAAAAATAGGTATATATATAATGTAAATTTCACAAATGATCCTCAATTTTTAATCATTTTTTTCAATTTCGTCCCTAATGTTACAAATGTTAAAAATTCACTTCTCAATGTTACCAAAAAGTGACACAATTTATCCCTCCTGTCAAATTACTGTCAAAATTGAACAGAAATCGCCCTTGTGCTTAGCACGTGACCATCTTTTGAAGGGTGAAATGATCATTATACTATACAATTTCTTTTTTCTTTTATTTTTCTACTTTATTAGCTTTTTCTTTTCTTTCTTTATTCTTATAATTTTTCTTCTAAATTACCCCCACTCCACTCACCAACCCGAAACCCAAAACCCAAAACCCAACCGCCTCATCAAACCCATCCCTTTTCCCTCAAAAATATATAAAATATATGTTTGTATATATACACATAAATACACATATATATATATATATAGGTGTGGATCATCTTATATCAAATAATATTATGAGGAAAATTGAACGGTAATGAATTATTCCATCTTAACTGTATATAACTACATGAATATTTTACCATTGTTGGATTTCTCTCATTATGTAATTTGATATGAGAGGATCTAAGTATATATATGTGTGTGTGTGTGTGTGTGTGTGTATATATATATATGGGTTTATAAGAGATTGGTAGAAGTAAACAAGGAAATGGGGAAAGAATGAGAGGACTTTGGGCATATTGATTCGATTAGTGGAGACCCACTACTCTATATAAAAAGAAAAATCCAAAACAGAAAAAATACGTTCTGTAGGTTTTAGCCTCCAACAAACAAAGTAAACTCTCTCTACACTCTAGGCATTTAGGTTGTGGCAAACCAGTGGGTAGTCTTGTACTACATGCTATGACTTCTTGATAGTGCAGTGGAACAAACCAGATCGTTGATTACTCGTTTCCGCAATTTTGAGGTATGTGTGACTATCTCACTCTGAATCAACATTGGTATTAGAGCCTTAATGTTTGTTCTCTATACGATATTTAATTATATGCACTAGAACCCTTATTTTCAGTTTTTCATGATTTTTTAGCGGATTAATTATATAATAACGTTTCTGTGAAGTATCTCATATGGGGATAAAATTAATATTGCTAGAAATCTCGTGTTTTAAGGTATCTAACGCAGCTGATTTCATATTTTTCTGCTAAGTGTAGAATTAATTATGAATTTTTGAAGTTAGAATAACATTCTGCCTTTTAATTGTGTTACTGTTTACAATCAGATAGGTGCATATAATTGGTACTGGTAGAAACTACATGTTTCAAGGATTCTAATGGCATCAATTTCATAATTTTTGGATATCGTATGAATTTATTATGAATTTTTTAATTCTTTCAATGCGTATTGTGTTTTGTACGTTGTTTACATATCTTTTTCGTCCTTTTGCTGCATCAAAAAGTAGAGAAACCCTATGGCCAATTCCGTAGTGACACATGATAGAGAGAGAGATTATTTTTTATTTTGTTTTAAATTTTAGAATGAGTTTTAAATATTCTTTTTCCCAAAAATCAAAAATAAAAAATAAAAAAAGAGATTTTTTGACAAACACTCAAGTGGCGCCACATGGCAGCCATATGGTCCCAAATGGGCAGCCACGTGGTGGCCACATGGGCCGCCAGTGCCATAAGGGCAGCTTGCTGGCACCACGTGGCGCCCGCAGACCACCGGACGGCAGCGGCCGTCCCGCCACCAGACGACGGCGACCGTCCGGCCCAAAGAAAAAAAAAAAAAAAAAAAAAAAAAAAAAAAAAAAAAAAACAAAAATATATATATATATATATATATATATATATATATATATATATATATATATTAGTTATAAAATATTGTTTTAACTCCCCATATCTTTGTGATATTTGTAGTTTTGACCCCATGCACACAAAACTTTGTATTATTTGTGTTTTTAGCCCTATGTCACTTATTTTAAGCACTATATCTTAGTGATATGCTTAATTAGCCTCCCACTTTCACCTTTAGACTACAAAATTTTAATTAAATCAAATTAAGATTTGAAAATTATGGTATTTCCCACATAATGCAGAGCCAAAGAATTTAAAATTTTACGACTCAGAGGCATGAAGTTTTAGTAATTTCATTATGATACATAAAATTTGTGTAATTTTATTTGTTATTTAGTACAACATTTCAAATGCTGTGAGCATCATCTTTTTTTTATATTTAATCTAGACAAGTTTTGTTTTTTACTTTGTACTCCCAGGACTTGTGTAGTTGACTGGTGAGGATGAGTAGCACTGAGAGAAGAGAGAGGAGGGCTCTAGCTATTAAACATGGTCCCGGCACTAAACCTAGACGGCGTGAACTTAAAAAATATATGAGTCTACGTTGGTCGGATGATAAACCCTTTCGTGATAACATGAACACATTATTAGATGACGTTATCTATTTACGTAAACAACTAGCTCTTTTTTCGCCTAGAACAAAAGAAGAAGTAGAAGTCTTACTTAATTTCATGCCGAGAATGTATGATCCCGTAAAGCACAAGATAACTCAATCTGAAGATATGTGCTTCGATTTTATTGTGTGAGAAGTAGAGTTATTTGAGAGACAACGTGTGCTCCAAGGGTTTAGACTATCAGCCCTACTGTTCATTTTCTTCCAACATGAATAAAGCTAGAGGTGTGCATGAGAATGGCTTCATGTTTAATAAAGTGGCTAAGGAAAAAATTAAGGATCTACAATAACAACTGAATCCGATGCTTTAAGCTATGATTGATCAAATTCAGAATTCATGTGGCAAGAGATAATGCGTAAAGGGCGTAGAAAGCATGATTAGTTTATACTTTCTGCAAAATACCTTCTTTAAATTTATGTTTGAATACTCTTGCGTAGTATTTCATTGGTGAATTTTTCCCCACGTGTTTTCTTTGGATATTATTGAATAAACAATATGTCTGTTCTCTTTTCCATAATATATGAAATGCTTAATCCTAGTGGGAGTTCCATGGTAAACTGTGTGATTATCACATGGAGTTATTTCCTAATATTATGAATTTTAGTGATTCATCTTAAGAAATGCTATTTTGTTGGAATAAATTTAGTTGTATCTCTTAGACACTTGTATCACAAATGATGGCAAATCATACTACGATGCGCTGATTTTGTATCTTGTTTCTACTAGTTACATTCTGACACTTAATCCAACAAGATTATTAAATATCAGTATATGCATAATATCTCTTACAAACGTCTATGTAGAGCACCCTAATGGCATCAAAATCAATAATCGCTAACCTTAACAAGGGTGACAAACTAAACGGGGACAATTACGATGTGTGGCATCGTAAAGTTCAATACATCCTTAAGGAACAGGAAGTCCATGAAACACTTAACCATGTAATGGAAGAACCTGAGCAAAGTAATAGTGCCCAACATCGTAGGGATGCTGAAACTTACCAGGTCTGGAAACGAAAGAATTTCATCACTCGCATTACGTTGTTGAGCACAATGCATATTGCAGGAAGTGGCTCTCGTGTTATCCCTAACAGGTACAGGGTTTTAGAGCCTCCACTTTGTACGAGCTCGCGAGTCGCATGACCTATCTGCCAGTATGACTTAGGAGTATTTTGGAATTAGTTTCCAAGAGAGATATCATGGGATACGTTCCCACCCTACCTTGTGTGAGTGAGAGATGATGAACTTCGGGCATATTGCACCTAAGTTGGGGTGGCCCAATTAAATGACCCAAATAGTGGAGGCCCACTACTTCATATAAAAGGAAAAACCCAAAACAGAAAACATATGTTCTGTAGGTTTTAGCCTCCAACAAACAAAGCAAACTCTCTCTACACTCTAGGCATTTAGGCTGTAGCAAATCACTGGGTGGTTTTGTACTACACGCTATGACTCATTGCTAGTGTAGTGGAATAAACCAGATCGTTGATTACTCACTTCCAAAATTGCGAGGTATGTGTGACTATCTCACTCTGAATCAATATTAAGAATAGAGGAAAATGCAGAACATACCCCTGTATTTTACAAATTTGCGCATAAAACTCTGTGTTTTTAAAAGCGCGTGAAATCCCCACTGATATTTTGAATGTTAGACAACATCCCCCGCCGTTTATTTTGTCGTTAAAGTTAACCAAGAATATAATTCACGCGCATATATTGCAATTGGGATCCGTATTATACCTTAAAACATATGTGCAAAATTCCCTTTATTACATGTTTTAAGTTATCATGCAATTGTTTAGAACCATCAAAATACATTGGTGATCTTCTTCACACACTCATCTTTACAAACACATTAGGTCATCTGTCTTGAAATAGAAGGGCAAAGAGGAGTAGAGGTTTCATATGAAGGCTAGTCATCTTCCAAGGATCCATCAAGCACTTTCTTCGAAATATGCCCTAAAAATCTTATGTTTTAACCTTTTGAAAAATCGTAAAACAAATTTTCACAATATAGTTCCATACCTTAAGTGTAAAAAGAAATCTCTTAGAATTTGCATTTTTTTTCTTTTCTTCTTGAATCTGGTCTTGTTAGTAGTATCAATGGTTTTACACCTAACAAATAGAAATCCAATTGAAAGTGTCTGCAAAAATAATTAGGACAATTAGATAACAGAGTTTGATATCTATGAAACAATATGTAAAGAATTGGTTTAAGCAAAATTGCAAAAAACCAAAATACAATGGTCACAAATGATAGACACACGGCTGACTAATGATCTTTTATGCAACGCCAATTTTCTTATGTTGCCTTTAATTTGAGCTGAACACGACCTAATTAATGTGATTTTAGTCTTCTTTCTTACCATCTCACACTTACTATGCATTTCTCAAGTACATATATTGCGATAATCATAAAAACATGATTGATTAACACTTGAATCAAATTTGGGTTTGAGAGAAGTTTTGTATTTTCTTTCTCAAGGGTTTTTTTCTCTCTCTAAGATAATGAAACGAATGGTATATATTTTCGTCTTTTGATAAATTAAATTAATGAATTGTCACAACGCCATATTTCTCCAGGTTGTCGGAGGAATCAACAAAGGGCACATGTACGAGATCGGGTCTTAGGGTTCAGTGGAGTTTACACACACCGTCCCGCCGCCTAGAGGCCATATCACAGAGATGGAGATCCAATCAGCTGTTGCCAGAGCAACAAAAACCTTGCACCAATAGGTGACGGAGCAGAACGCTGAAATATGTAAACTTCGAGAGGACCAAGCCGAGGAAATGCGTAAACTTAGGGAAGACAATAATGAATAACTTCGTCAACTTCAAGAACAAATTTCGCTAATCATGCAACGGTTCCCAACTCCTCCAGAATAGCAGCCTCATCCTGGTGATAGGATAGAAGATCAATCCAGATGATAACAGTCCTTTTACGATATTAACATATTTTGTAATTAAACGTATGTTTTATGATTATTTAACTTTAAATTCTAAACTTAAAATGTTTTAATTAGTATGCTTTCGTTAATTTAATGTTTGTGTAATTAGTATATCAATTTTGAAATAATTAAAAATTTATCACAGGTTTATTTTTTTAAAAAAATTTAAAAAAATTCACAAAAAGCGACAGAACAGAAACGAAATGGTGAGGGCGACGAATTGGAGACAACATTAGAAGGGAGATGAACCGAAGATGATGTGGCAAAGGAGACGACTTGAAAAGGGAGACGAATCTGAGATGACACAATAGGGGAGAAAATTCGAAGACGACTTGGAGCTGGAGACAAATTGGAGACGACAGTGCACGAGAGACGAATCGAAGACGACAGTGCGCGGGAGACGAATCGAAGACGAGCTTGGAAAGGAGACGACTTAGAAAGGGAGACGAATCTTAGACGACACAATAGGGAAGACAAATCAGATACGATTTTCTTATGGAGACGAACCGAAGACGAATATAATTTGCGACGAAAGGGAAACGAATTTTGGTTTGTCGGCTTTTGAGACGAAATAGAGATGAAATTCAATTTTTTCGACGACTCAAAGGGCGACGACCAATTTTGATCTCTTTTTCGTCGCCTTTCCAGATTGGAGACGAAAAAGAGACAAAAATGTGCCTTCTTCATTTCTGAAATTTCTTGTAGTTGGTATCAAAAGAGAATAACAAGAATAATTCTATGTTACATTCAAAAAAGTGCTTCATAATAAATCCAGATCATTAAATACCAAAAAGGTGACTTAGAAATAAGGAGAAGTAATCTAAAATTAGACAGAGATCATTAATATGTATATCGACTTTTGACAAGGGGAAGAGCGATATTTAATCGTTAGATCCATTTCCAATACACCTTCACCTTGTGTAGCAAAAGAAAATGTTTGTGGTATAATATTATCTTGTAAAACAAAGTATCATTTTATTTTATTTTTTTGGATGATAAGGACTCACCTTAGACAAGATCACTCTCCTTATCACCAATTGTCACGCCCCGAGCCCAAGATTCGCGGAGGTTAAAGTAGGGACGGGACAAAGTCAACAATTTAATACGTGTAAAATCTTCATTCATAACCTAAACATCCATTATCAACCCACAAGTAGCTTTAAAAGTATTCTCAAGGCATTTGATATTAAAGGCCACACCATCCTATTACATAATCACAAGACTTAGATTCACTGTTTGAACTTAATACGTAGCCAAATGAAGATGTCTAGGCCTCAAAAGAATAGTTGTATAACTTAATACATAAATACGAGTCCAAAAGAATATTACAATTCATAGAAATGTTCAATATATACATCACAAGTCTCTATCATCAAGCTACATCTTCATCATAACTATAGAGATCACATTAGACAAAAATCTATCTCATCACATAGAGAGGTTTTACCCTCAACCTGTACAGTTGGCTCAGGCTCCACTTCACCTGTAATTGTTAGAAAGAAGGATGAGCGACACTTAGCTCAATGAGGGATACCAGGAAGGGGATTTTCGCAATCATTTTTATCAATTCGCAAACATTTCGAAAAGTCGTGCTATGCATAGACAACACTTAACAAGAACAATAAGAACGGAACAATCATAAGATTAAACAAGTAACTCTACCCTACGAGGACCTCAAGGGAACAAGCGAGAGTAAGAACCATCTAGTAAAAGGATACAATTTCACGAATTTTGTTGGAGACGGCCAATCTCGAAGCTTCGTATCAAATCTTCCTCAACAATCCAATCAAGAGGGCACTCCGGAGGCAACTCAACCATAGTAGCCGAAACCGTCCTGGCAGGTCCGATACTGCCCAGGCGGAACAGAACTTCTACCATGGGGTTTACTAGATTATATGAATCATTTAACATTTGAACTAGTACGTCCCAACTCTCCAAGGAAACACACCAAGTGAGAGATGGCTCTTAACAAATTAAGAACACATTTGACGAGCAACAAAGTAGGTTACCTCCGACAAGCAAGCATAAATCACACAATGATGTCATCAAGCTCATAGTAGGTTTAATATTTCATCAAACAATTCCGAATCAAGCAAGACTTCATGTGCAATGCAAGTTCAACAATTACATGTCCCTTACAATGCCACAATAACATCTATAATGCTCATTAATCATGCTAGCAAACTAGGCAATAAAATTGTATCATAATCCAATGCAAAATAGGCTCAATGCACAAAAGAAATGGGGGAGTCAGAAGAGGGAGTTGGCTGAGGGAGGTCAACCGACTCCTTCATCCGACTCATCCAGTAGGAGTCGGATGAGGGAAGTCAGTTGAGCCCTCAATCGGCTCATTCAGCTAAGTAACAACAACATGAAGTTTTCTTGCTCTTTCATCCTCTTTCCTCCATACTTGCAACTTCTATGCTCAAGCACAATTTTCCCATCATCCACACTCCACACACCACTATCAAAACAAGCAACAAACATCATGTAGGCATAATTCATCATAGGTGCAAATAAAAGTCTCAACTAGCAACTACAAGCCACTTACAAGTTCAACATCCAAAATTTGTCACCTAATGTAGCATCCTCTATTTTCATACTTCAATACAAGTATAGTACTCACATTTAACAAGATACTAACCTACAAGAGCTTGTACAAGCAAAGTATGACACTACAACAAAGCTTTGAAACTCTAAGTCCTCAATTTAAGCTCAAATCCACCATCTAGCACACATACAACCTTAATCATGCTTAATGAACATATAAAACTCATAATCATGTACTAGATGACTTTTACAAAACTTTTGAAAACATCATTCACCTTAATCTTGAGTTTGAACGCAAAGATTGATGTGGAGAATGCAAGATATGGCTTGGAAATGTAAGAAGCTAGCTTGGAAATGGTTGAAAATGCTTTGATCTTCCCTACTTCTTCTTTTCCTTATTCCTTTTCTTCTTTTCTATCTTCCTTTCTCTCCTCTCTTGGCCAGCCCTATTGTGTGTGTGTGTGTGTGTGTGAAATGTCTTGCTTTGGAAGACACAAATGTTAGGTAGGACATTATCTTGTTGCCCAAATGACCACCTTGCCCCTTCAACTAAAAGTTAACTTCTAGTTTGCCATTTGGTTGTGTTTTAACCAACTTAGTTACTTGTCTTGACTTGGTAATGTTTAATTAATACCTACGACATCTAAAACACCTAAATACACATAAGTGAACATAATTGCACGTAAAATGATTCAAATGCATGTAAATCGATGTAAACACATATTAAATGATATGATATGCACATGGGGTTTCATGCGGAGCTTCACACCAACGATCCTTAGTTGCGTCCGTAAGAGATGCTTGTCAACCACTCTTAAAGCCCAACGTGGTTTGACCACCTAAGACCAGCTCTTTAGCTCACCCAATAAGAGCAGAAGCGACCGACATACAATTATCCCAAACGAGTGTCCCTCAGACCATCCATCCAGCCTCCTTACTCGTAACATGGCCCCAAACAAACGAACCACTGTCATCCTTACTCCTTTCTGAATGAGCCAAGGAGCTCACTCTAATACCTTATTTCACAGTCGATCGCAAGATCTACTCTACGGTTATAAATTTTATTGGTGTAGTAACGCACTTTAATATATACTCTAGGCCAATCAATGGTCATACAATATTATAATGAGAAGTCATTGGTTTAAATATTTTTTATCACAATAACTTATTACTTGATCATTTCACTCAATTTAAACAAAATATCAATTTACGGGTAAAAGTAAAAGACGAGAATTTAGATAGAAGAAATTTCTCCTATCTGATAAATGACATTCAGTCTCATGAAAAAAAAACAGACTTCACATTTTGTGAGAGAGTGTTGAATGCCATTTAGCGGATAAAAACATTTCCCTTAGGTAGAATGTCAGCACAATGGACTTGAAAGAAATCTATAACTGATGACACCACTCCAATTTGGATAAAAAAAAAGGGTTAAATCCATTTTGTAACCATATCCTTTGTATAAGGTGACACTTATTACCCCTCACCTTTAAAAAAACCCACTTAGTAACCTTTGACTTTGGTCAATTTTAACAGAATTAGATTTCTGTTAATAACAATAGCACAATTACTTAATTACCCTTGTGAAATTTTTGTAAAGACAAATTAACCCCTTAACAAGAAAATCACAAACCAACCAATTGCCTCACACCACTCCACGGCTGACCCATACCCCAAACCTTAGATATGTGCCCCCAATTCCCCCGTCATCCCTTACAACACTACCCCCAACCCCCTTACAACGCTGAGCTCTACCCTAAAACCTAAATCTGCTGTAGTGGCACCTGAAAAACCACCAAACCCCTCAATGCAACAGCCTCGTTGTAGGGTGCACCAAGAATCATAATAGTTACAAGTCATATTTTGCAGTTTCATTTGTGCTGCAAAAGTACCTGTATCACCACATATATCTAATGCAAGCCTAAGAACATTCTTTGCTCATTTAGGCAGCAGCAAAAATTGAGCTATAGGCAAGTCAAGATCTGATTTGTAATGTAAAAATCTCATCTTTTCGAATTTGAAGTCAAATCCCATCTCCTGCTTCAACTTTGCTAAATAGTGTAATGGCACCATTGAACAGTGTTTTCAAGTAAGAGAGCAAAAAGATATGTGGGCAGTTAGCTGTTAGTGGTGGTGGTGCTTGTTCTTAAAAAGAAGTGGCGGCGAGGGAGGAGGTGACAGCCACAAAGGATGAGGGACTGTGCGTGTGTGTTTAGTGTTTGGCATCGATGATCGATGCATGCATTTGTGATCGTGTGTGAAAGGGGTGTGTGTTGATGATATATATATTTTTTTTTTGTCGAAGTGGGTTGATGATGAAGAATGGGTGTTATTGGTAGTGGTATTTTGTCCAAATAATATTAGCAGTAATGAATTCTGTTAATTGTTAACAAAAGATTGATATAAGGATTAATAAGTGGGATTTTTAAAAAATAAAGAGTAATAAATATCACCACATGTAAAAAACAGTGTTACAAAATGAATTTATCCCTTAAAAAAAAATACAAAGAAAGAGAGGAAAAATTCACAAGGGCGTCTTATTCAAAACCACATGAACTAAGAATGGGGCGGAAGAAGGAATTGCCAACAGGTGTACCCGGATATAGAATATTATCACTGAAATGTGGAGACACAAAGCAGCTCATGGCAGATTAGGGTAAACACACCAATTTAAACATATGATTAACAATTCAACACTCTGAAGCATCAGAAAAATATATGTCAAATCAAATTCCTCTTCTTAGATAAGGTGTGTTTCTTAATTTTAATTATATATTTATATGTATCTTTTTTCTTATCATTTTTACAATTTTCTTTAGGAAAGATTCTATCTTTATTCTTATCTTATTTATATTTTTGTGATTGTTTTACATCTAGTGCGTGATGTGTAATTCTTGAATTTTGATACAGAAGCGGAGAAATTGAAAAATGGGAGCTTTTCTGGAGACTGGTATTGTTATATGGTATAATGATGATTGATTTTTTGAGTTTATGAATAATTTTCTGATGGGTTTTAACTAATCCGATCCATTAGTAGAATCTATGAGTTTTAAGTTTTGATTGTTCAGAAATCTTTTTATATTATAAGGAAGGAAAAGATGGTAAAGTTTGGAACTTTTGATTGGATTATTAGTGGGGTTTGATTTGAATTTGGAATTTACTCATTTCCGACCCTTCACCGACTGCACATAGCTGAAGGTTCGTGCACAAGGCTACCTTAAGCAGTAGAGGTGAAAAGAAGTTTTAGGTGTTCGAGAATTTAGCTGTCTGCTTATGGAGGGAGGAAGAGTTTTTGGTGAAGGCTTAACTGTGTTAGCTAGGGAAGTGAAATTAGAAGAAGATGAGGAAGAGTTTCAAAGCTGTTGCGAGGACGAGGATGAGTTTAAAGAGAGGGAAGAATCAGTGAAGGAAAATAGAGAGGATGAGGATGAGGAGGATGGGGTTAAACTCGATGAATATTCTGTGAAGATGTACTTCAAGGGTGTATCTGTGGTGCAGCCAGGAGATTCTGGGGCTGGTTTTTCTGGAATTGGGGTGGTTATGGAGAGATCATGTAATGCTGCTACTATTCAAGTACAAAAAAGGCTTGATTTTTACGTGGAAGAATCTGTGGCAGATTACTTGGCTTTGATGGATGGTTTGTTAGAGGCTGTTCAAAACAAGGTTAAGCGAGTCTTTGCCTTTACCAACTCTGAGGCCTTATATGATCAGGTGACATTTCTTATTTCTTTAAAGATGTCATTCTTCACACACTTATTGTGGTTAGTTGTTTATTGTCATGATATGGTTATGCAAGTAATGAAATATTCTGGAAAATATTACCGGCTTGACTTTCTAAATGGGAATTTGTATTTTGAAAGAGTTATTGTGCTATAAGGACCTAAGGTTGAATGTAGATTTTATTTTTAGGTCGTGAGATTGAATGTAGGTTTAAGTGAATGGATTAGGTAATCTTTTTCTTTATTTTTTGGATCACTAATCACAAGACAATTCCTATTTCTGATAATTTATAGTTATCCATCGATCTATTGAATGTAGGTCTCTGAGAAGATAAAATTCCATTATTTAATCTGTTCAAATTGAAGAGAGAGAAAGACATGTGGCATTTTCCAAGTAGAGAAATTAGATTCCTCATGCCCTAGACTGTTTAGTTTTAATTTCTTGTCAAAACTATTTGTAGTGTTCATTTACACCTAAAGCCTTAAGTATTGAATAAGCCTTCTGACTACCTTATCTTGTATACCTCATCTTGTGCAAAATATAGAAATGTAATTATCGGTAGTAACTGACTGCTTGATTTTATCTCTTTTGACATTCTTGAAAGCAAAATACCTTGTCAACTTCAAATGTTCAGAGTACCGATATGGATTTTGTCAGGTTATGCATGGTAAGCAACTAGAAAGGGCTCTTCACACAGCACTGAGGCAGAGGGTCTTAGAACATGCCAATGATCTGGAAATGTTTGTTCTAAAGTATGTTCCTCATGTAGATCTCCAAAGGGCATTACGGTTAGCCCATGTGGCAGTTGGGGTGGTCTCATTTCCCACCAATGGGGCTATATCTGTAGATAGTTGTTCAATATGTTGTGAGGAGAAGCTATCCTCGATGATGGTGGAAATCAAGTGTTCCCACAAATTCTGTTCCCACTGTATGAAGGCATATGTTGAGGGAACCGTCCAGTCCCGTCACGTCCCCATTAGATGCCCTCAATTAAGATGCAAATACTATATCTCTGCTTCTGAAACTAAATCATTTCTTCCTGTTACCTTATATGAAACTTTAGAGAAAGCTCTTGCAGAAGCAAATGTTCTCAACTTGGATAAAATATGTTGTCCCTATCTTAATTGTTCAGTTCTGCTGGATCCTTATGAAAGCTCATCTAGCAGAGCCAGTTCATCAAGTCAGTCAAGTAATAGTTGTGTGGAGTGTCCAGTCTGTAAAAGATTCGTCTGTGTGGATTGTGGGGTTCCTTGGCATTGTTCATTGACCTGTGAAGAGTATCAAAACCTCCCTGTGGAGGAGAGGGATTCTGGAGACATCACTCTGCATCACCTAGCTCAGAATAAAAGATGGAGGCATTGCCAGCAGTGCCAGAGGATGATTGAGCTGACACATGGTTGCTACCACATGATTTGCTGGTAAGTGTGTTTTCTTTTGGAATCCTTTCGCATCCTTGCTTAATAGCTTTGGAAGCTTTTGAATATGTGTGGCAATATCATATATATGCAGAAGGTTTGTGGCAATGTCATCGCATGCAATATCATCTCGCACTGTGAAAAAATGTTCACATTGTATTCTGTATTTTGCAGATGTTACTACCACAAGACTAAGCATTGTCTAGGATGAGAAATTCCCTGTGCCTTGTCTGAAATGCATTGATTAGACAGGGAAAAGATTTAAATTTCCTCTATACTGAAGTTAAATAACTAAATAAATGCAATTTGGAACTTTTTAAATAACTAAATAGATGCGTTTTGGAAGTTTTCTTACTTGAATAAAAAGTTTCTTTTTTTATTTTCAATTTGCAGGTGCGGTCACGTGTTTTGTTACTCTTGTGGTTTGGAATATAGGGATGGCCAACAGTCATGTCAGTGTGCATTCTGGGATGAAGATTACATTGAGGATGTGGAGCCACATCCTGCCGAACAATTTGAACAATGGTCATGGGACTCATTTGAATCAATTCCAATGACGATGGATGCATATTCAGATCAGGAGAGATCACAGCTGGCTCTTATCCAAAGGTTTCTTGCTGGAGGTTTTAGCCTTACAGACCTCAATACTTGCCAATCCCCACCAAGGTGTACAGACTCATACGTGGATGCAATGAAGGATCTCCAGCAGCTTCCATGGCTTGAAAGATTTGTCTCTGCGATAAGTGATAACTACTATCAACTATGAAGACTACATCCAGTGAAGCTCGCAAGCATCAAATGATTTGAACATCTGAATATTTGCAAGAAGTTGAGTGGCATCCCAGAGGCATAGTTCTAGGAGGTAGAGTATCTCGCTCTCACGCTCTCTCTCTTAAGCCAAGTAGGCTATATTTATGTAGTTTTCAGTTATCACTCTGTGTTCAAAGACCTATCAGCCAGAATTTTTCCCATAAGGGCTAGGGATTTCAAAATCATAAATAGTTCTCTTCTTGAAAGAAAAAGGAATAGAAAGAAGAACAGAAAGACATGCATATCTTTTCTACAAAGGGCGATCTTAGAAATTAGAAATGTGCCTTTTTGTACTCCCTCTCTTGCTTAAGTTTTTCAATTCGGATAGTTGTCCTAGAGCGAAAATGAAGAAAAAGGATCCTCAATAGAGGTGATATTCCAAACTCAAGTAAATGGCAGGACATAATGTATAAGATATGGTGTAAGGATCTTCTCATAACATCATAATATTTATGAACGGGATTCAAGTTTCAACTGTTGTGAATTATTCACATTATTTTTTTATAACTGTATTAACAATTTACAATCATAAATCTTGTTCATATCATCACAACGTTATAAATAGATCTATTCAGCCTCCTTATGATTGTGCCGGCTGTAACAGAATAATTTTATTGGCATAAATGACTTTTCAGTGTGGGTCACTTTTGCACCATATGCGAAGTAGACGATTCTTTTTGCACTTTCTCTTTTTATCACAAAGTGAGTTAATTTTTTCACCAAATTCCGTTTATAGCAAAAAATTCATGCACCAGACTATCCTTTATTGGTTAGTTTTCAAGAAAGTGGAACGCATTAATTACTAAAAACAGAATATTCAATAAAACCATGCATCCTTTTTAATTTATAGCTAGAAACAGAATTTTTCTGACTTTACATGTACATCAATAGAAACAAAAAATCAGCTGCAAATCCAATAAATTTACATTAAAAAATTCCTCTCCCCAACCATATTATGCTGGTCAACCAAAAAAGAAACTACCCCATCCACTACTTTTTCACTCTCAACAACTACAACATTGTTAGATACATTTCTCAATGCATGTGTTGGAAATCCAGCAGCCACACCTCCATAGTAAAATGAGTATTGCACATGATTGATTCTATTAGGAAACACCAAAACTGATGAAAAATCAGCAACCCATTGAGTTGTTCCATTCCCAGCCACCGTCAATTTCCCCACAGTAGATTTCAAGCTCATCCCATTCACAATGTTGTGATCAATCACCACTTGATCAACACTTGTGAATTCTCCATCTAGTTTCACAATTGGAACCATGTTTTTAGCATCCCCAGAAAACATATTGTTGATGATATTAAGCCCTGAAATTTGACCCTTAATTGACTTGAGCACAATGTTACCATCCCCTAGAAAAAAACCATTAGATACAAGAACCTGAGCAGGGTCTTCAATCACTATGCTGTTGAAGTCTAGGTAACTGTTAACTATTCTAGTTTGTGCAGCTTTAACTAGCATTCCTACACCACCAAAATATGTAGCCTTGTTGTAGCAATGCACCCCTGTAACAATGTTAGCCTGACCCCTGAGAATTATTCCAATGGCTGCTGAGAATATAGCTACATCGGTAACCGCGTTATCGTTACTGTCAAGATCGATCGCGGTTGCTGAATAATCTTTCTCACCTCTGTCTCCTCCGACGGTTGGATGTTGTCCAAGAAAGGAGCTTGATATGAAGGTCTCATGACCTCTCTCTACTAGAACTCCTTCTGTACTGAAGTGGATGAAGAAACAGTTGGTTACGCGAATTCTGGCTGATTCTATAATCAGTAGTCCTCCTCCTCTGTAGCTAGAATCAAAGAGGATATCCCGGAAAGTAATGCCCTCGTAGTAGATTCCATTGTTTTGGTCTCTTCTATCAGAAAGACTATCATGAGAAAATGTGTTTTGTCGAAATTTCACGGAATTGGGTGACCATAATTCGATGAGATGCCTATCACCAGGAAATGTGTTGGATGCTCGCAGGGTACCTCCTTGTACCTGAGAGGAATTATCAACATAGTTATTAACAATTGTATCGCCTTGCTATGAATAATTAATGAAACATATTATTAGATAAAACAAGTCATTTTGTTAAAAGCTATTTGACCTTTATTTATCTCCAGGACTTAGGTTTTGTTTGGTTTAACTTTTTGATAGTGAAAAATGTTTTCTGTGAGTTTAGAAGCTGATCTCACCAGTTTGGCTCATTTTTGAAAGTGTTTTTAGGTAAAAGTTGAAGCTAAAAAAAACTAAAAAACAAGAAGTTCCAAATTGGAACTTTTCAAAATAGGCTTTTGCGAATTTGTTTTTATATAATGTGGGAATCTATTTTTTTTCCACATATACCCCTTCATATTTTTTAAAATACAATATTACCCTCAAATTTTTTAAAAGTTCAATATTGCTCAATATAGGTCAAACAGTTAACAAATTTTATTCAACAACATTTCTAATTAAAGCTCTACTACAAAAGTTTTACAATTTAAAACTAAAATCTCATAATTAAGTCAAACGGAACCTTAGTTGGGAACATGTTAATTACCTGAATATAATTTGCTGAAAGGTTATTAACAATTAGCATTTTTAGACAGTGATGAGGAAATGTATTTGCTCTTTGGGATAACCATGAGTCACAATCTTATTTGTCAAATAAACCTTTGTATTGACACTTTTACCTTTAATTTGTTCTATTTCTCATAAGGAAATATAATGGAGGAATATTGGAAAAATCGGACGGGGGAAGAAGCTGCTAGATACAAGGTTTGGACAAAACAATATTAAAAAGAACCCACTTGACTTGGATTTCTACATATTGTTATAATGGTTTAATCTTACGAGAAAAATTCAATAGTGGTACATTGATAATATATAGTTATTATGAAGGATGTTAGATAGTTAAATACCAATGGATCTCCCTCATACGGTGCCATATGTTACGAGAGGATTAGAATATGAGAAATGCTACATGCCACATTATTTTGATCATCCAAACACCACTTCTTATGCGTATACTTAATTGACATATTAAAAGAAGAAAGAAAAATTAAAATATTTGTAATTTTATCATGACAATTAAGCGTCCATGTAGAAGTGGTATTGGAGTTATAAAAATAGAGTGATATATAATAATAGATCCAAATTATTTTTTAGTCACTATTGTTTTTTAGTGACTAAGAGATTAATTGTTGAGCATTGAAATAAAATTGAAGGATCTGAGCCATTAAACATTATTAGACTAGTTTGTAGAGCAGAATCTCGGATCAATATGCTTCATCCACGTATAATTTAACTCTCGTAGGCAGCTCCCATTCAACACTACCTCTTCAATCCTTAACCACACACGAGGAAGATTTTTTGGAGTTTTCTCCCATATAAAAAAATTATAAAACAATTGATCACTTTTGTAAGATTTTAAACTATATTATTTAATACGAATTAATTTTACGTTAGAACTTTATATTTTCTAATAATAGGGATGACAACGGTTATTTGTTGTATCCGAAACCAATAAATACTAATAGGTAAATCAAAAGGTTTTGATTTTTATAAATGTAATCGACGGGTAAAGCAACAGGTTTTGATTATATAGTTTTTATATGTATTATATATATATATATATATATATATATATATAAAATATTTAAATTTGATAAAAAATATGAAAATAATTTTCATACTAATATCTAAAATTATATCAATAGAAAATTAAAAATAGATTATCTTTTAAAAGATTTGAGGCATAATACAACTATTTAAAAAACAAAAAAAACAAAAACAAAAAAAAGAGCTATTGGGCTTACTCCAACTAAAAGAATACTAAAAAAAACTCTTATCTATTTAACCCTAATACTAAACTGAAGGTAGCAAATTTTAATTTCGAATAAATTCCTGGTCTCAAGCATGTCTTCATCATAGATTAGAGCACAAATTCATGGTAGCCAATTGAATTATCAGTTGTAGTTGTGAATGCTTTTTTTTTTTTTCTGCATAACTTCTTGATATTAATTTTTACTCATAAAATTATTATGTCATTTATTTCAATTATTATCATTGCCTTGGATTCCCTTATTTTTGTTTCTTTATAATTAAATTAATTAGTTTTTTTTTTACATTTTTTAGGTTTGTTTTTTATTTAACTAATTTTTTATTTTTTTAATTAAACGGTTACAGTTACAATTAATCGAATTTTTTTTTATCCTTAACAATTAAGGTTATGATTCATGGTTTTTAAACCCATTAAATTTCGATTAAAGCTATGAGATTTTGTAAATAGTTTTGATTACGATTTCTTCATATTTTGTAATTAACCGAACCACTGTTACGAAAAGGTTTAAGTTTTCAAGTTTTCACATTCAAAGGTTCAAGACTTCAAGTTTTCCCTCCAGTGTGCTGCCTAATTTAAAGTTTTTTGCTTGGAAATACCCAAAGACTTATTTCCTTCACTCAGCCAAAATTCAAAATTATAGTTTATAATTTCTTTTTTCTTTTCGCGGGACAAAAAAACTTGACTTGTTTAGAGCATACCACGTTTCACACGGCTATTAGCGTGTTAGGTTTCATGTCATTTCATTACTGGTTTACTAGCCATGCATGCAGCCTTTAAGACAAGACAAGAACAGTGGATTGATATTCATGGTTAATGTATCTCCATGCGAGAAAGGCGCTCCACGTGTTTTCATGTAGACAAATGGCGAAAAAGCAGTGCAGATAACCCGTAAAAAGATTCACGAAAAGAACAATTTAATTCGAAAAACAGATTCAATTTTTGAACATTGAACGTAGTAATGTATAATTTAAATAACGTTACGAAAGAATTCAAATCTTGATAAGTACAGAAACGTACCAGAATGTTGCCAACACCAGGCGGAAACCTCATGGGATTGCTGATCTTGTAATTCCCACCTTGCAAGTCAATGATGACACCACCCAGATCAGTGATTCCAGGTAATAATTCAAGCCCATTCTGTGTTTTGAAGGCATCACTAAGAACCCCTTGGATAGCGTTAGTGCTATCTTGCGCACCGGTTGGGTCAGCACCGTACCCAATTGGATAAAACACTCTTCCATCACTCTGGAGAGAGACCATGCATTCACCAAAAACCAAAATCATTCTTTAGAGAAGCAAGAACAAAGTGAAATGACTAATAAACCAAATCCAACGAAACCAATATATATATATGTGTGTGTGTGTGTGTGTGTGTGTGACTAAGACAATGAGACAGTAATAACCTTTATGGGGTTTGAAGGTAATGGAGGAGGGACTGGGGATGTGGATATGGGGGATGTGATTTTCTCTTGAAGCTTTGATTGGAATTCGTATAGCTTCAGCTGTCTAAGGGAACAATTTGATTCTTTTGCTAGCAACAATATTAGAATGAACAAGTATGCTGATGTAAAAGGTAGCATTTTGTTTGTCCAAGAATGTTTCCGAGAGATGTACAAGACATGAACTTGTAGGGAGAGAGAGAGAGAGAGAGAGAGAGAGAGAGAGAGAGAGAGAAGAGGAAAATGCCCATCTAAGCCAAGTTAGAATTATATAAGAATACACTATAACATTTTAATTTATAATATTTTAATTGAAAAAATGATGATTTAGTTGTAACGATTTTTCAAACTATTGTTTATTATTTAAAAAAATTCATTATGGTAAAGCATTTATAATGATACTATATGCAATAATTAAAATTATTTATACTATATGTAGTACAACTTTAAGTTTTTCTTAAATAAAACTAAAATAAAAACGATTTTAAATATTACAACATATAAAAATGTGATGGGGAGGGGAGAATCATAGCTACAACTATACTAGTTAATGGCTTTATTGCTTCCAATAAATGCCTGCAATTAACTTAGATCTACTTAGGTAGCCATTAGAAAATTGGAACTAAAGAAAGTTTAATGCAGATCTCAGCTGATAGGTATGGTTTAATTATCGTTAGAGTAAGTTTTAAATATGGTGTGTGTATATATATATATATATATATATATAAATATATATATTTGTGAAGTCAATTGTTGCGTGGATTGAACAGCAAACTTTGGACTTGATCAAATATACTTTTTGGGCCTCTCATATCCCAGACAACAGCTATTACAATTGCAAATGTCCCTAGAAAAAAATAGACCTAGAGAATTTCTCCCTAAAATAATTATTTAGTTTTTTTTATTAAAGACTTTATCTCCTTTGTAACTAAAAAATTAAAAAAAATTATAAATATAAATATAGATTGGTGACATATTTGTTATGGATAATCTTAACTTTCTATTATATCATCTCCAATCCATTCCTTAAACCCTCTTTTACCCTACATGTACGAATATTTTTAGAGATATTTATCTCTAACGGCATTTTAGAGAATCTCTACAAAATAGAGAATTCTTACATCAACCTTTTACTATCTCTACATATAGAGATAGTAAACTCATTCTCTAAACTATCTCCAAAATCATTTGACAATTAAAAAATAGAAATGTTGTTGGAGTGAAGTTAAAATAAAAATTCCTTAAAATCAAAATATAGAAAAGTTGTTAGAGTGAAACTGAAATAAAGGATCCCTATATGTAGAGAAATGACTAAAATTCTCTACATATAAAAAAAAAAAAAAAAAAAAAAAACTATTAGAGATGACCTTCGATGGCTACGCCTAAATCTAAGTATCTTTTGTCTTCTTGATGTTTTTTTAAATTTACATAGTATTCTGATCCCATAATATATTCGAAAGCATAATCACTAAAAGTTACATATATGTAAAGAGATCGAATAACAATATGTAACCTTTTCTTATTTTTGTTGGATATCGATGTGTAACTGGATGAATATTTTTATTCGATTAAAAAGGGAAAAAAAAACATACTCACATTATCGATAAGATACCTTGTGCTCAAAATCTTCGGGTTTGAATGTATCACACATTGATGATTTTGACCTCAAAATCTTTAAATTTTATGAAGTGACCATTTTATTTAAAAGTTTAAATTGTTAGAGTTAATTTTGAGACTTACACTTATTATGTATAATCTTCAACGTGCGTCCACAAGTGTAAGTGAAATTAGTTTTGAACCTTACGCTTAAATTAGGTAACGGTAAATTTTGAACTCAAGACTACCTCATCTAAAATTTTAAATTATTATAAAAAAAATTATTATATTATATATTATTTTCAACAGAATGTGTCATACAACCAAAATAAAACAATAGCATGTCATGCATGAACTCAATTCCTTTCGGTGATGGACCAAAAAAAAAAGGGGGAAAAAAAATCTTTCGGTGAGGTTCGCGAATTATGCTTAACCTTTTTGACCCTATAGCCTGAGCATTTCATTGTCTGCTCAATCATCATCATCCTCTATTTATTTAAAAAAAAAAAAATTTGATCATCCTCTAAATTGAGAAAGTACTCTTTCCTTGTCAGTGTCTTTCAAACATTTTAAATAAACTATTTATAAAATCTAAAAATAATTTAGTAAGCTAGAGCATATGATCAATATTTAAAACTCTAAATTTACGTGAAAAATATGCAATGATTCTAAAAAAGCAGCCATTTATAATTAGCAGCTAATCAAGTAGTCTTTACGGAATAATTTTTATAATCGAAATAATGCATACAAATATAATCTACCAGTGCTGACTTGGTGTCTAATATGTTAAGAAAACTCCCTATAATAGTTGCAATTTACGTAAATTTACTTTCATAAATTTCCTCTAGTAGTATGATACTCGCTTTGTGTGTTTGAAAGATCTTAAAATCGATTCTCCGAATAGGCACATTCTTGTAATATAAATTGGCTTAAACCTCATTTTAAATAAATAGTAATTACTGGCTTTCTTTTGAACAAACAATAATTACTTTCATAAGTTTATACAACCCGAATTAAGATCCTCTCCTTGGGAGAAAGCATGATTAGTTAGTTGATTTAGTAGGCTACTTGTCGATTGATTGCCTACGTCCTTCTTAATCAATCTAAAATAATTAGGGAATCTTCATTGAAATTACATTGATTTCTCCTTTTGGACTCTTGCGTGTTCTTTTTTGTCTGAAAGTACTTTTTTCAACACTTTTAAAACCTTCAAAGCCGTAGTAGGGGCTAGAATTAATTTTTCTTTGGGGATGACATTAAATGTATTATATGTATATGGAGAATCTCTATTAAATGATGAAACAAGGACTTCATTAGATATGAAATTTTATCGATTTAGAGTCTAAATTGATATTAGTGTGTGAAACAAAGTAAACCCTCACAACCCATATGATTTTTTTTTTTTTTTTTGAACAAACAACCCATATGACTAAGTGGACATCAATCCAGACACCTACCATATATATGTGTTTGTGTATATATATATATATATATACACACACACACATATATGGGCTCCTTATTCATAAAGGAGCTAGAGAAGTAGTTTGAAATAATTCCACATGAGTTGGCAAGCAAGAGAGAGTTTTGCATTTAATTTTTAATCACCACCAAAAAATATTATCGTACGTTAGTGGGAGGAACTTTTATCTTTTCTGAAAAATATAAGAGCTACTATATTTCTTTATGAAAAGAAAAGTGTAAGCCGACTGTTTTCATGCATTTAAACTCTTTATTGGTTTCGTTTTCTTTTCTTCTAACTTTACTTCACTGACTAAAGGAAGGATGAGGTCCAAGATGAATCTATTATAGTTCTACTATAATTATAATAAATGATTTGATAACCCATAAATAATAGGGTAAATAACATATTATTACTCCTTGGTGGTATATCAAAAGTTTATGAAACTCTCTTGTGGTTTTAAAATTATCACGGAATTCTCTTGTAGTTAATCAAAATGGTGCATAGTACCTACTTTATAAGAGAAAACGTTAACAATAAGTAATGTCACGAGTGTAGTTTGTGACCCCTTGTGGTTTTAAGAATAGTGCATTTTGGTCCACATAAATGTAAAAGTAAGTGGGTAATGCCTGATTGATATTGTAAGGTCACAAACTACATGCGTGCATTCATTTGCAGTTAATTTTTAACATTTTTTTTCTCATGGAAAGGGTACCATGCACCATTTTGATTGACCACAGGGGGGGTTTCATGGTGATTTTGGAACCATGGGAGGATTCTATGCACATTTTGTAAATCACAGAGGGTAATATGTCATTTACCATAAATAATATTTTTTGTCCTAATTGGGGGTTGACATGGCAAGATCAAGCCAACCCGAGCTCACAAACATGAACTCCACCAAAGGTTTCAAGGGGCAATATGGGATAGACCTTACCTCGTTAACCTTCTCTAACAGACAATAATTTTAGCCTAAGATCCCCACAACTAAGGTTGAAAAGGCCTAAAGCCAAGATTTGTAAGGACAGTTGAAAATAAGCATGAAGGAAGAGTCCTCCCAGGACAAGAAGTCTTATGTAAAAGAAGATAACCCCTAAGTCCTAGATATGGGGGATCCACTCTTATCAAATTAGGCACCTGATAAGTATAAATACTTGTTATTCTACCAATAAAAGGTAACTTATCTCTTACAAATTGAAAAATACTCTTTTATCTATGATTAGGCAATCTTACGAGTCTATAACTAACTTGAGCATTGGAAAAGGGTCCTGGGGATATCCTGAGGTCCTTTGTTTTGCAGGAAACAGGTCGGCGAGTCTCAAGCAGACCCCTAGCAAGTCAGATAGATTATCCCACCTCAATGTACTAAATTTTACCTTAACAGGTTGACGTCGTGTGTTAGAACGAAAGCTAACCCACTGAGAAAACCTCAATGATAAATACTCGAGGCCAAAGCCACGTAGGCAGAAATCAAATTGGTACATAGGAATTACACCCTTGAAGCCTTGCATCCCTCGAAGTTAACCCATCTACCTGCAGTACCCACGGTTGCAACTTTAACTACTTCTACCATCGTGCCAGCACCTCAATAGTACTCTATCCAGGCAATATGCAGTCATCCTCTCAGACAACAAATCTTCCTACCCTAATCCAAATGTTTCATAGCTTGTAGAGAGCCTTCAACCAGTTCTTGTAGACCCAAGGTCTAGCTTAACCGGAAGTGGCACTGGTCCAGCAGTCCTTGATTAATAGTTTCTTTTCTTTTGCTAGTACTTCAACTTCTATTGATAATGATCCTAGAATAATCCACATATGATTTTTCTATAAAACCTCAATCCCAAATCAAATCTTATAAATGCATGTTCACAACTACGTCTCAATTCTTTCAATAAACCTATACAATTTTATAATGACATTGGCATGATGTCATCAATCAAGTCTGGTTATCAGGAACATTCTCTATAAAAGACTTGGGAGAAACAACCTATATCCTAGGGATTCGAATTCATAGGGATAGATCAAAGGGATTAATAAGTCTCTCTCAAAGTACATACATATATAAAGTGTAAAAAAGGTTTAATATGCAGGATTTTAAAAAGGGGTTGTTACCTTTTAGACATGTCATTTATCTCTCTAAGGCCATAAGCCCTAAAACAGCTAAAGAAATAGAGAGGACGAACAAGGTTTCATATGCCTCAACAATTGGAAGCCTTATATATGCTATGCTTTGTACGAGGCTTAATATCGCACACCCTGTTAGTGTTACTAGCAGATACTAGTCAGATCTAGGTGAGGAACATTGGATAGCAGTCAAGAATTTCCTAAAGTACCTTATCATGACTAAGGATGTGGTCTTGGTATATGGAGGATGGGAAATAAAAATCAAGGGCTATATGGCTTAGATTTTTAGTCTGATGAAGATAATCACAAATCTACGTTTGGATTCATTTTTGTATGTAATGGAAGAGCAGACAGTTGGAAGAACTCTAAACATAGTACAACTACGGATTCCACTACAAAAGCCAAATATATTGTAGCATCAGATGCAGCAAAAGAGATAGTTTGGATCAAGAAGTTTCTCTCAGAACTTGGAGTGGTTTTTTCCATTGAATCTGCAATACCTTTACTCTGTGACAATAATGGAGCAATAGCGCAAGCTTAGGAACCAATGTTTCATTAAAAATTCAAACATGTAGAGAGGTTATAGGTAGAAATGACATAGTGTATGCAGAAAATAGCATTGGCATAACTACTATTGATCTGTTGACCAATGCTTTGACCAGACAGTCTTTGGATTGATACTTAAAGGGGATGGGTATGAAATACTATTCAAATTGGCTTTAGTGTAAGTAGAGGATTGTTAGATTAAATGCCCTAGAAGCCAGTTAAATGTATTTTAAAAATTAGATAATGGATTATTTATTTATTATTTATTTAATACAGACAATTTATTTAAATTATTACTTTTGTGATTAATAATTTAAATAAAATTCATTAGAACATCGTTTATAGATTTTATCTTTAGCGGTAACAATATGAGAGACAGAATTTATATATAGAAACATGTTCTAAAAGTAGTCCCCAATTGTAAGATAAATTAATTGGGCTTAGTTTATCCGAATAGATTGGATTACAGTCTACTATCCAAATTATATGCGACATTAGTTTGGGCAACTAGTCTCACATCGTATTAATAGATGTATAAGTACTTGTTGAGAATAAGTGACTGGACATGACTGCTGATACAACGAATTACATGGATTAGTCAATAATTCATTGTCTAATGTACTAGTGAAATCAAATCCTCATACCTGGTGTTAGGGATACCATAATTTGCTGATACAATTAATCTGGTTCCAATCAAGGATTAGATAGCATATTCAGTGATTACGATCTATTTTGGCATGAAGATAAGTGAGTGTAGATACGGAATTTATCAATTAGGGATCCTATTTTGTCTATTAATCAAGTAACTATAAATCTTTGATCAAAGTAGAATAGTGGAAGTCATTCCACGAAATATCAATTACAGATTAAATAGATTTGGATATATGGTTGAATAATAGAGTTTGACAACCTTATATATGACTCTGACTCAATCGGGATGTTTAGACAGAAGGAATTGATTGAATGGAAAATACTTAGAAATGGTTCGTTTACTTGTCATAATTAATTGGGTAATCGCAATATCCTGCTCGGTGTCACTCCACTACAAAAAAAAAACTGGATTTTGTGACGGGTCGTCGCCATCCCATCACCAATATGGCGACTCTTGGTGAAGGGAAATGTTGACGCCAATTTTGTGACAGGACAGTGACGACATAGTGTGAGACGAAAAAAACCGTCACCAAGTAGTGACGGCATACTTCGTCGTCTCCAAAATTGGAGACGGGAACACGTCTCGTCTCCAAAATTAGAGACGGGAACGCATCCCATATCCAAAATTGGAGACGGCATACTTTGCCGTCTCTAAAATTAGAGACGGGAACGCCTCACGTCTCCAAAATTGGAGATGTCTCCAATTTTGGAGAGGAGTTGGTGACGAACAATCATTTTTTGGTGACGGAAATTATGATCCGTCACCAAATTAAAATTTTCGTATACTGAAACTTAGAAAAAAATTTCTAAAAATATTATTAATAATATAACGCTAATAAGGTATAAAAATATAGTTTCTAAAAAAATTATTAATAAAAAAGTCTAATAATACATAAATAAATTATTTTTTACAAAAATAAAAACTGAACAAAAGAAATTTAAATTTATATTTAAAATTGTAAAATAAATTTTTTGAAAAAATTGTTTAAAAAAATTATAAAATATTTGTTTTTTAGTATAATTTAAAAAAAAAGTTTTAAAAGAAAATTTGTTAAAAAAAGTTCTAAAAAAAATTTGGAGACGGTCCTGTATAGTCCGTCTCAAAATTTTGGGGACGGCCTGCATGGCCCGTCTCCACCAATTTTTTTTTTTTTTTTAAATTAAAATAAAGGACTTCAGCCCTAGTAGAGGTGATCTAGGCTCCGTTTGTTTGTTGTAAAATATTTTCCCGAAAAACATTTTTTGAATTTTACGGTGTTTGGTAATACTGGAAAATTGGTCAATCGTAAAATGTTTTCCGGTCAAAAATTACGGCTGCTTTTTCTTAATTTTACGGTGTTTGATAACATCGGAAAATTGGTCAACCGTAAAATATTTTTCGGTCAACAATTGCGGCTAGTACAAAATTATGCAAAATATTTTCATGTCCTTTGGGATAAGAAAACATTTTACCAAACTTACGGTACATCCAAATACCAGAAAATATTTTTCAGTATTCTATTTTTCAGTAAAATATTTTCCCTCAATAAGTTATTTGACGGCAAACAAACGGAGTTATGTAAAATATTTTATTTTCCAGAAAAACACTTTCCACAGAAAATATTTTACACAAGCAAGTTATTTTACGGCAAACAAACAGACCCCTAATTTCAAAAACAAAACCCCACGCCCACGTCCCCTGTAGTCCTCCACCCCACCCTCTCCCCCACAGCCTCCCACCGCCTATCCCATTCCCCACCCTTACCACCACTCGGCGAACCAACACCACAACCACAACGGCCACCCTTCTCTCGCGCGGTATATGTGTGTATATATATAAGTTTATGTATATGTATCTATATATATACATATGTATACATACATCTACAAAATAATTCAGGTATTTACACTTGTCGTCCTTAGTACACATTTTTAAGGATTTTTATTTATTTTTAATTAATTTTGATCTTGAGCTTCCTAGTGATTGACTAGATTTGATTATCTGCTATGACTGCGCTTTGACGCAAATTGATTTTTTTTCAATTTAATTTATATTTTAAGTTTTTGTGCTGATGTGATGTTTGTTAGCTTATGTATAGATCTGTGTAATTTAGCACATTTGAGCTCTATTGGACTTTTCAACGAGTAAGATCACGTTGTGGTGCTATACGAGTTCTTCTGATAGTTCTATTAGAGAGGAGGCCTCTGTTCTTTCACTATAGAATTGTTAAATCTGCATGCTGACATGCTGTGTAATGGCAAGAAGATCATTGTTAATGAGTGGTGTAATTGTCTTACTGTACAGTGTTTTCAACATGATAATGAGATAATGGAACGGATTGGGGTTGAGTTCATTAGAAATGTTAAGTTTTCCAGTTTAGTAGTAACTTGTTTTATTTACGCATTAGATTGCTTATCTAACTTTCTCTAATTTCTGAATAAGAAATTGGATAGAGGAATCTCTTTGTTATAGCAGTAGATTGCTTATCTAACTTAAATCTATCTCTTTAATTGCTCGCAACTGGTAAAAACTGAAAGGCTTTGATCTCTGAGAATATTTTTCAATTGTGATCCTATACCCAATGCTTAATATTGCAAAATGTGGTTAGAGATAAGTTTTAATGCTTGATATTTGAAAGTTATAAATCTTGTGGTGTAATTGTAAGTTTCAATCCATCTTCTAGGCTAATCAAGAGCTAAGTAATATTTACGATAAGAAAGTATAGATTCAAACTCAGGGTCTTGATTATAAATCAGTACCGAAAACTCCACCTAACCTTTGGAGCCTGTTACGTTGTTCTTTGTTTCTTAGTTGTGCAACTGTTACATTGTCTTATGGTTGCATTATAGCACTCAAAACCAGCTAGGAATTCTACATGCTGGGATTTGCCTAATTTAATTGTTATATGACCCAAAAGACTTGCACTTGCCAATATGAACCATCTTAATATATTTTTACATATGATTGTATCATGATATTTGAAGGCGAAAGTTGGAAGAAAAAGAGTGGCAGAGTTTGATTTTTGTAATATGAATGTGACCCAAGCACAAAAGAAAAAGTAAGGAGCATCAGATTACGCGTGGTGAAAGAAGTATTCTTCGGTTAGCTCATTGTGGAGCAGCCCGCTTAAACACACCTGAAGATTGTCGACAGATTATGACTAGACGTGAAGGATTTCGGATGGTCTACGTTTATTGAGAGGCGAATCGGTGTGTAAATTGATTGCCCAAAATTTGGAAGGTATAGATTCATGTATTCGTACCCAATGCTTGATTCAGGATTCATGTATTGAGATAAGTTTAAGGCTTTATATTGCAAAATGTGGTCAGAGAACTCCACTCTTATTTTTTAGTCCGTGAATCTTAATCAAGTAAAATCATCTTATTGTACAGGGGAGACGAGACGAGAAACAAATAAAAAGAGGAAGACAAGTTGAAGCTATTTGCTGTTTATTACTTTCTTTAAATGTGAACTGTTTGAGTTAGCATTTGCTTTAAATTTCTTTGTTTTTGCTGAATTTCTTCTTTGATTTAGGTGAATGAACTACTTGCTGAGAATATGGCAATGGAAATGAAGACAAGTTGAAGACATTGAAGAGATGCTCGTGAAAATATTTTGCAGGACGTGCTGTAATTTTATGAGGAATACCTCTTTTTGGTTTATTTTTGCTAGATATCAGGTTAATTGTAAACCAAAAGCTTATGAGTACCGTATTAGAACTATTACTTTCTTTCAACTATTACTTTCTTTCGTTAGATATCAGATTTGTGTTTTTTCTTTTTTCCTTGTTCTTCCAGTTTTTAGTGAGCACAAAGTATTATAAAATGTCTATAAACTCTTAGCTTATGGACTCTTAAGGGCTATTATTATTTAAATACCAAATTAAATCTAATAGAAAAGCCAAAAAAAAAAAAAAGACTATGAGCGGCGGATTAGTCCGTGCAGGTTGATTCTTGGAGAATGGCTAGGTGAAACCTATGCTGTGACCTGATTAATAAATCAGTTTGAGTTGGTGAGGGTTCGGTGACGGGAAAAGTTAGTGATGGATTGGCGAGGGAAAAGGTTGACGAGGACTTGGTGATGATAATTTTGATGAGGATTTGGTGACTGATTAAGTTGGCGAGGGCTTAGTGATGGGAAAGATTAGTGACGGCTTGGTGATAGGTTAAGTTGGCAAGGGCTTGGTGAGGAGAAAGATTGGCAAGGGTTCGGTGACGGCAATTATTGATGATGGACTGGTGACGAACCGTCACAATACGGTGATGATTTTGTGAGGGGCAAAATTTTGGCGATCACCTCGTGTTTGACGAACGTTTTTTTTTATTGTGTCGTTACAAATTTTAAATTAGCGAAGGCACGATGAGGAGAACTGTCTTTCGTAAAATTTAATTTTTTTTGTAGTGCTTGTAATTTATGAAACTAATTAGAAGAGTTCTAATTAAATAACTATTTATTGTCAATTAATCATGAACTTAAAAGATCACACACAAAAGAGATACATGTAATTAGTTTTGCTACATAATTAAAATTTTAATTATCATATATATATTAGCAATTTCGTACTAGAGCACTGAAATTGTGTGGAGAGGAGAGTTTGAGAAGGAGACTTGATACTGCTTTTTGAATATGATTTATGAGATGGTCTATATGGAGCCTATACCTCCTCAAATAAAGGGTTGATTAGGGTACTCCAAGAATGAGAATTGATCTATATGGACGTCAAGATCGCACCTCCCAAATTATCTAACCCACTGACAAATATTTGGAATTTATCTAGAGAATTCTATTAAAAATGGCAACCGAAATAAGCATTAAATCAGCACAAAGCATACAAAAAAAAAAAACAAAGAAGAAAAAAAAAAACACACACACACACACAGAGACACACACACGAAGTAAGCAAACCAGCCTATATACACACCATCCAAGCAGAATTCAAGGAGTTGGGCGACCATTTGCGATTCGCTCCCTTCAATCTTTCTGGGTTGAGATAATTCAACGAATAATAGGAATTCAACAGAATCAGTAAGCTCTAGGCAAGGTACATGAGCAACTCATTCCTACTTGAACAAAGATCTTAACAAAGTAATCGACTAAATTCCCAAAAATATCATCGGGCACTTTGATCAAGTTAGTATAGCATAAGCCTATTCTTTCTTGCTGCAGGGTCGATCTGCAAAACCAAAGCTACCATGAAGTAGAAATCCAGTTACATTTTTACCTCCATTTTCTTTTCTTCTATTACCATAAGTAGTCATAAGACAATCCAAATTCTGAAAGAGCTAATTACTTCCACTTAACCAGTTATTACACAAGCCAAACATCCAGGACAACTGCAACTAGAACGAGTAATCGAAGAGAAGGAAATGGTAATATAAAAGAGACTACAGAACAAATACCATGATGAAAAGATATCAGTTTATGAGTGGCCTCAAGTGCACAAGATTTTACCCAAATCTTAACTACAAAAACAATATACCGAGTTTTTGATTAGATGAAGAAAGTGAGCAATACAAGACTCGTATCATCCTGTATCAAATAGCAAAGCCAAATCAAAATTTGGTGGCTAAATTGTTTCTGAAGCCATATTTCAGTTATCATTCAAGTGCCACGGTCCGAAGTTTCATAAAGTAACTAGGCCATGGATAGAAGATCCTTTGCTGAAAGGGTTGGATCAGGACTGAAATCACAAATTTGCACTTGTGGATGATGAAGCTGAGCTATAATAATTATCCCTAGCTTATTAAATGAAGCCATCAAACGAAGACTGAAATGAAACATGCACTGATGGGAAGATGACATATAAAAGTACATAGTTATGGACCAATCGCCAGAAAATGTTAAACCAATAATGCACTTCATTATTCAAGCAATCAAACAGATGATGACTTACATGTCGTTGGACAAAGCTCAAAATTGCATGCCCAGCTACAATGAACAATATTAATGCATTAGGTTGGATGTCTGCATCAAGATCAAAGTCACCATCCTAGTGGAACTAATCACCAAGAGCTGTTAAATATATATCGTTATATCATTCACTTGATCCGGTGAAGGTCACATTTATTAGTCTTTAACATAAGTAGAGAAGTACTAGAGAAATAAAAGAATACCAACTTTTTAGATGTAAAGCTCAATTTGCGGTAGATGAGAAATGTAGGAATGAAATGAATGAAAATTGAAGATTGCTAGTCCCTCAGGGTACAATCTACTGATTCTTAGATCAACTCCATCACCCAGAGACGAGTTTCAGCCACCACTCAACATCACCAAAGCTAGGGTACCTATCTCACGGGTAAAACTGGGGAAACGTCAGATATTAGACTCTCAGAACCATGTGCAAAGGAGGACTTAACGACTAATACATGATTTTTCAGAAAAAAACTTTTTGAACACCTTATTTTCTGCTAATTTTCTGCTTTTGGTCACATGGAATATGGAAAAGATTGTAGAACAGCCGAAACTATAAGTTCGTCAGCCTGGGAGGCCAGTGGTACTAATTCTCTTCCAGCTTAATGTTTGCCAAATAGGGTAGCAATCACATAGGAATAATTTCCAGATTACCTGATACGGAGGATAAACATCACCAAGACGATTAGTAGAACAACAAGCACAGACACGGACTAATATCAAAATTGAAAGTTTCACAAAGTGGGAAAAGGGAAGAGATAAAAGCTTATATTGAAAAAATCACAACACTAACTTCTGAAATTTTATGTATACTTTTTTCTCCAATATTATGCTAGTCAAATCTTTCTGTAGCTCCCACGTATACAAAAATGTGTTTGAATCTATATCAATCAATGTTTATCAGATGTGTTAACAAAATTTCACCAGGACACAAAGACCATAGTCTCTAAAATTTAGTTCTCGAACCAGTTGCCAAAGTCTTAGCAAGAGATATGATTAGAACCATAGCTAATTGCTTGCAGGCTCGAGTCAGACATATTTGTCACCCATAGACGAGGGAGATTAGATTCTCCCAGTAAGTTGTAGGCATAAGAAGGCCATCTTACATCAGCGCTGCAGAGTTCTGAAACACCCAATTTCATCATTTTTAGGGTTCGGTCAAGAACTACAAGGCTTGAAAATGTGGAGAAACTGTTCCCTACAAACACATCAGACCTCAAACAAACTTCATAGTCGATAGCTGATTTAATAAGATATGGCTGCTTCTTGTAAATTTCAACCAAACCCAGTTTTTCCTTCTCAAAAGGAAGAAGTCCTGCCTTCCAACCATTCAAGATAGATTTATCTTCAAGAAGACTGTCAGCCACAGCAAGGTAGACGACTACTGGGGTTTTCAGGGCCACGATATTTCCGACTCTGTCCATAATCTGCTCCTTACTGCTGCAAATCTCCGTTATATTTAATCTTTGCTCCAATTTTTTACAGTGAATCATCCAGTCCTTCTCAATTCTCATGTGAACAGCTACATATGGCACCGGCTTCAACAGTGGATTCTCTGATCCAATATCACTTCGTTCTTTACTTCCTATTTCTCTAATCCTGGAAACAACTTTATCTGCTTCTTTAGATATCTCTTCTACAAATACTAAGCACTCAAAGATTTTAGCATAGTCTTTAACTGGCCAATGGTCATGCCACAAGAACGGATTCTTCCCAACTATCCGTAAAATCTCATGGCTACTATATGGATGCTCACTGAACTGTCTCAACTGATCCAAATCTCTCTCAATTGTCCACCTACGTCCACTTCCCTTCTGAAGTTCAAAAAAATCACTTTGATTCGAAACATCAGAGTAACGACCTAATTGGACAAAACCTTGACAAAGTGAATTAAACCTTTCGAATTGGAAGACCTTATCGAATAATATAGGCTGCAATAAATCAACCTCTTTATAAAACAGTGAAGCGCTTAAGCTAGGCATCAAAAGCGTCCGATTTAGCATTCTTGCAGTTAAACAAGCTCTTGCAAAAGCAATTTTTTGATTATTCAATCCCCATATGATCTGAGGAACCTCCAAAAACTTTTCTTTACCACTTTGAAATTCCCTATGTACTAACAACGAACTAATGCCATCTGCTAACAACTTTTTCTGATCAATTGCAGTAAATCCAGAGAGTGTAGGCAGCAAAAGAGCTTTAAGAAGGAGAATGAAAACAACCAAAGCCACACATTTGCATGTCAATGAATTCAAAGGTGTTCCAAAGACTCTGAAATGCTTATACCTTGATAAGTCCATTTGAGATTCCATTTTTCAATTGCCAGAAGCTATACCATTTCAATACATATCTTCTCATCCAATATTGAGCCATAAGCCATCAGTTTTGATTCATATCTAATCCAAACTCAACCGTTGACTTTGAAGCTAGCATTTCTCTGCAGAAAAAAAATAAAGAAAAAAAATAAAGGAACCAACTAAAAGAAAGGAAATTACATTTTAATTCAAACTTATTCCAAATAAAACCAATTCTAAAAATAACGGGTTGACATAAATATATAAAGTAAGGCTGTGTTTAGACCGAGTTCGATTAACATGGTCAGAGTTTTATACCCCAAACTACTCAAATATAAAGAAGAAAAATGAATAAATCAAAACTGGAATCAGCAATAGCTATTACTTACATCAACCATTGTTGTTGCTGGTGTAAACAAGCAAGCCTCGGTCCTATCATGCGATCTCAACTTCAAGAAGCGCAAAATAGGGATGAGTCCCAGATGATAAAACCCACCTTGTTTATATCACCCCAGATATATGCAAATGAAATAAAGAGAAAAAGTGGAATTTGAATGGAGTAATCTTAAAGTCAGTTATACAAGATCAAGAATAACAGAGAGAGAGATAGAGAGAGAGAGAGAGAGAGATGATTCCAAGACAATAAGGATGAATCCCAAGATGAAAAAAGAGATCTGAGGGTGATCAGTGCATGGGAAAAGAATCCAGAAAAGGCAAAACTCTCGGATGTCAGAAAGCAAAAGCCAGGTGCATCACAATCATGACAAGTCAAAAATAACAGAGAGTTCAGGAACTAGCAGATCCAGTTCTGGTAATAGCAATTTGACTTTTGAATATTGGGAGAAATATACTAAGTAATATACTTTGATAAGCATTGATACGCTAAAATAAATTTGGATAGAAATAGAATGAGTCAAAGAATGAAATAAAATTAGAATTGAAATGAAATTGGGAATGTGAATGACATGTTTGGTATAATTTAAGAATTAAGAGTAGTAATATGAATGACTTGTATAATATGACAGAATTGTCCTTTTATTATTATAATATTAAAAATAAGAATAAATATAAACATAACCGTAAACAATATAAATATAAATAATAATAATAATAATAATAATAATAACAAAATAAAAATAATAATAATAACAACAACAGCCACAATAAATAAAAATAATAATAAAAATAAAAATAAAAATAATTATTAATAACAAAATAAAAATAAAAATAAAAATAAAAATAAAAATAAAAATAATAATAACAACAACAATTACTATTATTATTATTATTTTATTATCATTATTAAATTGGAATTATTATTATTATTATTATATTCATTTTTATTATTATCATTATTATTTTACTTTATTATTATTATTAGTATTATTATTATTATTATTATTTAAATCACTATTATTATTTTTTAATTTTGTTATTATAATTATTTTATTTATTTATTTATTTATTATTATTATTATTATCATTTTTATTTGTATTTTGATTTTTATAATAATAATAATTATTATAATTTTTATAATAATAATAATTATTATTTTCATAATAATATTATTATATTTTTAATTATTATTATTATTATTATTTAATCACTATTATTATTTTTATTTTCATTATAATTTTCATAATAATAATTGTTATTATTATTTTTATAATAATAATTATTATATTTTTTAATTAGTATTATTATTATTGTAAAACAAATTATTTATAAAAGTTATGTTATATAAGGGTATGGTAGTTAAGTTGATTTTTAAATACATGAGAATGAGCCATTTTTATGTATTTAATTTAGAATAGCTATTCCCATGTATGTGGAAATGAGATTCTATTGGGAATGACATTCTCAAGTTCATTCCCTCATACCAAATATGAAAATTAAAATAGAATTGAAAATATTATTCTATTTTCAATTTATTCTCACATACCAATCACTGCCTTTGGATTTATCATGCAATTGGGTTTGGTTTAAAACTAAGAACGAGTGTGGGTCTGATCATGACTTTATTTTTTGATTTAACACATTTCAAAAAGTTACTCACCATTTATTTTATAATTTCTTCAGAATTCATTTTAGATTTATCCTAAAAATAAATATAGTGAGAGTTACATCTATTTTATTTTCCAATAATAAGTTTTATTATGCAGAATTAATTCTAGTTATTAAGTAGTTATTATTTTGGTTAGAAAAGTGTATACTTTTTCTATAAATACCCTAAATCTTTTGGTATCAAAGCGTTTAGTTCTTTTGAAAAACCGCACATGCATGCGGTGTTTGTATTCTTAAAGTGAGAGAGTTTTACTTACTTGAATTCACTATGTCCTCTAATTAGTGGTGCTGATATTGTATGACGAATATCGGTGTATCTTAGCATATTGAGCTAGTAGTCATAAGTACGTAGGTGGGCGATAAAATCTTAAGAATACTAAATTTAAGAGTAAATGTCACAATTGGTTCCTTATCTTTGGAGGTTGTGACACTTTGGTCATATATCTTCGAAATGAACCTTTTGGTCTTAAATATATTACAAATGTGACATTGTTGACCTAACTCGCTTATTCTGTTAGTTTGTTAACTTTTTTTGCATGTGATTGACACAAAATCTAATTTTTTTTTTTTTAACCTAACCCACCACACGTGTATATAGGAATTATCTAATTTGATCGTAAAAAAACATGTGCCATAAAAAAAAAATCCAATCATGTGCAAAAAAGTTAACAAACTAATAAAATAAGCAAGTTGGGTTAATGGTGGTCAAATTTGCAATACATTTAGAATTAAAAGTTCATTTGAACGATATAGAACCAAAGTATCATAACCCTAAAGATAACAAACCACTTGTGGCATTTACCCCTAAATTTAATTTAAAAGTCGATCTTACTCCAATTTTTTTTTTTAGTTATGGTATTCTCTAGTATTTTTCTGCATTATTTTTTCATTTGTTTTGCAAAACTTTCAATTTATTGTATAAATATTTTCTCCAAATGTATCATTTATTGTAACTTTAATTTTCTGTTGGCATAAAAAAATCAAATAATTCTTTTGTATATAATAATTTAAACCTTAAATTATAATTTAACACGCAAGTTTTTTGGATGAAGTGGGAACGTAGTTGGTAAAACTTGACCGCATAATTATTTGACAAAATTGACCACTAAATTAGTAAACTCCTAAGGTACGGCGGTACATACTCACACATATATTAAATCAATTAAGGGCAAAATTTTAAAACAGTAAAAAAATATCAAACTTGTGAACTAGTAAAAAATAATTTTAATTCTACTATCGTTAAACTATACCCCTAACGCACACGCAAGTTGTATATATATATATACATGAATTGTTTTAATAGTATCAATTCCCAAGACACAACAAATACAAAATTGTCGAAGAGAAAAACAAAGAGGAAAGAGTTTCCGAAAGCGAAAAGGAAAGTTGGAAAAACTGTCAGACAGATCAGAAAAGGATCAGAACGCATCTGACAAAAAAAAAAAAACAAAAACAAAAAAAGTGCAAATGACAAAACACGGCCTCATGGACTACACACTGAAAAAGAGCATCAGTGAGGTGCCCACATGTTTCATTTGTGTGCGCATCTGTGAATATGACACAAAATTAAATTCAAATGATTAAAGGGGGGCATATATATTTTAAAGGCAAAATGCTTAAAAATGAACAAGTCGAATGAATCTATAAAATAGACTATGTGAGCCCTACAAAAGGTTGGATGTCCGACTTAATCATTCAAAAAAATTTCTCCTATTTTTAGTGGCCGGTAAATAAGAATCAATTCTCCTATACGTAAAATGCATTTTTTTTTCACTTCTTCACAATTTGTCTTTTGGGTGTTTCGCCAAAATTTAAATGGTGCAATATTTTAGAAGAAAGGGTAAATTATGTATATAATCGTTATTGTTTACATATTTTTTTCAAATTAGTTTTTAATATTTTAAAAAAATTATATTAATCTCTAATATTTACAAGAGTAATTCAAAATGATTTCTATCGTTTAAAACTAGCCAATTTAGTCCCTACTATTTTTAAAAATATAATTTAGTTTCTATTGTTTTTTTTAAAAAAAAATTCAATTTAGTTCATGCATGAGATCCTTATTTGAGGACTAAATTGATTTTTTTTTTAAAATAAGCATTAAATTGGTTAATTTTAAACGCTAAGAATTATTTTGAATCATTTTTATAAATATTAAGGACTACTATAAATCTTTTAGAATATTAGAGATAACATTGAAAAAATATGTAAATATATAGGGACTATGTGAAATTTACCCTTCACCCAAATAACAAACTATGATACAAAAATATTAGATCAAGAACTAAAAAATTATATTTAAAACAGGTGAATTAATTGGTAAAAGTCACTACCATAAAATACTATTTGTGTCATTTAGTTTAAGTCGCTGGGACAATTAAGATACAGCGCAGCAGGGCCAACCATGTAATGATAACAAACCCAACTAACTTGCCAATGGTTTGTTCGCTTGACCTCCAATACACGCAAACATAAATGGCAAGCAACGGGAATTAAAATGTTAGCTGGACTTCTATCGTATATGGAAGGACGCTCCACCCATTCAACGTCCAGCTAACATTTTAATTCCCGTTGCTTGCCATTTGTGTTTGCGTGTATTGGAGGTCAACACAAGGATTTTTACTAATGAGGTATTGATCGAAGAATAATTCTTTGACTCAATTAGATTTGATGTTAAAATTAAATTGTACATGGTAAAAAAAATGAGTAAAAGAGTTATTTGCAAATCATGGATGATTAATGGAAGTATTGTTAGTTAGAACATCTATATTCTGATTGTAACTACTCTTGTACTTTTATTTTTCAATCAATGAATCTCTTTGTTGAGTTAGCAAAAAAAATTATTATGGTAGAGGCGTTGAGAAAGGTAAAAAAAAAAAAAAAAGGAACAGAGATCGATAAATGGAAACAGTGGAGGGTCCCATCAACAATTAGAAAAAAAGCACACGTCTTACCTAAGTAGATGGCAAGTACAAGAAATTGATCCAATGCGGTGGTGTTTAATTTTAGTCAATGTTTTGTGGGCTGACTGATGTGAGAATATTTTTAGAATTACCAAAAAATTACAAGAAATTGATACATTCTTGCCCGCTAAAGAAAATCCACATCCTAAAGTCCCATGAAACCAACATAAAAGCCAACACTTCCGGGTTTTTTTTTTTAATACTCAAGAGAGATCTAAAATCGCACAATATAATTAACGAAACTCAAACTCACAACCTTTCGCATACCACGAATAACCTTATCACTAAACCAAAACCCTAGTAACTTCAGTTTGTTTCAAGTAGCATTTGGTATCCCCTATACTAATTCTAGAATATTACTATCTTCTTTCATTAAAAGTTCATCACATATAATCAACTTAATTATCAAAGTATCCATCTCCTAAAAAGTCCCGAGTGCCACTTACCCTTTCCTTCTCGCGGGAAATTACTATTTGCAAAAAACTACTTAGCAATTTTAAGGGTTTACCTTAAAGAAGGTAGTGGGTCCCATCTATCCATCTAGCAAGTAGGATCATGCGCTGGTGAGACTCAGGTGGGATCCACCCTCTGTTTGGTCTACCAATTTCACGAAAATGTCAATCTCAAATACATGACAAAACCTCTATCCATCACACTGAAATTCATAACTATTTGTCAGTAGGGTTTTGATCCAATAGTCATGTTACTCGCTGTTATACAAGAGATTGCAAGTTTGAATTTCTCTGGTAATGCTATAAGCCTTATGCCTCCCTTGAATTAAAAAATAAAAATAAAAATACATAACTATTTAAGCAAAGACAAGACGACATGAATAGGAAAAGATAGAATCCACATGCATCATCCAAAACCAAATAGGTTATACCTCATTTCCAAAACATCTCGAGAATGAAACCAAATGGGTTACATTATATCCGTTTCTGAGTGATGCTAATTAAGACGAGAGCAAAAGAAAAGATAAAAACCAAGAAAGATACTTAGACTAGTTTTTTTTTTTTTTTGAGGATTATGTTGCAACTTCATTAAGCCAGACTGTTGGGCATTTCAAATTGATGAAAGTATGGATTTCACATTTCTTAATAAATATATGATCAAATTCCTTCAAGAGGCAAATCAATTGGTTTGACCAAACCTTTGGAAAGTAACATGTTAACGCATTTCTTTCTCATTTCCTAGTGTTTGTAAAAATGTTGGTGATGAGGGTAGAAAATGATTGTTCGCCCATGCTCAGTAATCCGACCTCAGAATACCTGACTTGAAAACAAAGTAAGGAATCGCGGGGGTTGCGGCTCGTGTTTCTCATAAGATGCAAGAATGATTAGTATGTCTGAGCTCAATGGTTGGTAGTTGATAGCAATAAATACATGTGAGTTACCTTATAAAGGAGAATGAGTGGACTATTTATACTAATCCTGATTCTGAGCAACAATTAATGCTTAAGTCTGCTCGGCACTATTCGTGTATGCCCAAACTCATTGCCCAACACTGCTCACGCCTGCTTTATGTCATATCCAAAGTGACTTGTTGCAGTGGTAAAAATGAGCGGGTCGGGAGTCAAGCAAGTGACACCTCCCCAAGTCGGGTAGACCGGCCTGGCTTGGTTTACAGCCCCATCATTCATTCCCCCAAGTCTAGAACTTAAAAGGGGTTCTAAAGAAACGGAGTGCCCTCCCAAGTAGGGTATGACTAACCTAGTGTTAGAGATATGCCCTAATGCTATATATTTGGATGACATATATTGGAGTATTTTGACATTAACTTGTACATTATGGCATCTATGTCTATATATGTGTGTTTTCATATTGACATAATTAGCACATTCATATTCTCCTTCTTTTATGTGTATGAATGAGTCCCTAGTATTTTCATTAGAGGAATGTATTTTAAAAACATTTAGAATATGTTGGCATATTTCCTTAATATGATAAATACTTAAAGTATTCATAGTCCTTAGATTATTTGATCGGGATTTCAATAATCTATTACGGACTATCACATGTGTTGTTACCTTTGATTAACATAGGGATGTTAATGATAAATGATGGTGAGCCATGTGCCATAACAGTATAGGGATGCGACTAACAAACATGTGAGTGACTATTAGTTGAATTGATTACTGAATGTGACGTGAATAACAAATTACATGACTTAGGATTAATAATTTGTTATTCGTTGTGATTGTGCATGTAATCCTTAGACTTGAGATATTACGGTTGTTATATGTATTGGGGTTTGATTCTAGCATTTGGATAATGTTTGTCTCGATAAACGAGATGAGATATGTCATCTCGCAGTTTCATCCGTTTGGTATAGTGATTGACAGGTAGTAGTCAAGATAGGATCCATTAACCTCCGGTGTGAGGCGATGTCCTATGCGACCTAAACTTGGTTATTTAATGAAAAAATCCTTGGACGAGGTGTGAATGATAGAGAAAGAGTTTTTCATGTGTCATATCTCATTACACTAATTAGATCTATGCATGGTATCGAGTTTATGAACTTAATAGAACATGGTTCTAGCTCGACGGGACAATTAATGGAAGGATTGGATTGCGCGATAATCGTCGACCATAAATGGATTCACTTGAATAAGATTTCATTGCTTTATAAACTGTCTTGATACGTTAGTAGCTAGAACGTCACTCAAGAACTCTGAAGCTATTTGAGAATGACGGGAGATATTCTCAAAACAAATCGAATAGTTTGATTAACATTGAAAGTGTTCAATGTTTCTTCAGTGCTATATAGCGGTGAATCTAGAAAGTCACACACAATAGAGCATGATGAATGTTTTTCCTATTGAGCTTGATTTAGTTTTTCTTGAGTTGTTAAAGTGTTAACAATGACATTTAGTTTTCTCTTGAATTGTTAAAGTGTTAACAATTATATTTTGTTTCTCTCGAATTGTTAAAAAGTTAACAATAGTGCAATTGACCATTAAAAGTTATTGGGGCCAATATGCAATTATTAGTAAGTGTTGGGTCTAATGTAAAAATATGAAAATGTTATTTTCATAATTTCAACTAATGGTGATTAGGTTGAATATTTAAATGCATTAGTGGAAGAATACTACATAATATACATATCATGTATATATGTATATTATTACATTAGTGGAAGAATACTACACAATATACATATGATGTATATATATGTATATTATTACATTAGTGGAAAAATACTACACAATATATATATGTGTGTGTGTGTGTGTATATATTTTATCTTCCAACAAAGAAACAAACACAACCATAATTTAAGAAAGATTGTCTTCTCTTTTCTTTCAAAAGGGAGACAAGACTACCTAAAAAACATGGCTTGTCTTCTTTTCATGAGGAAAATGTTGTCAACCTTCTCTCTCTCCAAGCTCCTACACAGATGTAAAATGAGATAGAGAAGAAGACGTCTTCTTCCTCAACTCTTCAAAGAGAAAAACACCATGGCTGAAAAATGAATATGAAGGAGAAGAGCTTGTCTTCTCTTCTTCTTTAAAAAACGCAGCCAAGACTAACGAAAAAGAAGGAAAAGATTTTGCTCTCTTCTTCAAACAAGCTCATAAATCTTCCATGGTAGATCTAGCACAAAAATAGCCATAAAGATGGATAAGTCATTCTTTGCTCGTGTGGACCGACTAGAGCATTTGTGGTTTCAAGAGGAGGTGTCTTCCATCAAGTATGCAAAAAAAAAATTCAGATCTATGGCTTCCACGAGTTGTCTACAAGAGGTATACTCTTCTACTATCTCTTGTCAATATATATACTTGCTATATATATGTTTTGCATATGTTAATTACATGATATCAATATTAGAGTTTCATACGAACATCATGCTTTGAATTCCAAAAATTTTTGAATGTCATGTTTCGCTTCCGCTCGATTCTTAGCTTGATGATGTTCATAGATCTAAATATACAAGATCCTTGAAGTGGTATCAAAGCAAGGACTTGATGTTCATGTGATTACATATGTGTTTGCTTAAAGTTTCTAAAGTCTTGAGTACAAAAGAACAAGGAAAGAGTTTCAATATTTCTAAAAATATTTATGTCTACTGTTTTTGCATGACTGTTTTGGCTGATTTTTGGATATGTTATGCTATAGAGATAGTATAACATTTCATCCTCTAATATGCATCTCCTAATATCGTGGCTAAGGGTTTCAAAAAAATCAAAATCAGTAAGTTCACTAATTTTCGCGTAAAGCTGGACAGTTTGTGCAGTTGTGTTCTAAGAGGCATAACTCAGTCAATTTAACTCCGAATTGAGTTCCGTTTGATTCTAAAACTATCTACACTCGAAGAGCTACATCTCTGTAAAATTTTAGAATTTTTGGAGAACTGTGGAATGGCTAAACGAGTCAAAATAATTGGTATATGTGTAGCAGATTTATGATGGGTCATAAATTGAAAGCAATGACTAATTGGTTTGATTTTGGTTAAGTCCAATGGGCTTAAAAATCAGTAGGCTTTAGTCTAATAAGATTAGATGAGATTGTTTTTCTTAGTGAAGATTAAAATGAGCCTTGGAACTCAAATTGGGCCATAAAATTAACAAATGATTTGCATTTGGTCTTATTGAACAAGTATGTACTTAAAATTGGTTTTATCTAGTTCTTTTGTGATGCTAAAATCTCAAGATATGAAACTTATTGCAAACATGCCTTTTATTTATTTAATGTATTGGATACATTAGTTTGTGTTACCTTGCTTGTTTAGTTTTATTGTTTATGTAAATGATGCGTATCCTATACTTTATGAGTTTTATCTTATATTGTGATGTTGGATGATAAATGGTGAATTTGATCATGGACTTGGTTAATGAATGGTTATTTAGTTATAATTTTATTAGATGGCATTGTAATTAATTATATCATTCATTAGTATGTAATTGAGACATAAGTCTCGTTTTATTTTCTTGCAATTGAGAGAAATTTGTAGTGAGACATAATGTATGTAATATCTACAAGAAGTTTGCAAGAAGGCCATTGGAGACTTTCAAGGAGTTGGAGGTGCTTTGGATCTTTGAAAAAATCAAGAAGATAAGACCAAAGAAGACATGTTGATGTGTTTGTTTAGGTTTTATTTTTGTCTTGATTTAATTCATAGTCCAAGTCCATGATCCACTATGATGTATGATTTTGTATGTTTGTTTATTTATTTGCCTATATGTGATGTGTGCTTGTAAATGAACTAATGTGCAAAGTGATACCTAATTAAATTCAAAATCTTCCTACGTGCAAACATATTAGATTGTAAAACGGTAAAAGTGTTAATCGTTGCCCTCCACTATCCTAGGTTATATTTTCTCGATTGGGTATGTCTTGACTAACCCAAAGGTAGGAAGACATATTCCATGAAAGTATTATATTTACCTAGCAAGCATAGTGATGTTGTGTTGTTCCAATATCACGAGGCTAATAACGCACTAAAGCTGAGGTCCGGGATTCAAATTGTTGCAACACTGTGACGGTGGGTATAATCTAACTAGATCACGTTTCCAATAATGCACCAAAGCTGAGGTTACGGTGATTTAGGGGCAAAATGGTCATATCCTATATAGTGATATAGATAGTAATCGTTGCTAACTTTTTGTATGTATATTCCAATAATGCACCAAAGCTGAGAGGTATTCATATTAAAGAGAACTATAGTCACCTACTAATGAATCTCTAATTAGATTCACGATCTCATTTAGGAAGTGTGGGAATCGATAAAATTTAGCAGGAGATATCATTTAATTAAAGGCCAAATTAAATATTTTAACAAGTTTATGTCAACTAGCGATCTTATTTTCTGCATACGTTTATGGCTACAACTATGAACCCGTTGTTTTTAATTAACTAGATTTTATATCGCGTAGAAACTTAATAAAATCTTAGAATTACATGCTCCGTTATTTTTCATCTTGATAATGTATCAAAACGAAAAGTTGTAGTACTTATAGATGATAAGTAAAACAAATTAAATATGCTAAGGTTTTGTATTCTTTTATAGTTTGCATAAAGGGTATACAAGATGTAAAGAATATAATTCTAAACTAGCATATGGTTTTGTGGTAAGCATATTTAATGCAATATATTAGATATAAATGGAATTCATTCTCATATTTGTATTTCCTCTTTGGTTAGTGGTAATGCAAAGAAGAAAGGCAAAGAGAGATGATTTCTATTAGCCAGTGGGAGCATATCTAAGAAGAAAATTAAGGATTGTATAGGCATGTGTAAAAGATGTTTTCATAACCTTAAAACCGGACATTAAAAGAGGTTTTAATCCAAAGTATCTTTATAGCTTGAATGTTAAGGTTGTAAAGCTACTATGAATTATAAATATTCTTTTATTGTGATTGGTACTACTATGTGTTTTAGATTCTAGTGAAACATTGATGTATGTGTTCGAGGATAGAATCTTAATCACAGTAGTGCGCTTTCGAAAGCGAGGAATGTTTTCAGTGTTAGCAAATGAAACAAAGGTTGTTGCGTTAGCTAAAGACAATTTGTTTGGATGCCTTCTGGACATATTTTGTTTTTGAAGGATTATACCTAAATGATATTAGGAATAAAATGTATAATCCTAAAGTTTGTAAAAACGCATTATGGTGTAGTCTTTATTATCTTAATATGGACGAAAGACCATATTGCAAACATATTGTTAACCGTTATAACTATCCACCAAAATTTAAGATCACTCAAATAATCCAAATCAATTGTAGTTTCTACATGATTAGATTGTTCTAATAATAAGATGATGATTAGGTTGGTTTGATCAACTTATGCATCTTATTTATTGGAAAGGTAACCAAGTCATCCTTTGTTTGATAAAGGATTAAAACTACTAGGCTATTTGGATTAGTACATGTTGATGTATTTAGAGCTATTTGTGAATAGGCTCGTATAGAAAAATGTATTAGTGTCTTATGATTAGATTATGAAGGTAAAATACTTAAGTATTATTTTATTTGAGTATCCTAAAATTTTGATATAGTATCGAAATTAACAATGTCCGGTGTACCACAATTAAATAGGGTTTTCTTAGTGAAGAAACCGTGTTTTGTTGGACATAGTATAGTTGTTGATTAGTTTGACTAATCATTATATTTATTTGTGGGTCATGCTTTCTTCAATTTAATTTTATGTTGAATAGTAAATTCCTACTATTGCTAGAACTTTATATTTGATATAAGTTAGACAGCAACCAATGATTAAATGTGTTAATTTTGGTTTGTCCTACTTTTATTGAAAAGTTTTTAAAGGACTAGTGGGAGTTTTGGTTAAAGATAATTTTATAGTATATCCTAGTTTTGTAGGACATAATTTCTATTTAATGATCAATGTCCATTGATCTATTATATTGTAATCTTTCTTGAAGAAAATGTTTTGTTCAAAAAGGTGTTACTTTCTAATAAAATAGAAATTGATGACGTATCCTCTAAAGCTATAAAATCACCTAGACCAAAGTAATGAATCTATTCAATAAGGTCCAAGATGTGTCATCACGTAAGATCTTTGCAAATCTAGTAGTGTATCTCATTCTTTAAAAGAATATAGGGATATCTTTTTGGAAGCACAAAAGTTATTTGTGTATTTGAGATAATGATCAATTAGTTGATCCTACAATTTACAAAGAAACGGTATATTTGATATCGACTCCAAGAAACTATATAATGTAAAACATATTGATTAGACTTCATATACTTTAGCTTAATCTAGATATTGATCTCTGAGATAAAGGTTGAAGTTAATGAAAAGGTAATGACCTTTTATAGTTATATTGGTTTCTGAAAGATATCATCAAAGCCAAATGGTTGACTACGATGAAGTCTTTTTACCAATAATTATGCTTAAGTCTCTTTGTATTATGCTAGACATTATAGCACATTGTGTTACTATATTAATGATTTGGATCAATAAATATGAGTAATATGTGCGTACTTGATAAATCCACTTATGGATTTTTAAGTAAATTTCTTGGAATTGTTTCGTCCAATTCAAATGAGATTAAAGAGTTAGATTTCATTTAAAATGTGGATGAACCTTGTGATTGCAAAAGAATAGTGGGAGCGCATCCATTTTTCTATCACTGCAATAATGATGACATGGATATCATTGATGATGATATGTGTGTTGTGATATTAATTATAGTCTAGTAATATTAAATGCTCTCCATATGGAACATGTTGTTCGTATCTTGTGAATTCATTGCTATGGTGATAATACGAAGAGATTACTCGACATATTCCTTAGATTGTACATAAAGTATTTTTGAAGGTGTTCAAGAAACTCTAGTTGCGTAGCAAATTTGTATTCAAGTTATAGTAACTTCATGTTTGCTATACTATGTACAATACTTGATATTGCGCAAACTGTAAAGCGTTACAAGTAAATATCAATCCAATCTAGGTTTCGGAATGGTTGATAGAATTGAAGTATATTCTTAAGTACTTGGGAAGCATTAAATATATATTTTAGTTTATGGAGGAGGTATATTCCATAGTGACGGATTTACTAGTTCAGATTCTTAATCTGAATCTTATAATAAAATGTCTATGTTAAGGTTCATGTTTATTTGTAGTGGGAACTCACTAAGTTAGAAAGGTTCTGAACAAACTGTAGATTCCATTACATAACTTATGTCTTTTGTGATATGTAAAATTACGAAATAAGTTGTTTGGATTGAGGAAATCATACGAGTTGGTTATGGTTCCTACCGTTAAGTTGTGATGCTTTTGCGCTATGACTATACGGAGCTACTGCACAAGCTTGTGGAACCTAGGGCTCACTGTATGTCCAAATATTTGGAAAGGTGTTTCCATCTTTATGCGTTGTATCTGTAGCCAATTATCATATTGAGATATGTCTTTACAGAAAACGGCCACATCTCTTGATGTAACTGATCCACTAACCGTAGCTATGAATCTGTCATAGCTAGGTCCTCGTTTTGAGAAGATGGATATGAGATATCATTATTTGTTGTACTAATACTATGTTGTATAGCATTAGTGCTAGTGGGAGATTGTTAGAGATATGCCCTAATGCTACATATTTGGATGACATATATTGGGGTATTTTGACATTAACTTGTACATTATGGCATCTATGTCTATATATGTGTGTTTTTATATTGACATAATTAGCACATTCATATTCTCCTTCTTTTATGTGTATGAATGAGTCCCTAGTATTTTCATTAGAGGAATGTATTTTAAAAACGTTTAGAATATGTTAGCGTATTTCCTTAATATGATAAATACTTAAAGTATTCATAGTCCTTAGATTATTTGATTGAGATTTCAATAATCTATTATGAACTATCACATGTGTTGTTACATTTGATTAACATAGGGATATTAATGATAAATGATGGTGAGCCATGTGCCATAACAGTATAGGGATGCGACTAACAAACATGTGAGTGACTATTAATTGAATAGGTCACTAAATGTGACATGAATAACAAATTATATGACTTAGGATTAATAATTTGTTATTCGTTGTGATTGTGCATGTAATCATTAGACTTGAGATATTACGGTTGTCATATGTATTGGGGTTTGATTCTAGCATTTGGATAATGTTTGTCTCGATAAACGAGATGAGATATGTCATCTCGCAGTTTCATTCATTTGGTATAGTGATTGACAGGTAGTGGTCAAGATAGGATCCATTAACCTCCGGCGTGAGGCGATGTCCTATGCGATCTAAACTTGGTTGTTTAATGAGGAAATCCTTGGCCGAGATGTGAATGATGGAGAAAGAGTTTTCCATGTGTCATCTCTCATTACACTAATTAGATTTATGCATGGTATCGAGTTTATGAACTTAATCGAATCACGGTTCTTGCTCGACGGGACAATTAATGGAAGGATTGGATTGCGCGATAATCGGCGACCATAAATGGATTCACTTGAATAAGATTTCATTGCTTTATAAACTGTCTTGATACGTTAGTAGCTAGAACGTCACTCAAGAACTCTGAAGCTGTTTGAGAATGACGGGAGATATTCTCAAAACAAATCGAATAGTTTAATTAACATTGAAAGTGTTCAATGTTTCTTCAGTGCTATATAGCGGTGAGTCTAGAAAGTCACACACAATAGAGCATGACGAATGTTTTTCCTATTGAGCTTGATTTAGTTTTTCTTGAGTTGTTAAAGTGTTAACAATTGCATTTAGTTTTCTCTTGAATTGTTAAAGTGTTAACAATTATATTTTGTTTCTCTTGAATTATTAAAAAGTTAACAATGGTGCAATTGACCATTAAAAGTTATTGGGGCCAATATGCAATTATTAGTAAGTGTTGGGTCTAATGTAAAAATATGAAAAGGTTATTTTCATAATTTCAACTAATGGTGATTAGGTTGAATATTTAAATGCATTAGTGGAAGAATACTACACAATTTACATATCATGTATATATGTATATTATTACATTAGTGGAAGAATACTACACAATATACATATGATGTATATATATGTATATTATTACATTAGTGGAAAAATACTACACAATATATATATGTGTGTGTGTGTGTGTATATATTTTATCTTCCAACAAAGAAACAAACACAACCATAATTTAAGAAAGATTGTCTTCTCTTTTCTTTCAAAAGGGAGACAAGACTACCTAAAAAACATGGCTTGTCTTCTTTTCATGAGGAAAATGTTGTCAACCTTCTCTCTCTCCAAGCTCCTACACGGATGAAAAATGAGATAGAGAAGAAGTCTTCTTCTTCAACTCTTCAAAGAGAAAAACACCATGGCTGAAAAATGAAGATGAAGGAGAAGAACTTGTCTTCTCTTCTTCTTTAAAAAACGCAGCCAAGACCAACGAAGAAGAAGGAAAAGATTTTGCTCTCTTCTTCAAACAAGCTCATAAATCTTTCATGGTAGATCTAGAACAAAAATATCCATGAAAATAGAGAAGTCATTCTTTGCTCGTGTGGACCGCCTAGAGCTCTTGTGGTTTCAAGAGGAGGTGTCTTCCATCAAGTGTGCAAAAAAAAAAATCAGATCTATGGCTTCCACGAGTTGTCTACAAGAGGTATACTCTTCTACTATCTCATGTCAATATATATACTTGTTATATATATGTTTTGCATATGTTAATTACCTGATATCAAGATTAGAGTTTCATATGAACATCATGCTTTGAATTCCAGAAATTTTTGACTGTCATGTTTGGCTTCCGCTCGATTCTTAGCTTGATGATGTTCATAGCTCTAAATATACAAGATCCTTCACCTAGATGGGATAACTGCCACGTCACCCTGCGTTTAACTGAGATGCTGACACATCACTACTTTGACGCGATGGTTGGTGTTCTTGAGATGGTTATCAGAATTCACTTTTACTTTTCTGCAATCAAGATCGAAGAATTCTCAAAGGCTCTACCGATAAGCTCGGGGTACCCAGCTCAGAGAACTAGAAGTCTTAAGCTCGATTTCACCAGCCCAAACACTCTCAGCCTTTAGACGTTAGGTACATCCTTACTTCCTTCTTTTGAGTTTTTCTTTCTCTTTATATCTTTACCCTACGTATAGGGAGGTCGGATTCCGAGAACAGCCGAGCCATGGAGGCTATGTCCTATGGTAGAGAAGAGGAGAACCTGTCCAGCTCGGGGACCTTACCTAAGCAAGATCAACCAGAGGAGAGTTCAAGTACTTCATCACCGCAGGAGGAGTGGTCAAGGCCAACTTTACCTCGGGAAGACAATGATGATGAATGCCAGATTCTCAATCTCCGATAGACTTAGGGCGAGGCCAAGGTGGACCACATGGTCAGATTTACTGATGTAGAAGAAGGGGTCGACGATGGATTGCCCTTGAACAAGTTAGAGAGGCTAGAAATTCTAGTGGAGAACATAGGCACCATGTTCTGGAGTATAATTGACGTCGAACTGAAGGCAGTTGAGCCTTAACCGAGCTAAAAAATTGGAACGAGTAGAGAAGCCACCACCTCATCAGGTCGGGGCAAACAAATATTTTCCTGTTGTCAGAAGGAATGCTACTCTACCGTTGCCGAGGCAAACATATGGATGAGTGAGTGGGTCGTTGCCATGGACTACAAGCTCAAGGTGCCAGGTTGGCACGACTTTTCTTGTTACCTGCCGGAGGACCACTTTACCATTTATGATTTGGCTTTCGACGTCATCCGGTTACCCCTACCTGCTTACATGACTGACATTCTAGACCACTTCAAGTTCAGCCCAAGTTAGTTGGCTCCTAATTGTTGGGCATACATGACGGCATTTTATGTCCATTGTCGACGTAAAGATGTTTTCCCGACCCTAAACCTATTTAAAGAATTGTTCGTGTCATGCCCCAAAAGTAATATGTGACATGCCGCGTGCCTAAAAGGTTTAACCCCTCAAGCCCACTAGGCGCACAACCACAAAATAAATAATTCAGAGCTACTAAAATCCTGAATTAATAAATCTCTAAACAAACATACCACTCAATCAATAAATAATCTCCAATAAAACAAAACCATAAAGGTGAGGTTGAATCCCTCAATAAATACAACCAATCCCAGTAATGTGAACATTTATTCAATTCGACACTAAATAACTAAAGGAAAATACTAGACAAATGAGCTCTCATCTAGTCCACACCCTCTTATCCATACGTCTCAACGCTCAAACACTTACTTCTTTTTAACTACAAAGAAAGCAGGCGAAAGCAAAAATAGTGAGCGAACAAAAGCTCAGTAAGGAAACTCATCCCACAATAAACATTAGGATAGATGACTGAAGCAAGAAAATAATGCCATATGAAATTAACAATTTGTATTGATTGCATAACAAATCATATTTGACTAGATCATATTAATACTCGTAAAAGAGATAACGAAAAATTCATCTCCAAAAGTAAAATCATCACATATTGATCATAGCATCTCAATGCACATCATAGGACAGAAGTTGTGGCTGCATTTAACCCATACAACAACGGTTCAGTAATAAATATGGGGGCCCCTAATCATACAGTAACTTTAACAGTATTCGCGAGTTCAACACATTAACAGTATCTGTATTATGGTATCGTAACAATATCAGTACAATTAGTAAAACACAGTCATACATGGGTGAGAAGTCGTATAGTCTTAGGCAAAAAAAAAAGGTGGAAATGAAAGGATGTTCGAATGAGACCATTGTGAGACATAGTCAACCCCTAAACGGTGATATTAACACAAAAATAGACTGTATAGTTTAGAAGGAATCACAACAAAGGGTACAAGAAATATTAAAGGGTACAAATGGTGGATCAGAACAAAACATATTTGTCACTGTGCAATATGTGACAACATGGATTATCAACGAGTAGTAAGGAATAGTACTGATCATTCATAATATAAAACTATTAAAAATTTAGTCCATGAATTGTAGAAGAACAGTTGCTACCATCATATTATAATAGAATATATTTATTTGGTTTGGGGTAAATAATTGATACACAGGCATTCTAGACATTACCTTTGTATGGAGAATTTGGCATAAAATATTTATGAGTTCAATGGGATAATAACTATTAGCTTGGACAGATTTTCAATACAAGAAGAATCACTACAATCCAAACCATGATTAAGACACGCAAAGAATATATATATATATATATATAGACACATAAAGATAATAACATTTGGAATATTTACAAAGAAGATCATATTTTGTGAATGCATTACAAAGGGAAAGATCCACTTACCTCAATCCCATAATCTCAATATATTGACGCAAGTTTTCTCCATATTGAAAAAGTGTCCAAGCCTTTCAAATGCAACACCTTCTGACTAACAATATAGGCATAAACCCATTTTTTAGTTGCAAGGTCGTACACTAAAGTTTACCATATATACAAGTCTTCAAACTCTATCATGTCGCTTGAACCTCACGTGAATAGTGGTGGAAGAAGAGACGAAAAGAATTCTAATAGCTATAGGTTTCTTTCTTTAAACCAAAATTATATAAAATTACAAATACACCCCAATTTAGTTATTTACAAAATTGTCCCCAAGTTAAAGCCTGAGATCAAGGCACTTCTTGATGCCATATGCAAAATCGAAAGATAATGGCCAACATATTGGGTCAACTCTAGAGCTGGTCGCTACACTTCATGTGCAAACCAAATCCAGGGCTGCGTGGATGGTACCACTTTTGTGCCCGACCAAATCATGCCCTCTTTACACAATGTAAATCTTCCAACAAGGGCTGGCATAACAAGTATACTTCGTCTGGTTGGCCACGAACCTAGGGGTATCACGGACCTGGATTCCTATTCTAAAGAAGGGTGTCAATAAACCTTCGAAGCTCTCCATCTCAGAATACACCTCCATTGAGATACTTAAAGCAGAGAAGTATCTGTTGGATTAAGATTATTACCTCGAGTGGCCAAGGATATAGAAATACAAGTTATTTGGTTTGGGGCCACTCGACGTGGAGAAAGTATACCCCGGACTGATCCCAAAGGAAAAAACAGGGATAAAGAGGAGAGAGGAGAGGATAAGGTGGAACAACAAGAAGATGATTAGTTTAAGGAACTCGGACCCGATCTCCCCACTTCCTGAGCGCATTTATTCTACCTTTCTCTATTTTTCCTTTCTTATGTTTATCCTTACTGGCAACTAACCTTTGCATTTTTTTAGGAATGATAAGCCGAGTTGCTCTCCTCTACAGCATGAAGACGAAGGCCAAGATCCACCTGCGCTCAAGGACCCGGTCTCGGGGCCCGTTGCTTCCCAAGTCTCTCAGAGGTCTAGGAAGAGGCCCCCGAGCCATCGTGAGGAGCTGGTAAAGCGCCAGGCTGACCCTTCCAAGAAGGTATCCTCCAAGAAGAGGTCGGGCAAAGGTGTGGAGATCAGTAAGCCCACCAGGGACTAGGCCGAGGGTGTATCCCCTTAGAAGAAAAGGGTCCGACCCCGAGATGACGATCGCAGGAAGGCTGTGGAGGTCTATTACTCCAAACAGGGCCAAGCCATTGCCGCGACCGTTGCCACTGCTACCTTGACTATCCGGGACCCAAAGCGCAACACGATTACGTTTGACTAGGTGGCTTTCGATCTACGGACGACCATCACAACTGTAAGTCCCCTGATTTCCCAACTTTTTCAAGTCGGGGATTCCTTTTAGCTAACCCTCATTTTCTTGGTCTTTTCAGGTTGAGTCCCATGCCTTCTCTATGCCCACCCTCATTAGTCAAGCATAAACTTTCTCGCTCGAGAATAAGTACTAAGAGGCTATAGTCGTGCTAACGTCGCAGAAGGAGGAGGCCAAGAAGATGTTTGAGGAGGACGCTGCAGAGATCAAGCGCCTAAAGGAGGAGGTTGAGGCCAAGGACAGGGGGTTCAAGACCGAGAAGACCCGGCTGAGGGAGGCCCATGCCTAAGAGCTCGAGAAAGTCCGAACTGAGAAGAGGCACGCCAACCAGAAGCTTAAGGATTTCATTAACAAGGTTGGGCCCAATGGTGAGAAGACCAACAAAGCCTTCAAGTATGGCGAAGTGGGGACTCAATTCTTGGCTGAGTATGCTGACGATATGTCCAAGCTCAGCTACGCTGAGGGATATTTTCGAGGCTAGCTCGTGGCTCGATAGAGGGCGAAGACCTTCCATCCCTACGTTAAGTCAGGCTTCATTGAGATAGTGGAGGCCCCCTCCAAGGACTTCTTAGAGATCCCCGAGCTGTCTCCCGATCTTAAGGCTGCAACTGAGGAGATCAAGACATATATAGAAGGGGAGGGTGACCAGCTCGGCGAGGAATCCCAGGGCGAGGAGAAGGATACTCCTGGCGTGAACCCCCTTACCATGGCTGTCGGATCAAGCTCCGCTACCTCTCTAAAAGTTTAGATTTTTGTATTCGATGTATTATGGCCCTCTTTGTACTATTTTCTCTTTTTTTATTAATAAAATTGTTTCTGGCTCTTTCTTGATTCGTTTATCTATACTTTGCTCATTCAGACACATCTTTCAATTTTTGCAAAGTAGATTAGGTCGGCGACCAACCAGATGAACTTCAATTAAACCAACATTGGATCCGAGCTGGATTCTTTAACAATCAATGAATAAGTGTGAAATAACGAACTTATATTGACATTATGCCCAAGTTGAGCATTTATTAAACCTTAAGACTTAATCAAGCCAAATCAATAGTGGGTCCGAGCTGGACCTTTAATAATCAATGAATAATGTGAGATCACGAACTTATATTGATGTTGTGCCCGAGCTGGGCATTCATTGAGTATTTTCCCGTAACGAACTCAATTAGTCTCAGGCTCAGAATAGCCTAAGTAGTCTAAGCTCACGAGTGTATTTCCTCATGACCTCGTCTCGCCTTGGACCATAAATGTGACTAGCACACTTTTAGCTAACCAGTTGAGTTAGTCATGTCAAGTAACAAGTACGTTAACAATCGCAACCTCGTTATTGCTTTAGACTTAATGAAACATACAAACCTCTCAAAGATGTACAAAACTCTACAAGTATGTGCAAAAACATAGACTTGGTATTTCAAAAAGGTTTCAGTACATTTTGTTCATCTCAGTAATTACACAAAATAGTCCTTTAAATGTTTGGCATTCCAAGCATTTCTCAACTGCTTTCCATACTTGTCAACAAGATAGAAGGTCCTAGGCCGCAACTCCTTCTTAACTTGGTATGGAGCCTCCCAGAGCAGAGAAAACTTGCTACTTGAGGTCAGCTGAGAGATAGCCCTTCTGAGGACTAAATCCCCTTCCTTGATTGATTTTGGCTTGACATGCTTTGCAAAGGCTCTCTCCATGGCCGACTTGCTAGCTAGTATCCTGACATGAGCTTTAGCCCGCAATTCTTCAGCCAAATCGAGCTCATCTTGGATCCTGGCTCTATTTATTTTCTCCTAGTGAAAAAGGGTCCTACTGGTAGGAGACCCGATCTCCACTGGTAAAACTGCTTCCATGTCGAAAGTCAGATTAAAGGGCGACTTTCCCATCACGGAGCTAGGGATAGTGCGGTGAGCCCACAGGACCTCAGGGAGTATCATAGGCCATTGTCCCTTTGCCTCTCCCAGCTTGGTTTTCAGACTCTGCAAAATAGATCTGTTATTTACCTCGACCTAGCCATTATATTGCGGATGAGCAATAGATGAGAAGCTAAGGTCAATCTCGAGCTCAGCACAATTCCCTCGAAAATCTGCACTATCAAACAGTTTGCCATGGTCGGTCACTATAATCTTGGGAACACCAAATTGACAAATAATGAACCTCCACACAAAGTTCCAAGTTGACTTCTCAATGATGGTTACTACTGCCTTGGTCTCTGGCCACTTGGTGAAATAATTAATAGCCACAAGGCATGTTTCTTTTGCCCTACATTGTTCAAAAGTAGCCCAATAATGTGTAGACCCCACTGGTAGAACGACCACAGGCTCATCATTATTGTCATGTCCATTGCAGGTTTCATCTGAATGTTAGCAAATCTCTGGCAAGTATTGCATCGCTTTGTGAATTCTTTGGCATCCCGCTCTAGGGTTGGCCAAAAATATCCCTATCTCAAGGCCTTTCGGGCTAAAACTTTGCCTCCGAAGTAGTTCCCACATATACCTTCATATATTTCCCTCAATATGTAGTCTCCTTCCTCGGGCTCTACACACTTCAAAAGAGGCCAAGTATAAGCCCGTTTATATAGTTGTCCGACAATAATTATAAATCGCGAAGCTTGCCGCTCAACCTTTCTAGTTGACTTTTCGTCGTTCGGGACTATACCCCCCTCGATGAAGTCCTGGATCGGGTTAGTCTAATTCAGACTTACATGTAACTCCGAGACCGATTCTCCATCAATCTGGGCACTCAGCTCGAAAATCTCCTCAACATGAACTAATGCAGGCCGGTTCCTTCCAGCCGCTAATTTTGACAAGGCATCAGCTTTAACATTCTATTCTCTTGAGAGCTGCTGCATCGAAAACCTACGGAACCCCGAGGTCAACTGCTTTACCCTAGCAAGATATGCAAGCATTACAGCATCCCTGGCTTCGAATTCTCTCGACACTTGGTTGGCAATCAATTGAGAATCTATATACACCTCTACAGTATGAGCCTTGAGTTGAGCCGCTATCCTTAAGCCCGCTAACAATGCCTCATACTCAGCTTTATTATTTGAGATCGGGAATGCGAACTTCAATGAATACTGATGTTCATGCCTCATCGGGTCGAGAATCATTACCCTGCTCCACTGCCTGACTTCCCTGATGTCCCATTGACTTGAACCTTTCAAACTTCTTCAGGATTGTGCTCGACTAGTCCAATGCACTCTACCACAAAATTTGCAACTGCTTGGGCCTTAGTCGCCGTTCTCAGCTGATACAATATATTCACCTTAATGGTATGTACATCAAAATAGGGCCTCAACTGTAAGGCCCTGCATTTAGCCTATGTACAAAAAGTTTGTTGTTATTCAATTTAGCATTTAATATGAATAATTATATGTTTTACAAAAGTTTATTAGATTAAAAATGTATTTGAAATTTATTTAATTTTCAAAATATGTCTTTTCATATTCCTTGACCATGTAGGGCCTAAGTTGCATATATTATTTAAAAATAAGCTTAATTGTATCTTTTATCACTTTAGACACTTAATAGAGTTTTATAATCGAAGTTAGAAACGAAAAAAGATGATAATTCACTTGTTTGGACCTTTTTAGTAACTTTGACCATTGATTAACAGTTTTAGCTTAGAAGACCCTAGTTTGACCTAGTCCTTCTCTAAGGTTGACCAATTGACTAACCAATGCCACCTACTACCTAGCATGCTAAATATAATCTAGTAGTCTTCTAGAACTTTAAAATAACCTAATTAGCTTATCTAGAATGACCTTGATTTTCGGTTTAGCAATCGTGACTCGGAAGACCTTATTTTAACCTAGGTTTGACCAACGCCTTCACTTAGATTGACCATTTGACCAATTACTACTATATGCCCTAAGTAGTATGTATAACAAGATAAAATAACAAGGAATAAGAGGCCTTAATGGCCGGTTGTAGCAAGATAGAAGAAAAGGGGATAGTTGGCCTTGAGGAATAATTGTGTTTGTATTAGATGCTTGTCGTGTATGTTTTGTGCTTAGCTTCTTTGACAATTGAACTATATTTGCTAGATTAGTTATCTTCTGATTCCAATAGGGTTTAGTAACTATTCATTTAACCAACTAATTCCTACTTAATTTCATAGTAATAGCTAAATCACTAACTTTAGTTAATTAACTAGCATTAACCTAGTCACCATCTAACTTATTGAGTTAACCTAGGCACTAGCTCCAACTAATACTTAACTTGGCCAAGGAAATAGCAAATGGCAAGGCCTAGTGGCCAGCCATGTACAAGGAAAAGGAAAAGAATAATGTTGCTTTTAAGTATAAGTCTAGTTGTCCTAAAGGTCATTATTATCACTAAAACTTGACTTGTATTTTACCTTGTACACTGTCACCATTCCTTGCCACACTTAATAAGCAACAACTAGAGGACAAAAAGGGGTGGGGTACACGGCCAAAGGAGGCAAGGAAATTCAAGAGATAAAAACAAAAGTTGAGTGCAATCATAGCTTGTCTTAAGGTGCAATCATGTTTTTGTTGTCTTGCCTTTGACCTCCAACCACTACCACTTGCATTGGACTCTTGCACTAACTTGAATTACACTTAAAACACCACAAAATCTGAAATGAAAAGGTCACTTGGCAGGCCATACAAGAAAAGAGAAGGAAAATACTTGGTTTGAATGTTAGCTTGGTTTTGGTTAGGATATTTTGTCCACTTGCTAGTTTAATCATTGCACCTCATCACCACTTGCATTTAACCCTTACACAACCTCACATGACAATTAAAACAACTGAAAAGTGATCTGAATTGGCCATGTTGGCCGGCTGCACAAGAGGAAAAAAAGGAGAGGCATGATGGTTGCTTGAATTGTGAAATGTGCTTTGTCATGTAGTCATCATTACCTTGACCATCAAAGGCCACAATCACCCCACTTGTTTCAGCCTTTACTACCACCATCTAATATACTGAAAACACTTCATATCAGATTCAAAGAGAGAGAAAGGGCTGACCATAAGCAAGCAAACAAAGAAGAGAATCAAATGCATTAGAGTGTGGAAGTAGTTTGTCATAAGAAATGAGTGCATGTCATGATTACTTCCACTTTGCCTCAGCCTTTAATACCACTGCCTAGCACACCTAAAACACACTAAAATCTGATGTCTTGGTTGTTCATATCAAGAGAGGGAGGGAAATTATGAGCATGCTAGTCAAAGAGGGCAGAAAAAGCCTTAGAATGTAAAGCTTTTGCATAGGCTTTGTGCCAAGTGTCACACACATGCATATACTTTTTCCTTGCCTTATTTTTAACACTCACAACTCAAACAATAGCCTGAAAGTGAGAGAGAGGGTGAGGAACTCGTCCAAGAGAGGGAGAGGGAGAGAAAAGCAAGAAGGAAAGAGAGGAAGTGAAGAAGAGAAGGAAATCTGAAATTTCAGCTCATTCTTTGGCCACTTTCCCACCATTTCTTTTGCCATTTCTTGGATTGCAGAGCCAAGGTGAGGGAATAATACATTTTCTAAAAAGTTCATGAGCATTTCTATGTGTTATCTTGTCATGCATGTAGTTAGAAATGAAGATAATGCAAGTTAACTTGAACTAAGCAGTTTGTGCTTTTTTGAGCAGTGTCTTTGTTTGCCAGGTTTGACCTAGAAAACCTTAATGTTATTTGACAAATATTGGATATGTTATACAAAACTTCCAGATGAACAACTTTCATGTTTTAGGAAAAATCAAATTCTGTGGTTAAGGTTGAGTTCTCGGGCGATTTTAGTCCTTACCTACGTGCATGTATAAAATATGATCTATGGTCTTTGCATGGCTGATTTGTGATGATAGATCTACATGGTTTTGGCTAATTTTAACTTATCGTATGCTAGATTTATAGTAGAAATATCCCATGTGGTTGCATGTATTAATTTTGTGAATAAAGGCTCGAATGAAAGCTATTTGAGCCGGGTACATGCATAAGAATTTACGGCATGCAGATTTTTAGTTGGATATCTTGCATCCTGAACTTGCATAGCCCCTTTGACATAGTAAATCTTACCCAAATGATCCTATTTTTGGACACGATGTACACAAGACATAATAGAACAAACTTCATGTTGGACAAATCATCAAATTCTGACCAGAACCATTTTAAATAAGGTCATTCCCGAGAGTTTCTTGTTCTCACGCTGTGTAGGCAGATCTGCGCAATGTTTTTGTAAATGCTATAACTTTCTCATTTCAACTCCGAATCTGGATCCGTTTGATTTTAGGACTATTTAATTTTAATGAAATATCTACCTGTGAAATTTCAGCCATTTCTAAGAGCTGTAAAGTTGTCAACTGAACTAGAAAAGTTACTGCATGTGTTGTTTGGGCTTTTAAGTTGCAATTCTTGAAGTTCTAAGTTCTTGCATGTGTTGAAAAGTTAATCAATCATGGTTATAAGCTTGTATATGAAGTCTCAATGTGTATATATGCATTCTAGACCTACTTGCACTTGAATTATATGCATAATGGATGTTACGAAGTTGTGTTTCACAAAGTTAGGCTTGCATGTTAACTCGGTATGACCCTATCACTCGTTTAATGTCTATTATGCCGTTGACATGAACCAATGGTCTATGTGTTCACTATAATTGTTTCAAGAGCAATGTAAAGTTAAAATAATGCTAAAGGACAAGTGACCTACTTTGTTACCCGATCCTACTTGGTTAATGGCTAAATGTCGTGTATACGTTGATCAGTCGCTATTGAACCATGATTATATGCTAACTTATGTGGTCCCATGGTATATTAGTGCATGTTAAATGTCTTATTACATGTCTTGTGCGTATAAGGTATTATGGAGCATGTTTATGAAGCTAACGAAGCATGTTAAATTTGAGTTGTCTATCTTGTATTTTGAAGCCTAGTATGATGTTAGAGTGTATCAATGGTCTAGTGTACTTTTTGGAATTGTTTCAAAAGCAATGATATGTTATAAGTAACGAACGGGTGACCTACTTTGTTACCCGTTCTTATGTGCCTAACTGTTATTTACCGTAATACATGTTACTTGTTAATTGTTCATGTGAAAAGCAAAACGGAATGAAGTGAATAAGTGTTACATGTTAAACGTTCAAGTGAAAAGTGAAATGAAATGAAGAAGATGGTTGCAACCATAAAACAGATGCAGTAGCGTTCGTGTTGCACTGGGTAGCATCGGGCTCCCCAGGTGATGACACGACTACCGATGTTCTATTTCTTAACCCGAATGAACGGGGTTTTCATAGGGCGTGGGTTGTAGGTAGCATACTTACAAACTATTGCTTGGTATATAGGGAAAATGATCGTGTTGGTGATATAAGGAGATGGCTTCAGCAAAGTGCAGAGAAAGTATCCTTTAATGAATATTTATTTACGTTGTGTTATTTGAGCAATTATACTTGTTATATATCTATTGTTGCATGGCATATTTTCAAAAGAGTTTTCATAAACAAAACGAATTTCAAAACCTCCCTATGTCTTTCCCTCGCTGAGTTGTTGAAACTCATGCCCGTTTGCTAACGTTTTTAGGTAAGTCCGAAGTAGTTTACATGGATTACATGCCTGATGGGTCTGTTGTTGATCACGTGGTTGACCCTGATGCCTGATATACTTGTGGAATGATGTTATCTTAGATTTGTACCTTTTTGTGTTTAGAACCTTGTCTTGTATATGTTTAGCATGATGACACTTTTAATTGATTGTGGTAGAACTCATGAGGTGGGATATTAGCCCACCTAGGTTGATTGTGTTTGCTAAACTTGTTATGGTACGTTTTCAATATAGTACCCAGATTTATATTTAACTATTGTCCTTATCTTGTGATTTTGAATTATAGCTTTAAGATTTGAACATAATTGCGGGTGTAAGGTTCTTAGACTTAGCCATTTGTCATTATGTTCTTATCCAATACCTTACTGTGGTGTTAGGCCTCAATAAGTAGAATCGGGTAATTCTAGATCTAATTAATGTTCATCACGATAATACCACTAAGTTAATGACTATTTATAGCAATGATATTATAGCTGCAAATCGAATGTCAATTTCAGAAGAGCTTAGGTTACAGGAGATAGGTAAGAGTAATTCTAAGAGCATTAAGATCATCTAAAGAAGATGCAAAGCTTATGGAGTATATGAAAGAAAAAATGGCCTTAGCTCTAGTCATATCTAATTATCATATCCAAATGATCGACCGTCGTTTTCGACCTTTTAGGTGTTATTCTTGTAAAAATCGTACTTCTTGTTGATGAAGTGATAACTTGGAACCAGTAGTCAATAGTGCACGGGCTAACGTAATGAGCCTTAGCGGACTTAGGAAGAGTGATCTTCTTAAGCCCGTGGCATCACGACCCTAAATTGAACGGTGTAGGAATAACTAGGGTTATTAGGCTCACGGTGGTATCAGAGACCTTATTAGCGAAATTGGGTCGTGACATCAACTTTCTGGAGGCCATGATCAGAGCCAAAGCAATCTTCTCCAAAGAGGAGTATCTCGTCTCGACGCCTCTTAGAGTTTTGCTAACATAATAGACTGGCTTTTGATCCTTGCCTTCCTCCTGGGCCATCGCAGCTGCCACTGTTGTACCCAAGCATGCCAAATATACTATCAGCTTCTCCCCCTCCTCAGGTTGAGAAAGAAAATGCGGGGAAGATAGGTCTTTTTAGATCATCAAATGTTTTCTGACACTCTTCCATCCACTCAAAATTCTTGGGGTTCCTAAGGACTTTGAAAAATGGCGCACACTTGTCAACTGACCTGGACATGGACCAACTCAGGGCCACAAACCTTCCTGTCAATTCTTGTATATTATTAACGCAACTTAGTCGGGCCAAATCTAAGATAGCTTGAATCTTTTGCGGGTTAGCCTCAATTCCCCGAGCTGTGACCATGAACCCCATAAACTTCCCGGCCTTAACCCTAAAAACACACTTCTCTGGATTTAGCTTGATCCCAAACTTCTTCATGGTGGCAAAGGCTTCTTCCAATTCGGAGATATAATCCTCAACTTTCTTACTTTTGACCAGCATATAGTCAACATAGATCTTCATGTTCCGCCCGATCTGAGATTTGAAAACTTTGTTCATTATCCTCTGGTAAGTGGCTCGGGCATTTTTGAGGCTGAATGACACGACCTCATAATGATATAGCCCTTTATTAGTGGTAAAAGTTGTCTTCTCTCAATCTCTAGGGGCCACCTTGATTTGGTTGTATCCCTTAAAGGCATCCATGAAGGTGAGCAGCACACACCTTAAGGTGGCATCAACCATTTGATCAGTCCGAGGCAACGAAAACAATCCTTTGGGAATGCCTTATTCAAGTCGGTGAAATAAATACACGATCTCCACTTGCCCAGGTCTTCGCCACCAGAACCACATTAGACAACCAAGTCGAATATACAATCTCACGGATATGGCCCACGTCAATCAACTTATCTACTTCTTCAGAGAATTTTTTTTGTTTATCATGATGGAAGTGTCTGCATTTCTGTTGTATTAGGCGGTAATAGTGCTCAACATTCAAATGATGCTCAATTACGCTCGGGTCGATACCTATCATGTCAGTGGCAGACTAAGTAAATATATTTTTATTATGCAAAAGGAATCGACTTATACCTTGCTTGAGGTGGTTTAGGAGTTCACTCCAGATCTTAGCTTTCTTGTTGTCATCGGACGGTTGGATTTCCTACAAGTCCTTAGTTGGGCTACCACGCTTGGCATCTCTTTTCTCCTCAGACAGGTTTGGGCTCCAATCTGCCTGGTACTTTAGGCGAATGGAGGTTTCATAACGTTCTTCAGCAGAAAACTGCACTCCTCTGAGCTCTGTAATTCCCATTGGGGTAGGAAACTTCAGCATCTGATGATAGGTAGAGGGCACTGCTTTGAAGTATTTCAGGGCCACCCGTCCCAAGATTCCATTATAGGCAGAGTGCAATCCATCATAATAAAGTTAGCTTGTATGGTAGAACATTTGTTTCCCGCCTCCAGAGTCAATGGTAGGTTGATTATCCCCTCAGCCTTGTATCTGTGCCCGGTGAATCCTGCTAAAGTGCCTCTTATCGGTCTCAACCTACTTTGATCTAACCCCAACTTCTCAAAAGTCTTTAGGAATATCACCTTTGCTGAGCTCTCAGTGTCCACCATAATTCTCATAAATATGTGGTTTGAGATAGTTACACTGATCATCAAGGGGTCATCATGTGGGAGCCATACCCCTTCTAAATGGTTCGAGGAGAAAGTCATATTTTTTAGGCGATGGGTCCCTGCTCTCGCCCAGCCCGGATATATCCATTATGTCCTGTTGACGTCTCTCTACCCGAGGTAAGGCCTTCAGCAATGGTCTTAATCACGGCCTGATGGATACCACCTCCTACTCATCTCGGGAGGCTTCTCTATATCTCTCTTCCCTTGATTTGGGTTTCGAAGCGGCTGTCCTGAGATATACCTCCTCAGGTGCCCTTGGGCAATCAGAGCCTCAATCTCCTGTTTCAAATCCTTGCAATCTTCAGTGTTGTGCTCGAAATCATTATGAAATCGGCAGAACCTGTTCTTTGACCTCCTCTCTGACCGACCTCTCATAGGTCGGGGTAGAGGTATGTTGTAATGAGCCTGGACCTCTATCAAGATCCTATCTCGGATGTTGAGGGGAATAAACACTGTAAATATTGGTTCTTGCCTCATATGAGCTGGGCTTTATTCCTGGGTTAACCTTGGCTATCGCCGCAACAGTCTTGTTTGGTTCGGGCTCTGCACCAGCTACTTTTTTTTTCCTTTGTTACCTCAAGACGGTTAACAAGTCCCAAGGAACCTCGATCGTCAGCCTCGCTCTGAGCTTCTCGCGCCTGCTCCTACACAGTTATTCCATTCCCCAAGTTGGCTATATGAACCTGGGGTCGATACTGTGGTGGATCTACCTGAGTTGCAGCGAGGTGAGTCACCGTGTCCTAGAGCTCTCTGAACATGCGGTACAACAGCTTCACGTCGGGACTCATGGAAGCCGTTGGATCCACTACTTCGGGTGCGGATGTATCGGTGGCTAAGTGTATGCACTGGCTTGGTCTAGCATAAGTTTTGGTTAGGTTTGTGTTTGGGGCTATTTCGGTTACCTCATTCGATGGTAAAAGATCCTCGGCTACACGGATATGGCTTCTAGTGTTTACTATAGTGGTTTTTCTCAGTAGGTTTGATGGGAATATAAAGGAACTATGCTTCCCACAGATGGCGCCAACTGATGAGGGTGGAAAATTATTGTCCGTCCAAGCTCAGTAATCTGACCTCAGAGTACCTGACCTGCAAAACAAGGTAAGGAATCGCGGGGTGGCGGCCTGTGTTTTCCCTTGGGTGCAAGAATGATTAGTATGTTCGAGCTCAATGGTAGGTAGTTGACAGCAATAAATACATGTGAATTACCTTATAATGGAGAGTGAGTGGACTATTTATACTAATCCTTATTTCGGACAACAATTAATGCTTAAGTCTGCCCGACATTATTTGCATATGCCCAAACTCGTTGCCCGATACTACTCACGCCTGTTTTATGTCACATCGGAAGTGACCTACTGCAGTGGTAAAAAATAGCAGGTCGGGTGTCGGGCAAGTGACATCTCCCCAAGTTGGACAGATCAGCCTGGCTCGATTTGTACCTCCATAAGTTGGAAAAAGATGTTTTTGACTTGCACTTTTGACTTAATTTTTAAGTGAGTCCCACGTGCCTAAACGATTGGGACTTGGTACTTGCTTATTTATCTTTTGAGATGATGAGTGTAGTAACTTTTCTAGTCAAAATACATTAAAGGTGAAAGAGAAATTAGAGAAGAAATATTTGAGTGTGGATCATGTTTTGACCCAGCTCTTTGTTCTCTTATTTAAATTCACCTATTGGAAAACGTATGCATCAGATTGAAAAGATTTGAATGCCATGATAACAATTTGAATTAGGTTGGAAAATTTTTGAATGGCATCACAACGAGAAGTTAATCATGGGCATCAGTTATAAATCAATTTGAATGCCATTACTCAAGCATTTGAAAATGCCATTAAACCAATAACGTTGGCATTGAAGCGGATGATGTTTTTTGTCCTAAATGTTGGCATTAAAGTAATAGACGTCTTCTATCCCTTTTTATGAAGGATTTATAGAGGCCAGATTTCTCTCTTAGTTTGCACCTATAAATAGAAGAGATCAACACAACATTAGTATAACGATTTGCATACATAGTCCATTATTGTATCATAACAGAGAGAGTTTTATGCTGTCAATTTGCAAGTTTTCGTGTATTGGATTGCTACCTACATGAAAGGTCTAATCATTGTATCTTGGGAGGTTTTTGTGACAAGGAGACATTAGCACTATACGTGGTGATAAACCTTAAGGATATCGAGCCAAGCTCGAGCCTCGATTACTACTTTGGTTTGCAATTTCTGTTTATCTTTTTTATTCGCTTTTACTATGTTTGTCTAGTTTTCTTTGTAATTCTTCATCCTCTATAAAATTCATGTGATTATAATATTTCTTATTCACCCTCTGTAATGTTCATGTGATTGTATATCTTATTCTTTGTAATGGTTATGTGATCTAAATAATTCTATTTCACAATCTCATATCACATTCACACGTAAAAATTCTAACAAAAAATGTAGAAGGGGTGATAAATTTCCCATACTAACAGTAATGTAGTATCGATTTTGCCTCCATTTATTAAAAAAAAAGTAAGAAAAAATTGCATAAGGTGGGTGAGCAGGGGGGTAGAGAACATCTAATCAAATTGTGGATGAGTGTTCCTCATTGACATTTTCGCCACATAGTCATCAACTCAATTAGCAGATTTCTTGATACTATGAAAGACTATAGATCCGAAATTGGAGACATTTGTAGCAATGTCAGAGATGGTTTGTTTACTCTTCCAGTTGACATTGACTTCTCAAGATCTCAATTCTTTAAAAACAACTTGGGCATGAGTTTCTTCAATGATCTTTTTATCATATAAGTTAATTGTAACATTACCAAGATGAAGAGGAATCCACCTCACTATAAGGGGAATTGCTTGAGAGGATTGTTTCCTGTCTGGATCAAGATAAGGCTCATTAGCATTGCTATAGTCTGAATGGTTTGAAGATTTGCCCTTGCTTTTATAAGAGAAGTTGGGTTAATGCCTTCGCATGTGTTTGATCATGGGTTTAAGGACAAAGGATTTGATTTTGGCAAATTTTCAAATCATTTCACTTGTTTGGATATTTAGGGGTTAGGATTTGGAAACTTTGATAAATTTGTTATTGAGATGATTTTGTAATCACTCCAAATTGGGATGATCATATTTAATTGATTACATAATTAATGTTTATATGACCCCAAGGGTCATCTCAGTTGGTTTGTGGGATTGTTACCTAACGGTGAAACTCAGGTTCGACTCCATGCAACTACACTGCTGGAACTTTTGCCTTAACTTACATAGTACAAGTCTTGGCTCGGGCCGGGTCGTTGCAACCTCGGGGTTTTGGTTCACATATAACCGTTAGGCCAAACATTGTGATACTGATACGTCCTATATCCGTTTGAGGTGGGACTATCCCGGCCTATCCAACTGGGGTTGGTTCTGTAGGGATGTTTCCCAAGGATATCCCAAAAAAAAATTAATGTTCATATTACACCTCTTATCTTGATAAAAATTATATTTATACTATTATAAATAAGGTAAATAGAATGAAACCCTCATATGGTTTCACTCATGCACATGTTTACCCCATGTGATTTATAAAGTGCACGAGTCCCCCATATGATTTTAAAAAGTGTGCACACGTGCCCATCCATTTATCATGCGTTAGTTTTTTTAACAAAAATGGTATAATTGACAATTATACCCTTTTATAAAAGTAAAGAAAAGAAGTGAAAATTAGTAAGCTATGCCTTTTAAAAATTAACAAATAATAATAATAATAATAAGAAAAAAATAGATTTGCAGCACACAAAAAAAAATTTCAAATAAAAAAACAGATTTGCAACAAAAAAAAGTGTACCCCACCCCCAGCACCACCATCGCCACTAACACTACTATCATTATTACCAATACCACCACTATCCTCACCATTGCCAATACCCCGCACCCCATACCCCACAAACATCACCACCAACCGCCATCACAAAACACTTCTACTATGCAGCCATTACTACCACAAAATGAAAACTCACACACACAGATCGGAAACACACACATACAGATCGAAACACACTTACATACACACAACCAAACACATATACACATATGGAGATCGAAACATATACCCACATAGAGCACAAAACACACACATACATATAGCCTGACACGCGTAATTTTGGGGTTGAGAGTTGAGATTTTGATATGAGGTTGAGGGTGGTGGGATTTGGAAATGGTGGAAGCAGGTGGAGGTGGAGGTGGTATTAACGGGGGTGAGGATGATAGTGGGGGTTGTTGATGGGATTGGGGGTAGGGGGTGGGGGTAGGGGTTGGTGCTGATAGGGGTGGGGTTGATAGATCTAAGCTATAGGTACTGATTTTTATTTAAAATCATTTCATGGCAGCAGAATAAAACTATAGCATATATTCTAGGATCTACCACATGTTAAAAATGACATAGATATTAAAAAACCAGCACATATATTACATATATCGCATGGTATCATGTAAATAATCAATGGAGGGGATTTTTACCTTGACTCGTTGGCTTTAGAACTCAACAAATTAGAAAAGACTTTGCTGGAAAAAGCTGAAGAACCAAGCCTTTGGATTGCCCAAGAGCCTTATCATCTATTCCACCTTCTTAGCCGATAGTATTTGATTTCTAGTACGAAAAATCAACCATTTCTATTATGTTTTGCTCTTTAGTCATGTATGGTATGTGTGTCGAGTAAATGATGTGTTTTTCTTGGCCAAGAGCAGCTCCTACTTATAGATATAAGAGAGAGAAGGATGAGATCAAGAAGAAGATCTCAGTAAATCTAAATTCTTGATTTTCTTGAGTTTATAATAAGATAATTCAAATTATCATCCAATCAAAACTCAAAGAAATAGATTTACTGCATATCTTATCATCCCCATATGCCAAAGGACTCATTCCACACGCCTAAGAGCTCTATCCACACTCCTAAGTATACAAGCCACATGCCAAAGTGTGTCAGGATAGAATATTTAGGACACATCATATCTTTAAGACAAACATTCTTGTCTTAAGAATGTTCCTTGTCTTAATGCATTCTCCATACCATATTTAGAAAGCCATACAAAATAGAAAGTGTACTAAATAAGGAAAGTGGCCAAAAGAGGGACCCGAAGACATAATTGTCGTGGTTACAAAATGTCCAAAATACCCTTGCTAGTCACTAGCTATATTTTGACCATTTTAACCTTAACTTATTCCACTAAAGAGTTAGGGTTGCACTAGAAAACAATTAATAAACATCCGAAGGAAGTTTTTTCCTTTTTCACCTGTTAAGTAAAATGACCGAAATACCCCTCTATGTTTCAACTGCAATCAATAGTAGATCCTGCATTCGCACTATCATTCTATCTTGATTACATCTACACCTTGGACCTTTATCTTTCATATAATCACCACCCAGATACTATTCCCTTGTTTCTGGGAGCGACCTACAAGTTTCGTATCCAATAAAGCCTGAGCTATATTACTAAGCGCTTAGATTTAGATGATTATATAGATAACTCCAAGCGAGTAGACCACTATTGCTTAAGATAGCATACAATCATGACTCATATGCATGTCATCTAATGAATCTAGTTTATATGTCCTAAACACCAAGCTATTGACCCATTATAAGATCTCACCTATAGTGAGTCAAAACATATGGCCTAAGATCCACTGATACAACCACATATGCTCATGATATAGAGAATTAGTCACTTAGTAGCTTAAGATGCTTTTAGTTCTCTGACAATGATAGTAATGTCACTGAGATAACATCTATTGTAGTCTCGTTCAATGCATTCACATACACTAATGAAAGAAGTTCAAATAGCCCCTCCAATGACCAAGGTAGGTTACCCTATTAAATATGAGACTCTCTCATTATAACCTTAATATAGTGAAGTGCCCAGCTTCACTATTCAGTTATGAACTTATAGTTTTGATCAAAGTCTCATAACATAGACCTTCTGTGCGGATCACCACCCACTTATACTATTCACTTGTATCAATGAACCTTTTTGCACACATATATCAAATAATATAAGAGAAGTAAACATGTTCATAATGAATGCATTGATTTATTAATTGAATAATATCCCTTATACTGAGATGTCTTAGTACTAGTGGTCTTTAGGGCATATAAATCCCAATAGGGGTTACCCAGGGCGTGGGGGGTTAGGGATGATGGTTGCATTTTTTTTTTAATTTTTATTTTTTTAAAGCTAATGGTGAGAATAAAAGAAAAAAAATACTATTATATCAAAATAAGGGCATTTTAGTCCAATAAAATAATCATTTTAAGTAAATCACTCATAAATTCGCACATCGCGTGGTAGCACTTGATTTCTTGGTACCCTCCAATCGAATCAAAAAATTGTTTTAAAAAAAAACAATCTTTTGCTCGCGGCAATTGTGACGTCTCGGGAGAATCGATGACTGCATCAAAGATGCAGTGCTAGTACATTTGAGTTACAGTACAAATCAAAGTTGTCACTCCTAAAAATTGCGTGTGGCACAATTGCCGTTAAGTTGGACAGATTTTTTAACGGAATGGGTATTACGCACTATTTTATCAAACCACAAGGGGGAAACATACACATTAAAAAACACAGTAGGCAAATGTGCATATATGTAAAACCACAGGGGAGTCTCGTGCCGTTGACCCACATAAATATCATATTTACATCATACTTATATCATAAGAAAACGATAAAGATGTCAATTGATTTATAAAAGTGATCTGTTTTTCCAATCCATGACCTTTCTTTTTTAATTTTACCCAATCCAAATAAAATTTAATCCTCTTTTTTTTTCTTTATGATAAATTCTTTCATTTCCTTTATTACTTTTCCCTCGTGAATCCAAACAAGCCCCATGTTTGAAGGCTTTTCTTCGTCTCCGAATATGCAAGCAAAAATATTCAATAAAGGCCGGTTGCATTATGGTAGTCATAATCAACTTCTGTACACATGTCAAGGAATGAAAACAACATTCCATGCGACAAACCTAATGATATGTTTAAGACCTTGAGAATGTTGAAATAGTGATGCATTATTATAGTGAAATGAAACCAACATCAAGACAAAGGGAAAAAATGAAATCAACACCTGAGTGAAATTAACAACAAAATTTGTAGTAATTTTTTAGAACTAGATAATACTTTTAAAGTACTTTTTCCTAAGAAGGATAAAATTTATATGAGGTTCAGTTGCATTGGTTTTATTGCATCCTTCTTTTATGTTTTAACTTCATATTCTCATGAAGTTGACTTCATATTCTTCTTAGACTTTGGTTTTTGCTTCAGTTTTTTTGACCCAACATTTCGAGAGATAATGCAAGTTTTAGACACTACCTTTTCGAAGCGAACACTCTCTGATGCTTAAGTCAAAAGATGGTCAAAGGGAGATATTTTAGGAGTTTGGTGTGAATAGTGATGGACAGCTTCAAAGCAAGAGAACATGAATGCACATAGAATTAGAATGTTGTGCAAATAATTGGCATAGAATAAGTTGGATGAAAGAGAACCAGTCCTACTAAGGTTGGAGTACCCTGTATTATATGAAATTTTTTTGGTTAGCCTGAACTAACCAAAGAATTATTTTGTATAATTAGTCGATAGTGATAAAATGACATTAACTTTCTTATATAGTTGTACGTCTAGGATGAAGAACTTATATTTGGCTATCAAGAACATGTGGTATATGCAATCAAGTAATAACACTTTATTAGGAGTTGAAAGGTTTTCTAAATTCAGTTGTAGTCAGTTCAAGCGATAGTCTTTACAAGTTCACCTCGAGCCTTCCCGTTATTGTTGATGTGGCGTGTTTTGCTCTATCAAATTACTTACAGTTTGTTTGGATTGAGGGAAGAAAGTTTAAAAAAGGAAAGGAGAGGAGAGTATCATAAGGGGAAAGAGATGAGATGAGAGAACCATGTTTGGATTGAATAATTTTCACTACAACAAAAATTGGTTTCGGCGAGGGATAATTCCCATCGCCGGGCCGTCATCGAAAGGGTCTCAGCGAGGGCCCGACGAGGGGAATCGTCCCTCGCCGAAACCTTCATTGGTGAATTTCGGTCCCTCGTCGACCCGACGCTATTTGGCGATGACTCGGTGAGTGACCGTTTTGGTAAAGACTATGCAAGGGCAACAAGCCTTCGCCGTTTTCATCCCTCTCATTGCCCTCGTATAAATCATCCCTCGTCGTGCCCTCGTAGATTTCGTCTCTCGCCATGCCCTTGCCATTTCCGTCCCTCTCCATCCTCTCGCATAAATCATCCCTCGTATTTTTCGTCCCTCTCCGTGCCCTCGCATGAATCGTCCCTCGCCGATTTTGTCCCTCTTCGTGCCCTTGCTTAAATCATCCTTCGCCGTGCCCACGCCCATTTTGTCCCTCTCCGTGCCTTCACATAAATTGGCTCTCGCCATGCCCTCGTTTTTTTCATCCCTCGCAATGCCCTCGCCGGACCCTCGAACACTTGTCCCTTGCCGATCCCTCGCAAAGCCCTCGCGTAAATGTAAATTTATATTTTTATTTTTACTATAATAAGTTGTTTGACTTGTCAATTAAATATTTTATATTGCAAAACAAGTTATAAACCACATATTTATAAATTTAGCTAATAAAAATCTAAAAAAATTGTTCAAAGCAAACCAAAAAAATTATTACAGTCTAATTATAATAGAGTTTTATAATGTCATAACATTAAAGAAGTTCAAAATTATATTCCCTTTGACCATCATTGGAAGATGAAAACGAAGATGACGAAGACTCTTGTTGTGTAGGAACAGGAATAAGTAACCCTGAAGCAAGTAGTGCTAGCTGTGATTAGAGTTCACATAGCTACGGTGAAGTTTCTTGTTGGAGTTTGTTGTACGCCTCGTTCAGCTCTTGTTGGAGTTTGTAATACGCCTCGTTCTGCTTATCCAGCTTGTCTTGCAGCTTGTTGTACACCTCGTTGTTTTGTTCCAGCTTGCCTTCCAAAGATGTTGTAACTCGAGCAATTGCATCCTGGAGATCTTTTTGCGTGATGTGGCTTCCGGCAGTCGGGTAACTGTTTGATGTAGATGTCACAGAGACCTGTGATTCGACCCCATATAAACGACCCTTGCTTGGTCTATCAACTACCTCTAAGAATAATGCGTTACGATCAATAGGCGTTGGAGCTGAATTGGACTCAGATGCCTCTGCTGGCTGTGATGCCTGTTGAAGCAGTTCCTCGTATCGAGCCTGTAACGCACATATATCAACACGTAGAGACATTAATATTATTGACAAGTTAGGAGTGATACCATAAAAGAAATTAAATAACCATCAGAGAAACAAACCAAACAAGCATCAGGGAAAACATACATATACTGTCAGAAAATGTCACGGTCCGACAAGACCCACGCTGAAAGGATAAGTTGGGACCTGAAAATAGACAGAGTCTCCTCTGTACCGTGGACTAACCAATTACCTGCATTGAAAAGAAATAGCCACAACGTAATAAACAAGCATTCACACTCAAATACCTTGAAATATTAAACAAAATATTACATTCATGAATGCATTTCTATTACCTATTTCAATACTATGGCTATAATTCCGATTATCATACCACTCTAAATTTTTTTACTTAACTATAACTTAGTATCAAACAAGAATGTAAGATTACTCAAATTTTATCCATTCAAAACTTGAATGTAAGTTCAATAGCACCTTTGGCATCATTACATGTCATATAATTAAGCTTGTAATCAAGAATTAACAAATTTTCAACAAAATTTCAGACCCGACAAACGGACAGAGTCTCCTCTGTACCGTGAACTATCCAGTTACCTATATTCAGAAGAGATAGCCACAACTCCATATACAATCATTGATAGTCAAATACAATGATTATTAAACAAGTTACTAAGGCCATCAAAACGTTTCTACTAAACAAAATTAGACATTCATGCATGCATTTCTATTTGTTATTGAAATACTATGGCTATAATCCTAATTATCATATCACTCTAATATTATTTACTTAACTTTCTTAGATATTAAATCGTTCAACCAACTTTAACTTAGTATCAAACAAGCATGAGAGATTACTAAAGTTTTTTTCTATTCAACACACTAACCTAAGTTCAATAATGTACTTGGCATCATTAGATTTCATATAATTAGGGGTATAATCAACAATTAACAAATTCCCTAAAAAATTGGAGTTCTTTGACATCAGTTTGGATAAAACATTTGTATAAACTCTGTATATATCAATCTTCAATGTTGTAAAGTTTAAAGAAACTATCTTACCACTGTCTGTTCTGCCCGAGCGTCTATGTAAGGTTCGTCAGTTCCCTTACGATGAGCTTTGTTGAAAACATCAACAAAATTCACTTCATTCCCGCGTTCTTCGGCCTACATTAAGAATTCACCAAAAAAAACAACTCGACATGTAATGTACAAGATAAAATTGTTCATTATTTATCACCTATTGCAGTTTAATAAGCTTTATTCCTACCATCATCCTTGCCCATTTGTGTTCGGGGATATATCCCAAATGGTGCGTAGACGAATTTTTCCTTCTATTATCAAAGTTCCGTTTAGATTTGTCCTGCCATGCTGAGGAACTCCACACCACTTTCATTCCATCCCATACATCCTGCGAGAGCCACGATGGCTTCTTATCTAGCCTACGGGCTTTGCTTAAGTTATCTGTTATTCGTTTTTGCCCAAAAAAGTTGAACCTCTCACAAATAGTTGCTTTATGGCAGGGATACCACTTGTACCTCCTCTGTGAATCATATTATAAAAATATAGAAACTACAGCAAATATATATCTCAAGTACTAAATATGTATGTATAATATATAAATTGAATGCGTATTTCGAACCTTAAAGTAATCAAAAAATTTATCTTTCACATCGGGCGGAATCTCTCCCCAAGTTGTCCAAGGCTCTAAATATCCTACATGTAGTGACTTCCGAATATCTCTCGTGGTGTTATATGGATCCTACCTACAAATTATGTTAGAAACCGTTGTGTTATATGGTATGAAACTTAACTTTTAAAAGAGTAACGCATGTAGGCCGAATAATACCTTTAACTTTCAGGTGCTTGCGTGAATCAGTGGCCTATGTTGCAAATTCTTCCATAGATGAGAATCCATATGTCATCCAGTCAGGAACGCCATCAACTCGATTTTCTGCAACTCTCAATGACTCAGCCATCGGGGGACATTGTGTGTCACCATGTGCAGGAGTGTCATCCCTCTCAACATGTAGATCATCAAAACCTTATTGCAATCCAGATGAGGTAGTGGTTTTAGTATCCATTGTGTAAGGGTGATGTGGAAGGTTTGGAGTCTTATGCCCAGCTACATGGTCAATAGGAGCTTCGGATAAGTATAAAAGTTGACGAGGCATTACCTGTTGTGGAAGTGAAGTGTTTGCCACCTGCTACTTTGTACCAATAGAGGCTGAGCTCGAGTTATGCACTGGTAAACCATATGCACCTATAGATTGACGAACACTCAGAGGCTGACCAGCTGTTTGTCCTCTACCAAGTGATGGCTGACCTATACCTGTAGACCATGCAAATTTGTCAACTATGATACAAAACAAGGAACTCAAGTATTAATTTTAAATGAGTAAAATAATGATAGTTAATTTACATTACTCACCTGTTGATGTGCTTGGCATTTGCCCACGATCTCTGCGCCTACCTAATGGGTTTGACAATTTAATTTTTTTGCTCTTGGGGTCATTATCCTTTCCACTTTCCATCTGAAATTAAACACAATTATCATTAGTTCACTTAATATATTACTTAAGTTCATAGCTTACAAGCATATTTATGTTTATTACAAATCTAATGTGACATTAGTTGCGATAAAACAAAAATACAATAAGTTCATAAAACAACTAATGACTTTACCAAAGACTAATATTCAATCATCTTCTTCACTATTTTCATCATCATCATCACCATTATCATCATCATCGTTATCTTCGAAATCATCTTCGTATTCCTCTTCATCTTCGGTAACATCTTCATATTATTCTTCATCTTCAGTCTCATCTTCATATTCTTCTTCGTATTCTTCATGTTCTTCATCCTCATTTTTATCAATTATAGGCTGACCATGGATGTCATTAGTATCATCTTCCAATATTTCGTTGTTCTCACCTGAGTCACGATGGATTGTTGACAAATTTTTATCATTTCATTCTCCTAGGGGCATATTCATCTCATCGGACTGGAAACTTGTTCTTTGTTCCACTTCTATTTCCTTTTCAAACATGGCATAGATATTTCTAGGGCGTACTTTAACTACTGCCTGCCAATTTTTTCGATTCCCCTTGGCCCCTGGATATTTAGAATAATACACTTGCTGAGCTTAGGCAGCCATCACAAATGGTTCATATTTGGGATACTTTATCTTCACATTTATTTCAACCAAACCAGACTTCCGATAGTATTTCATACCTCTATCATTCGTGGTCTCGTACCACTCGCACTTAAAGAGAACTACCCTTGTATGTTGTAAAGTTGGATTATTATATTCAAGTTGAATAATGTTGTGCAACACCCCATAGTAGCCAATATCCTCGGTCCCGCCATCGCTTATCCCTTTCACGTATATTCCACTATTATTGGTGGTCATCGATGTAACATATTCGTGTGTGGCAAATCTGTATCCATTCACCATGTATCTTGACGATATCCTAACCAATCTATAAGGCCACATTGAAAGACATTGTACACGATGATCTACATTATTCCTGTGCTTAACCTACAACTATATATCACTCTTGTTTTAAGGTATGCATACCGTAAGGGATAAAATAAATTTCATTTATGAGACATGTACTTACATAGTCATATAACCATTTTGGGAAAAACTTGTCAACATGCAGTTGGAGTTCTCCCGGAGTCAATGGGCCATATTGGTTGTGAAAGTATTCCTCAAACATGCTGGCAAATAGACAAATATTAGTCAATTGAATTTGTATAGTTAACGCCCAACACGTTAACATATTGACAAGTTGTCATAGCCTTACCTGACATAAGGTTGTACCTTTGCGCAATTCATCAATACATAGTAGTGTGCCAAATATAAGTCTTCTTCCGCTATTGTCATCTCTTTCCATTTCCCGATTGAGTGGCCCGGATGAGTAAATATAGCCAAGCATCCATCGGGGTATTCCACATCGTCATATTGGTCATTCTGACCAAGCCTTCTACTTTTAGTGGCCATGTGCTCTTCAAAATAATAAGAACAAAAAGTTGACGTTTCCAGTATGTGGTAGGCTTCACAAATGGACCCTTCCACATATGCCTTATTCTTTACTTTTCTCTTCAAGCCCTGCAAAAACCTCTCAAAATGATACATCTACCGATATTGTACAAGGCCACAACAAATCGCTTTGTGGACCAAATGAACAAACAAGTGCTCCATTGAATCAAAGAATGTAGGAGGTAGCAGCTTCTCCAAATTGCAAAAAGTCACGACAATGTCTTCTTGCATCCTCTCCAAATCTAACCTTTGGAAACTTGTGCAACATATGTTGGTAAAGAACAAACTTAGTTATGCAAAAGCCTCCCAAACTTGTTTAAGCATTAGCTCGCGTAATGCAATCTCAAGCAATCTCTCCATGAAGACATGACAGTCGTGGCTCTTCATGTATGACATCTTTAGTTGTTGCATGTCAACACATCTCGCTAAATTTGATGCATAGTCATTCGGAAATTTTAATTCTCCAACCCATTCAAGAAGTAGTTTTCTTTTTACCATGGGGAGAGTATAAACACCAATCACATTCGCGTACTCTCTACATAATTCGGGACGGTCACAATACACAACCATGTCTTTTCTTGCTCTTACATTGTCTTTTGTCTTTCCTTTGACAGCCATAACAGTGTTGAAAACATTGTCGAAGACCTTTTTTTTCTATATGCATGACATCTAAATTGTGGCGTACAAGATGCGTCTTCCAGTAAGGTAAGTCCCAAAAAATACTTCTCTTTGTCCAGTTATGCCACTCCCTAAACCCATGCAACTTCATTTTTTTCATGTCATTCGTCATTTCTTGGATCTTTGACAAATTCATCACACTTTCCCATATTTGATCACCATCTAATATGGGCGGAGGCCCACAAGTCTCTCTTTTACCCCTTATGAAATTCTTCGTGTCACGTCGCATGGAACTATTTCTTGGTAAGAATTTACGATGACAATCAAAGAATGAATTATTCCTTCCTTCTTGCAACCGAAAAACATTAGAGTTATCCATGCAATATGGACACGACAGTCTTCCATGAGTGCTCCAGCCATACAACATACCATAAGCTGGGAAGTCATTTGTGGTTCACATCAAGGCTGTCCTCAATTGGAAATTTGTCTTTGTTGAAACATCATAGCACGGTGTTCCCTCCAACTATAATTCTTGTAATTCATCAATGAGAGGCTCTAAATACATATCTATTTTCTTATCGGGATTTTTCGGACCAAGGATGAGCAATGTCAAGAACATGATAGGATCCTTCAGGCACATCCATGGTGGCAGATTGTAGGGTGTTAATATCACTGGCCAACATGAATAAGGTTGAGCATTGGAACTATAAGGTATAAACCCATCTGAACAAAGACCAAGTCGAATATTTCTAGCTTCATCAGCAAAATATGGATGTACGATATCAAAGTGTTTCCATGCTTCATCATTAGAAGGGTGACCAATGAGGGTGTACAACGAAACCGTCAACCCGCCCAAACCACCTAACCCAACCCAAATTAACCCACTTTTGACGGTTTTCTAAATGTTTGGTTGGTTATGATTTAAGATTTCTTAAAAACCAACCATATGATTTGGTTTATGGTTTTACCATCAAAACCGGTAAACCCAAACCTACCCGAAGATTTTATATATATATATATATATATATATATATATATATACCCCAAAACATTTTGAAATGGAAAGAGACTGCATCATTCGTTATTTGCTTCAGCAGGCCTACTAGCTCTTTATGTTAGTTGTAATCCTTATGGATATATTGAACTGACTTTTGTAGTACTTGCTCAATTGTACTAAAGTATAAAACATCCAAACTCCAAAATAAAAAACCAGCCCAATCACAATGCCTTCCAAAACTTCACAGTCACATACTCACATATAACTCGCTACATAAAATAAATAAAATAACGTTAATATTCTTTAAAGTTGTCTATTAATTTCACAAATAGATGTGCAACCCGACAATCCAAATCAAACCGAGCCAAACCATTCTAAATGGTTTGGACCCACCCAACTTTGAGTGATTTTGATAGGTGTATGGTTTGGGTTTGGTTTCAATTTCTTCAAACCAAGTGTATTGGTTTGGTTTGAAAAATAACCTTTAAACCGCTCAAACTGACCCATGTACACCCCTAGTGACCAATATGACCATCTTCTATTTGGTGTTTCTTGTGCCACTGCATGTGTTCAGCCGTAGCCCTCGACATGTACAATCTTTTTATCCTTGGTGTTAAATGAAAATATCTTAATTGTTGGTAAGGTATAAGCTTATTCCCTTTTTTACCCCCTGTTGTAGTCTTGAAACGTCGGTGGCCACAATGGGGAAAACTTTCAAGTGAACTTCTGTCCTTATAAAATAAAAGACATCCATTTACACATACATCTATCTTCTGATAACCTAACCCCAAGGGTTTAAGCATTTTCTTAAACTTGTGTAAGTTCTCAAATAGGTTATTTTCTACAAGCATCAATTCCATAAATTCTGAGACCACACGGTCAAATAGGTCGTTGCTCATTTTATGTTCTGATTTCATAATTAGATAACGAGCCACAACAGACAACTGGGTAAGATTCCTACAACCCGCAAATAATGGTTTTTCAGAGGCATTCAACAAATTAAAAAATTCTTATGCTTCCATGTTTAGTACTTCTTCACTGATGTTCTGATCCCTTACCATATCTACACTAGCAGCGTCAAAGACCATTGTTCAATAGTTATTCCCACAATCTAAGTGGTGTAGCATATTATTACCAACATGTTGTTCAGTGACCCTTATGTTGTTCGACACATATTCCCCATGAGCAACCTATACATAGTAATTAGGTATAAACCCTTAGTATAAAGATGTTTTATCACAATATCAGTGGTAAGATTTCGCATTTCATGCATGGGCATCTTATTTTCACACCGTCCATGTAATATTGTTGACTACTTATGAATGTTATAAATTCATTCACACCTTCAACAAAGCCCTCATTGATGTATCCATCAATCCATCGATTATATACCCATTCACGTGATGATGCCATTATGACTGACACATTGCAACACAAATAGGAATTTAAAATTAGAAACAAAATTGTAGTACTTAAATATAAGCCTTGTGAATTTAAGTTTACTTACTTCTTACTTAATCTAAAATTAATTAACTTTAGTGAGCTTTACTTAAAAAGTGGACCACAAATGCAAGCAATATATTCAACACCAAGAAAACAACATTTTCAATAGTTTGCAAAAACCTATTCAATTGCGCAAACCAATACACCCCTTCATACAAAAACTTAAACTCCATCTTCACAAACCCTAACGGCTCAATTCAGACAATATATTCAACATGAATATAACAAATACACGGAATAACTTTAAATTAATGAAATGGACTTAAAAGCACAATAAAATAGATTGTACAACAAATGCTGTATGAATCATCAAACTAACCGGAGCCTATGGAATCTTTAAGTGTTTCAACCAATTACTCCAATGCCCCAAACCTACCTGTAGAAAATCCAAACACATCAAATTAGCTATTAATATTATAATAATAGGTAATTAAAAATTATTGATTTAAGTTAACTATTATTTGTAATGTGGAAATTTTTTATAAACAATAAATCAGAAAATTAAAATTTAAAACAAATTATTAATTTTAGTTCTAAAACTAAAAATTAAAATAAATCCCTAAATTTAAAGAAAAGTTCAGAAATTGAAAAAAAATCAAATGTAAAACCTAAATACTAAAAATAAAACATAACATATTTTTTTAAAAAAAAATAATTCAATAAATTTAATAAACAATTCAGAAAACAAATGTTATAAAAATTGAAATAAAACTGAAAATTAAAAAAAAATCTCAGAAATAAAAAAAAAATCCGAAAATTATATGTTTGAATATAAAAAATAATTTAAAAAAAAACTTCTCACACCTTAAATACTATAAAACAAAAAGAAAAATAACTATATATAGTTATATATGTATACAATATATATATATGTACAAATTTATATATATGTAAATACATAACAAAAAACAAAACAAAAAATTACCCTTGATGCCATGGATGAGGTGTGGGTTCACGGGTAGGGGGTGGGGGGTGGGTTTGCCACGTTGGGAGGGGAGGGTGGGGTACACGGGTAGGGGGTGTTTGAGGGGGGTGGGTACACGGGTAGGGGATTAGGGGGTAGGGGATGCTAATATAGTGGGGTTGGGGGGGAAGGGGGGTAAAGGATGTGGGTATAGGGGGGTGGATACCTCTACTACGGGAATGGGAGGGTTGGGGGGTTAGATTTTTTTTTTTTTTTTTTGAAATTTGAGATAAGGTGAGGCACCTGATCTTATTTTGGGTGACGGCCCAGCGTGAGACTGGGCCGCCGCCCAAAAACCAATGGGGGAACAAGTCCGTCTCCTAATTCTTTTTTTTTTCTATTTTTATTTTTATTTTTTTTTGTGTTTTTTTTTGATAGTTTTTTTGTTTTTCATTTTTTTCATCATCAATATTATATTAATTAAATTTTTCTTTGTTTTGTTTTTTAAATTTTGTTTTGTTTATTACCTTTAAACTTTTTTACTTGCTTAATTAATTTATTTTTTCATATTTTCATCAAAATAATTATATTAATAAGCTAGTAGTTTATTTTTTTTCCACTTTTTCTTTTTGTTTATTATATTTTTTTTGGCATTTTTTTTTCTTTCATATTAATTTTTTTTTGTAGCGAAGGTTAACTTCACTTTCATTTTGGAGACGGCTCATTCCATTTCCAAAAACCTGATGAACTAGGCCATCTCTAAAATGATTTTATTTTTATTTTTTTGTTTGAGTTATAACACATTAAAACTTTACATATTAAAACATGAGTTAATAATGTACGATTGTTTTTTGACCTTTTATGAAATTACAAAATATTGAAGTAGTAGTTATTTATTTATTTTAAATTAAAAGCTTATAAAAATATAATGTAAATGAAGTTAATTCATTAATAATTCTGCGAAATTGATTATGAACCAAAAATTGACTACTATATGTGCCAATTTAGAAAAAACACACAAATCTATACAATTAATTTTAGATTTTACATTTAAATATTATATTAATTAAATTTTTATTACTTCTCAATTTACATAGAATATTAATAAATCGATTATACTATTGAATTAATTCTCAAGTAGGATGATATATATATATATATATATATATATATATATATATATATATATATATATATATATATATAATGTGGAAGTTATACAAGTTCAAAATATTTTAATAATCCATAAATATTATGTAATTAATTATATAAACACAATACTTTAAATAGTTTTTAAAATATTAAAATTATTCAATTAAAGAATTAATTAAATAATGTAGTTGTAAATAAATAGAATATGTTCTAATTGTAAAAGTATTTTGTGTAATTAAAATACTAAAGCTGAATTGTAAATAGTTTCATCAATATCGTAAAGTCCCATCACCATGACTTTTTTTTTCACGAGAAATGAAACGTACCATTGATCAATCTTGTCATTAGTACCATGAGAATATGTTATACGCTACCACATGGCATAAAAGAGTCCAAACTTGCAGGGCCCCGTCTTCCAAGGGGCATGAGCAGCTTCACCAACTATCTCCAAAATACCAAACACGCCATGCCACCAATTATTTGACCAATCAAAGACCAATGGGGTGCGTCCACTTGCCTACGAACCACGAGGCAGAATATAATGAAATGACAGGGGCCCGTTTTGGAATAGATATGGCGAAATACCTGTTTTGAATGCATTGTGTTAGCGTGCACAATGCATGTGGATAATGATTTCACATATTGACATCCGTACATTTACGTCTCCAAGGAAAACAATTTTTTTTTTCTTCTTTGTAATAATTAACATGTTTGTCATCACAATTATTAAAACTTTCATAAATGTCGTGAAGTCCCGTCAATAACATTATTCTTCACGGGCTATCATACGGACCATTGATCAATCTTGTCATGAGTACTATGAGAACATCTTATACGCTACCACGGGGCAGAATGTCGTATGAACTGATAGGACCCTATTGTGCAAAGGATATGGACATAACAACTTTTAAATCTCCAAACAACCAAAAATGCCATGTCCCCAATTATTTGACCTATCCAAGTCCAATGGTACACAAACACGTGTCCGCGAACCATTTGTCGATATATTGACCCTTGTAAAAAATAAAGAGTTGTCTTCATATGCTCGCCAAGCTATCAATCTTCTCAGCCAATGACCTGGTTTCTATAAATAGCACTTGGCATTGCGTTTTCTCACAGTATTTCAAATTTCTAATTATAGATTTCATCTAAATTGTTTGAATGATGAGTAAGGATCAACAACACCACTCAACTAATCGTCTAGTGACTAAAGATGAAGAGGTGGATACAATGAAAAAGTATGCAAATTACAGCGAATACGTTAAACCCCAACTTGATCTAAATGCTCCGCCAAAATACGACGGATACATTTCTAATGCCCAAGTAGGCCAAAAAGTTCAAGACGACATGCTGCAGATCTATTTACCAAACCTTTTCCCCTAATATGTCTATCTTTTTATCGTCTTAGAAGCATCGGCATTAGTAGAATTTGTTACTAAACGTAACAATATTACTACGTTCTTCTGCCTGATGTGTAGTATGCACTTGTTATATATTAGTGATAACGATGTACTATGTTAGGTATTAAGTAGGTGTGTTTATGTAAGCCCTCACAACTAATTTGTAATCTTTAAGGGGGGTTAGGTATTAAGTCGTTGTGTTGATGTATTAAAAATGCACGCCATGTAATCCTTTATTAATTATCAATGTAAAATTAAGTTTATTTTGTAATGCATTAACTCTTATAAGAAAATGCTTTAACTATAATTCCATTATGTTAATTTCAAAGAGGTAATTGTTTCTATTTTGCATTACGTTAAATATTAATGTTGTATATAATTTATTTTTCACCAAGACAACAATTTGTCCCATAAATTATTTAAAGGCTGTAAACATGTTAGACAATTTATATTAAAAGCCATATTTTGTTTTGTAAGTAATGATAAATAAAGTATTGTTACAATCAAAACAGAAATGTGGATGACTCAGTTATGTAGACGCCAAACCATGACATTTTAGGAAGAAAAAAATTACTCACTTTAATTGAGTAAGGACCCTTGCCTTGAAATACAAATGCAAAGTATTTCAAACGGTGAGAGACGACCCTGTCCTTCGCTCAAATCGGCGAGGGCAAGGATTGTCCGTCACCTAATCGGCGAGAGAATAGCCCGTCACTCACCGAATCGGTGGGGGATGGGCCATTCCCTCGCTAATTAGGCGAGGGAATGGCTCGTCCCCAGTCAATTCGATGAGGGACATACCCGTCCCCTGCCGATTCGATGAGGGACATGCTCGTCCCCCGCCGAATTGGCGAGGAACAGGCCTGTCCCTCGCCGAATCGGCGAGGGACAGGCCCGTTCGTCACCGATTCGGTGAGGGACGGGCATGTCCCTCATCGATTTGGAGGGGGAAAAGCCCGTCCCTTGTCGAATCGACGAGGGGACGGCATGTCCCTTGCCGATTCGGCTAGGGAACGACATGTCCCTCGCTGAATTGGCGAGGGACGGCCCTGTCCCCTGCTGAATCGGCGAGAGAACATCATGTCCCTCGTCGAAACAGCGAGGGAACGTCCTGTCTTGCCCAACCATCGCTGAAAAGCAATTTTTCTTGTAGTGTTTATAAAAGAGAGTATCATAAAGTATTATGTGTTTTCTTTTTTTGGATTAAGAAGGAAATGGAAGGGAGGGATAAATTTTATAAGGCAATTTGACATATATACCCTTCTTTAATTTAAATTATTTATTCTTTTCTTATCCTCATCTTCTTCCCTAATCCTTATATTTTTTCATTTCTTGTTCTACTTACTTCTACTGCAACTCATGTTCTTTAATTCAATTTTTTTTCTTCTTTTATTTTTTTTTCTTATCCTTATTTTCTTTTATTTCTTCCTTGTTCTTCTTCTACTTTAGCTCACAGTCTTCCTTGTTCACTATAACTCCAGCATACACACCACACACCATCACGACTCACCACCAATTCCACTCTTTCCATGGTTTCATCCATATTCACTAGAGAAGATGAAGAAGCATCAAAGGATGAGAGTTATTATTATTGTTGGATGATGAAAGCTTGAGATTATTTAAAAGATGGGGGATAAAATGGGCATGCTAAATATGAAACTCTCCATTCCCTCCATTTTTTGGGGGAAAAGATTTTGGGGCTTAGGAGGGGTAGTGAGCATACTTCCATTTTATTTCTCCTTTTGAAAACAAACAAGACGAAGGATTGGGAAGCCTCTCCTCATCCATCCCCTCCCCCCAATTTTCTCCAATCCAAACAGGCTGTTAATGTGTTTCGCTCCATCAAGTTTACTACCTTTGAATGAGAATCTTCTTTAAATACTCATTTTTCAAGAAAGTAGAAGAAAATTATACTCCTAAATAATCTCAATGTAAGAATAGATTAGAAGTATTCTTTTCAAGTTAGTCTCCAATGTTTCAAACAGTTCAAATTAATCAATAATATTTTTAAAGGTGGTCAATTTGATCTCTGATGTTAAAAATAGGATTAAGTTTAACGAAAATGAACAACAACAGGTAAAATGGAAAATTATTATAATAATTTACTATTTTAATTTAGTCGTTATTATTTTTATTAAAATTTCATTTAGTCCCCAAATTTCATAAATAAACTCAAATTCATCCGCAAAATACACTTTGATAATTTCAAGTACACTTTGTACACTTTAGTTTTTCACGCTTCTTCTTGACCGTTCCCCTCACACATACAATTCACACTCATATACACTCATGTATGTGTATATGTATATTTATATATACTTTTCGCACACACATATATGCAAATATACACATACTAAAAGTCTATGAGTTCTACATGAATTCTAGGCCAATTGAAGCTTTAAAATTTTCAATTGAAGATTATATACACAATAGAAATGAAACTCGCAAGCCATACAAAATAAAATCATGTATATAGGTGAATTAACCAAGAACAAGAAACATGTTTACTATTAATTGTATACTGCAAGTGTTGGCTTACAAACTCAACACTAAACACAATAGGTTGCACGCGAGAAAAGAAAGACATTGTTTCCTCCTTTGCTTTTGCTGAATACAGACAATAAAGCTTAAACACTACTTAGCCTTCTCTGTAAGCATAATTATTGCGATAAACATATTGCAATTAATCTATCGGAAGCATGTAATCATTATAGTACAATCACTAAAAGGCATAGGTTACTTATCTCATGCAGAATATGAAGCCACAATAATGACTAATTGATTTCTCCACCTTAACCCTTTTCTTCGTAGTGTAGATTTGTAATAGAATAGGCTTGGCCTTTTAGTCGTTATTATTTTAATTTAAGTAGGTCACTAATAACTTAATGAACCGTAGGAAGAAGGGAGGGGGTGTTGCGCGCGGGGATGAGGGAGGGGAGGAGGGAATGATAGGCACGAGGAAAGAGGGTGGCGCAGAGGTGTGAAGAAGAAAAATGAAAATGACGTGATGTTTGTGGCGTGGGGAAGGATGAATGTGAAGAAAAAAATAAAAATAGGACGACATTGGTGAGAATATTATTGGAAAAAAGTAACAATTATGCGATGGCATACAAGCCGTCGCATAAACCCTAACTTTTTAACTTTATGCCGTTGCATAAACCCTAACTTTTTTAAGTATGCCGTCACTAAACTGCTACAAAGTAATGACAAAATATTGACATCCTATAAAAATTATGTTTTGTCATCAAACTTCATCTTGTCTCGACAAATTAGTGATGCTTTTCTTTATTCCCACACAATTTCAAAGTTCGTCTCTAATTAGTGGCCAAATAGCGAGAATTTAGCGATCAATATCTTATTATTTTTCATACTAATATTAATATTGGTCGCTATTTTATCAAAAAATATGTGACAAATTAGCGATGATACTTAAAATTTAGCTATTTGTCACTAATTAATCTACATTTAGCGACACAAGTTGAATTTCCTGCACCACTTCTTTTTGGTTATAATTTGTCAGCCAATAGCGATTATTTAGCTACGGTTTTAGATTTTCGTCGCTAAATTGTCTCTGTTGTCACTATCTCTACTAAATTTTCGTTATAAAAAATAGTTTTTATTTTTGTTTTTATTTTTTGTGGTGGATATAGATCTCTAGCTATGTAGTGTACTTATTGTTTGGTGTATTAAGATCTGGTTTCAATGGATCTTACATTTCTCAGCAATCGGCAGTACTTAAGCTCTTTATTAAACTACACCAACAGTTTTTTTTTTTTTTTTGGCAAATACTAGTTGCGTAAACACTTTTCTATTTCTATGTCTAGGATAAATGCAAAACTCTAATGGCTCAAAGGACCTTGTTTTGAGGTAACGGAGATACAACATAGACTTGAATGACACATGCAAAATCAAGTCATTCGCGATGTGCGGGGCTCGAAAAAATTTGGGCGTGTTAGAGGTGAAGGGATGGGACCTACCTTCAACAATGTTTCTGCATAGGAATCGTGCTAAATTTGATGATGTGCAGTGGTTGGAAGCCCAAGTTGCAAATCAGATGCAACGGGGTGTTGAGCGAGAAGTTTAGTTCGTTAATTAGGCTGAAAAATATTGGTAGAGTCACATCTCCACAAGTAAATCGTTATTATAAATCATTAAACTCAAAGAAATGAATATGCTTTGCTTTGCTTTGAGGGACGAACCCAACACTCCCATCGTCCAAGACTTTTTTTTTTTTTTTTTTCTGAGTAACGTATTTCACATCTTGACAAAATAAAAAGTAAAAAGGGAACAGAAGAAAGATTAACGTGTTTCACATCAGTCTCTATTAGCATCACATGTATGCTCTTCAAACAAAAGCAAAAGCAAAAGCAAACTCTTTAACTAAAGCAAGTGCATTTAGACTTTAATTGTTCTCTATCCAAAAACAAGTGTGTATACGACGAAATTGAGCACGTGCTTTTACATAATATGGTATCAGTAAAAAAGATGAAATATGCCCTTAAATTATCATCCATTGTTGTAAAATTCTCATGGGCTCAAGCCTAGTCAAAAAGACACTAGCCCTTGCATCGGAAGACATGTTAAAAGACATTGTAACATATGAATCTTATCCTTTTCTAAAAGTCCAAACATTTAATTAGATCTTGTTGTAATTAAATATATACCTTTTTTTTCTTATTTTTAAAAGAGTGATCAACTGTGATTCTTTATCTATTCCTAAGTGACTCAAACTCGAGACTATAGATGCTAAGTTATACGTCATTAATTCTATATACAATTATTCATCCGATTACTGATTCAAAGCAAACACCATTCACGAACATCCAGTTGTTTTGGTTTCTCATGGCTCTCACAGCTAATATGAATATGCATGGCACCAATAAGGGACTATACGCTGCTCTTACAAGTGGAGAGAAAGGCAAGGTGATAGAAATGTGTCGAAGCCTTCAAGAGGGACCATTACACATAGTAACTGTGCACGACGACACTGTCCTTCATATGGCTGCTTACTCCAAACAAAAAGATTTGTTTCTCGAATTACTCGAAATGGTGCCTCCATCCGATTATACAAAACTAATGCTTCGAAATGATACGGGGGACACAATCCTCCATGAGGCAGCCACTTCAAACATATTGGTTCCTGCTGCGAAGGAAATTCTGCGTAAAGCACCTGCATTACTGCGTATGCCTAATGCAAAAGGCGAGACAGCCATATTTCGAGCAGCTCGTTATGGAAAACGTAAAATGTTCGAGTTTTTGGATGAAGAATTCACCAAGGATTATCCACGTGAAAACGAACTTAAAGCCTTTCACCGAAGATCTAATGGTGCAACTATACTTCACATGTCTGTAGCCGCAGAACATTTTGGTAAGCATGCTTTCCTAGCTAGCTAGTTAATTTCTTGAGTTGGCTTTGTTAGAAGGATGGTGCACATAAATACGTTGATAAACACAATACTATTATTTTAACGTGATTCAACATAACTTACGTTCACACAATATTATTCTTTATTACTAATAACAATAACTCTAACTATGACTCCTATACATCTACCTAGAGGTGTATATATTTTAACTCTAATATTTTCTGAAAAATATTTTCTTATTGTAGATATATAATTTTATACTAAGCCATTTACTTTGCTTTATATATATGATCAACACATCAAACATATCAAATGATTTGATCACAATATAGAACTGCATTTTTCAGTTTTTGTTTGACCTATTCCAAGCAACTCTCACGATGCAATATATATATCGATATATATTGTGCAACAGATTTAGCCTTTCAAATTGCCAAGAGATATGAATACTTAGCTTGGGAGCAAGATGACGATGGGATGACTGCTCTTCAGCACCTTGCATGCAAGCCATCAGCGTTTTATAGCGCCAGCAAGCATGGACGCATCAAGAAATTTATTTACTCTTGTATGACCATGAACTTGACACTCTTAGTATTTATTTAATTTCCACTAAATCGGATTTCAATAATTGATGATTTTAAGTCGACATCTCATAATGTAAGTCCTCCAACAGTGATGGAGGAAATGTTTTTTATGCTTCCTAAAATGATTTATGTTACAACATACACATCCTGCATAAATTTCAAGACTATCAAATAAAATTGTGAATTACTCTTTTGAATACTAATTGATTTTAAATATGAATTATTATGATTATTAACATGATATTAGAGTTGAGTCTTGATTAAGTCATCGCTATCCACATGTGAATCGTCTCTCACTTTTTGATTCACTCGACTCAATGCCTAAGAGGGAGGGAGGGAGAAGAGTTTCACGGTAGTTCTCTAAAACCACCATACAAGTTCTTGAACTAATCTCTGCATCAATAGGTTTTAGAATGAAATTCATGATTTTTAACAATTTCTAATAGAATAATTTCGAAAGCTATTCAATATAAATTAACTTCCGCTCTAAAGAAAAAAAAAAATTCTTTGAAGTTCTAACAGGCTCCTATGTTAGTTGTATATATACCAATAAAAGCCTTTGTTTTTCTTATATTGGAAATTTCACCTATAGCTGTGGAAACAATGTAATCAGATTATTTACCATAATTTTTGTCTTTGGACTTTGAACTAAACAACATTAATGCTTGCAGGTCTTTCAACAGCTATTCCCATGGAAGAAGGAGGTATATATATTCTCTTTCTTCTCCTCTCCCCCCCCCCCCCCCCCCCCCCCCCCCCCCCCCCCCCATCAAGACCCCCTTTGTAGTCAATTGCAAGCTTAAAAGATAGTAACCTCTCTTCTTAATACCATTTTATTTTAGCATACTTTTCCTTTGGTTGTCAAAAATTATTAATTAAGTTCCTAGATTATTCATATATGATCTCAATTTATTTCTATTTTTTTTAAAAAAGAGCTCTCAAATTAGACAACGTCTAGTATGTTTATGGAAATTTCACATCTCTAGCTATCAAGGTTTGTTACATCTAACTGTAAAAATTTTAGCTATTAAATTGTACAACTTTAAGCAATAGTGTTTTCATTATAAGTGCTATTAAATAGAAGTTGTTGATTGTTTGGTGTTATTATGCTAGAATTGTTGTTCACTATTAGTAAACGTCTTTGACTCGCTACAAAATTAGTACTTTGAAAGTATTGTGCTCTATGAAAATGATTAAAGAGGACACTCTTGAAGGCCAAATTTGTAGATTTTTATAAATTTTGAGGGCAATATTAGGCTTCAAAAATATTGAGGTTATGTTTTTTTAAAACCAAAAAACCAACTACTAGTATGATATAAAAACAGTATTGCGAAAGTCTTTTTTTTGAAAAACTCCAATTTAGGATTTTTTTAATTTAATTTAATTTTTTTAGCTTTAGCTTTTACCTAAAAATTCTTTCAAAATTGGCCAAACAATTAGTTTTAACTTCTAAACTCACATAAAATACTTTTAAGCATCCAAACATTAGGTCAAATAGACCCTAATTCGATAAAAGATGTCTGAGAACCAAATGGGACTTGTTGAATTGTTAAATTAGAACACAATTGGAAATATTTATGAAGTAGTTGAAATAATAGGCATTTGAATTTTGAAGGATGCACTTGACATTTTCTGCATACAAGAACACATCAATTTTTTATATGGCCTTCTTTGTAGACGAAACAAGTTAACGTTGAGGAGAATGTGCTTGACTTGGTGGGCTTTTGTACGCAATTATCAACTTTGAGAAAGATGATGAATCGAAAATAATAATAATAGAGACGTACATTTAACTCATTAATTGGATTATGGATTGAATTTGAAGCCTAAATAAATATTAAAAACAAATAGAAGTATCATAAGACTTAAAGTACTCTAGAATATAGAAATTCTAATCTTGATGGTATGAGCATTAGTCTTTTTATAAAGGTTAATATTATTTTTGGTCCCTTGTTTTTGACTTTATTGATACTTTGGTCTTTTATTTTCAAAAGTGAGACATTTCAATCCTTTATTTTTTAAAATTGGGACACCATTAGTCTTTGTCGCTGATTCCGTTAAAAAAATGAAAAAAACTTGTGGTTGACCAAAATATCCCTGCCATAGTTGTCAAATCGTAAATCGTATCGTGAATCGAAATGTCATTTTTTTGAATTGTGAATCGAATCGAATCGTGAATCGTACCGATTCGGTCACAAATTTAAAACTAGTTGATATTTGACATATTATGTTTCTATTAACAGTTTTTAGTTGAGATTCTTTATTTGAATTAATATTAATATATGTTTTTGTTACTTTTCTAGATTGTTCACTACTTCACTTGTTTCTAGTAGCCCAAACAATTTCTACATCATAATATCACACTATTTTTTTTGGTCAGAACAATATCACATTTCACAAGTGTCCAAACTAGTGCTCAAAAGCTGCTGTAAACACAAGTGGTCTAATCAGTTACGAGTTTTGTCTCTTTTTTTTTTTTTACTAAAGTGGGGCTTATTTTGTTATCTACTTTGAAATATTTTGATGTTTTTTTAAAAAAAAATAATAAAATTGACCCAAATCGTGAACGATTCAGTGAATCGTTCGATTCACTACGATTCGGTACCGATTCACTTGTGATTCACGTCGATTCACGATTCTCCTATTCGATTCGTATCATTTTTTTAGTGAATCGTATCGAATCGTACGATTTGCGATGCGAATCGTACGATTTCGATTACACTGATCCCTACAATTTGGTAGTGGTAGCGGTGGTAGTGGGTAGGGGTATTTGGTCAATCACGTGTTTTTTTCTTCTTTTTTAATAGAATTAACGACAAGGACTAACGGTGTTCCAACTTTAAAAGATAAAAGACTGAAATATCTCACTTTTAAAAATAAAAAACCAAAATATCAATAAATTCAAAAATAAGAAACCAAATATAATATTAACCCTTTTATAAATAAGAGTTTAACTTGTATACATTTGTTATAAACGACAACGTCGGTTTACCACAGTAGGCTATATGAGAACCTCATGAATCCACTAGATTGATGGATAAAAGTCATGATTGTATTCTTTTGAGTAATGGAGAAAAGTGCTCCGTGAACGTAATGTTAAGCCAAATGGGCACATAAAATTAAAAAAAAAAAAATAATAATAATATTATTGTATCCCACGTATCTGTATGCATGTGTTGGAAGCAGTCGTTGCATCCTCGGAAACATATTGATTAAGAAGTATACGAGCTGTTGAGGATTTTGATAGTATGGCACTAAAGTCAGTCGTCATTCCCTAGAAGGCTTAATATATTCATGTCATTAATATCTGTCACATATATATTGTTCAATGTATATATATATATATATGATTGATTTCTATTCATTCCTTGAAGAATTAACTAATGTAGACTCTATATATTTTTCTTAAGAAGCTGATCAAGCATGCTGTAGAATACCACTTGTGGAATCAATTCGGATGCATAAGCGACGATATGAATCAGCATTGCAACTTGCCCAATTCTTGATTGAAAGAGATACCTCATGGGAATCTACCGCGTCTAGATATTCAAATCGGGTTGATGCTAAAACTCACAGATATGGGAAGCCTACTGATCAGTCATCTCAAAAGGAAGAAAAAAAAGGTCAAACATATCAAGAAACAAGTCAAATAAACATTAATATTGCTGAGACACCATTAATTTTGGCAACTAAGTCAGGCTGTCTAGAGATTGTTGAAGAAATACTCAAAATGTATCCTCAGGCTATAGAGCATGTTGACGATGAAGGACGTAATATTTTGCATGTTGCGATTAAGTACCGTCGGATACATATTTTCGACTTTGTTGAGAAAATAGAATTTCCAATGAGGAGGCTAGTAAGGAAAATCGACAACAAAGGGAATTCTATATTGCACACGGTTGGTATCAAGGGAGCGAATCAAACTGATGATGACCTTCGAAGCCCTGCCTTACGGTTGCAAGAGAATTTGCTCTTGTTTGAGGTATATATATATAGTAGTCGTCTAATATATAATTAAACATCTAATTAATCCTTTTTAATTATTATATATATATATATATATATATATGGCAAATCTCACAAATAATCCTTATTGTTTACAAATTTTTGACAAATAGTCCTCACTGGTTTAAAAGTCATATAATTAGTTCTCATTATTTACAAAAGTTTCACTAATAGTCTCTATTATTTCACAAATCATTCAGTTAGTCTCTATTGTTTGTAAAAGTCTCTCTATTAGTTTTCAATATTTGCAAATGCATTTACAAACATTAGGGACTAATGAAGAGACTTTTGCAAATAATAGGGACTAACAGAGTGACTTTTAAAACAATGGAGACTATTAGTGAGATTTTTACAAATAATATGGACTAACCGAGTGACTTCTAAAACAATAAGGACTATTTGTCTAAAACTTGTAAATAATAAAAACTATTTGCCTAATTTCTATACAATACATGAGAAACACTTGTATAACTGATTATATATATATATATATATATATGTGTCCGCGGCATGCAGCGGGTCAAGGACACTTGTTCAACTTATTATGGTAACGTTATCAATAACGATCAAAAGACAGCTGAGACACTATTTGCCGAAAGTAATGTTGAGCTTCATTCAGAAGCGAAAGATTGGCTAAAGCGCACTGCTGAAAATTGCTCCATTGTGGCTGTTCTCATCGCAACAGTTGCCTTTGCTGCAGCCTACACTGTTCCGGGTGGTTCAAATGAGAGCACTGGTTATCCAGTTCTTCTCAACCAGCCTTTCTTCATTATTTTCACCATAGCAGATGTGCTTTCCATCACATTTGCTTTAACATCAGTGGTTACATTTCTTTCAATTCTTACTTCTCCATTTCAATTGATAAACTTTAAGCGATCACTTCCTCAGGCACTAATGTTGGGAGTAACACTATTAATTCTATCTGTGTCAATGATGATGTTAGCATTTGCAGCCACAATCATCCTAACCTTGCGTGATAAGAGAGAGTGGACAAAAATTGTCTTGTACTCCATGGCTTTCCTTCCAGTCTCCATATTTGCAGCCTCATACTTACCACTTTATGTGGCATTGTGGAAAAATCTCGAAGACTACCTAAGTATAGTACGTGACGCTTTTCCAAGATGTACTTGTGATCCTAAGAGATGTGAAGAAGCCACTGTTAATCCTTCATTCTCGTCGGCCCTTGGGGAACGTGGCGCCTATTCTGTATGATGCTCAATATCTACTTGTATCAAATGGGCATGCATGGTTTGACAGTTGAATCATGAGGTACGTTTTCCCCTACATAGTACATATCAACATATGATGAATCAAAGACTTGTAAATTATATGACAATAAGGATATGTTGTTTCCTTACTTTTGACAGGGACAAAGTCATATGCTACAACGATTTACTTCTTCTTTCGATCGTGAGTACTATAGTATGCCTTGTCTAGAAATAAATAAGAATATTGTGTGATGTAATATGATACCATGTAATTCCTTTAAAACTGTGTCTACTTTTCTTGATAAAGACGCTTGGCTTGTCTATGAGCATTCTAGAAAAATATGTAGTACTGATATATATATCTCTTGTCTTTCCTCAGTGAATAATAAACTAAATTACACCTAGCTTAATCAGTTGAGCTCTTTCCATTGACAACAACTTGCAAACTTGCCGGCTACTAATTCTTATTCTTTGTTGCACCTCGATCCCGTTTACTAAAATTGTTCGAAATGGATCTATTAATTGGGAAGGTTTTGATTACTTAATTTTAAACATGAACAAGGTTAACGAAATTGAAGATAGGAATAATATTCATGGTCATGTTACACATTTGGTCTCAAGTGCTCAAGCCTCGGCCGTGTGTAGCGCAGTTCTCCCTGGAGAAATTTTGAGCTGATATTGCTACAATTTACAGGATCTAATAGCAGAAAATATAATACTATAACAAATACATATAAAACTTGAGGTTTGAACATAATGGAAAGTCCATGCCATATCTTTTTATTTGTTGTAATCATCTCTTGAAGAAACCTCTTTGTGATAATCCTATGAGAAAAACTTAAACAACGTATTATGGTAGGAACGTCTAGCATATTATAATAGGCACTCATTGATTAGGTTCTCCCTCTCCCTCTCCCTCTCCCTCTCCCTCTCCAACTTTTCATGATGGCTTTTAATGGGACAAAGCAGCGTATTATGGTAGGAACATCTAGCATGTTATAATAGACACTCATTGATTAGGTTCTCTCTGGCTTTTAATAGGACAAGTCAACCCAATAGCCTAATATATAGACTATCACAATTCTGAATAGGAGAAAAGAGATTTAGAGTCTTCGTTGGATCCCCCCTCAATATGCCTTAATATTTAAATAGATCGTACACCTTGCATATTGTAACACTAATAAAATAATAATAATGATACGAACTTAGACCCAAGTGGAGTGGATCACTATAAATTATGTACTGCGCATTATCGATCAAACTCAGCCCATTTTTTGAAACAACAAAATATCTCAATCTATTGTCCCATAATTCAAAAATTCTAACAATCTCCCACTCAGGCAACATTGATTGCTTTAATATTTTAAAGCTTTGTTTCATAAAAGGACCATCGGGATTGAATATAACTTTAGTGGCATAATAAACGTCTCAATCTAAATGGGTCCAATAAGCACATCAATATCGAACTATAATAGTTGTTATACCATTTATCAGCGTAGGACTCTTATGAGCACAAGTACTAATACCCCATTGACATGGATTTCATGGTGTGCTAAAGTGTAGTGTGATTTTTAGACCATGTGATCTAACTATAATGATGAGCATGTCAACTCCACAATTGGTCCATTTTATGGTCTTCTAAAGATCTTTAACAGGATTGGATTCCCTTTTGTTTCATAAGAAGCCTTTAAACTTTATTTTGATATACAAACCCCCTTTGATACTTCTAAACATAAGTCACTTCAATAATAAAACCTTTAACTGTTGAGTTGCTGTCACGCCCCCAAAATTTACCAATATGAATTTTAGGTTTGTAATTGTCGCGTACCTAGGAAAGAGCACCCTATTTAAGCCTGCAAGGCTACAATCAATCGAAAGTCATAAATTCTAGGCCACAAGTGTCTATACCGAAATTTTATTATATTAATTTCAATAAATACTTTACAACCCACGTATATCCAAATTACCTAATAACATCAAATTCAAAATACTAAACTCAAAGACTTTAAGTCTTAAGATAGCCTAAAGGTTCTAAACCCTAAGTTCATACTATATCCATAAATCTTTAGATGGTAGTGAAAAGGAAGTCACTATCCCAAATGATGCACTTTTTCTCGAACTCTGCAAAAATATACACAAACTAAAATGAGTATATAACTCAGTAAGTGAGAAACTTCTCCAGAACATAGCTTCGAACCTTATATCCGTACAAAATAGTTAGTACAATAATAATTTTCAAAAAATTCAAAAAGATAAGTACCGTAATAAAACAATAACAATGCAATTCATTAGTTTATTCAAAATTGTACAAAGGTCTATGTCCAATGCAAAATAGCAAAGCGAAATAGATTCTTATCGAAATAAGTGATAAGTTGTGACCATGGCATAACAATACGTAAAGTGATTCATTTTTCCTAACCACCAAAGGCGAGTAGGATATCCTCAATATAAGTACTACACTATATGATACGATAGTAAAGACGGTGTATAATCCCTACCGATGCGAGGGTCACAATAACCTCAATATTGCCAAATGTATACTGTTACGTCCCTTGTTGCACCCCTTGCTGCAACAAGAGCTGTGATATTGATTGACTTGTGTTTTGCCAAAATTATGCTTTGACTGAATTTTATTATGGTATATGCATATCTGTTTGGAAAACTTTGATTGATAGGTTTACCATATTTATAAGAGAGTTGAAAATGCAAATTGGCATCTACATTAAATGTGATTGAAGTTTCCTTGCTCAAGAAATAAAGGTTGCCTTATTCAAGAATTGCTTGGAGACAAAGTCTTCCATACAACTCAGGGCCCAAGCACAGATTACCTTGTGGAGGTTTAGGCAATTAATTCAGCATATATAGAGAGCCTCACATGTCTGAAAGTTGTGGAGAATAAGAGCGAGAAACAGAGCTAGAAACAAGGAGCTGGTTGAATATTTTCGTGCTGTCAGGTTTTGCTGCAGTAGATTGACGATGTGCTGCAACAGAAGTCAGTAACAGAGGAAATATGATAATCCATGTATTGCTCCAGCAGACTATGAAACAGACAGCTTATTTATGCTTCCGCTATGCTTGCTGTTTTAATCTTTGATAGGAAGAGTTTTTAATTTGTTCTTTGATTTATTCATTCTTCGAGAGAAGAAGGTGTAGTTCTCGGGAGAGACCGTTGCAAGTCGAGGGAAGTTTGCCAAACCTAGGTTCATTAAGGAGTTCTTCATCAAGGCGTCAAAGTCAAGAGGGAGTCTTTACTTGTGTAAGTCCATTGATATTGTAACTTGTGATTTATTAATGAAACAGGCTTGTTGGACTAGGGAAAATCCCGTGGACGTAGACCGTACGGTTGGTGTCCTTACTTTTTGCATATGTTTATTTATTTTGTTTTAACTTCTATTACAACAAGCTAATAACCAGAAACTATCAAGTGGTATTAGAGCAGGTTACTGAACTAACTTAGTTAGATCTTTGGAAGAGTTTTTCTGGTTATTTTTACAGCTATGGACACTCTGCGAGATGCCAGATCAATCAATAAACCATATCTTCTCGATAGCACGAACTATTCGTACTAGAAGGCACGGATGAGAGCTTTCATTAAAGCTATTGATGAAGCTACTTGGAGAGTTATGTTACGTGGATGGGAACACCCTACTGCCACAACTACTGAAGGAACTGTTGAGAAAAAATTTGAATTGCAATAGACCAAAGTTGAAGACTTGGCAGCCACCAACAATTCAAAGGCGTTGAATGCTATTTTTAATGTTGTGGATCTGAATCAATTCAAGCTTATTTCATCTTGTGAAACAGCGAAAGAAGCTTGGGAAATCTTGCAAACGACATATGAAGGTGCTGCTATAGTAAAAGTGTCAAAATTGCAAATACTTGCAATAAGGTTTGAAGAATTACGGATGCATGAGGATGAAACCATTGCTGAATTTAATGCTAAGCTTTGTGGCATAGCAAACGAAGCTTTTGCACTGGGAGAAAAATATTCAGACTCAAAAATTGATGAGAAAATCAAATAAAAGAAAAGGTGAAATAAAATCTTGCAGGGGTGATTAGCGGACCAGGTATGTTGGAACAAGTATTGCTTCTAATCTGACCTGGTGTGATGAATGTTGAGAACAGTTTAGATTGACTTGAACATGAAACACACACACACATGGTCCACTCTTGAAATTCTTGATTGATTTATGCATGTGATTAGTAGAAATTCGAGTGGTGACTTAGAGTTCATACTCATGAGAATATGTTTATTTTTAAATTCTGAATCTTTTTTTAAGGGTCAAAAGAATCTTGAGGGTTGAACGTCAAAGTGTAGAATTTGTTTAGTTGACGTATGTTGTAACATAATCTCACACACCAAGTTTTCGACACAGTCTGGTCATAATTTGTTGTAGCACAATTTTTGTCTATTTGTCAATTACGTTTTTGTTGCATCAATGTTGAAGAACTAACAGTTTTGTCACAACAAAGTTTTTCTCTCTGTTAACAAATGCTACAGCGTGAGCTAGAGTAGTTACCACTTTATGCTGATGTTTTATAACTGAAATTTTAAGTGAAAAAGTCAGTGGCACGTTCAATTGCCTTAATTCATCCTTACCAATTTTATTTCACATCAAGCAGGTACTTAGGGGGAGCGAACTACAGTTCCTGTTTCTATTATAGCAAGCGCTGATACTCAAGGGGAACATGGTGCTACAGCACCTGATGGTGCAGGCTCTGCCACCAGCTCAAGTACTGATGTGAGAAAATTGTTACAATAGTTCCAAGCTGTGCAGCAGCAGCTAGCACCACCAGGTGCTTAACTGTTTGCCTTTGTTTGACAAAAATGGGGAGATAAATGAGATTATATAATTATATCTTGTGTTTTTGCTATTTTTGCTCTGATGTTCTTATGCTCTAATTCTGAACTTTTATCTTGTTCTTTTCTTATCCTTGCTCTGATAAAGTTTGTTTCTTTTGGTTGTTTTAATCTCTGATCTGATACTCTAATATATTTTGTGTTATGTTTTCATTGGCTCTATCTTATGCGAAGGTACACTAATGATACCTTGTTTTTATCTCTAATGTGTTATTACTATGATATTCAGTTTTGTCAAAACAAAGCCAAAGAGAGAGCTTGTTACGCCCCTTTTTGCATCCCTTGCTGCAACAAGAGTTGTGATATTGATTGACTTGTGTTTTGCCAAAATTATGCTTTGACTGAATTTAATTATTGTATATGCATATCTGTTTGAAAAACTTTGATTGACAAGTTTACCATATTTATAAGAGAGTTGAAAAGGCAAATTGACATCTATATTAAAGGTGATTGAAGTTTTCTTACTCAAGAAATGAAGGTTGCCTATTCAAGAATTGCTTGGAGACAAAGTCTTCCATACAACTCAAGGCCCAAACACGAATTACCTTGTGGAGGTTTAGGCAATTAATTCAGCATATATAGAGAGCCTCACATGTCTGAAAGTTGTGGAGAATAAGAATGAGAAACAGAGCTGAAAATAAAGAATTGGTTGAATATTTTCGTGCTGTCAGGTTTTGCTGCGGCAGATTGACGATGTGCTGCAACAGAAGTCAGTAACAGAGGAAATCTGATAATCCATGTATTGCTCTAGCAAACTGTGAAACAGGCAGCTTATTTATGCTTCCGCTATGCTTGCTGTTTTAATCTTTGATAGGAAGAGTTTTTAATTTGTTCTTTGATTTATTCATTCTTCGGGAGAAGAAGGTGTAGTTCTTGGAAGAGAACGTTGCAAGTCGAGGGAGCTCGCCAAACCTAGGTTCATTAAGGAGTTCTTCATCAAGGCATCAAAGTCAAGAGGGAGTCTTTACTTGTGTAAGTCCATTGATATTGTAACTTGTGATTTATTAATGAAATAGGTTTGTTGGACCAGAAGAGGTTCCGTGGACGTAGACCACACGGTTGAACCACGTTAAATCTCGATGTCCTTACTTTCTGCATATGTTTATTTATTTTGTTTTAACTTCTGTTACGACAAGCTAATAACCAGAAACTATCATATACATAATGAAAATACGATGTAAATCTCAAAATTTAGTTTTCAAATCGTTCAATGCTTATTATAATTCTACATAGGAAGTGATAGCTTTTCAATCTGAAAATATGATGTAAATCTCAAAATTTAGTTTTCAAATAGTTCCATGCTTATTATAATTGTACATAGGAAGTGATAGCTTTTCAATATACTCTATATGTTTTGGTTCAAGTTTACAATAGTTTCTTAAAATCATGTATGTAATATAATCAAATTATTATAATAAATATGGAAGCGTTTGAAATCTTCATTTTCTTTTAATTTTGGTCCGCAAAACGTTGATGGTGTCAATACAAAAGACTTTAATTTTATGTAGGAGATTCTACTTATCAATCTGATTATACCATGAGTGGATGAGGCTAAAATGTTTAGTGAAGCATAGAAAAATAAAAAATAAAAATAGAATAAACTATTAAAGAGGAGTTAGTAAGAAACAAATTGGAAGAGATAGCTTAAAAACAAAATTTGAGCTAAAGGAAATTTTCAAATAAATTTTCATAGCCAAGAACGAAGAGGTTCAAAGTTTGTATATACTTTGAATCAGTACTGAAATAAAATGAAGTAATTCTAATAATTTGAAATAAATTAAAATTAAAGATGTTGTACCAATAGCAATAAGTTTGAATACACTATGGATAATGATGTTCAAAGTCATGTAGCAATACAAAATCTTGAAATGAAAATAATTTATATTGATAATGCAGAACACATCTTATGGACCATATCTAGAAGGAATTTAAAGTATTAGATAAAATGAACTTTATATCAACAAGAATCAATAGTCTTGCAAGAAGAATTTCTAATAAGAAGATAAGATCAAATTCATGACATCTATAAAATTGAATGCGAAGACGAGAGTATTACAATTTTGTAAATTGATAATGATTTTAAAATATGAATGGGGTCGAAAATATAAATGTAGTAACAAAACAAGAAATAGTACATCATAAGTGGAATAGTTAAAAACAATAATTGAGGGATGAAAAATTATGCAAGCCACTTCAAAATTCTCATGTAAAACGAAAGGAGATTCAATATTTCGATCTGGTCAAGCAGTGAATACCAAAGTCAAAAGTTACTAGAAATTTTATTTCAATAACGTAAATATATATCTTGTCACGCCCCAAACCCAGACCAGGCTCGCAAGCACGACTAGTGTTGTAAGCATAAGAAACAATTACTTGGGCTTCTTTTCTACTGGTCTTAAATGGTTAACCCAAGTTATTCCTTATACTCACAACACTCATTTATAAACCACTCACAAACACTATCAATATCCAATGTGGGATGTCACATATACCCCCCATTAAGGACCTGACGTCCTCGTCAGGGGCACACACACCCAGGACTAACCTGGCGGTGAAGGATTCTAGAGGTGGCTCCTACGGGTTCAAGAGGTGGCTCCCACCAGCCTTCTAAGTATAGTACTTTGTCCCGCATAGTACTTAGCTCCCGCACCGGCTAGTGACCAACTCTGAATACCATTCCTGTCACGGCCCAAGTTAATCATATGGTGTACTCAAGGCGTAACATGTTGTGCAATAAGGGGGCGACCCCCTGACTATGCAAGGCACTAATACTCATCATAACAAAATCCATGACGTGATGCTATTTAATGTACCTTATTCCTCCCTTAAAGAAATCTAGTCACCAAAATACATTAGTAAGTCAAACAAACTTCCAACATACAATAGAGATCACAAGTCTTAAGCCGAAATACCAAGACAACTTGCCAAAATTCAGTCTAAAAATAATAAATAAGACACTAAAGTGTTCACTACTCGTTGACTTTAGAGAGCCTTATTCAATGTTCGAAGCCAAAGCTCACTACCCAAGCCACGCCGAGTTCGAAGCCTACTCATCTTCGTCTGTAACAAAATATTTTCAAACAAATATGAGACACAAATCTCAGTAAGAGGTGATCCCCAAGACAAAAGAAAACCTCGAAAGGCATCCTAAAAGTCAAAAGAATATCTCATTCAGAATTTCCCAACTCTTAGACATCATAAGTCAAGTTAATCAAAGATCGATACAAGTTTTCAAAATAAGTTTATGGTTCAAAATTTCACGTGTGCCAGAATTCAAAATTTAGAGAAATCTTATGCAAGTTCACAAAGACAGTTGTGGCTATAGGTGGGTAGCACCGTTCTGATGCAGTGTAGTTTGATAAGCACAACCCACCAAAAGCCCCAAAGGAATTTCGGTTCTTATAATAGTACACTATTTTTGAGGTATTGGTGTTTAACCCCCACCAATAGAGTCCTGAATTGTTGGCAATTAACCCCATCAACAGGGTCCTGAATTTCATAGCGATTTCAAAGTCTTCAGTATCAAACTTTTCAAAATATTTCCTTTTTTTAAGAAAAAAATCACATGATATTCAGAACTAATGTCAAAAGGGTCAAAACACTTTCATAGATCATCTTAAAATCAACCTAAAATTTAGTCCCAAGGTTTTGTTTCGATTTCTAAAATCATTTGCTTCAATAAATTTCAAAATACAAAAAAGACATATCTAACGCGGCTTCAAATTCTCAAAACCATTTATTGCACTTAAATCCATACGAGGCCATGCAACACAACTACTAAAAATCTTTAATGCATTTTTACAGCTCAGTTATACCAAAATTTGAAAACTATAAAAAAGAAAAATTAAGAACAATACTTAAAATATACGAAGCTAAAATTATCATTAAATAGAAGAGGAACAAAAATATTTTCTTTGTCTTTTTGCAAAAGCCAGGGCCACGGTCAACTGTGGCCTTTTTGTTCAATCAACCATTTACATGGTAGCCACTGTTTACGTGAACAGTGGCTATGAAACTTTTTTTTTTCTTTTCAAGACTTGTCAATGCATGTATGTTGCTGCTCACTTTTTTTTCTGAAAATCTTTAATGAAGGAAACCTGTAATTTATGCAGAAAGATGTCCTTTATTTTTGGTTGCAAGAAATTGCTACTGTACTGTTCACGGTGAACAATAAATCACGTTACTGTTCACGGTAATGTAATGTTCACTATGAACAGTAAACCGCATTACTATTCATGGTGAACAGTACTCAACTTTTTGTTCCAATCTTTTTTTTTTTCCTAAGTTCCTCATTGAATCAAAACAAATTAAAAGCTAACTTTTCTTCATGAAAATCCTCCCTAAACATGTAATACACAAAGTATGCCAAAGGTTCCAAAATATGCATAATAAATTTCTAAACCAAATAATTTCAATAGTTCTATTATTCTCGTAATCATAATAGGACGAACAATATACGAATATATGAAGGTGGAGATCAGACCACTTACCTCCTTAACGCTAGAAATTAAATTCTGAAATTTTCAAGATTCTCACCCCCTTCGAAACCTATATCCACGAATCAAATATCTATGTAAACCACTATATAGTCACGACTAAATATTTTTGCTACACGATTCATATGCCGTTATGGGTACAAGACGCTTATCTACGCTTGCGTTGTGTTATTCTAATTCTGATACTTGACCTCAAGCATTCGTTTGTGACTTATCTCCAGGATTCTTCTCTTCTTCCTGAGTACAGACTGTTTTGAAAAATTTCGAGCGAGTTATCCTCAATCAATATCGTATAAGAAATATTTCATTTTTTTTTCATTTAGTGTTCTACTCCACTAAGGAGTTAGCCTTAAGTCGTTATCTTATTTTCCTTCCCTTATCCTCACTTATTTATTTTATAATACAAATAATATCCCTTTAGTAAAATTAGGGATGTTACATCCCTCATCCCTTAAAGAAAGTTTCGTTCTCGAAACTACATACCTGGATGTTGGAAAAGATGCGGATATTTCTCTGGAGCATCTTTTTCTAGTACCCACGTTGCCTCTCTCTCTGATCGACCTTTCCATTGGATCTTAACATAGGGAATAATCCTCCTTCTAAGAACTTGTTCCTTGTGATCCACAATCTTAAGAGGTTCTTCATCGTAAGTCAAGTCTTTCATCACTTGTACCTCATTGTGTTGTAGTATGTGGCTCGGGTCTGACACATATTTTCTTAATTGTGAGACATGAAAAACATTATGGACACCCGCCAGTGATGGCGGCAGGGCAAGCCGATATGCCACATCCTAAATCATTTCCAAAACTTCAAAAGGTCCAATGTAGCGTGGATTTAGCTTATCACGACTACCAAATCTCACAATTCCTTTTGTGGGAGATACCCTTACAAACACGTGGTATCCTTCCTTAAATTCTAACATTTTCCTCTTAATACCAACCTAACTTTTCTGGCGATCTTGGGTTATCTTGATTCTTGCTCGAATTATTTTTACCTTCTCTTCTGCCTCTTCAATTATTTGTGGTCCCAACAATTTTTTCTCCCCAAGGTCCCAATATAAAGGGGTGCGACACTTCTTCCCATAAAGCGCTTCAAATGGGGACATTCCAATGCTTGCCTGATAATTGTTATTGTAAGCAAATTCCACAAAAGTAACGTATTTGTCCCAGTTATTCCCGAAATCGAATACGCACGCTCGTAGCATGTCTTCTAATGTTTGAATTGTTCTCTCACTTTGCCCGTCAATTTGGGAATGATAGGCCGAACTCATTAACAACTTCGTCCCCATAGATTTCTGGAAACTCTTTCAAAAATGGGAGGTAAACCTCGTGTCTCGATCCGAAATAATCTCCTTTGGCACCCCATGAAGTTTTACTATTTCTGCAATATACTTTTCGGCCAAATCTTCTGTTGTTGTTCCGAGCCGAAATGGTAGGAAGTGTGCTAACTTTGTCAACCTATCAATAATCACCCAAATTGCATCATTTTTATCTCGAGTCTTAGGCAACCCTATCACGAAGTCCATAGTAACACATTCCCACTTCCATTCGGGGATAATCAAAGGTTGCAATAGTCCAGAAGGCTTTTGATGCTCAGCCTTGATCCTTTGGCATGTCAGGCATTTAGACATATATTCTCCAATTTCTTTCTTCATATTCATCTACCAGAAATGATCTTTCAAGTCACGGTACATCTTGGTTCCCCAGGATGAATAGTAAATTGCGATCCATGGGCTTCAGTGAGGATTTCTCTTTTGATTGTAGGGTCCTTTGGAACACATATCCTTCCTCAAAATCTCAAAACGCCGTCATCATGATCCGTAATATAGGTGTCTTTCCCACTTCCTTTTCTTATTCAAACATTCTCCAAGTATAGGTCCTGTTTTTGTGCAATTTTTATTCTTTCTGCCTTCCAACCATTCAAGATAGATCTATCTTCAAGAAGACTGTCAGCCACGGCAAGGTAGACGACTACTGGGGTTTTCAGGGCCACGATATTTCCAACTCTCTCCATAATCTGCTCCTTACTGCTGCAAATCTCCGTTATATTTAATCTTTGCTCCAATTTTTTACAGTGAATCATCCAGTCCTTCTCAATTCTCATGTGAACAGCTACATATGGCACCGGCTTCAACAGTGAATTCTCTGATCCAACATCACTTCGTTCTTTACTTCCTATTTCTCTAATCCTGGAAACAACTTTATCTGCTTCTTTAGATATCTCTTCTACAAATACTAAGCACTCAAAGATTTTAGCATAGTCTTTAACTGGCCAATGGTCATGCCACAAGAACGGATTCTTCCCAACTATCCGTAAAATCTCATAGCTACCATATGGATGCTCACTGAACTGTCTCAACTGATCCAAATCTCTCTCAATTGTCCACCTACGTCCACTTCCCTTCTGAAGTTCAAAAAAATCACTTTGATTCAAAACATCAGAATAACGACCTAATTGGACAAAACCTTGACAAAGTGAATTAAACCTTTCGAATTGGAAGACCTTATCGAATAATATAGGCTGCAATAGATCAACCTCTTTATAAAACAGCGAAGCGCTTAAGCTAGGCATCAACAGCGTCCGATTTAGCATTCTTGCAGTTAAACAAGCTCTTGCAAAAGCAATTTTCTGATTATTCAATCCCCATATGATCTGAGGATCCTCCAAAAACTTTTCTTTACGACTTCGAAATTCCCTATGTACTAACAACGAACTAATGCCATCTGCTAACAACTTTTTCTGATCAATTGCAGTAAATCCAGAGAGTGTAGGCAGCAAAAGAGCTTTAAGAAGGAGGATGAAAACAACCAAAGCCACACATTTGCATGTCAATGAATTCAAAGGTGTTCCAAAGACTCTGAAATGCTTATACCTTGATAAGTCCATTTGAGATTCCATTTTTCAATTGCCAGAAGCTATATCATTTCAATACATATCTTCTCATCCAATATTGAGCCATAAGACATCAGTTTTGACTCATATCTAATCCAAACTCAACCGTTGACTTTGAAGCTAGCATTTCTCTGCAGAAAAAAAAATCAAGAAAATAAATAAAGGAACCAACTAAAAGAAAGGAAATTACATTTTAATTCAAACTTATTCCAAATAAAACCAATTCTAAAAATAACGGGTTGACATAAATATATAAAGTAAGGCTGTGTTTAGACCCAGTTCGATGAACATGGTCAGAGTTTTATATATCGAAACTCTTTTACCGAACATAAAGAAGAAAAATGAATAAATCAAAACTGGAATCAGCAATAGCTATTACTTACATCAACCATAGTTGTTGTAGGTGTAAACAAGCAAGCCTCGGCCCTATCATGCGATCTCAACTTCAAGAAGCGCAAAATAGGGATGAGTCCCAGATGATAAAACCCACCTTGTTTATATCACCCCAGATATATGCAAATGAAATAAAGAGAAAAATGCAATTTGAATGGAGTAATCTTAAGAGAGAATATCAAGAATAAGAGAGAGAGAGAGAGAAAAGAGAGGAGAGAGAGATGATTCCAAGACAATAAGGATGAATCCCAAGATAATAAAAGAGATCTGAGGGTGATCAGTGCATGGGAAAAGAATCCAGAAAAGGCAAAACTCTTGGATGTCAGAAAGCAAAAGCCAGGTGCATCACAATCATGACAAGTCAAAAATAACAGAGAGTTCATCAATTAGCAGATCCAGTTCTGGTAATAGCAATTTGACTTTTGAATATTGGAAGAAATATATTAAGTAATATACTTTTGGGTTTATCATGCAATTGGATTTTAGTTTAAAGTATCACGAGGTGTGGATCTGGTCATGACTTTATTTTTTGATTTAATATTTTTCAAAAAGTTACTCAGCATTTATTTTAGATTTATCCTAAAAATAAATATATTGAGAGTTACATCTATGTTGTTTTTCGATAATAAGTTTTATTATGCAAAATTAATTCTAGTTATTAAGTAGTTATTATTCTGGTTAGAAAAGTGTATACTTTTTCTATAAATATCCTAAACCGTTTTGATTTCAAAGTTTTTAATTCTTTTGAAAAAACACATGTGCATACAGTGTTTGCATTCTTTAAGTGAGAGAGTTTTACTTATTTTAATTCACTATGTCCTCTGATTAGTGGTGCTAATATTTCATGACGAAAATTGGTATATCTTAGCATATTGTGCTAGTAGTCATAAGTACCGTAGGTGAACAATAAAGTCCTAAGAATACTAAATTTAAGAGAAAATGTCATCATTGGTCCTTTATTTTTTAAAATTATGATACTTAGGTATCACAATTTTAGAAATAAACCTTTTGTTTTTAAATATATTGTAAATGTGATACTGTTGACCTAACTTACTTATTTTGTTAGCTTGTTAATGTTTTTGCACCTGATTGGCACCAAATCTATTTGTTTTCTTTTCTTTTTTAACCTAACTCACCACACGTGTATATAGGAATTGTTCAATTTGATCGTAAAAAACATGTGCCATAAAAATAAAAATAAAAAAAATCCAATCATGTGCAAAAAAAATTAACAAACTAATAGAATAAACAAGTTGGATCAACAATGTCAAATTTGTAATACATTTAGGATTAAAAGTTCATTTTGAACGATATAGAACCAAAGTGTTGCAATCCCAAAGATAACGAATCACTTGTGGCTTTTACCCCTAAATTTAATTTATAAGTCGATCTTACTCCAATTTTTTTTTTTTATAGTTATGATATTCTCTAGTATTTTTCTGCATTATTTTTTCGTTTGTTTTGCAAAATTTTCAATTTATTGTATAAATATTTTCTCCCAATGTATCATTTATTGTAACTTTAATTTTCTATTGGCATAAAAAAATCAAATATTTCTTTTGTATATAATAATTTAAACCTTAAATTATAATTTAACACGCAAAATTTTTAGATGAAGTGAGAACTTAGTTGGCAAAACTTTACTGTATAATTATTTGACAGAATTCAACTACAAAACTAGTAAACTCTTGGGATGCAGTGGTACATACTCATACATGCATTAAATCAATGAAGGGCAAAATTCTAAAATAATAGAGAGTTGAACTTGTGATTTCATAAAAATAATTTTAGTTCTATTACTATTAAACTATGCCCCTAATACACACACAAATTATATATATATATATATATATATATATATATATATATATATATATATATATATATATATATGAAAATTTTTTAATAGTATCAATTTCCAAGACACAACATATACAAAATTGTCAAAGATAAAAACAAGGGTGAGGAAAGAGTTCCGAAAGCGAAAAGGAAAGTTGGAAAAACTGTCAGACAGATCAGAACGCATCTGACAAAACAAAAAACAAAAGAAGTGCAAATGACAAAACAATGCCCCGTGGACTACACTCTGAAAAAGAGCAGCAATGAGGTGCCCACATGTCTCATGTGTGTGCGCATCTGTGAATATGACCAAAATTAAATTCAAATGATTAAAGGGGACATATATATTTTAAAGGCAAAATGCTTAAAAATGAACAAGTCCAATGAATCTATCAAATAGCGAATGTGTGCCCTACAAGTTTGTGAAAATCACATTACTAATCATTTAAATTTTTTGTCTCCTATTTTAAGTGGCCAGTAAATAAGAATCAATTCTCCTATATGTAAAATGCATTTTTTTTTTCAGTTCTTCACAATTTGTCTTTTGGGTATTTCGTCAAAATTTAAATGGTGCAATATTTTAGAAGAAAGGGATACTATATACTTTATTGTTTACATATTTTTCTAAAATTAATTTTTAATATTTAAAAAAAAATTATATTAGTCTTTAATATTTATAAAAGTGATTTAAAATAGTTTTTATTGTTTAAAACTAACTAATTTAGTCCCTATTATTTCTAAAATAAATAATTTAGTTTCTATTATTTTTTTAAAAAAAATTTAATTTAGTTTATGCATGAGATTCTTATTTGGAGAATAAACTGAATTTTTTTAAAAATTAATAAAAATTAAATTGATTAATTTTGAACGATAAAGACTATTTTAAATTATTTTTATAAATATTAAAGACTATTCTAAATTTTTTAAAATATTAGACATGATTTTGAAAAATTATATAAATATATAAACATTAAATGTGAAATTTACCCTTCATCCAAACAACAAACGATGATACAAAAATATTAGATGGAGAACTAAAAAATTATATTTAAAACAGGTAAATTAATTGGTAAAAGTCACTACCATAAAATACTATTTGTGTCATTTAGTTTAAGTCGGTGGGACAATTATGATACAGCGCAGCAAGGCCAACCATGTAATGATAACAAACCCAACGAACTTGCCAAAGGTTTGTTCGCTTGACCCTCCAACACACGCAAACATAAATGGCAAGCAAACGAGAATTAAAATGTTAGCTGGACCTTGAATGGGTAAAGCGTAAAAGTTCAAAAAAGCACGAAGCCAACAATGGAGGTTCACATGAATAATTAGGTTTCATGTTGGTTGTGGGTTCGAAACTTGTTATTAGTGTAAATTATTTCTTTAATTTTTGTATGTAATTAAATTTTTGACTGAATCGGTGTATGTTATAGGATAAGTCGTTGTATCCCTATGTTTAATTCACACTCAGTCGTTAGGTCAGGCGGGGATAAATTAAATATGACTCATTAAAGAGTCGAAAGTTCTAATACGGTGGTATTTAATCTTGGTCAATATTTTATAAATTGACTGATATAGAAATGTATCCTGAGTTATAAAATAAAATAAAAAAAACAATTAAAAAAAAAGCACGCGTCTTACCTAAGTAGATGGCAAGTACAAGAAATTGATGCATCCTTGTCCACTAAAGAAAATTCAAATCCTAAAGTCCCATGAAGCCAATATTAAAGTCAACACTTCCATTATAAAATCCTACAATATAATTAATGAAATTTAAATTTATAATATTATTTACATATTGCGAATAAAATTAACTCTTTCAAATAACATTTGGTATCCTCTATACTAATTCTAAAATATTACTATCTTCTTCCATTAAAAGTTCACCACATATAATTGACTCAATTATCAAAGTATCCATCCCTTAAAAAGTCCCAAGTGCCACTTACCATTTCCTTCTTGCAGGAAATTACTATTTGTGAAAAAACTACTCAGCAATTTTAAGGGTTTAAGGTAGTGGTCCCACACATCTATCTAGCAAGTGAGATCATGCGTGTGTGAGACTCAAATGGGACCCACTCTCTATTTGGTCCACCGCTTTCACAAAAATGCTAATTTCCAAAACGTGACAAAATCTCCATCCTAACACATTGAAATTCATGACTATTTGTCATTAAAACTTTCGTTCATTGATAATATTATTTACTGTTATATAAGAGGTTATAAACTCGAGTCTCTCTAGTTATATTATACGATATTAAGTATCTCTTGAATTAAAAAAAAAAAAAAATTATTTAAGCAAAGACAAGATTCACTACAAGAAAACAGTCTTGAGGCTACCAAAAATTGCGACGAAAAAAGTTTGGTAGCCATTTGCAATGAATGGCGACGAAAGGGCAACGAAATGAAATATTTCGTCACCGTTTGGTGGCTAAAATGTGCGAAAAATAGGAAAATTACAAATGGTCGCCATTTGGTAGCCAAATGGCAACGAAATAGGGACAAACAAAGATAATTTTTGATTAATTAGTTTTTGGTCGCTATTAGGTCGCCAAATGGCGACCACATGGCCACCGTTATCATTAATTTTTATTCGTATCTTAATTACCAAAAATAAATTATAAAAAATAATTATAAAATAGAAAAAATATAAATATGGTATCCATTTGGTCGCTATATAGCGACCAAATGGCGACCAAAAAATAAAAATTTATAAAAGTAAAAATTATAAAAAAAAAAAATAATTTAGCCACCAAACGGCGACCAAAAGTAAAATTATGGTCGCCCTTTGGTCGCCAATAGCCACCAAGGGGCTACGAAATATTCATGTTCATGAAAATTTAAGTTGATTTAGAACATAAGAATTAATAATAACAAATACATTATAAGTTTGTGTAAGATCTCATTTGTTTTTATTGAAAATATATTATAAGATTTACTCAATGGTATAAAGTTGTATATATTTAATGACTATAATAAAAAATAATATTTAGCTTAAAAGATCTACTTAAAACAAAATAATTGATTATATGAAATAAATTTTATTTTTTGCATGGTAGTTCGTAGCCTCGTGATGGCTATTGGCCACCAAACGGCGACCAAAAATAAAAGTTTGGTCGCCCTTTGGTCGCCAATAGCCACCAAGGGGCTACGAAATATTCATGTTCATGAAAATTTAAGTTGATTTAGAACATAAGAATTAATAATAACAAATACATTACAAGTTTGTGTAAGATCTCTTTTGTTTTGATTGAAAATATATTATAAGATTTACTCAATGGTATAAAGTTGTATATATTTAATGACTATAATAAAAGATAATATTTAGCTTAAAAGATTTACTTCAAATAAAAGAATTGATTATATGAAATAAGTTTTATTTTTTGCATGGTAGTTCGTAGCCTCGTGGTGGCTATTGGCCACCAAACGGCGACCAAAAATAAAAGTTTGGTCGCCCTTTGGTCGCCAATAGCCACCAAGGGGCTACGAAATATTCATATTCATGAAAATTTAAGTTGGTTTAGAACATAAGAATTAATAATAAAAATACATTACAAGTTTGTTTAAGATCTCTTTTGTTTTGATTGAAAATATATTATAAGATTTACTCAATGGTATACAGTTGTATATATTTAATGACTATAATAAAAGATAATATTTAGCTTAGAATATCTACTTAAAACAAAAGAATTGATTATATGAAAGAAATTTTATTTTTTGTATGGTAGTTCGTAGCCTCGTGGTGGCTATTGGCCACCAAACGGCGACCAAAAATAAAAGTTTGGTCGCCCTTTGGTCGCCAATAGCCACCAAAGGGCTACGAAATATTCATGTTCATGAAAATTTAAGTTGATTTAGAACATAAGAATTAATAATAACAAATACATTACAAGTTTGTGTAAGATCTCTTTTGTTTTGATTGAAAATATATTATAAGATTTACTCAATGGTATAAAGTTGTATATATTTAATGACTATAATAAAAGATAATATTTAGCTTAAAAGATCTACTTAAAATAAAAGAATTGATTATATGAAATAAGTTTTATTTTTTGCATGGTAGTTCGTAGCCTCGTGGTGGCTATTGGCCACCAAACGGCGACCAAAAATAAAAGTTTGGTCGCCCTTTGGTCGCCAATAGCCACCAAGGGGCTACGAAATATTCATATTCATGAAAATTTAAGTTGGTTTAGAACATAAGAATTAATAATAAAAATACATTACAAGTTTGTTTAAGATCTCTTTTGTTTTGATTGAAAATATATTATAAGATTTACTCAATGGTATACAGTTGTATATATTTAATGACTATAATAAAAGATAATATTTAGCTTAGAATATCTACTTAAAACAAAAGAATTGATTATATGAAAGAAATTTTATTTTTTGTATGGTAGTTCGTAGCCTCGTGGTGGCTATTGGCCACCAAACGGCGACCAAAAGTAAAATTTTGGTCGCCCTTTGGTCGCTAATAGCCACCAAGGGGCTACGAAATATTCATGTTCATGAAAATTTAAGTTGATTTAGAACATAAGAATTAATAATAACAAATACATTACAAGTTTGTGTAAGATCTCTTTTGTTTTGATTGAAAATATATTATAAGATTTACTCAATGGTATAAAGTTGTATATATTTAATGACTATAATAAAAGATAATATTTAGCTTAAAAGATCTACTTAAAATAAAAGAATTGATTATATGAAATAAGTTTTATTTTTTGCATGGTAGTTCGTAGCCTCGTGGTGGCTATTGGCCACCAAACGGCGACCAAAAATAAAAGTTTGGTCGCCCTTTGGTCGCCAATAGCCACCAAAGGGCTACGAAATATTCATGTTCATGAAAATTTAAGTTGATTTAGAACATAAGAATTAATAATAACAAATACATTACAAGTTTGTGTAAGATCTCTTTTATTTTGATTGAAAATATATTATAAGATTTACTCAATGGTATAAAATTGTATATATTTAATGACTATAATAAAACATAATATTTAGCTTAAAAGATCTACTTAAAACAAAAGAATTTATTATATGAAATAAGTTTTATTTTTTGCATGGTAGTTCGTAGCCTCGTGGTGGCTATTGGCCACCAAACGGCGACCAAAAATAAAAGTTTGGTCGCCCTTTGGTCGCCAATAGCCACCAAGGGGCTACGAAATATTCATATTCATGAAAATTTAAGTTGGTTTCTAATATATATGAAGGGGCTACAAATTAAAAATATAAATTAAATTATTTATATAAATAAAAAAATTTCTTTATTTAGAACATGCATGTCTTTATTTGCAATGAATGGCGACGAAAGGGCGACGAAATAAAATATTTCGTCACTGTTTGGTGGCTAAAATGTGCGAAAAAAATATGTTAATTGAAAAATTGCAAATGGTGGCCATTTGGTAGCCAAATGGCCACGAAATAGCGACAAACTTATATAATTTTTGATTAATTAGTTTTTGGTCGCCATTAGGTCGCCAAATGGCGACCACATGGCCACCGTTATCATTAATTTTTGTTTGTATCTTAATTATCAAAAATAAATTATAAAAAATAATTATAAAATAGAAACAATATAAATATGGTATCCATTTTGTCACTATTTAGCGACCAAATGGCGACCAAAAAATATAAAAATTTATAGAAGTAAAAATTATAAAAAAATAAATTGAGAAAAAAAAATTTAAATAAATAAATTAATTAAATAAAAATTGATGATTAATACTTCTAGATTCTAATTAACAAAAAGTAGTGTTACTGAAATGCCAAGTGAAAAACAATGAAGATTTTATGCATTGTCATTAGTTTTTCGTATACTAATCAAATTCTAACTTCGCACTAGTATCAATGAATTAGCGTAAATTGAAGATTGACTATAATAAAAGATAATATTTAGTTTAGAAGAGCCATTTAAAACAAAAGAAGTGATTATATGAAATAAATTCCATATTTTGCATAATAGTTCGTAGCATCGTGGTGGCCATTGGCTACCAAATGGCGACGAAAAGTAAAATTTTGGTCGCCCTTTGGTCGCCAATGGCTACGAAAGGGCGACGAAATTAGAAATATATAAATTAAAAAAAAAAAATTATAAAAAAAAAAAAAAAAATTAGAGTTTTTGGGTGACCAAAGTGCTCGTCGCCCTTTGGTCGCGAGAACCACTTAAATTAGAGGGCAGCGCCGCTGCCCTCTAATTTAAGAGGGCGACCAAAGGGCTTGGTGGCCCTTTGGTCGCCCCCTTTTACTAAAAACAGGGGGCAGAACGTTGCCCCCTAGTTTTAGTAAGACTTATATTTTTTTTTTCTTTCAAAAACCCCACCCCATCCCACCCTATCCCACCCCTCACCCCACCCCGCCCCACCACCCTACCCCACCCCTCAAAGGTATGTATTATTTTTTACTTTATTTATTACATTATGAATATAGTATGTATGTATATGTATATCTATATATATATATATGTGTGTGTGTGTGTGTGTGTACCTATTTGGACATATATATATATATATGTTTGTATATATATATATGTATATGTGTATATATATATATATATATGTATATATATATATATATGTATATATATAGCTTAAAATAGATATATGTATAGCTTAAACTTTATACATATAGGTATATGCATTCTTTTTTTCTGTTTTTTTTTATTTTCGTTTTTGCCTTTTTTTTTATATATGTAGATCATACTTTTTATATAGATCATATATAAATATGTATAATATATATATATGCATTTTGTTTTTTCTGTTTTTTTTTTATTTTCGTTTTTCCCTTTTTTCTATTTTTATTTATTTTTGCTTTTCTCTTTTTTTATATATAGATCCTATATATATATATATATGCATTTAGCTTCTATTTTAATGTTATTTTTTTATTTTCAATTTTTTCAGATTTTTATTTTCAGTTTTTTTTATTTTCGTTTTTCCCTTTTTTCTATTTTTTTTATTTTCGCTTTTCCCTTTTTTTATATATATAGATCCTATATATATTTATGTGTGTGTGTGTGTGTGCATTTAGCTTTTATTTTACTGGTATTTTTTTTTCATTTTTTTCATATTTTTTTTATATACATTTTCCCTTTTTTCTGTTTTATTTTATTTAATTGTAGAAATTTTTTTCTTTTTTTATTAATGTTGGATCTTTGAAATATTTTTTTGCAGGATTGGAGTTTGTTTTGTGTGATAGACCAAACTATTACGGCTCAAGTTAGTCTTCTAATTCACTATCTTTTATATTCGTGTTGAGATATTATATTTGAAATAATGTTGTAGGTGAGATATTATTATGATGTTTGTTGAGATAATAATTGCGTATATAATTGATTATTTATGATTGTTGTTGAGATATTTAGCTAAAATTTAAGTTGATTCTTGAGTTATTTATTGTATATGAAGTGTGTATGCGTACTTCGTTTAGGTGCATGCTTCGTTGGTTATTTGATAGATAGTTGTTTGGGTGTTGTTTGATTGAGTAATTGCGGAATGTGTTGCTAAAAAGTTGAAGTATTGTTAAAAATAGTTAGTTTAAGTGTTGTTTTACATTCTTTTGTGTTATGCTGTTAAAGTTTGAGTTGGAATCAAGTAGGGTCAGAATTGGTTAATATATGGACATATATGCTTGAGGTTAGGTAACTTACTTGGTTACCTAATCAATGTGTTTTAAGTGATTTTTACATATGGAATTACTAAGTGTTGCATTATTTAAAGTGTTGAAGTGCTGAGGGGCATCCTCTTTGAGTCGTGGAAACTCACCCTCATTTACTAACATTAATTTCAGGTGAGACAGAGTTGGGATTCATGGCTCAAGAGGTTGAGGTCGAGCCATTTGATGTCATGCATTATGTGAATGAGTCTTATGCTCAAGAGCCCCATCCTTGTTAGTGCTTGCTTGGATATTTCCTATGTTATCTTTGTGTTTATGGTTATAATGTATGAAAGACTTGCACTTATGTAATATGTAATGTTGTAGCTTTACTTTAAGTTAGTAGTTTATAGTATTTTTGTTGAATGATCAAAGTAAGCATGACTTGAGGAGCAGCAACTGGCGCACTCGAAATTGCTGAGCATCGTGACGCAATTGTAGGATAACATGACCCGGATGCGAGACAAGCGCCCATCCCCTGATCCAGACCAACACGATAATTAGTAGGTTTTAATTTGTTTAAAAAAAAATTCTAAACCTAATATTATGTACTTTATTTTAAAGATCTTTTAAATATTTAAATATGCATATATTAAATTAATTTTAGTTTTGTAAATATTAAATTAAAATTTTATTTTTTTAAAAATTATTGTGTGGCGACGAAATGGCGACAAAAACTTAGCTACCACATGGCGACTATTATTGGCTACCATATGGAGATGAAAATTAATGAATAAAAAAAAATAATTAAAAAATTTGGCTACCTAGTGGCGACGATAAAATAGCCACCATATGGCCACCAAAATCGGCTAAAAATTTTGGCTACCAAATGGCGACCAACGTAAATAATTAATAAAAAAAAAATTAAAATTTTTGGCTACCTAGTGGCGACGATAAAATAGCCACCATATGGCCACCAAAATCGGCTAAAAATTTTGGCTACCAAATGGCGACCAACGTAAATAATTAATAAAAAAAAAATTAAAATTTTTGGCTACCTAGTGGCGACGATAAAATAGCCACCATATGGCCACCAAAATCGGCTAAAAATTTTGGCTACCAAATGGCGACCAACGTAAATAATTAATAAAAAAAAATTAAAATTTTTGGCTACCTAATGGTGACGAAAGTATGGCTACCACATGGCCACCAAATTGTTGCTACAAAAATTGGCTACCACATGGCCACCAAATTAAATAATTAACAAAAAAATATTAAAAATAATTTGCGACCTAATGGCGCCAAAAAATGGCCACCATGGGGCGACCATGCATAATTAATTGATACAAAAATTAACGAATTAATTAATAAAATTGCTAATTATAAAAATTAACTAATAATTTATTTTTCTAAATATTGCGACCAAGGGGCTACGAAATGTAAAAAAAATTACATATATATATATATATTTCCAATTTGGCCACCAAAATGCGACCAAATGATAAAATGGCGACAAGGGTTTTCTCGACGCTCGGTTTTTGGTCGTCCTTTGGTCGCCCAATGGGTGTAGGCGACGAGAAACCTTCGTCGCCCCAGACTAATTTTCTTGTAGTGATTGCATGAATCATCCAAAACCAAATGGGTTATATACCATTTCCAAAACATCTCGAGAATGAAACCAAATGGGTTATATTATATCCAAATGGGTTATATTATATCCCTTTCTGAGTGATGCTAATTGAGAGAGCAAAAGAAAAGATAAAAACCAAGAAAGATACATAGGCTAGTTTTTCTTTTTCTTTTTTTTTTTATTTTTTAATTTTTTTTTTAAGGATTAAGTTGCAACTTCATTAATCTAGAATGTTGGGCATTTCAAATTGACGAAAGTATGGATTCCACATTTCTTAATAAGTATATGATCAAATTCCTTTAAGGCAAGTCAATTGGCTTGACCAAACCTTTGGAAAGTAGCATGTTAACAGTTCCTTCTCCTTTCCCAATGTTAGTAGAAAAGGTTAACAGTAATGTAGTATCGGCTTTGCCTCCATTTATTTAAAAAAGAAAAAAAGAAAAAATCACATAAGGTGGGCGAGCAGGAAATTATGGATGAGGCCACATAGTCAGCAACTCAATTAGCAGATTTCTTGATACTATTGAAGACTAAAGATCCGAAATTGGAGACATTTCTAGCAATGTCAGAGATGGGTTGTTTACTCCTCCACTTCAGATTGGCTGCTAAAGACCTCAATGATTTAAAAACAACTTGGGCATGAGATTCTACAATGATCTTCTTATCACGCAAGTTCCTTGTAACATTACCAAGATGAAGAGGAATCTACCTCACTGTAAGGGGAACTGCTTGAGGGGGTTGTTTCCTGTCTGGATCAAGATGAGGCTCATTAGCATTGCTATAGTCTGAATGGTTTGAAGATCTGCCCTTGCTGTTATAAGAGAAGTTAGGATAATGCCTTCGCATGATTTGATTTTGGCAAATTTTCAAATCATTTCACTTGTTTGGATATTTGGGGGTTTGGATTTGGAAAAGTTTATAAATTTTTTATTTAGATGATTTTGTAGTCACTCCAAATTGGGATGATTAGATTTAATTGATTACATAGCACTACAAGAAAAAGATGTTTCGGCGAGGGAAGATTCCCCTCACCGGGCCCTCGCCGAGACCCTTTAGGCGAGGGCCAGGCGAGGGGAATCTTCCCTCGCCGAAACCTTCGTCAGTGAATTCCAGTCCCTTGCCGAGCCCATGCTATTCGGCGATGACTGGGCGAGTGACCATTTCGGCCACGACTATGGAAGGACAATTAGCCCTCGCCGTTTTCGTCCCTCGCCGTGCCCTCGCCTTTTTCGTCCCTCACCGTGCCCTCGCCTTTTTTCGTCCCTCGTCGTGCCCTCGCCTTTTTCGTCCCTCGCCGGGCCCTCGCCTTTTTGGGCCCTCGCCGTGCCCTCGCCTTTTTTGTCCCTCGCCATGCCCTTGCCTTTTTCGTCCCTCGCCGTGCCCTCGCCGGACTCTCGATTACTTGTCCCTTGCCTACCCCTCGCACAAATGTAAATTTATATTTGTAACAATATCCATGATAATAATAAGTTGTTTGACCTGTCAATTAAATATTTAATACTAAAAAAATAATTTCTAATGCACATATTTATCGAATTAGCTAATAAATATCTAATAATATTGTTCAAAGTCAACTTAATAGTTATTACAGTTCGATTGTAGTAGAGTTTTATAATGTCATAACAGTAAAAAAGTTATAAATTCAACCCAATTTGACCATCATTCGCAGATGAAAACGAAGACGAAGACGCAGATGACGAACACTATTGCTGTGCAGGGACAGGTAATCGTGAAGCAAGTAGAGCTAGTTGTGCTTGGACATCACGGAGCTGTGATGAATGTTCTTGTTGGAGTTTGTAGTATGCCTCGTTCTGCTTATCCAGCTTCTCTTGCAGATTTAGGTATGCCTCGCTATTCTTGTCCATCTTGTCTTGCAACTTGCAGTACGCCTCGTTGCTTTGTTCCAGCTTGCTTTCCAAAGATGCTGTGGCTCGAGCAACTACCTCCTAAAGATCTCTTTGCGTGATGTGGCTTCCAGTAGTAGGGTAACTATTTGATGTAGACGCCACAGAGACCTGTGATCCCACCCCGTATAAACGACCCTTGCGTGGTCTACCAACTACCTCCAAAAATAATGCATTACGATCAACAGGAGTTGGAGCTGAACCGGATTCAGATGCCTCGGTTGGTTGTGATGCTTGTTGAAGCAGTTCTGTGTATCGAGCTTGTAACGCACAAATATCAACACGTAGAGACATCAATAATATAATATTAAAAATTTCGCATTCATACCAAAAATATAATGGCCAAACCATCAGAGAAACAAACAAAACAAGCAGTAGGGAAAACATACATTTAATTTCATAAAATGTCACGGTCCGACAAGCCCCCATGCTAAAAGGGTAAGTTTGGACCTGAATAACGGACAGAATCTCCTCTGTACCGTAGACTAACTAATTACCTGCACTCAGAAGAAATAGGCACAACGCAATAGACATTGCATTCACACTCAAACACAATGAAATATTAAACAAAATCTTACATTCATGTATGCATTTCCATTATCTATTTCAATACTACCGCTATAATTCATTGATGTATCCACCAATCCATCGATTATACATCCATTCACGTGATGATGCCATTCTGACTGACAGATTGCACCACAAATAGTACTTTAATAGTAGAAACAATATTGTAAGACTAGACTTCTGCCCAACTTAGTTAGCTTTACTTACTTCTAAAATACTTTAACTTATCATACTCTCATGTTAATACACAGTCATGTTAATTTGCTTCTTAACTTTGGCAAATTATTATTTTAGTAAACTTTACGTACTTCTCACTAAACTTTTTGCATGACAAAACTATTAGCTTACTTAAAATACTTTATTAACTTAACTTGCTTCTTGTCAACATGCTAACTTATCTACTAATCTTCTCCTTCTTATTTTTTATTTTTATATAATCATACATCATATATAACTTACTTAATTCTTTGTTTTGTTAATGCATCTACAAAGAGCAACACACCCCTTCATCCACTTACACAAACATCCATCTTCACAATAACACAACGGCTCAATTTACACAATTTATTAAACATGAATATAACAAAAAAACACCACAATATCATACATTTTATGAAACGAAATTATAAGGCCAAAATACTATATTGTTCAACATATTACTATATCAATAAAAATACTAACCTGAGCCTATGGAATGTTTAAGCGTTGCAAGCTTGTATGGATGCCCCAAACCCAACAAAGAAAAAAAAACACACCAAATTAAACAAATAATTCTTAAAAAAATGAATATTAAAATAAATTAATTTAATAACCTAAATATGAAAAACCAAAAATAAATTTTCAGATTTTTAAATATATGCCATTTTTTAATTCCAAAAATTGACAATAAATAATTATATATGAATTTTATTTATAAATTCATCATTTTAAAAATCTGAAAATAAAAAAAATAGAAAAAAATATATTCAAATCTAGAACATAAATACAAAAAAAATTAAACACTACATGTTACGAAAAATAAATAAATAAATAAATGCATATATATACATTAAAACATGTATAAAATGTAAAAGTACATAATGTATATACATTAATATATATATATACATACATATAGATATAGGGTAGGGGTTAAGGGGTAGGGGAAGGGGGAGAGGAGGAGGGGGGGTGGGGGGCGCTGCTGCTGAAAATCCGAAGGGGGCAGGGGGGTTTTTTTTTTTGGGTTTTGACATTCAAATCGAGGGCAGCAGCTGCTGCCCTCGATTTGAACCCAATTTCAGCGAGGGCCCAGCGGGGGTGGGCCCTCGCCGAAATAAGTTTGCAAATTTTTTTTTTTTCGGCGAGGGACATGGCCTTCCCTCGCCGAATCGGCGAGGGACGACACTGGCCCTCGCCGAAATAAGTTTGCAATTTTTTTTTTCGGCGAGGGACATGGCCTTCCCTCGCCAAATCGGCGAGGGAACTCGCTGTCCCTCGCCGAATCGGCGAGGGATGACACTGGCCCTCGCCGAAATAAGTTTGCAATTTTTTTTTTTCGGCGAGGGACATGGCCTTCCCTCGCCAATTCGGCAAGGGAGAGTGTCGTCCCTCGCCGAATAGGCCAGGGATAGTGTCGTCCCTCGCCGAATAGGCCAGGGATAGTGTCGTCTGATGTGACTGTATTTGCAGCACTCAAACCTTGATATTTGTACTATATTTGCATCTTAATTTGGGAATTATTGCAATACTTTGATATTTTCGATGCAATGTAGGATGACACAGAAAAGTGGAAAATCAGACCCAAAATGATCCAAATTGCAAGTCAAGAAGTCAAGAATGCGGAAGCACGATAAGCAGTTGAAGAATGAAGCTCATAGAGAAGAAATTTGGCTGAAACTAGCACGAAATTGGACTCAGAGCATTGACCCAGATGATCTCAAATAGTGACCCATGTCCGTTTTTGGCAAACCATATTTGTTTTTCAGGTAGAAACAACAGTCTGAGCAAAACACAGGACCTTTGTCCTGTGGGTGGCGTGATTTTAGCCAAATTCTATCGTTTGGAGGGTCAAAACAGTGAAAGCCGCCTGAAGATGTTGCGGTCACCGACCTGGTCAAAGTCAAAGACAAGCTCAAGTGTTGACCAAGAATTGAAGCCTGTAGAGGAAGAATTTGACCAAACGGAATGCGGAAACAGACTCAAAACGCCGAATAAACTTGGAATAGCATTGGTCAACTTTTTGGTCAACACGTGAATAGTATCGGTCAACACGTGAATAGTGATGGTCAACTCGTGAACAATAAAAACTGCATGCAGAATACGTGAATAGTAATTGCGTGAATAGTAACCGCGGGAATAGTAGTCGAGTGAATAGTAACCACGTGAATAGTACCTACGTGAATAGTAGCTAAATTTTCCTATAAATAGACATCACCTCTCTTCATATTTTCTCACAATTTTTGAGAGCTTTGGATATTTTTCCAATATTTTCAATTTTTGTCAAGTTAATTTTATAGTTCTTATTTAGGATTTTGCCTAAATAGCTATATACGGAGGAAGTCCTGCCTAGTGACTCTTATTCAGGGGCATTATGCCTGAATAGCTACTGTACAGCGGACATCCTAACGTTTATTTTTGAGCCTGCTCAAAAATAGCTCTTATTCGGGGGAAAACTCTGCCCGAATAGCTATAGAATTTCTGTTCAGACCTGGAGTTCAAAAATACGCGTTCGTCAATACGGAGGAGCCTTTCTTGACTCTCTTTTCTTTGTATAAACTCGTATTTATTATGTCTGAGTAGAATTCTTATCTAGGGTAGGATATTGTAAATAATGGTCTTTTAATATATGGTCTCGGATTCGGATAATTTAGTTTTAATGCAATATATGACTTGTATTAATTAAGTATTGTCTTTCATACATAATGCTTTTAAGTAGATGATATGATTGCTTTATTTTCATGTCATATATCCATGCTTTAATAGTGAATCAATAGCTTGACAACCTTCAAGATTCCAAGAAATTATAGGTAATGCTTTTAAGTAGACCATAGTTTCTAGACTAGTAAGGAGATGTTGATTACTTATGTTGAAACAGACCTTTTACACCAGGTTGTAAGGACAGATCCATACTATGGCTATACGCTCGTAGATGGAACGGCACCTACATCAGAGTTAGTAATCGGGATTTTAATAGACTAAGTTAATTGACTAGGTTAATGCTTGTAGCTTAACCTCTTGTGTAGAATTTAAGAATCCGGATGCCGAGCCTACATTAATTGCCTTATTTGCATATTTGATCCCTAGATATTCTTCTGTATTTAGCTATTATTTAGCTTAACTTAGGCAATTTTGTTAGTTATAGTTTAGTTTACATTCTCGCATGTTACTTCAACTCTTTCCGAACTGTCACTTAAGCGCTTTAACACTTTCATACTACTTCACTAACTTAACTAACGAGCTTCCATGTGGTACGATTCCGCACTCATAGCACACTACACTACGAAGATCCGTGCACTTGCGGGTTATTAAAACTTGGTTATTTTGCACATATTTATAACACACACCAAGTAGCGATCAAGTTTTTGGCGCCGTTGCCGGGGATCGCACGGTATAGTTTAGTTTTTGATAAAAGTATTTGTGAACTTGTTTAAGTGTTTATTTTATCCCCTTTATTTAAAAAAAAAATTAAAAAATTTAAAAAAAATTAAAAAAATTGTTGGGAATTTTGATTGATTGAATATGACTCATTTTAATGGTTCATCCGATCAATGGGCTTTTAATGAAACAACCCAACCCCCTATCCCAAATACTTGTGAAATTTGTTCTCAATTTGGGCATACTTTTGTAAATTGTCCCCAAAATCTCCAGTTTTTACATAGTCATGATTTTACTACTCAGGGTTATTATTCAAACCAAAATTTGTACTCAAATGCATATAACCCGGAGTGGGAGAATCATCAAAATTCCTTTTGGGATCAAAACGATGCATCTTTTCTGCCTCAAAAGTTTGAAAATTTTACATTTCAAAACCCCAATTCTTTTGAGTTTTGCGAAAACTTTCAAAGTAATTCTTTCAAACAAAACTTTTGTTATCCTAACTCGGTTGAATTTTCTTCTCCTGAACCAAACTTCGATGACAAGTTCGGCCAACTTGTCCAACTCGCCGAATCCAACCACCAATCCATAGATAGGCTACAAGACCAAATCGGTCAATTAGCCGAGAGTATAAATAGGTGGGAAGAAGACGAGCATCCTATTCAACCTGTTCTGAGTTCACCAGACCAATATAGTTTCGTTCATCACGAACCTATCCAAAACCAGGTTGTTGAGGAAATTGAAGTGTTTAATGGGGATAATCAGGGTAGAGAGTGTAATACTAGGAATGAGGCAAATAACATGTTTGAGGCGCATACTCCAGAATGGCAAAACCAACCATCACCTTGGAGTCAAGAAAATTTTTCTCAAAGTTTTGAAAGTCAAGATCCTGCATCTTTTCAATCTGAATCTTCTGTTGACCCTATCCTTAATCTTTTCAAACAAAATCATCAACAAGATGATTTGATTGACTCTGTTTCTCCCAAATCCAATGACAAGTATGACCAACTTTATCTACTTGCTGACTCTAATGCTCGCATGCTTCAATCTTTAGATCAACATATTCAGTCTGTTATGAGCACCTTTGATGAAATAACATGTGAACAGACTAATGAAATGAGCGAGGTAGTTTGGGAGATATCTGATAAGGAAAATGAATTTGAGGAAAAAGATGATACAATGCCTCGTTTAGAAGGACATGATGACCTTAGTAATGTTTTGATTCAACCCGACTCTAATTCCTCTTCAAGGAAGATGAGTGTACACACTTCCTTAGAGTCTTCACTCTTTCAAGATGAGTCTATTGAGTCTACTTTAATTCATGCATCCTTCTTGACTCCTGAAGAAGACATTAATGAGATCGAACGACTTTTGTATCAAACTGACCGAGAGAATAAGTCAAATGCTTCCATGCCGTTTTCAACTGGTTTTAACTATGATAAAGAAGCTTCAACACCCATTCTCTCTCCTATTGAAAGTCATCTCAATTCTTCATTTGATGCGCCTTCATCCGTTGTACAACTCACAACATTACTCAAGGAGACACAATTTGGATTTGACCCATTTATGAACAATATGTTGCATACATCTTTTAACTTATGGGTTGACCACTTGGGACACACTGATTTACAAAATAATATGGCCCATGTTGACATAGTCGAGAACATTCCCACACATAACACATTGGGATGGGAATCGTCACCTTTTCTAGGTGACTTGGAAAAGTCATGTTCTGTAGGAGCAATGAACCATCATCTGTTGCATGATCATTTTCCTTTCAAAATCTGTGCTGAAACGATTATCAGGCAATATGTGCCAAAGAGCTTTAAACATTGTTTGCTCTAACATTGGCGCCTGGCTGAGGGCGTAAAACTCAGCGCTACTAGGAGGCAACCTAGATTTTTAAAAAATGCTTTCTTATTCTGTGTGTTTATTTTCTGTTTGTGTGATTTTTGTAGTCTGGCTAATGACAATTAATTTAGCGCTACTAGGAGGCAACCTAGTGTTCTTTTAAATGCTTTAATGTTTGTTTAAATTTACTCTTGAACCCCAGAAAAGAGTATAAATGGTCTGGGTAGTTAAATTATTTACTTAATATATTAGTTATTTTTCGTGACCATATTTCTTTTTGGTTTCTCCCCTATATATTTGTTTTGTCTATTTAGTATAGCTAACTATTTTTGTTGTGTTGATGATAATCTGTAAAATGCTTTTTCTACTAATCTTTAATTGCAGAATGATACATCTTTTGACAAAAGTTAGTAGAGAAGCTTTGACATCAACATAGAAATGCTTCACATCAGGTGATATCTTTCCTTACTACATTTCCCTTTATACCTGATCAACCTGCGCTGTAGAGTAAGAAAACCATAGGTTTGGGGATGTAGCATTTGTCATTATGTTATTACTTGCATATTACACTCTCACTCTTTTACATTGCTATTTGCTCGAGGACAAGCAAAGTTTTGGTGTGGGGGTGCGTACATTCATGAAAACCTTTTTCAAAATATGCAAGAAATACACCATTTTTGTTTATGAGAAGAGTAGTCTGCTACCTTACCTATTTAAAAACGATGATTTAGATGATTTGAGAACCTGTTTTGTTAGCTATGTATTGTGAAAAACTCTGAGGAAACTCTATAAGAAAAACTTTGGATTACTGTATTCATCAGTAAACCTAGCTGTTCTTCTATTCTTCAATTGATAGGATTGTGATTATGAAAGGACTAAGATAGGATTACCGTTTGTTATGAGAACTTCTTGTGATTGAAACCTGAACCCTTATGCCATGTCTGTACACTATGTTATGTTACTCTGTCTGTATGTACACTCTGAAAAAGGAAAAAGAAAAAAAAAAGAGAGAAAAAAGATAGAAAAAGAAAAAAAAACAAAAAAAACAATGAAAAAAAGAAAAAACAAAAAAGAGTTGTACATACCTTTACTGTTGAATAAAATTTTGGTGTAAATATGGTGTAAATCTCTAAGCACCACTATCCTAGACATTGTAATTTGGGATATGTGCTATAGTGTAAAGGTTCGAGCCTGGATATCTCGGGTGATTAAGGCACGTAGGGGTCCCTTTGAAACCTGGCAACCTCAGTCATAATGGCGGGGGATTGTTGGCCTTAAAGCCCGCTACATGGGATATTCAGAAAGCAAAGGAAACTGAACACTATATAGAGGTATTATTAGTTGTACTTTTATATTTCTGGCAAATGTTAAAGGGTTAAGGCATGATCAAGAGTTTGATTACAAATGTAGGTAAGAATATCAAGGTCCAATTTGTTTGCATAACTTGAAAGTTGGGAATTGAACAAACTTAATTTGCTTAGTTTACTTTTAAATATGTACTCCGAAGCAATCAATAGTCGATTTCCAATAAGAGTACCTATTTGTGAAAACTATGTACAAAATTCTCTTATCATGTTTGTCATTAATTGCTAAATATGTTTAGGATAGTCGATTGCATTTCTCATGTTTCAGATTTGGAAAGTGTTTGACAAAAAGATAGAATAGATTATTTCATCTGTTTTTGACTTGTGAAAATTCTGCAAAATCTATTTTCACATCTATTTTAAAGATAGTCTTGCTTGAGGGCAAGCAAGGTTTAGGTTTGGGGATGTTGATGTGACTGTATTTGCAGCACTTAAACCTTGATATTGGTACTATATTTGCATCTTAATTTGGGAATTATTGCAATACTTTGATATTTTCGATGCAATGTAGGATGACACAGAAAAGTGGAAAATCAGACCCAAAATGATCCAAATTGCAAGTCAAGAAGTCAAGAATGCGGAAGCACGAGAAGCAGTTGAAGAATGAAGCTCATAGAGAAGAAATTTGGCTGAAACTAGCACGAAATTGGACTCAGAGCATTGACCCAGATGATCTCAAATAGTGACCCATGTCCGTTTTTGGCAAACCATATTTGTTTTTCAGGTAGAAACAACAGTCTGAGCAAAACACAGGACCTTTGTCCTGTGGGTGGCGTGATTTTAGCCAAATTCTATCGTTTGGAGGGTCAAAACAGTGAAAAACGCCTGAAGATGTTGCGGTCAACGAACTGGTCAAAGTCAAAGACAAGCTCAAGTGTTGACCAAGAATTGAAGCCTGTAGAAGAAGAATTTGACCAAACGGAATGCGGAAACGGACTCAGAACACCGAATAAACTTGGAATAGCATTGGTCAACTTTTTGGTCAACACGTGAATAGTGATGGTCAACTCGTGAACAATAAAAACTGCATGCAGAATACGTGAATAGTAATTGCGTGAATAGTAACCGCGGGAATAGTAGTCGAGTGAATAGTAACCACGTGAATAGTACCTGCGTGAATAGTAGCTAAATTTTCCTATAAATAGACATCACCTCTCTTCATATTTTCTTACAATTTTTGAGAGCTTTGGATATTTTTCCAATATTTTCAATTTTTGTCAAGTTAATTTTATAGTTCTTATTTAGGATTTTGCCTAAATAGCTATATACGGAGGAAGTCCTGCCTAGTGGCTCTTATTCGGAGGCATTCTGCCCGAATAGCTACTGTACAGCGGACATCCTAACGTTTATTTTTGAGCCTTTGCTCAAAAATAGCTCTTATTCGGGGGGAAACTCTGCCCGAATAGCTATAGAATTTCTGTTCAGACCTGGAGTTCAGAAATACGCGTTCGTCAATACGGGGGAGCCTTTCTTGACTCTCTTTTATTTGTATAAACTCGTATTTATTATGTCTGAGTAGAATTCTTATCTAGGGTAGGATATTGTAAATAATGGTCTTTTAATATATGGTCTCGGATTCGGATAATTTAGTTTTAATGCAATATATGACTTGTATTAATTAAGTATTGTCTTTCATACATAATGCTTTTAAGTAGATGATATGATTGCTTTATTTTCGTGTCATATATCCATGCTTTAATAGTGAATCAATAGCTTGACAACCTTCAAGATTCCAAGAAATTATAGGTAATGCTTTTAAGTAGACCATAGTTTCTAGACTAGTAAGGAGATGTTGATTACTTATGTTGAAACACACCTTTTACACCAGGTTGTAAGGACAGATCCATACTATGGCTATACGCTCGTAGATGGAACGGCACCTACATCAGAGTTAGTAATCGGGATTTTAATAGACTAAGATAATTGACTAAGTTAATGCTTGTAGCTTAACCTCTTGTATAGAATTTAAGAATCCAGATGCCGAGCCTATATTAATTGCCTTATTTACATATTTGATCCCTAGATATTCTTTCGTATTTAGCTATTATTTTGCTTAACTTAGGCAATTTTGTTAGTTATAGTTTAGTTTACATTCTCGCATGTTACTTCAACTCTTTGCGAACTATCACTTAAGCGCTTTAACACTTTCACACTACTTCACTAACTTAACTAACGAGCTTCCCTGTGGTACGATTCCGCACTCATAGCACACCACTACGAAGATCCGTGCACTTGCGGGTTATTAAAACTTGGTTATTTTGCACATATTTATAACACACACCAAGTAGCGATCATCGTCCCTCGCCGATTCGGCGAGGGAAGGCCTTGTCACTCGCCGATTCGGCGAGGGAACGGTCTCCCTCGCCGAGCCTTCGCCGAAAAGCGACGGTATAGCGACGCTCCCTCGCCGAAACCGTTTTTTCTTGTAGTGTAATTAATGTTCATATGACCCCAAGGGTCATTCCAGTTGGTTTGTGGTGGTTATTTGTCCAATCGTGAATGCAGTTGAGGCATCTTAATAGATCGGTAGACTTGAACCTTGTTCCTATATAACCCGATCAATTCGATCAAGCACTCACCATAAAGTGTAACGAACGAGAGTTGTTGAAACTAGCATATTGGAAGATCAATCGGCCAAAATAACTATGAGCAGCTACGATATTATAAGTTTCTTCCTCTTGACCGAATCTATAACCTTCATTAGCAAATTCATTTTCTATGGTTTCCCTGATCAAACTAGAAGTTACCAAAAACTCGGGTTTGACTCCCCGCAGTTACACCCTTGGTACTTTGCCTTAACTTACCAAATGTAAGTCTTGAGTCAGGCTATTAAACTTCCGGGGTTTTAGTTCATACCGTTAGGCCGAACGTTGTGACACCGGTACATCCTATATCCGTTTGAAGTGGGGCTATCCCGGCCCATCCAATGGGGGCTAGTTCTGTGGGGATGTTTTCCAGATATATATATATATATATAAAATAAAAAAAAACTGATGTTTATATATATTACACCTCTTATCTTGATAAAAATTACTTTTATACTATTATAAAATCATACTTATATCATAAGAAAATGATGAAGATGTCGATTGATTTATAAAAGTGATATGTTTTTCCAATCTAGGACATTTCTTTTTTAATTTTACCCAACCTAAACAAAATTTAATCCTCTTCTTTTTTTTCCTTTCTTTCTGATTAAATTCTTTCATTTCCTTTATTACTTTTCCCTAGTGAATCCAAACAAGCCCTTCATGTTTGAAGGTTTTTCTTTGTCTCCAAATATGCAAGCAAAAATATTCAACAAAGACCCTGCTGCATTGTGGTAGTCATATCCAACTTCTGTACACGTCAAGGACTGAAAGCAACGTTCCATGCGACAAACCTAATGATGTTGTTAAGACCTTGAGAGTGCTGAAACGATGATATGCAGTGCTATGGTGAAATGAAGCCAACATCAGGCAAAGAAAAAAAAGAAATGAAATCAACTCCTGAATGAAATTAACAACGTAATTTTGTAGTAATTTTTTCGAACTAGGATAATATTTGTGAAAGTTCTTTTTCCTAAGAAGGATAATATTTATATGAGGTTCAGTTGCATTGGTTTTATTGTAGTTTTTTTTTTTTTACTTAAAGCTCCCGGTGTTCGAGACCACAATGGCTCGACTAATCAAGAGTTCGGTTCGAGTAGTATCCGCAGAGTCTGACTCTTACTCGGGGGGAAAAACCTGACCTAGAGTTGTTTAATTGTACGTTTTCCTTCTTCTATGTTTTAACTTCATATTCTCAGGAAGTTGACTTCATATTCAAGTTAAGTTCATAGACTTGAATGATAATATTGACATGCAAAATCAAGCCATTTGTGATGTATGGGGCCCGGAAAAACTTGAGCGTATTAGAGGTGAAGGGATCGGATCCACCCCTTGATCAACAATATTTCATCGTAGGAATAGTGCTATATCTGATGATGTGCAGCGGTTGGAAAGCCAAGTTGTAAATATGATGCAACGGGGTGCTGAGCGAGAAGCTAAGTTCATTAGATTGAAAAAATTGGTAGAGTCATTCTCGACAGGTAAATCGTTATTATAAATCATTAAACTCAAAGAAATGAATATGCTTTGCTTTGCTTTGAGGGGCGAACCCAACACTCCTATCGTCCAAGGCTTCTTTTTCTAATTAACGTGTTTCACATCTTGACAAAATAAAAATAAAAAAGACAAAAGGAAAGAAGAAAGATTAACGTGTTTCACATCAGTCTCTATTAGCATGCATCACACGTATGCTCTACAAACAAAAGCGAAAGCAAAAGCTCGAATTTATAATGAGAAACTCTTTAACTAAAGCAAGTCCATTTAGACTTTAATTGTTGTCCATCCAAAAACAAGTGTGCATGCGATGAAATTGAGCACAAGCTTTTACATAAATGGTGTCAGTAAAAAAGATGACATATGCCCTTAAATTATCGTCCAAATTGTTGTAAAATTCTCATGGGCTCAAGCCTAGTCAAAATTAAAAGACACTAGCCCTTGCATTGGAAGACATATTAAAAGACGACATTGTAACATATGAATCGTATCCTTTTCTAAGAGTCCAAACATTTAAATTTATACCTTACGTGCACACAATTAAAGAAAATGATACTATATATGCTAAGCTGACGTCATCCATTCTCTCCCTCTCTCTCTATATATATGAACACTAATTTATTGATTCAAAGCATACACCATTCACAAAACTTACTGGAAGCAGTTTATAATTAGGGGCATCTTCGAACTCCTAGTGGAGATTTGTCTCATACTTTCAGGTGTGGATACACCTCGTGATTTTAACAAAAAAGAAAAAGAAAAAACCATACAACATTCACGAGCATCCAGTTGTTTTGGTTATTTTCTCATGGCTCTCACAGCTAATTTTGGGGTGCATGAAATCAATAAGGAACTATACGCTGCTCTTACAAGAGGAGAGAAAGATAAGGTGAAACAATGGTGTCGAAGCCTTGAAGATGGACCATTACACATAGTAACTGTGCACAACGACACTGTCCTTCATATGGCTGCTTACTCCAAACAAAAAGATTTGTTTCTCGAATTACTCGAAAAGGTGCCTCCATCCGATTATACAAAACTGATGCTTCAAAATGATATGGGAGACACAATCCTCCATGAGGCAGCCACTTCAAACATATTGGTTCCTGCTGCGAAGCAAATTCTGCTTAAAGCACCTGCATTACTGCGTATGCCCAATGAAAAAGGCGAGACAGCCATATTTCGAGCAGCTCGTTATGGCGAACGTAAAATGTTCGAGTTTTTGGATGAAGCATTCACCAAGGATTATCAAAGTGAAAACAAACTTAAAGCCTTTCACCGAAGATCTAATGGTGCAACTATACTTCACATGTCTGTAGCCGCAGATCATTTTGGTAAGCATGCTTTCCTAGCTAGCTAGATATAGATACGTTGAAAAACACAATACTATTATTTTAATGTGATTCACTATAATCTACATTCACACAACATTATTCTTTATTACTAATAACAATAACTATAACTATTACTCTTAAACACCTACTTAGATGTGTATATACTCTAACTCTAATATTTTCTGAAAAAATATTTTCTTATTGTAGATATATAATTATTATACTAAACCATTTATTTTGCTTATATATATATGATCAACACATCAATCATATCAAATTGCCTACTTTTGAGCACAATATAGAACTGCATTTTTCAGTTTTTGTTTGACCTATTCCAAGCAACTCTCACGATGCAATATATCGATATATATTGTGTAACAGATTTAGCCTTTCACATTGCCACGAGACATGAATACTTAATTCGGGAGCAAGATGGAGATGGGATGACTGCTCTTCAGCACCTTGCATGTAAACCATCAGCATTTTATAGCGCCAGCAAGCATGGACGCGTCAAGAAATTTATTTACTCTTGTATGACCATGAACTTGACACTCTTAGTATTTATTTAATTTCCACTTAATCGGATTTCAATAATTTATGATTTTAAGTCCACATCTCATAATGTAAGTCCTCCAACAGTTATGGAGGAAATGTTTTTTATGCTTCCTAAAATGATTTATGTTACAACATACACATATCCCACATAAAATAATCATAAATTTCAATACCATCAAATAAAATTCTTAATTATTCTTCCAAATACTAATTGATTTTAAGGATGAATTATTATGACTATTAACATGATATTAGAGTTAGGTCTTGATCAAGTTATTGCTATCTACATGTGAATCATCTCTCACTTTTTGATTCACTAGTCGACTCAGTGCCTGAGAAAGTCCAGGGAGAGGGAGGGAGAAGAGTTTCACGGTAGTTCTCTAAAACTACCATATAAGACTTTGAACTAATATATGCATCAATAGGTTTTAGAATGTAATTCATGATTTTTAACAATTTCTAATAGAATAATTTTGAAAGCAATTCACATATACATTAACTTCCGCTCTAAAGAACAAAAAAAAAAAAAAATCTTTGAAGTTCTAACAGGCTCCTATGTTAGTTGTATAGCAATAAAAGCCTTTGGTTTTCTTATTTTGGAAATTTTACCTATAGCCGTGGAAACAATGTAATCAGATTTTTTACCATAATTTTTGTCTTTGGTCTTTTTACAAACTTACCGATATATTCTGATCTTCAGCTAAACAACATTAATGCTTGCAGGTCTATCAACAGCTACTCCCATGGAAGAAGGATGTATGTTCTCTTTCTTCTCCTCCACCACCACACCCTCCCCCTCCACCTCCCCCCCCCCCCCCGGCCGGTCGCCCTCAAGAGCCTCGTTTTAGTCAATTGCAAGGTTAAAAGATAGTAACCTCTCTTCTTAATACCATTTTATTTTAGCATACTTTTCCTTTGGTTGTCAAAAATTATTAATTAAGTTCCTAGATTATTCATATAAGACCTCAATTTTTATTTTGGATAAATAGCGTATCACCCCCCTATGTTTTACTAAAAATGCACAATACCCCTCTGTGTTTTAAAAATTAGGTGATTACCCCCTATGTTTTATTAAAAGTGTACAATATTTCTCTGTATTTTAAAAATTAGCTTATTACCTCCCTATTATTTGCTAAAAGTAGCTGATTACCCCTTTGTGTTTTATAAAAGTAGCTAATTGCCCCCTTATATTTTTTAACAAAAGCGCTAATTTTTAAAAAGTACAAGGGAGTAATTAGCTACTTTTATAAAACACATGAGGGGGTAATCAGCTAATTTTAAAAACAGAGGGGGTACTGTGCACTTTTAACAAAACACAGGGGGGTAATCAGATAATTTTTAAAATATAGAGGGGGTATTATGCATTTTTAATAAAACACAAGGGGGTAATATGCTATTTATCCTTTTATTTTTTTTAAAAAGAGCTCCCAATTAGATAGCGTCTAGTATGTTGATGGAAATTTCACATCTCTAGCCATTAAGGTTTGTTACATCTAACTATAAAATTTTAGCTATTAAATTGTACAGTTTTAAGCAATATTGTTTTAATTAAAAATGCTTTTAAATATAAGTTGTTGATTATTTGGTATTATTTCTCAAAAGTTGATTGTTTGGTGTTATTACACTAGAATTGCTGTTCACTATTAGTAAACTTATTTGACCCGTTTCCAGACTAGTACTGTGAAAGTACTGCGCTCTACGAAAATGATTAAAGAGGACACTACTAAGGCCAAATTTATAGATTTTCATACATTTTGAGGGCAATATTAGACTTAAAAAATATTGATGTTATTTTTCTTAATACCAAAAAAAAAAACAACTACTAGTATGATGTAAAAATAGTATTGTGAAAGTTTCTTTTTTTTTTTTTTGAAAAGCTCAAATTTAAATTTATTTTATTTTATTTATTTTTTTGGCTTTCAATTTTACCTAAAAATTCTTTCAAAAATTGGCCAAATGGTTAGTTTTAACTTCTAAACTCATATACAACGCTTTTGAATATCTACAAATTAGGTCAAATAGACCCTAATTCAATAAAAGATGTAGGAGAACCAAATGGGACTTGTTGAATTGTTAAATTAGAACACAATTGGAAATGTTTATGAAGTAGATGACATAAGTAATAGGCATTTGAATTTTGAAGGATGCACTTGACATTTTCTGCATACAAGAACACATCAATTTTTTATATGCCCTTCTTTGTAGAAGAAACTAGTTAGAATGTGCTTGACTTGGTGTGCTTTTGTACGCAATTTATCAACTTTCTCAATCGAAAATAATAATAGAGAGGTACATTTAACTCATTAATTGGATAATGGATTGAATTTAAAGCCTAAATAAATATTAAAAACAAATAGAAGTATAATAAGAGTTAAAGTAGTCTAGAATATAGAAATTCTAATCTTGATGGTATTAGCATTAGCCTTGAAGAACTAATTGTAGACTATATTTTCTTGATGATGAGAAGCTCAACCATGGTGTAGAGTACCACTTGTGGAATCAATTCGGAAGGATAAGCGAAAATATGAATCAGCAAGGCGACTTGCCAAATTCTTGATTGAAAGAGATACCTCATGGGAATCTAGCACGTCTAGATTAAATCTGGTTGATCCTAGAACTCACAAATATAGAAAGCTTACTGATCAGTCATTTGAAAAGCCAAAACAAGAGGAAGAAAAAGAAGGTCAAATAAACAATGCTGCAGAGACACCATTAATTTTGGCAACTAAGTCAGGCTGTCTAGAGATTGTTGAAGAAATACTCAAAATGTATCCTCAGGCTATAGAGCATGTTGACGATGAAGGACGTAATATTTTGCATGTTGCGATTAAGTACCGTCAGATACATATTTTTGACTTTGTTGAGAAAATGGAATTTCCAATGAGGAGGCTAGTAAGGAAAATCGACAACAATGGGAATTCTATATTGCACACGGTTGGTATCAAGGGAGCGAATCAAACTGACGATGACCTTCGAAACCCTGCCCTACGGTTGCAAGATAATTTGCTCTTGTTTGAGGTATATATATATATATATATATATATATATATATGTTTCCATATACAGTACATGAGAAACACTTGTACAACTGATTATATATATATGTCCGCAGCGGGTGGAGGAGACTTGTTCAACTTACTATGGTGACGTTGTCAATAACGATCAAAAGACAGCTGAGAAACTATTTGCCGAAAGTAATGTTGAGCTTCATTCAGAAGCGAAAGATTGGCTAAAGCGCACTGCTGAAAATTGCTCCATTGTCGCTGTTCTCATCGCAACAGTTGCCTTTGCTGCAGCCTACACTATTCCAGGAGGTTCAAATGAGAACACTGGTTATCCAGTTCTTCTCAACCAGCCTTTCTTCATTATATTCACCATAGCAGATGTGCTTTCCATCACATTTGCTTTAACATCAGTGGTTACATTTCTTTCAATTCTTACTTCTCCATTTCAATTGATAAACTTTAAGCGATCCCTTCCTCTGGCACTAATGTTGGGAGTAACACTATTGATTCTATCTGTGTCAATGATGATGTTAGCATTTGCAGCCACAATCATCCTAACCTTGCGTGATAAGAGAGAGTGGACAAAAATTGTCTTGTACTCCATGGCTTTCCTTCCAGTCTCCATATTTGCAGCCTCATACTTACCACTTTATGTGGCATTGTGGAAAAATCTCGAAGAGTACCTAAGTATAGTACGTGACGCTTTTCCAAGATGTACTTGTGATCCTAAGAGATATGAAGAAGCCACTGTTAATCCTTCATTCTCGTCGGCACTTGGGGAATGCGGCGCCTATTCTGTATGATGCTCAATATCTACTTGTATCAAATGGGCATGCATGGTTTGACAGTTGAATCACGAGGTACGTTTTCCCCTACCTAGTACATATCAACATATGATGAATCAAAGACTTGTAAATTATATGACAATAAGGATATGTTGTTTCCTTACTTTTGACAGGGACAAAGTCATATGCTACAACGTTTTACTTCTTCTTTCGTTCGTGAGTATTGTATGCCTTGTCTAGAAATAAATAAGAATATTGTGTGTTGTAATATGATACCATGTAATTCCTTTAAAACTGTGTCTACTTTTCTTGATAAAGACGCTTGGCTTGTCTATGAGCATTCTAGAAAAATATGTAGTACTGATATATATATCTCTTGTCTTTCCTCAGTGAATAATAAACTAAATTACACCTAGCTTCATCAGTTGAGCTCTTTCCATTGACAACAACTTGCAAACTTGCCGGCTACTAATTCTTATTCTTTGTTGCACCTCGATCCCGTTTACTAAAATTGTTCGAAATGGATCTATTAATTGGGAAGGTTTTGACTACTTAATTTTAAACATGAACAAGGTTAACGAAATTGAAGATAGGAATATTCATGGTCATGTTACACATTTGGTCTCAAGTGCTCAAGCCTAGGCCGTGTGTAGCGCAGTTCTCCCTGGAGAAATTTTGAGCTGATATTGCTACAATTTACAGGATCTAATAGCAGAAAATAGAATACTATAACAAATACATATAAAACTTGAGGTTTGAAACATAATCGAAAGTCCATGCCATATTTTTTTATTTGTTGTAATCATCTCTTGAAGAAACTTCTTTGTGATTATCCTATGAGAAAAACTTAAACAACGTATTATGGTAGGAACGTCTAGCATGTTATAATAGGCACTCATTGATTAGGTTCTCCCTCTCCCTCTCCAACTTTTCATGATGGCTTTTAATGGGACAAAGCAGCGTATTATGGTAGGAACATCTAGCATGTTATTATAGACACTCATTGATTAGGTTCTCCCCCTCCCTCTCCCTCTCTCTCTTCTCGTGGTGGCTTTTAATGAGACAAGTCAACCCAATAGCCTAATATATAGATTATCACAATTCTGGATGGGAGAAAAGAGCTTTAGAGTCTTTGTTGGATCCCCCCTCAATATGCCTGAATATTTAAATAGATCGTATACATTGCATACCGTAAAACTAATAAAATAATAATAATGATACGAACTTAAACCCAAGTGGAGTGGATCACTATAAATTATGTACTGCGCATTATCGATCAAACTCAACCCATTTTTTGAAACAACAAAATATCTCAATCTATTGTAGCCCATAATTCAAAAATTCTAACAATTTCCCACTCAGGCAACATTGATTGCTTTAATATTTTAAAGCTTTGTTTCATAAAAGGACCATCGGGATTGAATAGAACTTTAGTGGCATAATAAACGTTTCAATCTAAATGGGTCCAATAAGCACATCAATATCGAACCATAATAGTTGTTATAACATTTATCGGTGTAGGACTCTTATGAGCACAAGTACTAATACCCCATTGACATGGATTTCATGGTGTGATAAAGTGTAGTGTGATTTTTAGACCATGTGATCTAACTATAATAATGAGCATGTCAACTCCACAATTGGTCCATTTTATGGTCTTCTAAAGATCTTTAACATGATTGGATTTCCTTTTGTTTCATAAGAAGCCTTTAAACTTTATTTTGATATACAAACCCCCTTTGATACTTCTAAACATAAGTCACTTCAATAATAAAACCTTTAACTGTTGAGTTGCTGTCACACCTCCAAAATTTGTCAATATGAATTTTAGGTTCGCAACTGTCGCGTACCTAGGAAAGAGCACCCTATTTAAGCCTGCAAGGCTACAATCAATCAAAAGTCATAAATTCTAGGCCACAAGTGTCTATACAGAAAATTTATTATATTAATTTCAATAAATAGTTTACAACCCACGTATATCCAAATTACCTAATAACATCAAATTCAAAATACTAAACTCATAGACTTTAAGTCTTAAGATAGCCTAAAGGTTCCAAACCCTAAGTTGATACTATATCCATAAATCTTTAGGCTATCCTCAATGGGGGGTTCTAAAATATAAAGTTTTTTATTTTTTGGTATTTTTATACTTTTTTAGAGTCCCATACCCTAAAAAGTACGTGGAGTCCACCACTTTTGAATTAAAAGATGCCAAAATAGTACTTTAAGCTCCAAAATGTTCAGCAAATTTGCTGAATATTTTGGAGCTTGTAGCACTATTTTGATATCTTTTAATCCAAAAGTAGTGGATCTCACGTATTTTTTTCATGAATAGTGTTACTTTTTAGGGTATGGGGCTCTAAAAAAGTACAAAAATACCAAAAAATAAAAAAATTTATATTTTAGAGCCCCCATTAAACTTGCCCTTAGATGGTAGTGAAAATAAAGTCACTACCCCAACTAATACACTATCTCTCGAACTTTGCAAAAATAGACTCAAACTAAAATGAGTATATAACTCAGTAAGCGAGAAACTTCTCCAGAAAATAGCTTCGGACCTTATATCCATACAAAATAGTCAGTACAATAATAATTGTCAAAAAATTCAAAAAGATAAGTAGCGTAATAAAACAATATCAATGCAATTCATTAGTTTATTCAAAATTGTACAAAGGTCTATGTCCAATGCAAAATAGCAAAGCGAAATAACTTCTTATCAAAATAAGTGATAAGTTGTGACCATGGCATAACAATACGTAAAGTGATTCATTTTGCCTAATCATCAAAGACGAGTAGGATATCCTCGATATAAGTAATGTACTACATGATACGATAGTAAAGACGGTATATAATTCCTACCGATGCGAGGGTCACAATAACTGATAACGGAAGTTTAAATTCAAACAGATTCGATTCAATCTGATATGTTTGTTGTATTTTGTATTTTGACTTAGTGTTGTGTTTATCTTTAGTTTATCTCTTGTATAAGCATTATATATACTGGTGTAAACATATGATCATATATAGAAAACAAATTCCCCTTTCATGGTATCAGAATTCAACTGACTAACGTCACTCTCACTCTTGCAAAATCACTACCCCACGCAACATCCTCTGCTTTTTCTGTTTTCTTCCTCATGGCCTTCTCAGCTTTTTCCCTTCCCACATATAACGTGAAAGTGTATGTCACCATTACACTTGACAACTCAAATTATCTCACATGGCAGAAACAGATGCTCAACTTCCTTCGTTTCAATGGCCTGCTTGGTTATGTTGATGGCTCTCTTCCAGCCCCAAAATCCGGCTCTTCCGATTCTGACAAATCATCCACTGCTACTTCTTCAACTGATTCATCTTCAACTCTTAATGACTGGGAAAAATTCGATAGCTTCGTAACAGCCTGCATCACTGCCACCTTATCTGAATCTCTTGCTCATACCGCCCTTGCCTATGACTCTGCTCACTCTCTTTGGAATGCTCTTAAAGAATCCTATCTACAACAGTCCCTTGCTCGAAAATCGCTTCTCCGTGCACAGCTCCGCTTTGTCAAAAAAGGAGCGATGTCCATCACTGATTATCTCTCTCACGTCCGCCATCTTTCCACTGCCTTAGCCACCATCGGTGATCCAATTTCAGACAGTGATTTATTTCTTATCACTCTTGAAGGTCTTCCCCGTCCGTTTCGTCCTTTCGTTACTTCCATAGAAAATATAGATACACCACCAACCTTCACTCAGTTGCGGGCAAGGCTTCTCACCTATGAGCAACGACTTGTTTTTGATGAAGACGATTTCTCTGCACCTGACTCGTCTTCAGCAACTGCATTGTTTTCCCAACTTTGCAATGTCTCTATTCATGACCAATCTGACAACCAAAAATTTAACAATAAATCCTCTACTCCTTATAATTCCTCTTCCGTGCCCAAGTCCAATACATCATTCAACTCTTCTTCTACTGGTTACAAAGGCAAGTGCCAGATCTGCCGCCGTCAAGGCCACTCCGCACAAAAATGCCGCTACCGTTACGCTCCGCCTCAAACTCAATCTTCCTCGGTGCAGTTTGCAGGACTCCATTGTCAACCATTGGCGCAACCACCTCTGCTTCCTACCCCATCCCCCAGCTCGTGGATACCTGATTCCGGTGCCACATCTCACATGATGCCAGACTCCTCCATTCTTCAGAATCTCCAACCATATAATGGCGCAGATACTGTGGCTGTCGGTGATGGTAAAGTTCTTCCCATTCTCAATACGGGTTATGTTTCTCTTCCTTCTTCTAATCATCTTTTAGCCTTAAATAATGTCTTACATGTGCCAAGTCTTACTAGTAATCTATTGTCCATATCTCAATTTACGCATGACAATCGAGTATCTTTTGAATTTTTCCCTTCGTTGTGTGTTGTTAAGGACCTTCAAACGGGGACACCAATTCTCAACGGCCCAGTTAAATCCAATTTATATTGTCTGCCCATGCCGACTGTTGAAATAGCATAGAGATTCCATGAATGAAAGAAAGACTGAAAGATTTTATTATAGAGAAAGTGTTATATGAATTACAATGTACATAGGACCCTTATATAGATGTAAGGCTACTTGGGCTCCAAGTTATGCTAACTATGGTAAGAGACTAACTATGGTAAAGCAACTAGAGAATGTGAATGCGATATATACATACGTCAACACCCCTCCCCCCCTCCCCTCTCTCCTCAAACTCAAGGTGGTGCAAATGACATGAGCTTGAGTTTGGAAATTAATTCTTGGAGACGCCCTGGTGGGTGAGCCTTGGTGAAGAGATCCGCAAGCTGATTAGCGAAAAGAGTGAACTGAAGTTTTGTAGTACCATTAACCACATGTTGGCGAATGAAGTGGTAGTCACACTCAATATGACGAGTGCGCTCATAAAAGACATCATTGTGAGCAATCTGAATGGCACACTGATTATCGCAATATAGAGTGGTGCCAGGAGGCGGAGAGACACCCATGTCAGCGAAGAGCCAACGAAGCCAGATGACCTCTTGAGTAGCATCAGCAAGTGCACGATACTCAGCTTCAGTACACGAGCGAACAATAACAGTCTGTTTCTTGCTGCGCCAACAAAGAAGAGAATCACCAAGGAAAAAACAGTATCCAGTCACAGAACGCTGATCAGTAGGATCACCAGCCCAATCTGCATCTGAGTAGTTTTAAGATGGAAACCCAAGATTCTTAACATGGTATCAAAGCTAGGCTCATGGTCTAGTCTTGTTCATTTTTCATGTCTTGCCACGTGTGACCCATCTGTCTCTCTCGTGTCGCTCTCGCTGACAGTGTCAGCTCTCGTTTCCAGATTCTCTCCGGGTCACACGTGAGGAGGGTGTTAGAATATAGATTCCTCCCACATCGAAAAATCACCAACTCCAAGTCCGCCATATAAGATCTTGGGCCACTCCACTTGGCACCAATTGGTTTTAAGATGGAACCTCAGGCTTCTTAACACCGACCTCTAATCATGTGTCTCCTGTTGCTCTCTCCACAAGTAGGGTCACGACTTTAGTATGGCACAGCAGGTTGGGGCATCCATCCAAGCTTGTTCTATCCACCCTTAGAGCTCAAGCAGCTGTTCATTTTCGAGATTTTCTTTCACTCAATAATGTGCGCTCTGCTTGTATGCAAGGCAGAGCCACAGGCTCCCATTTCTTCGGTCTTCTAGAGTGTCGAGTTCTCCTTTATTTTTGATTCATAGCGATGTATGGGGCCCGGCCCCAACCCTTTCATGTTCTAGTTTTAAGTATTTTATTATCTTTGTGGATGATTTTAGTCGTTTCACGTGGTTGTACCCAATGCGAAATAAAAGTGAAAGTTTTCATTGTTTCATTCAGTTTCAGGCTTAGGTTGAAAAATATTTTGGTACTAAAATATGTAATTTTCAGTATGATGGTGCTCCCGAGCTGACACAAGGCTCTCTCAAATCTCATTTTCAAAAAATGGGTATACAGTACTGCATATCATGTCCCCATACGCCACAACAGAATGGTCTTTCTGAGCATAAAATACGTCACATAACTGAAATGGGAACAACACTTCTTTTTCATGCCTCGCTTCCCAAACGATTTTGGCTTGAAGCTTTTAATACAACAGTGTTTTTAATCAATTGCTTACCAACTCCAGTTCTTCACAATCAAACACCTTTTCACAAATTGTATCAGCATCCTCCGATTATTCAATCTTGCGTGTTTTGGTTGTTTGTGTTATCCATTTCTTGGTGCATATAAATCCGACAAACTAAGCCCCAAATCCATGCCTTGTGTCTTCTTAGGATATAGCACTGATCATTGTGGCTATCGTTGCTACGAACCACTTTCTGATCGCGTTTTTCTGTCCCGTAATGTTATATTTGATGAAGTCTCTTTTCCTTTCGCAAAAGGACAATCGCAGACCCCAACTCCACCTTTAGCTTTGTCTAGTCCTAATCACTCAGCCACCCCACTGCACTCTAATTTCACGCCTCCTGTGCAAGGTCCTGCACCAACTTCATGCATGTCATCTACTTTCGTGGACCCCTTAGACTTGTCTTCTGTCCAGTGTCCTCAACTTGTTTCCCCATATAATGCTTCTAATGCTAATCCTACTCATGTACCTACTCTACCTAATCAATGTCATGTGGACACCTCATGTAATGGCCTTACAGCAACTACTCTACCTACTCAAAGTCGTGTAGACTGTTGTGTTGATTTGTCTTTGCCAAATGACTCGTCTTCATCCTCTGGCACATGTCCTGTCTTCCCAGACACTCATTTAGTTGATGTTTCTTCACTGCCTTTAGTTCCAGACTCGTCTGCGCCCCTTCCTCTTGACAATAATGCTTCCCATATTCTTTTCACGGGAAAAATGCAGCAGTAGTCTCTATTGTTTACGCAAAAGTCAATTTAGTCCCCATTGTTTCAAAATACTCAAAGAGGTCCCCAATGTTTATAAACATACTCATTGTGGTCCCTACCATTAAAAATCTAACATAAAATTTATAAAATGACTAAATTACCCCTACTTAAAAATAAAATATCCAAAATATCCCTATCTTCTTCTTCCTCTTCCAACCCCTCAACCCACCACCACAAGCACTACTACAGCAAAACAGCCCCAACCCATTACCACAAGCACCGCCAACCACCACCACCACCTCCCACCCCCCCATGCATGCGAACAGCGCCCCCTCCCCCACCGTGGCGAACAGCCCCACCCCTCCCCGCGAACAGCGCCCCCTCATCCAACCGCGGCGAACAGCCCCACCCCCCCTTGCGGGCGGACAGCGCCCTCCCTCTCCCCCTCCCACCGTGAACAGCCCCACCCTCCTCCCCCCCCCCACGCGCGAATAGCCCCACCCCCCTCCTTATGTATTAGTGTGTGTTTTTTTATACTTTTCTGTGAGTGTGTATTTGTGGGTGTGTATTAGTGTGTGTTTTTTGGTGTTAGTGTATGTGTGTGGGTGTGTTAGTGTGTGTTTTTTGGTAATAGTGTATGTTTGTAGGTGTGTTAGTGTATGTTTGTAGGTGTGTTAGTATGTGTTTGTAGGTGTATTAGTGTATGTTTTTTGGTGTTAGTGTGTGTTTGTGGGTATGTATTAGTGTGTGTTTTTTGGTATTTTTCTGTGAGTGCGGGTGTTTGTGGGTGTATTAGTGTGTGTTTTTTGGTGTTTTTCTATGAGTTCGTGTGTTTGTGGGTGTGTTAGTGTGTGTTTTTTTGGTGTTTTGGTGTAAGATTTTGTATTTTTTGTGATTTTCCAAATTTACCCTTGAAATACTATTTACATATGTTAAAACTAACCAAAATTTTAACGGTAGGGACCACAATGAGCATGTTTACAAACATTGGGGACATCTTTGAGCATTTTAAAATAATAGGGACTAAATTGACTTTTGAGTAAACAATGGGGACTACTGCTGCATTTTTTCCTTCTTTCCACCACTAACCATCCCATGGTCACACGTAGTCGTGATTAAACCCGTCCTTCCAAGGTTTTCTCTGACTATGTTACTTATTTAGCCATTCACTCTCATCATCTCTCCTCTGATTACAGTGAGACTAAGCCATCCACATTTAATCACGCCTACAAGTTTTCCCATTGGCGAGTTGCCATAGACTCTGAATATAATTCACTTCTCAAAAATGGTACGTGGTCTTTGGTTCCTAAACCACCCGCAGCTAACTTGGTTGGTTGTAAGTGGGTTTTTCGCATCAAAAGGAAACTAGATGGTACGATTGACATGTATAAGGTACGACTTGTTGCCAAGGGATATAGTCAGGAAAAAGGTATAGATTTCACCGAAACTTTTAGTCATATTGTTAAACCTACAACGATCCGGGTGGTTCTTTCCATTGTCGTTTCTAACAATTGGCCTCTTAAGCAATTGGATGTTAATAACGCCTTTTTACATGGTTACCTGCAAGAGGAAGTTTACATGTCTCAGCCGCCAGGTTTCATTCATTCCTCGCATCCGGACTATGTTTGTAGGTTGCACAAGGCTTTGTATGGTCTCAAATAGACACCTCGAGCATGGTTTGCTCGCCTCAGCACTTATTTGTTGTCTCTTGGTTTTTCCTCTTCCACATCTGATATTTCTCTTTTCATTAGACATGCTTCTAGTGTTTTTACCATTTTATTAGTCTACGTTGATGATATCATTTTGACTGGGACTGATGCTGCCTATATTGAGTCTCTTACAGAATCTCTTCATCGGGAATTTTCAATCAAGGATTTGGGTAATCTATCATATTTCCTTGGTATATAGGTTGTGCGCACTTCGCAAGGTCTCTTACTTCATCAACATATGTATTTACAGGATCTTCTCATACACACTAATATGACTCAAGCCAAGGCAGTCTCCTTACCCATTGTCCCGCATCAGCAACTCTCTCTGCACGATGGTGATCTATTTCCAGATCCTACTTTATACAGGAGTATTGTTGGTGCTTTGCAGTATCTAACAGTCATTAGGCCAGAGATATCGTTTGCAGTTAACAAAGTGTGCCAATTCATGCATAGTCCCAATGAGCCTCACTGGACTGCTGTCAAGCATATCTTTCGGTATCTTAAAGACACTCCTGATCATGGTACTCATATTCGGGCCTCTTCTGATTTGTCTTTGTATGCCTACTCCGACTCTGATTGGGCGGGTTATCCTGATGATCGGCGTAGTTGTAACACCCCGATCCCTTTCGAGACCGGAAGTTCTATCAATCAATCTATTCACAACCTAATTCCAAACCCGGTCAAAATTTTAGGAAAAGACGGACAGAGTCTACCCTGTTTTTAGGCAAAATGTAAAACCTGTAATAGCAAATAAATGGACCTACACCGTGTCCAACCATACAAAACTTCCTCAAGGCCATCCGAGTCTCGGTTCTCAACAATTAAACTTAGCAAGTATACATACATTTCCAATTTAAAAGCTAACCTATCTCTTTTCATTTTTGACAAGTACATTCAAACTAGACAATTAAACCATACTAAGCTACTGCATAAAATAAACTATCATGCCATTCTAACTCTTTTCCTTTGGACATTACAAACATGCATTGAAGTTAAGTTATGCTAACTGATTACATAAACTAGCTTATCAATTTATCTCAACTACTTAGCTAGATTTAAATTACATTTCTTCTAACAATAAATACATACAACATATCAACATACATCTTTGCATCTTTGACAACTCAAGCCACATAGCACGTAAGACAACTCTTCAAGCACGAACTTTCACGAAATCACGAACTTTCCATCTAACATGACATTTCCTGAAATGTGGTGGTGAGGAGTTAGTATACACAACACGTATACTCAGTGAGGGCGAGAAGATATCGAGATGGAGAGAAAGAAAGTCGTGCAATGCAAATAGACACAGTTAAGCAATAAAGTCAATAAGAAAGCATTCAATACAAACGACAATATAATAAAGATTCAAGAAAGCAATAACACAACTATTTAAAGCTATACCACACTCTGAAGGATATGGTTCACTCATACGAGTAATATACCATTTCACGAGCGATACATCAATCTCGAGCTTGATGTTGACAACGATGACAATAAGCGCGCAACCACCTTATAACTTCAGTTTGGAATACCCTGGAAGTATCCATCAATTCTACGACCCAAATCTCCCTGCGAGGCAACCCAAGCGAGAAAAGGGAATAGGACACGGAGCTAGAGCAACCAACACTGGCAGCCCGAGACTATCCAGAGAGGCCCATCACTCACGCGCCTGACACTATGCAATGCAAGACACGACACAAGGCGATAACGAGCGATAGCACAACAATACAAAATAGAGGAGATAAACGAGATATCAAGCATTAACAAGCATTTACAATCAAATAAGTAACAAGAACAACACCAACTAACATTATCAAGCAATAACAAGTATTCTATAGGCATTATAAGCATTCTATAAGCAATTTAAGCATTCTATAAACAATATACTATGAAACACACAGAATCACAAAAATGACCCCAACTTTCAAAACACTACTACTTTCAAACGAGCCACGAGTTTTGGAAACCGACTTCACCAATCCTCCTAGGTTACCATAAAGCACTACTAAAGACCACAAAACCCCACTTTCACTAAGCCATATTTCTCCGTTTTTTCATTACACAATCCAATTAAACCATACATTTAGGCATTCTAGCATATCTAGCACCTTCTTACATCAACAGAATGCGTAACGGAGCAACTTCATCGAAACAGGGGTTTACTATTCATTATACAATTTATATTTCAATTTCGATATTTAACCGCAAAAAATATTAAAAAGCTATAAATACATGTTCTACAATCAACAAGGAACATTCTTTAAGCAACAAAACGATTAAAACAACAATCTACGCATAATTTCTAAAAATTAAAGTTTAGACATAATGTTTCCAAATACGCAAATAACGATGAAACCCTTACCTTAGACTCTCCTAGACGCTAGGAAAACCTCCAAGCATGCCTCGGAAACCACCCCGTGCAAGCTCACGTGAAAATTTGATGATTTGGCTTGAAATTCTTTTTTTTTCTCCTTCCATTTTCGGCCCTGCTTGTTTCTGTTTTCATCCCTCTCTTTTTTATTTTGTGCTATTTTGTGCTATTATAAAGGTTGACACTAATCCTCAAGTCAAAGCTTGGTCAAAGGTAGCTTAAGTTGGTCAATCAAGTTTATTTCGTGCATTTTAAAGCTAAAACAACTAACATAAATCCAATTCTAGTTAAATACAACTTAAAACACTAAAATTAAAACACTAAATACTAGTTTTCACTATTTACTGAGGACTGGAAAACATTTCCTAACTATCTCTCTCGATATGCTATGCACTTTACGACAATAAAAGAATATCAATTAAACTTCAAAGAATTTAAGAAAATACGGTTTTCGGAAAGTAACATAGTTCAAAATTTACTCCGGCTCAGAGCTACTTTTCATTTAATTGAAAACCGAGCTTTAAGGTGCAAGAAAAATAAAACCGATTAACATAAATATGAAAAGTAGTTGATATTCCGTTAAAATAATTAGCTCAAGTATTATTCTAGTTACTTCTAAAAGAAATATGAAAATAAAGCTTCAAATAAATGTTTAACTAAAAATAAACACAAATCCAATGCTAACATTTAAGATGTCACTTAATTAAATGCAATTAAATGCCTTTAAATGCATGCCGGGTTCGGGTTATCACATCCTTCCCCCCTTAAAACAATTGCGTCCTCGCAATTCTTCTTCCAATAGAATTCTGCATCATCGGAAATCCAACTTTGACCACTCTTCATTGGTTGCTGAGCAAGACACTGAATAAGAACGCTTGAAGAATACCTTACTAAGAAACCCCAATAGTACTGACTGAAAACTCCAAAACAATAAGGCCAAATAAAGGCTTAATTGAAAATACCATCTTGAAATCCAAATAAGAATTCCGCTGCTCAAGAATATCATAAAAGAATTCCCCGCTAAGAGTGCCGAGAAGATGCCAATAAAGACTAAAGCAAAGATTCTGTAGATATTACCAATTCCACATATTATTAACAAGAAGAATACTGAAGGAATATTTTCTATACGAATCCTCTATAAAAGTCCAACAAGTATCAAATAAGGAAGTCAAAGGATGGCCAAAGTAGATGCATCACATATAAGACCAAGCTCCAAGACCTCATCGCCATTTTCTGAGTGCAAACTTTATACAACTTACCACCAAAGATGCCTAAAGTATTCCACAGCATACCGTTAGCAATATAAGATAATAATTCTGAACAAGATTCCAAGTGTAAGACTTCCATTAGTGCCAACAAGGAAAATACCAATAGAATGCCCACTAAGAATTCCAAAGAATACTGTAAGTAGTGCTATACAATAAGTTCGATAGGAATTCCAATCACGATTGCCAATAAAATATCAAGAAAAACTAGAGCAAAGATATTGCAGACAATATTATGCAGCAAGTCCAATAAGAGCTCCGATTGCCAAATCCACTGAGAAATGTCCACAAGGAATGCCAAAGTAGTACGCCTCACACAAAACTGATCATTGTAAGCAGACTCAAATCAAAGTTCCCCATAAGAATGCAGAAAGAACACCAAAGGTTAATTAAAATCCCAACCAAGTCTCCCATGAAATGCCAATATAAAAATACTCGATGAATGCCCAATCAAGAAGACATTTAAGAAAATGCTCCAAAGAATAATCATGTAGAACTCTAAAGAAAGTCATTTACACAAAGCATAGAAGATAACCTTCAAGGAACCCCAATAAACAAACTCCATCTATAAATGTCAACTCCCAAATAAAGGCCTAGTCAAGCACTGCTCGTTTCCGTCAATCCAAATAACTTGGGGCTTACTACTAACCACTTCTCTTCAGGGGAGGAAGAAGACTTACTTACCATTTCAATAGGACATGTATGAATGCCAGGATATCACATTTATACACATGCCTTATACTATTATGCAAGCAAGTTTACAAAAGAGTTTATTCAACAAAGTCACTCAATCACGACAATCAAGTCAAGCACAACATAATCAATTCAAATCACAGCATAACCAATTCAAGACATTTCAATACATACATTACAAGCAATACTTCAAGCAACTAAAAATTCACGAGGTCGATTCGATTCACGGTGCCAATTCAATAAGTCAATTCGATAGACAACTAGACATTTCACTGTACTTGAGAAACATCTAACACATAACACATAACTATATCACATAGGAGCACACATTCAGGTCAAGACACACAATCTCACATACAAGCATACACTTTCAAGACACACTTAACAAGAACACATTCAAGAATCACTACCCACCAGACCGAGGATCCTGTCCCGCCTTATGAGCTAAACAAGCTCTGATACCACCTGTAACACCCCGATCCCTCTCGAGACCGGAAGTTCTATCAATCAATCTATTCACAACCCAATTCCAAACCCGGTCAAAATTTTAGGAAAAGACGGACAGAGTCTTCCCTGTTTCTAGGCAAAATGTAAAACCTGTAATAGCATATAAATGGACCAACACCGTGTCCAACCATACAAAACTTCCTCAAGGCCATCCGAGCCTCGGTTCTCAACAATTAAACTCAACAGGTACTCATACATTTCCAATTTAAAAGCTAACCTATCTCTTTTCATTTTTGACAAGTACATTCAAACTAGACAATTAAACCATACTAAGCTACTGCATAAAATAAACTATCATGCCATTCTAACTCTTTTCCTTTGGACATTACAAACATGCATTGAAGTTAAGCTATGCTAACTGATTACATAAACTAGCTTATCAATTTATCTCAACTACTTAGCTAGATTTAAATTACATTTCTTCTAACAATAAATACATACAACATATCAACATACATCTTTGCATCTTTGACAACTCAAGCCACATAGCACGCAAGACAACTCTTCAAGCACGAACTTTCACGAAATCACGAACTTTCCAACTAACATGACATTTCCTGAAATGTGGTGGTAAGGAGTGAGTATACACAACACGTATACTCAGTGAGGGTGAGATAGATATTGAGGTGGAGAAAAAGAAAGTCGTGCAATGCAAATAGACACAGTTAAGCAATAAAGTCAATAAGAAAGCATTCAATACAAACGACAATATAATAAAGATTCAAGAAAGCATTAACACAACCATTCAAAGCTATACCACACTCTGAAGGATATGGTTCACTCATACAAGCAATATACCATTTCACGAGCGATACATCAATCTCGAGCTTGATGTTGACAACGATGACAATAAGCGCGCAACCACCTTATAACTTCAGTTTGGAATACCCCAGAAGTATCCATCAATTCTACGACCCAAATCTCCCTGCGAGGCAACCCAAGCGAGAAAAGGGAATAGGACACGGAACTAGAGCAACCAACACTGGCAGCCCGAGACTACCCAGAGAGGCCCATCACTTACGCGCCTGACACTATGCAATACAATACACTACACAAGGCGATAACGAGCGATAGCCCAACAATACAAAATGGAGGAGATAAACGAGATATTAAGCATTAATAAGCATTTACAATCAAATAAGTAACAAGAACAACACCAACTAATATTATCAAGCAATAACAAGTATTCTATAGGCATTATAAGCATTCTATAAGCAATTTAAGCATTCTATAAACAATATACTATGAAACACACAGAATCATAAAAATGACCCCAACTTTCAAAACACTACTACTTTCAAATGAGCCACGAGTTTTGAAAACTGACTTCACCAATCCTCCTAGGTTACCATAAAACACTACTAAAGACCACAAAACCCTAATTTCACTAAGCCATATTTCTCCGTTTTTCCATTACACAATCCAATTAAACCATACATTTAGGCATTCTAGCATATCTAGCACCTTCCTACATCAACAGAACGCGTAACGGAGCAACTTCATCGAAACGGGGATTTACTATTCATTATTCAATTTAAATTGCAATCTCAATATTCAACCGCAAAAAATGTTAAAAAGCTATAAATACATGTTCTACAATCAACAAGGAATATTCTATAAGCAACAAAACGATTAAAACAATAATCTACGCATAATTTTTAAAAATTAAAGTTTAGACATAATGTTTTCAAATGCGCAAATAACGATGAAACCCTCACCTTAGACGCTCCTAGACACTAGGAAAACCTCGTAGGATGCCTCGGAAACCACCCCGTGCAAGCTCACGCGAAAATTTGATGATTTGGCTTGAAATTCTTTTTTTTTCTCCTTCCATTTTCAGCCCTGCTTGTTTCTATTTTCAGCCCTCTTTTTTTTTTTACTTTGTGCTAGTTTGTGCTATTATAAAGGTTGACACTAATCCTCAAGTCAAAGCTTGGTCAAAGGTAGCTTAAGTTGGTCAATCAAGCTTATTTCGTGCATTTTAAAGCTAAAACAACTAACATAAATCCAATTCTAGTTAAATACAACTTAAAACACTAAATACTAGTATTCACTATTTGCTAAGGACTGGAAATCGCTTCCTAACTATCTCTCTCGTTATGCCACGCACTTTGCGACAATAAAAGAATATCAATTAAACTTCAAAGAATTTAAGACAATACGGTTTTCGGAAAGTAACATAGTTCAAAATTTACTCCGGCTCGGAGCTACTTTTCATTTAATTGAAAACCGAGCTTTAAGGTGCAAGAAAAATAAAACCGATTAACATAAATATGAAAAGTAGTTGATATTCCGTTAAAATAATTAGCTCAAGTATTATTCTAGTTACTTCTAAAAGAAATATGAAAATAAAGCTTCAAATAAATGTTTAACTAAAAATAAACACAAATCCAATGCTAACATTTAAGATGTCACTTAATTAAATGCAATTAAATGTCTTTAAATGCATGCCGGGTTCGGGTTATCACATCCTTCCCCCCTTAAAACAATTGCGTCCTCGCAATTCTTCTTCCAATAGAATTCTGCATCATCTGAAATCCAACTCTGACCACTCTTCATTGGTTGCTGAGCAAGACATTGAATAAGAACGCTCGAAGAATACCTTACTAAGAAACCCCAATAGTACTGACTGAAAACTCCAAAACAATAAGGCCAAATAAAGGCTTAATTGAAAATACCATCTTGAAATCCAAATAAAAATTCCGCTGGTTAAGAATATCATAAAAGAATCCCCCGCTAAGAGTGCCGAGAAGATGCCAATAAAGACTAAAGCAAAGATACTGTAGATATTACCAATTCCACATATTATTAACAAGAAGAATACTGAAGGAATATTCTATATACGAATCCTCTATAAAAGTCCAACAAGTATCAAATAAGGAAGTCAAAGGATGGCCAAAGTAGATGCAGCACATATAAGACCAAGCTCCTAGACCTCATCGCCATTTGCCGAGTGCAAACTTTATACAACTTACACCAAGGATGCCTAAAGTATTCCACAGCATACCGTAAGCAATATAAGATAATAATTCTGAACAAGATTCCAAGTGTAAGACTTCCAATAGTACCAACAAGGAAAATACCAGTAGAATGCCCACTAAGAATTCCAAAGAATACCGTAAGTAGTGCTATACAATAAGTTCGATAGGAATTCCAATCACGATTGCCAATAAAATATCAAGAAAGACTAGAGCAAAGATATTGTAGACAATATTAAGCAGCAAGTCCAATAAGAGCTCTGATTGCCAAATCCACTGAGAAATGTCCACAAGGAATACCAAAGTAGTATGCCTCACACAAAACTGATCATTGTAAGCAGACTCAAATCAAAGTTCCCCATAAGAATGCAGAAAGAACACCAAAGGTTGATTAAAATCCCAACCAAGTCTCCCATGAAATGCCAATATAAAAATACCTGATGAATGCCCAATCAAGAAGACATTTAAGAAAATGCTCCAAAGAATAATCATGTAGAACTCCAAAAGAAGTCATTTACACAAATCATAGAAGATAACCTTCAAGGAACCCCAATAAACAAACTCCATCTATAAATGTCAACTCCCAAATAAAGGCCTAGTCAAGCACTGTTCGTTTCCGTCAATCTAAATAACTTGGGGCTTGCTACTAACCACTTCTCTTCAGGGGAGGAAGAAGACTTACTTACCATTTCAATAGGACATGTATGAATGCCAGGATATCACATTTATACACATGCCTTATACTATTATGCAAGCAAGTTTACAAAAGAGTTTATTCAACAAAGTCACTCAATCATGACAATCAAGTCAACCACAACATAATCAATTCAAATCACAGCATAACCAATTCAAGACATTTCAATACATACATTACAAGCAATACTTCAAGCAAATAACAATTCATGAGGTCGATTCGATTCACGATGCCAATTCAATAAGTCAATTCGATAAACAACTAGACATTTCACTTTACTTGAGAAACATCTAGCACATAACACATAACTATATCACTTAGGAGCACACATTCAGGTCAAGACACACAATCTCACATACAAGCATACACTTTCAAGACACACTTAACAAGAACACATTCAAGAATCACTACCCACCAGACCGAGGATCCTGTCCCAGCTTATGAGCTAAACAAGCTCTGATACCACATGTAATACCCCGATCCCTCTCGAGATCAGAAGTTCTATCAATCAATCTATTCACAACCCAATTCCAAACCCGGTCAAAATTTTAGGAAAAGACGGACAGAGTCTCTCCTGTTTCTAGGCAAAATGTAAAACCTGTAATAGCATATAAATGGACCAACACCGTGTCCAACCATACAAAACTTCCTCAAGGCCATCCGAGCCTCGGTTCTCAACAATTAAACTCAACAAGTATTCATACATTTCCAATTTAAAAGCTAACCTATCTCTTTTCATTTTTGACAAGTACATTCAAACTAGACAATTAAACCATACTAAGCTACTGCATAAAATAAACCATCATGCCATTCTAACTCTTTTCCTTTGGACATTACAAACATGCATTGAAGTTAAGCTATGCTAACTGATTACCTAAACTAGCTTATCAATCTACCTCAACTACTTAGCTGGATTTAAATTACATTTGTTTAACAATAAATACATACAACATATGAACATACATCTTTGCATCTTTGACAACTCAAGCCACATAGCACGCAAGACAACTCTTCAAGCACGAACTTTCACGAAATCACGAACTTTCTAGCTAACATGACATTTCCTGAAATGTGGTGGTGAGGAGTGAGTATACACAACACGTATACTCAGTGAGGGCAAGACAGATATCGAGGTGGAGAGAAAGAAAGTCGTGCAATGCAAATAGCCACAGTTAAGAAATAAAGTCAATAAGAAAGCATTCAATACAAACGACAATATAATAAACATTCAAGAAAGCATTAACACAACCATTCAAAGCTATACCACACTCTGAAGGATATGGTTCACTCATACAAGCAATATACCATTTCACGAGCGATACATCAATCTCGAGCTTGATGTTGACAACGATGACAATAAGTGTGCAACCACCTTATAACTTCAGTTTTGAATACCCCGGAAGTATCTATCAATTCTACGACCCAAATCTCCCTGGGAGGCAACCCAAGCGAGAAAAGGGAATAGCACACGGAGCTAAAGCAACCAACACTGGCAGCCCGAGACTACCCAGAGAGGCCCATCACTCACGTGCCTGACACTATGCAATGCAATACACGACACAAGGCGATAACGAGCGATAGCACAACAATACAAAATAGAGGAGATAAATGAGATATCAAGCATTTACAATCAAATAAGTAACAAGAACAACACCAACTAACATTATCAAGCAATAACAAGTATTCTATAGGCATTATAAGCATTCTATAAGCAATTTAAGCATTTTATAAGCAATATATTATGAAACACACAGAATCACAAAAATGACCCCGACTTTCAAAACACTACTACTTTCAAACGAGCCACGAGTTTTGGAAACCGACTTCACCAATCCTCCTAGGTTACCATAAAGCACAACTAAAGATCATAAAACCCCACTTTCACTAAGCCATATTTTTCCATTTTTCCATTACACAATCCAATTAAACCATACATTTTGGCATTCTAGCATATCTAGCATATTCCTACATCAACAGAACGCGTAACGGAGCAACTTCATCGAAACGGGGATTTACTATTCATAATTTACCATTCATTATTCAATTTAAATTGCAATCTCAATATTCAACCGCAGAAAATGTTAAAAAGCTATAAATACATGTTCTACAATCAACAAGGAACATTCTATAAGCAACAAAACAATTAAAACAACAATCTACGCATAATTTCTAAAAATTAAAGTTTAGACATAATGTTTTCAAATGCGCAAATAACGATGAAACCCTTACCTTAGACGCTAGAAAAACCTCGTAGGATGCCTCGGAAACCACCCCGTGCAAGCTCATGCGAAAATTTGATGATTTGGCTTGAAATTCTTTTTTTTTTCTCCTTCCATTTTCGGCCCTGCTTGTTTCTGTTTTCAGCCCTCTTTTTTTTTATTTTGTGCTATTTTGTGCTATTATAAAGGTTGACACTAATCCTCAAGTCAAAGCTTGGTCAAAGGTAGCTTAAGTTGGTCAATCAAACTTATTTCGTGCATTTTAAAGCTAAAACAACTAACATAAATCCAATTCTAGTTAAATACAACTTAAAACACTAAAATTAAAACACTAAATACTAGTTTTCACTATTTGTTGAGGACTGAAAAATATTTCCTAACTATCTCTCTCGATATGCTATGCACTTTGCGACAATAAAAGAATATCAATTAAACTTCAAAGAATTTAAGAAAATACGGTTTCCAGAAAGTAACATAGTTCAAAATTTACTCCGGCTCGGAGCTACTTTTCATTTAATTGAAAACCGAGCTTTAAGGTGCAAGAAAAATAAAACCGATTAACATAAATATGAAAAGTAGTTGATATTCCGTCAAAATAATTAACTCAAGTATTATTCTAGTTACTTTTAAAAGAAATATGAAAATAAAGCTTCAAATAAATGTTTAACTAAAAATAAACACAAATCCAATGCTAACATTTAAGATGTCACTTAATTAAATGCATGCCGGGTTCGGGTTATCACAGTAGTACTCAAGGGTATTATATTTTTCTTGGCCCTAATATTATTTCTTGGTCGGCATAGAAACAAACCACTACTTCTCACTCTAGCACCGAAGCTGAATATAGAGCCAATGCCTTTGCCACTGCGGAACTCTGTTGGCTCAAATCATTGTTGACTGAGCTTCGTCTATCTCCTTCGTCTCCGCCTACATTGTGGTGTGATAACATTAGGGTGACATATCTCACTGCAAATCTTGTATATCATGCACGCACAAAACATTTAGAGATCGATGTGCATTTTGTTCGGGAGAAAGTGTCTGCTAACAAGCTTCAAGTACGTTTTATCTCTACTGTGGATCAACTTGCCGATATCATGACCAAGGGTCTATCTCTCGCACGATTCCGACTTCTAAAATCCAAGCTCACTGTTAGCTTTCCAGTTTCGCTTGAGGGGGCATGATAACGGAAGTTTAAATTCAAACCGATTCGATTCAATCTAATATGTTTGTTGTATTTTGTATTTTGACTTAGTGTTGTGTTTATCTCTTGTATAAGCATTATATATACTAGTGTAAACATATGATCATATATAGAAAACAAATTCCTCTTTCAATAACCTCAATATTGCCAAATGTATACAATCTGAAAATACGATGTAAATCTCAAAATTTAGTTTTCAAATCATTCAATGCTTATTATAATTGTACATAGGAAGTGATAACTTTTCAATATACCCTATATGCTTTGGTTCAAGTTTACAATAGTTTCTTAAAATCATGTATGTAATATAATTTAATTCAAATTATTATAATAAATATGGAAGCGTTTTAAACCTTCATTTTCTTTTAATTTTGGTCCGCAAAACGTTGATGGTATCAATACAAAAAGACTTTAATTTTATGTAGGAGATTTTACTTATCAATCTGATTGTACCATGAGTGGATGAGGCTAAAATGTTTAGTCAAGCATAGAAAAAGAAAAAAAAATAGAATAGACTATTAAAGAGGAGTTTGTAAGAAACAAATTGGAAAAGATAGCTTAAAAACAAAAATTGAACTAAAGGAAATTTTCAAATAAATTTTCATAGCCAAGAACGAAGAGGTTCAAAGTTTGTATATACTTTGAATCAGCAGTGAAATAAAATGAAGTAATTCTAATAATTTGAAATAAATTAAAATTAAAGATGTTGTACCAATATCAATAAGTTTGAATACACTATGGATAATGATGTTCAAAGTCATGTAGTAGTACAAAATCTTGAAATGAAAATAATTTATATTGATAATGTAGAACACATCTTATGGACTATATCTAGAAAGAATTTAAAGTATTAGATAAAATGAACTTTATATCAACAAGAATCGATAGTCTTGCAAGAAGAATTTCTAATAAGAAGATAAGATCAAATTCATGACATCTATAAAATTGAATGCGAAGATGAGGGTATTACAATTTTGTAAATTGATAATGATTTTAAAATAAGAATGAGGTCGAAAATATAAATGTAGTAACAAAACAAGAAATAGAACATCATAAGTGGAATAGTTAAAAACAATAATTGAGGGATGAAAAATTATGCAAGCCACTTCAAAATTCTCTTGTAAAACGAAATGAGATTCAATATTTCGATTTGTTCAAGCAGTGAATACCAAAGTCAAAAGTTACTAGAAATTTTATTTCAATAACGTAAATATATCTACTTAGGGTTTATGTTGAAAGAGGAAAGTCCCAACTTAACTCAATCGGGATCATACTATCAAATTCAGAGCTTTAAAAGAAAGTACTAACTGAAACGTTGCTACCATCCTATATTTCTATATCAACCCAAGTAAAAACATAAAAAATTGTTTATCTATCCGAAAAGATTTTGTCATTACAGGGCTAAATCCTCAATGTAAAACATAACTAATATATCCTCAAAAGCCTAAACAGAATATAGCATACCTTTGACTTTACTTGTATTCTCCAACTTAGCTAACCAACAAGCTTGTTTTTGGTTTTCCAAATCTATGAAAAATGGTGTTATATAGTAAGATAGCGATTGGTACACTAAAATGGATTTGAACATGAATAGAATGAAACTGAAAATTGAATGAACTTGGAAATGACAATGACATGCTTGGTATGCTCTAGGAATGAAGAATAGTAATGAAAATTCCTTATATAGTATGGCAAGATTGTCTTTTTATTATTATAGTATTAAAAATAAGAATAAACATGTACATAATTGTAAACAACATAAACATAAGATATAATAATGATAACAATAATAACAACAACAATAAATAATAATAATAATAATAATAAAAACAAATAATAATAATAATAATAATAATAATAATAACAAAAACTGTTGTTGTTAATATTATTATTTTTATTATTATTATTATTATTATCATTATATTGGTATTATTATTATTATTATTATTATTATTATTATTATTATTATTATTATTATTACTTTGTTTTTATTATTATTATTATTATTATTATTATTACTTTGTTTTTATTTTTTTATTTTTATTTTTATTTTTATTATTATTATTATTATTATTATTATTATTTTAATCAATATTATTATTTTTTAATTTTTTACTATTATTTTATTTTTATTTATTATTATTATATTATAATTATTATTTTTATTATTTTTATATTTTTATAATAATATTATATTTTAAAAAAAATAATTATTATTATTATAAAAAATTATTATTATTATTATATTATTATTATTATCGTTATTATTATTTTAATTATTATTTTTGTTGTTGTTGTTATTATTATTATTATTATTATTATTATTATTATTGTAAAACAAACTATATATAAAAGTTATGTTATATGAGGGTACAGTAGTCAAATTTATTCCCAAATACATGATAATGGGCTAATCCCATGTGTTCACTCTAGAATGACTATTCCTATGTACGCAGGAATGAGATTACCTTAGGAATGAGATTTTCAAATTCATTTTTTCATACCAAGCATGGGAATCAAAAAGAGTTGGGAATGTCATTTCATTCCCAAACCTATATCAGTGTACCAATCATTACCCAATATTCTTTTTGTGAAAAAATGGGCTATTAATGTGTTCTTTAATCTTGAGTTATGAAATTCTAAAAGGCTCTAAATTAGTGATCATTAAGACCTACTAAAATACATAACATCCCTCAATTAAATGGGTTATTTGTTACCCACTATCTCCAAACTTTAACCTACTACTTATTTTTATAACTTCTTCATTTTTGTTTCTTATTTTTGACAGTTGCGACGGTTGTTTCGCCATCAAGAATCAACATTGAAATTCATAAGTCAATGGATAATATTCGATTAACAACTACATATAAATACACACAAATATGTATATATAGAACGATTAGTATGTATGTTATATTTGTATATATGTATAAATAATAAATTTATATGTATGTATATTTATATGCCTAGATAATGGAAAAAAGCCATTCATAAATGAAAAAGAATATGGAAAAAAATGCAATAGTATAAGTTTCTTGCTATATAGGCCATGTTAAAAACACTAGTTTCATTCATACATCAAGAAACATAAAGTTGAAAGCAAATAACAAGGCTCTAATATATATATGGGTTAATACCACTTTTGATCTCTTATCTTTAACCTTATTGACAATGTGGATCCTTATCTTCAAAAGTGAAAGATTTTAGTCCCTTATCGTTTCAAGTTGAGACACTGTTAGTCTTTTTATGTGAATCCGTTAAAAATTTAACGGGAGATGAACGTGTCCAGCATATGTCTAGTACGTGTGTCTTAATAATTCTATCAAATTTTTAACGGATTTACATAAAAAGACTAACAGTGTCCCAACTTAAAAAGATAAGGGACTGAAATGTATCCTTTTTGAAAATAAGGGACCACATCATCAATGAGGTCAAAGATAAATGACCAAAAGTGGTATTAACCCATATATATATATATATATATATATATATATATATATATATATATATATATAAACATGTCTACAGAGATAGTGAAATTTGTGAAACCAGAAAATGAATTAGAGCAATTTCCGATGAAATTATAAAGCTCCAACTATGAAAATACCTAATTAAATAGAATTATGCCCAATTCTTTTGCAATAAAACATCGTAGTTTTATAAACTATAAGAGGGAACAGATATTACCCTTACAGTCAACAACAGAAAGAAGAAGCATAGGAATGCAATTAGAATTGATTTTGATGAATAAGAGAGGGGGAAAAAAGAAAAGTGTAGTTGTGTTTGTTTGCTAGGTCTGTTGTTGATTTTAATGAGTAAGAGAATTATAGCTAAATAATTTTATTATCTTTTAGGAAGTGATGTCAGATTCTAATGTGAATAAAATATCCTACTAGATAGAAAAAAAAAAAAAAAATAAGGCGTAGTTTTTTCAACGTTGCAATTAAATTATAATTTGAAAAACCATTGCAAAAAATTAATCTTGATTAACAGAAAGTGGTACACAACATAGATATTGCAACAACTAGATAAAAATGTGGTAAAATCTTTTGGTTTTATGCAAAAGTTCCAAAACTATTACAAGAAGTCATCTATAGCAGTAATTTTTTCACTTTTTGATGTTGCGACAATTTCACAATTGGATAACGATCTAATGATGCCACATATGACAATTGGTTTTATCCAATCTCTCAACTCTAACAAGGTTTGCCAAAATATTATTTGTTGAAGTCATCACATCAAATTCTAAGGACATTTTGGATATTAACATACATATACATTTAATTTTTCTTCATAACAAAACCTAATAACAATATTTAAACTAGGTCTAAGATAAAAACATTCACTAATATTATACCATAGTGGAAAAGTAAATAACATGTAAAGTAAAACTACTTTTATATGCATTTAATGATTTACTCAACTAATATCAGTCATAAAAAAATAAAATTTATAATACATGTTTGATAAAATATTCTAATGGTCACTAATATATTTTTTAGTCTTGTTTGACCTTTGAACTATTTTTAGTTCCAAAAGGTTCATTAGTTATCGATATTGTATTTGTTCGATCCACTTTTTTAGGTATGTCAAAAGAGTCTAATGAAAATGAGTCAAAACATAAATAATTAAAATTAAAAGGCTCAAATAAATTCACTTTTTCTTTTTTTTCCCTTTTTTTCAAATTTATTTCACATTTTCTTTTTCTATTTATGTTTCATTTTTCTTTTCTTTTCTTTTGTTTCTCATTTTCCTTCTCGTTTCTTTTTCTTTCTTCCTTTTATTTCTCCTACCTATTACTACCACAAAAACCCTTTTTTCACCTATTAAGACCACTTTTTCTTCCCATCAGTTATTGTTAAATTAAAAGCAATGGTCAATCAAGTTTTAACCCCGCAAGTTCACGGGTCGTGGTAAATAGTGAACAAGTGCGAGAGTCATATCCCTAAGGAGACTTTTAAATGAACTCTCATGTATGCTCGTGTGAGAAATGGTTTAAAAACGTGAAAGGTAAAGAAAAAATTGATTCAGTGATTAATTGAAAGAGTAATAACTAAAAATAAACTAATTAAACTAACTAAATGAACGGATTAGACCACAAATTGGGTCGAAATGGAGTTGGGCTAGTTCTAGCTTCTAATGCTATGCCTATGATATTATATTTGACCATAGCTTTGGTTAGTCAAATTTTTTTGACCATGCTACATGCAAACCCGTTTAGTTGAGTTCACCTAATTAGTCTAAGTTAACAATCCTGGATTTAGGTGCAATTTTGTCCATCTAGTTACCCTATTGCTCGAGGTGGGAATTTGTCCAAACAATCTAAGGGTCAATTAATTAGGTCAGTGGATAAATCATGGTACTACCTATGATTCAATTAGAATTAAGGTCGGTTCAAATGAAAGTTCTTAGCATTCAACAATTTCAAACCCACCACAAGCATTTTTAAGACCCAAAATTAAAGCAATCAATAATTAAACGCAAGACTTGATTGTGACTTAAAGCTAAACACGTAGATTCAACACATATAAACTCGTTACAACCATTTTTAGGGTATATATGTGTGTATGTGTGTGTGCGAAATATAAGCAATATAAGTATAAATTAAACTACACCTAAACATGCAACAAGGACATATTCAACTCAACATCCAAATCTCGATCTCAAAATATAAATTATATATAAAGTATGAAAGAGCTTTCCCTCACCACTACGAAGTTCAGTTCATACTCAAATCTAAACTATAAACATGGAAAAGATGTCAAGAAAGTTTTCCCATATCAAAAGCTTAGTTTTTTGCTTGAAATTTCATGGAATCCTAACTCCAAAATGTGTACCAACCTCAGATTTGATAGTATATTTAAGTGGGTTTGATGGATGGGTGATAATTGAAGTGAGTAAATGGTTTGGAAAGACTGTGTGTGTTATTGGTGGTGTAGAGTATGTGTGGGTGAGAATATATGTAGAAAACTAGGACTGGAAACTATTTATAGAAGTTAAAGTTAGCGGAGGTATATATGATCAAGTAAGTCACTACCTTATCAACTAGATCCATTCGACCGGATCCTAACAGATAATTTTTTAGAACATCCAGATGAGTAACCGAGGATTAGTCGACGGGTTGTTGTAGAGAATTTTTGAAACGTCCAATCGAGTAAATCTATGAGGGTTAGTCGACTGGGTCCATTCGATTGGATGGAGTAGTTAGCTTCTCTTCCTTTAATTTCATTGTCGGAACATGCACTATCTTTCTTATGTTCTAATTCATCTCTTTTCTTCTTCTTTTTCTTCCTCTTTCTTTCCTTGATTTCATCTACAACACAAAAAGTAGCAAAAATCAACCATTTATACTATTTCATGTGCAATAATCATTTAATTGAAACATGTTGTAAATGATAATAAACGCACTAAATTACACTCAAAACACATTTAAATAAGCAAAAAAAAAAAATGCCAACACATCAATATCTCTAAACTTACCACTTGTTTGTCCTTAAGCAAGAATTAGAATCAAAACAGATCTACCAAGTCTCTCAAAGGATCATATAGATAGACCAATCAACTCTCAATCAATAATAAAGGCTCAAGGGAGGCTTGATCTCATGGTGTAGTAATAAGCCAAACTCATTCAGGTCTCTTTATAAAAACAATATTATATTTACCTCAAAACCATACCAAACACAATTAAGTCACTGTATTACCAAGTTGCAAAATGACTTAACACAACTAAGTCATGATACACATGCCCCTTTTGTTGTAGCGATCCTTCAAGCATGCCTTTTACCATTTTTATAGAAACTAAAGCATAAACATAAACACACTTTATCTTTTTTGGTTCCTTGTTTGGTTTCCTACAGTTAACCTAACATTCCTTGTAATGAGCTTTTAGATCTTCAATCCCAACTAATGGAGGTTTAGACTAATAGGATTTAAGTGGTCCCGTGCGTACTCTATTAACTCGAGGTGTTAAGATAGAACTTAAGCACATGTCCAATGCTAAGAGATAAGAAGTAACATAAATACAAATCTACATAGATAACTCTTTTTAAGACACAATAAGGAGTAAGGTATATAAAATAGACTACAGAAGCGACATTACTCATATCACAATTGCATTGTATTTTATCATTGTACCACCTAGCCATGTAGCAATAGTTTAGGCACAATGTTGAAGTCACCCCACCTTGGCTCTTTCAAGATCAACCCTAAGAGTGAAATTTATGACTACCTCATAAAATAAAAACTCCCTATTCTAATTAATCACCTCATGAGAGTCAATCAACAACATCATCACAAATCATCAATCCATAAGAAAATTCACTAAAAATCCACAAAATATACATAAAAATAATAATTTACACAACTTAAAGCATATAACCTCAAATTTTCCCAAAAATAATAATAAGCATCCACATCCCCAAAACCTAAAGTTTATTTCTTCTCAATCAGATAGCACCAAACTACAAGCAAGCAAATAACCAATAAAGATGCAAAGGGACATTGTGAAGGGGAAAATCAATGAAAGATACAATTTGATGCTCAATGACCATGTTGTTATTGATGCTACCATGGATGTCCTCGAACCTCTTCTCAATAGAGCACAAATAACCTAAATAGGAATAGATGAAATAAGTAGATAGGACAATAAAGTGTAATAGCAATGCAACAAAAATAAGTAAAAAGATTTTTGTTGCTTTCTTGGGGGTGTATCACTGAGGCTTACTGATTGTTCTGCTTTATGGGTTGTGAAACTAGAGATTACATTTTCTTTGAGTATAGTTTAACTCGCTGTATCTAGAGGAATGACATATAGGCTCTTGGTATTAACTTATTCCATTGTAACTAGCAAGGGATCATTGATATTACACTAATGCTTTATAAGAAGGGAAATCTTAAGGTACAAATATTTTCGGTTGTTTCTATGTGCTTTCGTCTACCATATTTGGTGCGAAAGAAATAATCGTTTCTTCAACAACTCTATTCATTCAAAAGAACATCTTTAGTTGCGTATCTATGATGATGTGTGTGGAAAAATCCTACTGGAAAAGTTCAATCTCTCCTTTGGATAGAACATGACAATTGGGGAGAATTGGAAATCACTTTGTATTTGATTCATTATTTGGTTTATTTGGCATTTATTAGCCTTTGGATGTTTCATGTAACTCTTTTCTGGCCTTTGGGCCATTTTATTACTTTGTCAAAATAGAATAGAGATTCCATAAATAAGAGAAAGACTTAAAGATTTTATTACAGAGAAAAGTGTTGTATAAATTACAATGTACATAGGGCCTTATATAGATGTAAGACTACTTGGGTTCCAAGCTATGCTAACTACGGTAAGAGACTAACTATGGTAAAGGCAATTAGAGATATATAATATGAACGCAATATGTACATACATTAACACTTCCCTCAAACTCAAGGTGGTGCGAATGATTGATGACTTTATTGGTTAAACAAGAAGAAAAAGTCATATGATCAGAGCAAGCAGTATCAAAGAACCAGGAAAACTTACCAAGTGTGATGGAGAGAATAGTAGAATAAGAATGACTTGAATGGGCTAAAACCTATTGAATGAGGTGTCAGAGGTTTGCAACTGATAGAGATGAGGAATGAGGATCAAGGGAGGTGATTGATATTCTCTAACATCATTTTGTCGATGTCCCTGAGAATTTCTGCTAGGATTCTGATAACACTCATGTAGCTAATGGCCAGGATGAATTTTCTTGCAAAAGGAACATGTTCGAGTAGGATAATACAAGAGAGAGTGACCGGAGAGATGATAGTACTTACACTCCTATTGAGAGGATAAGTGAGATGATGTATTGTTCATTGAGACATCCACATCGTTCCATTGTAGGTTCAAAACTAATATTTAGAGTAAGAATTTGAAAAAACGGACAACAAAAATGGACTCAGGACATCAAAAAACCTTGGGAGTAATCTACCATTTTTTTGGGTTGTGCCAACGTGGCAAAGAACGTTGATGTGGCACTGACTAGGCAGACAAATGTTAGCTGACTAGATGTTGATGTGGCACTGACTGGATACTAACATGGCAATGACTGGATGCTGATGTGGTTAGGGCTGATGTCAATACTACTGTTGGATGATGCTAGCAAGGTCTGTTTGGCTGACTGAAAATTGCTAAAGAGGTCAAACAGTGTTGAAAATTTAACTGGTTATTACAAGCGCGTCTAGAGGAATTTGTCGACGATCTTGGTGTCATTGCTAAGTGAGACAAACAACAGGGGCAAATGTCTCTTCATAGTCGATGTCATGTCTTGAGCACTTTTGGGGAAGGCTGCGCTCACTGCTATTTACATTATCGTTTTCCTTCTCCCATTCTTAATAACCTTACTCCTCATGAACATCTCTACGGTCATCCACTCGACTATGTTACCTTTGTGTTTTCGATTGTACATGTTTTGTCTCACTTTCTCTCCAGGAACATACCAAACTCGAACCTCGAGCCCATTTATGTTTTTGCTTAGGGTATGGTCTTGAACACAAAGGGTATCGATGTTAGGATCCACTATCAAAATGCCTCCGAGTCTTTCGTCATGTGATTTTCTAGGAGAATAAGATGTTTTCCTCTCTTTCACCATTCTCTCTTCCCTATGCTATCTCTAACCCATATTTTACAGATCCTTTCATTTCCTTATTTCCTAATGATAACAGTGACACAGGTATACCTACAGTCCCTGACTCTATGTCTGTCGTGGCCCTTCTTGAAGAGAGTGTCCCACTTGATGAGTCTGTGCCCGATGACGAGACCTCTTCTACTACTTCACCCCTATCTCTACTGAGTCATCTTTCCGCCGATCCACCCGAGTAAGATTAATTCATCCTCGTCTTCTTGATTATCACTACTTTTCCACTATTCTTTCATTCATGAGCCTTAATTTTATCGTGAGGCCAGTTCTGACCTTTTATGGTAGCAAGCTATGATAGATGAATTACAGGCCTTGGAAGCCAAGTATACTTAGGATTTGGTCGATCTTCCTCTAAGGAGGAATGGTATGGAAATGGATATACAAGATTAAGACTCGATCAGATGGTTCCATTGAGCGATACAAGGCTCGATTGGTGGCGAAAGGTTTTACTTAGGAGTATGGCATCGACTATGAGGAAACATTTGCCCCTATTGCTCGTCTCACTTCTGTTCACACACTTATTGTCGTTGTTGCAGTCAGACAATGGAAGTTATTTCATATGGACGTTAAAAATGCCATCCTCAATGGTGATCTTACAGAGGAAGTATTTATTAGGCCTCCTCTAAGCTATCATCATCTGACTCACAAAGTATATCGACTTCGTCTTGCTCTTTATGGTCTCAAGCAAGCCCTATGAGCTTGGTTTTCCAAATTCAGTTTCGTTATTACTGAGTTTGTCTTCAACTCAAGTGACCGTGACTTTACTCTATTTATTCGTCATTCTGGCTCTAATACCATGTCGAAATAGAATAAAGATTCCATGAATGAGAGAAAGACTAAAAGATTTTATTACAGAGAAAATTGTTGTATGAATTACAATGTACATAGGGCCTTATATAGATGTAAGGCTACTTGGACTTCAAGCTATGCTAACTATGGTAATAGGTTTCAAGCTATGCTAACTATGGTAAGAGACTAACTATGGTAAAGACAATTAGAGATACACAATATGAATGTGATATGTATATACATTAACAGGTTTAATTGGTATTTATTAGCCCTGGAATGTTTCATGTAACGTTTTTCTGGCCTTTAATCCATTTATCACTTATAAACAGTAAACATTTTCAATCAACGAATACACTCTTACTGATTTAGCAAAAAAAAAAAGAGTAAATAAATGAAATGCAACAAACTATGGTAGTCAACATAGGGAGAATTCAAAAATATAGAAGCTAACTAAAATACTCGAAAATAAGAAAACGATAAATTAAATAAATTCATTCCTAGAGTACCTCCTTGAAGTGCTGAGTCTAACACCATCAACTAGGCAAGTCATTCCTAATGTGCCTCCTAGATGCGCTGAGCTTAACGCCTCATAATGTTCATGAAAGAAAATGACATGTTTGAAATCCTTCAGAACAAAGGTCTAGAGAACTATAACAACACAACCCTCGAGTTGACCTACTAAAGTATCATGTGTCATGAAGGCTTGGAAATGGCCCATCTTGAATCTATCTTTAAGAGATGGAAACTATAACAACTCGGACCCAGCATGTAGCACATCATACTTAATTGCATATAAATTTGTGTCAGTTTAAGTGTTATGTGTGTGTATAGGTTTATTTTAGTTTTCGAATTTACTTAGTAGCCTAATTTTTCTTTCTTTTTTTGTTTCAAAGTTGCACTAACATATAATTAATTTAAATGAAATATTTTAACCATTATTTTGTCATTTTTATTTTACGGGGTTGTTCCTAATACCTAATAGATTAAATTTTATCTTTTTAGAATGAGTTTTGAGCCGGGAGTAAAAATTAAAGTATTTTATTTTGTAAATCTCGTGTTTTTTCCTTATTATATAAGTGATTTTGGGTATACGTTCATAATTTTCATTTGCATAGCACGTTGGGAAGGCGGGTAGAAAAATTGATTTGTCTCGCATGAATGTAAATACTAGACTACTTACTTGGGCTTTTATAATTGCATTCACTTTGGGCCACATTTAACTAAACTATACAATATTTCCCTAAATAAAACCAAGGCCCAAACTATCCTAGGCTATAATATATACATACATATACTTAACATATACGCATACATAGCAAAAACAAAACAAAAAAAAAAAAAAATAGAAGAGAAATAGCTCCCTTTGGTCGTGAGCTTCAAGAAGGCCAAGGGAGGAAAATTTCTCTTGCATCTTCCAATTGTGTGACCATCCAAGCTTTGCTCAAGTGTTTTCAAGCTCCTACAAGCCTAGTCCTAGCATTTATTGGCCATAGTTGGTGAAGGATAGCATTTTCTTGCATATTCAAAGTTTATGCCAAGTTTTAAATTTTTTAGATTTGTTGATATATGCCTATATATTGCTTGGATATTGTATAATATAGTGTTTGACATGCTATATAGACTAATTTTATGTTGTTGAATGACTTAGATTGTGAATTCTTGCAAATGGTCAATTGGGAAAGACAATGAATAGTAAAATTTTAGGATTTTTGTTAATTGTTGATGTTAAGCTTAATTAGTTGCTATCTAATGATTCCATAGGTGTTATTGAACCTATGTTAGTGTTTAGAATGAATTAAACTTGAATAAACTTGTTAAATTGGATTGAATTCAAAATGCGTTATGTTTAGGATTGTTGTTCAAGTGTGTTTAAATGCTTGGATTAGTGTTAATTATGTTAGGTAGTGTCTAAAATATAATTATGGCTTTGATTAAAGGAGTAGTTTGGGTAGTTGTAGTGTAAAGCAACTAAGGGGCTTTCGGGGCTTTTGTGGTAAATGTTGTTAAAAGTAAGTTTTCTTAGTTTATAAAGGTATCATGAAGTGTCCATAGAAGTATGGAATGGTTGGATTGTGGTTTGCGTGGGTTTCATTTTGCATGTGCTTGTATCGGACTAAAGGGGCTAGTTTATAAAAAGATGAAGTAATTGCTTGTAATTGACTTATAATTGATTAGTTAAGAGTTTAGATGTATTTGCATAGAATGTTTGTCCTTTTGATGAAGTTCGTGAGTTGAGTTGCATGGTTACTTGGTGAGATTTGGCTTATAACTTGTCACAGTGTTTTATTGTTTAGCCATTGTAATTTATGTGCAAGGGCAACCTATTTTGTTATCCCTCGATTATGTATTAATCGGATTATCTTGTTTATATTGTTACGTGGTTATGTGCTACGTGCTTAAGTTCCATATTGTGTTCTTTATGTTTAAGCATTTATATGTGCGAGAAGTAAGTACTAGCGGGGCAAAGTGCCTTGGGCCACCTCTTGAGCCCGTAGAAGCCATTTCTAGTGTCTCGTACATATCTTGCTATCTTATTTTTGCTACTATCGTTATCATGGTTGCGCAACCATTCAGCACAGATGCGATGGGCCTCTCTAGGTGGCATTGGGCTTGCCAGGGTTGGTTGTTTTAGCTCCCTAGCTATTCCCTCTCTCGCTCGGGATGCTGCCATGAGATAGTTGGGTCGTAGGATTAACGGGGTGTTACATCCGGAGTACCCCTGTTGGTGTATAGGGATGCCAGCTTATCGATTATTGTCTTATTGTGTTTGTGGTTTGTGGTTCGTTCTCGAGATTGAACAGTATCCTTTTGAGTAACTCTTGTTTGGGCCCTAAGTCCTTGGAGAGTTACCTTTGATTGTATTTTCTATATATGTTATCTAATTTCGTATACTTGAATGTTACTATGTATTAATGTTGTATTCTCGTGGTTACTTTACGTACTTGACTTATTGTGTTTGTTTTCTTTCTTTGATGTGTAATGTTTAGCTTGTTAATTGTATTTAGTCTCGTATTGCTAATTAACATTAGTTGATTCTCTCGTGTTGATGTGGCATCTATGTGTTTGTATTGCTCATTGTCTAATGTTTGTACATAGCTTGTTACCTAATTATAGTTACTAAAGTCTTTAATTGTTTATATATGTTGTTATTGTCTAACTTTAGTTTTCTAAATGTGTAGCTTAACTTTATTATGTGAACGGGTGTTTTGCTTTGTTAATTGATTATGTTTCTTGTATGCATTGCATAAAAACCTTTTCGAAAACTCCTTGATTATCTGTTTCCCTCCCTCACTGAGCAGCATTGTTTGCTCACTCCCTCTTTATAACCATTTCAGGTTCGGTGCCTTCAGAGACTGAAGAGAAGAAAGCTCGAGAGTCTCCGTGAGTGATTGACTTAGCTTCAATCGGTTGTTTGTATGTAAAATTATGTGTATGTTATGTATTCTTTTGGGGCCTGTGCGCCTTATGTATATCTTGGTTGTAAGGAATATATTTAAGTGAAGGCTTACCTAGTGATAGTGGTCTGTAATATTTTAGCTAATGTTTTAGTTAGTCGTAACCTAACTAGAATACTATAATCTACTTTGCTAAGAAGGTACTGAAACTGCTAAATGAATTAGAAATGAATGGGATTAAGTTAAAGTTGGTCGAATGAGTAAAATAGAGAATATTAGAGTGGTATGATAATGAGAATTATGACTTTAGAATTTCAGTAATGAATGGAAATGCAAATGAATGTTATCCTGTTGTTGTGGTCCATTTCTTCTGCGTGTATGTTGTGGATAGGCTTAGAAACAGGGGAAACTCTGTCCATTTTTCCTCTTTTTTTTTGCCTTTGGGAATGGGATCGGGGCTCTGATCTCTTGAGGGACTAGGGCATTACAGAAACTCCCATCTTAAGGTACAAGTCATGCATGCAAGATCTACCATATCACACCCTATAGGTACACTCATCTCAGCATGTTCCACCGTGAATTGATCAGTACAAGAAATATCATATAGAGGATCACAAATACCTTTTCCTCATCATTAGGTAAAAAGTCAAAGGTATGCAACACTAGCAGACATGTATGACCTTAAACCGGTATGTAAACCCTACGGGATCATGAATATGAGCTCCAATGTTAGGGGAGACTTATCTAGATGATGATCAAGAATAAAATGGTCAAATGAGAGAATAAGGTCTTAGAGTTATAGTTAAGACTATTGCTTAACTTTGTCAAAGTGGATGTATCCCAATTCTGCACAAACGACTTAGAACTAAATGTGAAAATAATGTCATCGAGCTCATCAACATCATCATAGGTTAAGAAAGTTAGGGCACCCTAGTCTTGCAAGAAGGATGTGGAGTCAAATGGGAAATAATCCAATGTAGTTCAAATATGTATTTAGGCGACAAGTGGTACTGGCTACCATAGGTAAGGCTTTGAATCTAAGTACATTACCTACAATAGAAGTAAACATGTTAGTAACTTGTTCTTCAACAACGTCAAATGTATTTATGTGAAAGAACTCTACCTCATCATCCTCACCCACTCAATTAACAAAATCAACAACTTGTAATTTAATCCATAAATTCCCAAAGTTAAGCTTGATCATCCGAGTTCGACAATAAATCACAGCATCAACTGTGACTAAGAAAGGTCATCCTAGAAAGACAAAGATGGAATACCTAGTGTCAACTTCGATTTTCATGTCTAAGACAATGAAATCGATTCGATTTTCATGTCTAAGACAATGAAATCGATGAGAAATATGAACTACCCCCATGGGAATTTCTCAGACCGATCTGCTAATTGACACTAGTAAGGGTCAACTCTATCAAACCTAATTTTTCATAAACAACATGCAAAATGAGGTCGACACTAGACCCTAAATTGAGAAAAACATGATCCACTTAAAGCTCGCCGATGACGCATGGTATTTAGTCATTTTAAGATATTAGTGGTTGACCATGTTTCTAGGTTTCGATCCATCACATAAAGTATTCAAAAACATTTGAATAACCATACATGATAATAGAAACATAATTTAAAATTAGACCCCAATTTCGTGTTTGACCCCAAATGTTTATAGAATTCTCAGTTGCCTCCTTGAAGTTTTTCTTCCTTGCATGATTTAAATTATTCAAAAAATATTTATGGCCCTTTGTACATACAAAAGTTGCACAAAGACCTAGCCAAAAATTTTCTTCAAGCACAGCGAGCATATTGATCCACGAAGAGTCATTTTCGCCTTGGAAACTTTCCTCCACCTTTTGCCTCCTCCACCACTACCTCTAGGGATAATGGAAAACGACCAAAAAGGTCTAAAATTCCTCATGAAAGCTCTGAAAATATGATAAATGAGTCTGTGCACGGACTACTCCAATGTGATTCTTGCTTATGTGACTTTTATGAAAGATTGTATACATGATATTTAAAATTTTCAATTCAACGTAGCAAAAATAATCATGTATCTGTTCATGGATAATTACGTAGATTCAATAAACATGCAAGCATAATTAATATTAAATATACATGGGATGCCCCTAAGGTATGACTCGAAAGGTTAAGTTGTGGGAAGGCCTGTGGTGTGAAGCCTCGCACGTATGCATACATATTTTCATATAGTTTCATATAAATTCAATGTGCACTTAAATCCTTTTATTTGCATTCACGTACTTCTATGAGCATTTATATCATTTTACGTGCAATTATATTCATTCATGTGCATTTAGGTGTTTTAAGTATCGTAGACAATAATTAAATTTTATTGAATTAAGCTAACTAACCAAATTAGTTAGAAACCAACAAAATGGCAAACTAGAAGATAAACATTTAGTTGGAGGGCAATTTGGTCTTTTGGATTTTTAAACTATCCCTTACTACCCCTCTTTAAACAAAATATCACCACATACACATACACACACACGATCTACACACATACACATACTACACGGTTGAGAGAGGAAAATAGAAAAGAAGAAGAAAGAAAGAAGAAGAAGGAGAAAGAAGAAGATTCAAGCCATTTTCAAGCAATGTCAAGCTACTTTCTTGCTTCTACAAGTCTTGTTAAGCATTTTTCTTGCATTCTAACACAAAGCTAAGATGAGGGATGTTTTCAAAAGTCTTTTAAAAGTCATGAAATCCATGGTTGTAAAGATCTATATGGTTAGGCATATTGGTACCATATGTGAGTTAGTTGATGTTCTTGAGCTTGTGTTTGGTGTTTAGGACATCATAACCTTGTATCTTGCTACATCTTCCTTATCCATGCTTACATAAACTTTTATGAGGCTTAAATATGAGTAATACACTTGATTTAGAAGTAGGATTGTTGAAATTACAACACTAAGTCACAAATCATGCCTAAAGTTCTAGTTGATGTGTATAGTTGTTGTTGCTAGCTCTTGATGAATTTTGTGTTGCCGTTGAGCGCATATGGTGTTGTAGCATGTCTAGATTAGGTATTTGAAGGTGTGAATGAAGAGGATTAAGGCATGAGAGTGAAGGTTTCAAAGCAAGGAAGAAGATGGTAGCAAAATTGTAATTTTTAGAATTAAGTTTAGCATGTTTGCACAACTCGGTTGAGGGAGTCGGACGAGGGGCTCGTTTGACTCATCTCAACTGACTCCATCAGTAGGAGTCGGTCGAGGCCCCTCACCCGACTCCCCTGTCTCCCTTATCATACTTAGCCATTTTGTACCATCTTTTAGCATACTTGTGATACATTGATTCTATTTGAGTATATTTGTTAGCACACTTGCATTACACATGTAAATACATTAGAATGGAACGATGCTACGAGCTTCGAATTACCATGAATTCCTTGTTGCTACATGACTATGTTTGGTTATTGGAGGTAACCTACTTTGTTAACCTCCAAGTAGGTTCTATATGTTACATGTACTTAATTGCAAATATGTTTGAGGTGCTACATGCTTATATTTTTATGTGATCGGAGGCATGCTTATATGTTTATATGATCGGAGGCAACCTACTTTGTTGCCCTCCAAATATGTTCCTATTGTTATCAATTACGGGCGCGATAGTTACAACCACTCTTTTGGGCATGGTAGTGTACGTTTCCCTTGGGCGACATCTACCATGGTCTCCATTCCCCCTCTTGCTTGGCCTAGTCCTTGGAGAGGCGGGTCGTAGGAATTGGGGTATAGCTGGATTACCACCGCCATTTGGAGTAAGGGGTTGATATTGTTGATAACATCAATGCCGACCGTCTTCAGCAATTACAAGGGAAACCATATCCTTTTGAACTATATATATTACTACTCTTGCTTGGGCTCTAGTCCCTTTGAGAGTTGGGTTGTATGCTCCTTCTTATTTGTGACACTGTACTTTGTACAATTAGTTTTCACACGTTATTCAATGCTTGTTAACATATGAAATTCCTGATTGCAGTATACTTGCGTGCATGGCATGTTTTTATAAAATGTTATCAAATCTTTTTGAATTATATATATATATTACCACTCGTGCTTGGGCTCTAGTCCCTTGGAGAGTTGGGTTGCATGTTCATTGTCATACGTTATTCACAAGATTCTCATTACATGGAGTTCCTGATTGTTGAAATCTTGTATGCATAGCATGGTTTTACAAACTATTTTCAAATGTAAAATGTTAGCGAAAATTCCCGTTCCCTTATCCCTCTGTTTTCTTCATCACAACAGGATCGTTCGAGAATTGGAGAAGGGGTAGGCTACCCAGATGGATTTGTGCATATGGGTTATATGAAGAGATTTGTGTATATAAACATAGTGATGGAGCTTGTATAATGTATTTTATAAGGAATTGATGTAATAGTTGAAGCTTGTATTAGGGCTATTGTAACTGAAGGACTTGAAAGAGAAAATATTGTAAATTTGGGTTTTAGAATTGTGGAGATTTTGAGTTCTATGGTTTGTTGTTTACTTGATTCATGCTTGTTTTCTGGAGACTCTAGAGTTCCGACTCAGTTTTGCAAAAAATCGGGTTGGGGCTATTTCATGTGGTGGGTCATAGGTTCAAATCCGCACTCTATCTTGAAGTTCTATCCCTACTCACTTGGTGTATCCTTGGGGTGAGGCTCTATACTTGGAATTTACCAGTTGGTGGTCGGCCTACGCCAGATTCCGGTGGTCAGGCTCCGCTAGTTGGATTCTTTTGTCAACAAAAAAAAATATACATGGGGATTTTAGGATTACCTCGAAACATAGAGATCATTGTGAGATTCTGAATCAATATCCCCAAATGTGAAGCCTCTAAGAGTATCACACAAAATCTGCTCAAGGCTAGTAGCTAAACCCCCACTAAAATCCTAGAGAGAAAACTCACCATTTTCTCTAAAAGACTATTTTTGTGCTAGCAAAGTTCTCTTCCAGAGTGCTTCTATTTATAGGAATCACTGGTTAATCGTGGGCTGGACTAATCTTATCAGTCTTAGACCTCTAGACTAAATAAACTAACAACCCAATTATTACGTGTCCAATAATTAAATTAGTATTAAGACACTCTTGACAATTCATTTAATTATTTTTCTATGTCTACTATTTTATTGGATCTCTATTATGTGTGAGCTCTCGGGTTCATAATTAATTAGCAAAGAAAAATATTAATTTCAATCAATATTTAATTAGAACTCTTCTAATTAATTTTCACAAGTCGTGAGTGACACTAGTATTATATCACGACTACCTAATTAATAACGAAGTGAAAAAATACGAACCCTATAATATGTAATTCACATGCAATTAATTCATCCCGTCTAAACAATCTCGATTAAGCCAGAGCTATGGATAAGGACATCAAACTCTATTACTTAATCATATGAAAAAATTCAATTAATTAGTAACTCATCAATGAATAGTGGAATGGCTTCCACTATTCTTTATCAGCCAAGGATTTCTGGTTACCTAATTAATAGATCTCATAAGGACCCTAATTGACGGATTCCATATCGTACACGCACATGTCTCCAAGTAGGAATAGATCATGACCGTTGAATACACAATCTAATCCATGATTAGGACTAGATAATATTGCACTAGCAAATCATGATATCTCATACACAAGACAACTGTGGTGTCTTAGGTCTAAGGATTTAATTACACAAGTACGGCATATAACAAATTATTGGCTATCCATGTAATTTGTTATATGATCGGTCAAGTCCAGTCACTTGTTCTTAACAAGCACTTATATATCTACTACTGCAACATGAGATTCATTACCCTCATCATTAATATTTGATATCAATCGAGGTAGTAGACTTTATATCAATCTTAAGAATAAGATCTATAGGATAATTCTAAGGACTTCTATTTAAACTTAATTAACACATTAATTAAATTAAATAAACTGCCCATTAATAAATAAAATAATACAAAAAGTGATGTCCTAAAAATACAATAAATTGGCCTTTGAGGCACTTAATCTAACATTTTCGACAATTACAAGGAATATATTATAATAAACAGAAAATTACAACAACTCTAATTTGTTACATTGATTCTTATAATTCATATAAAAGCTACAATCAACTATGAAAATATTACAGCCATTTACACAAGTTGGATAGACCACCAACTTCAAACAAATGACAATATATACATCAAGGCTGAAAAATAAACATACCTACATATAACATTCATTCAAGCCATCAAAGGGGGGTCTCAAGGTGCTACAAAACACGGATTAGTACAGCCATACACCATACAAAACATACCATGTTTTTAATAGCACAAAATCAGTCCCCTCGAGCCCTATGCAGTCCACCAAACATGGACAATTTTAGCATAATTTTGAGACTCGTATGGTCTAAATTAAACATGTATTGCAATGACCATGCTCTGATACAACTGAAGATAAAATTTACATCCTAACTCTTGTTCTAATATGTTTTTCATGCAAAACATACTGATTTTGACAACTAATGAGGATGTAGGACTGAAAGCATTTCAAAAAACTTTTTAACATTCAAGTAGTCATAGAAATCGCACTAAAAGAAAACACGGACATATTGTAATCCCTCCTCAAGTATTGGCTTAAATTTACAGTACTTAAAGAACAAAAAAGCCTAAGGACGTGTAGAGGATGTCATCCTTCCTTCTTTGCAATAGTCGAACACATTCACCAAAAAGAGGAGAAAACGGCTTCTAAGAGATGGCTCAAAAGTCTTCTCTACTATTGTACTTTCTAGTGTTTTTGGCTTTTGCAAAAAGTTAGGATTTTTGCTCTCTGTTTCTTTTCCTTTTTGAGTTGGCCGAATAGTACACCCCCCAATGCAATGTATCGTGTGTTTTTGTTTTATTAGCTAGAGCAAGAAACGTGCACACGACAAGATATGAGTGACAGAAAGAGTCCTAGTTTGATTGGAGAAATATATAGCTAAAATTCCCATCTAAATACATTTTGGATATTGCTAGAATTTTTATTTGGTCTTGTAGATTTTCTGAATTTTCAAAAAGAAAATTAAATCTATTAATAAAGAGTCCTCCAAACACAGCTAGCATACAATACAACAACTTACTCTCTTTCCTTCATTTCTTTTTCACGCCAACTTTATCCTTCGCAGTACAATCATACGCCACATGCTACATTAGCAAAAGTCTACCAATATTATAATGTAGCTAAAAGGGGAACCAATAAGACATATTCGACATAACTCTCAAAATGACCAAAATGCCCCTATCTAGACCTTACCTGTAATTTGACCATTTTAGCCATAGCTCATTCCACTAAAGAGTTATGACTATACTCTAGGACAAATACTGATTATCTAGATGCCCGTCAAATCAAGTTTGACCCTTTATCTTTGAGCTACGAAGTCAAATGACCAAAATGTCCCCTCTATGAAATACCCGTAATCAATATTACATGTACTATTAACCTTTCTTGATTACATCTATACCTTGGACCTCTAATCCACATATAATTATCATCCAAATATTATTCTCTTGATTCAAGGAGTGACCAACAAGTTTAATATCTAAATACAACCCCAATTTGCTATATTACTAAGTACTTAGGTTTAGATGATTAATAGGATAATCTCAAAAGGGTTATAACCCACCAATATGATGGCATAGAATCTCTGATGCATATGCATGTCCAAAATAATTAAGTTCATGTATCCAAAATACCGAGCTATTGACCTATATTACATCGCACCCATAGTGGACCAAAATATATGTACTTGAATTCATTGGTTCATTCACATACGCTCAAAGGTTAGAGCATTGGCTACTTAGTAGCTTGAGATGTACTTGATCTCATACAAATATAGTACTTCTACTGAGATCACATCTACGGTGGCCCTTTCACTACATTCTCATGCACTAATGAGAGGGGTCTAGAAAGCCTTCCAATGACAAAGGTAGGCCACCATCTTACTATGAGACTTTTTCATTATAACCTTACCATAATGAAGTGTCCAACTTTACTATTTGGTTATGAACCTAAAGTTTAGATTGAAACCTCATGGCATAGACCTTATGTGCGAGACCACCATTCACCTATGCTATTCACTTGAATCATGGAGCCTTTTGCATACATATGTAAATTAAATATAAAGAGAGAAATGAACATGCTCATGAAGAATGCACTGATTATTAACTGAATAAAATTTGATACACCAAAATATTTTAGCACTAGTGGTATTTAGGGCATATCATTCTCAACAAGCATATGGATTGTCATTGGTCTTTCCATAGAAAGTGGGAAAGATTACCCATGTTGCCGGCTTAATATCAAATTGGACGTTTTGGTGGCCCGATGGCTAGATAATGATTATGGGCTAGTATGAACTGGGAAGAAAATATTTTCTAAGAGGCACATCAGGGTTAGGAACACATTAGGAACATTTGGAATGTCCAAAGCGCGAGCAAGATTAAATGGTTTGATTTTGAAAATGCCTTGTCATGTTATTAATAATTTTATTTATGCTTAAAATTTTTGTATAGGTATCATTTTTACCAAGAAAATTTAAAAATTGATTTGATGGTATCATAATTCATTGATTATAACCCCCAATTCATTAATGGCATACCTATATTTATAAATTAATAATTATTAATTTATCGATAAATTATTATCTCGTTAAATTAATAGAATTTAAATAATCTCAAAATTATTAATTTAAAGAGATTATATTGTATCATGATATTTTTTATTTTTATTTTTTGTGTCAAATTGTGGTCAAGTTCAATTTGATAATCATGATGAATTTTGAGCGAGTGTTTTTTCGACTCAGCCCTTTTTAGTCATTTCCCTCCTTACTATAAAAGCCTCCCATTTTTTTAAGTTTCCAACTCTGAAAAGGAGTCAAAAGCAATGAACAAACACTACCACTGGTCAGTCAGTCCCCACTAATGGAGAGCAGAAGAAACTACTCTTACGGCCGCGGCATTGGTGGTCGCGGCCGCGACAGCAACCGAGGCGATGATCAAAGTAGATGGAGAAGTGGGCCCCACGTAGGAACTTTCAACAGCAACCAGCAACCTGATCGCCCAGTTCTGACTCAGCAGCCGGCAACCGTTTGCGGGTCCCACACTGACACGGCGGTAGTGGGTACTTCGTATGACCGGACACCGATTCAGCCGGAGCCGAAGAAGCAGGTTTATGTGCCCCCACACCTTCGGCAACGCCAGCAGCAGCAGACCGGTAGTGTCGGTCCCAGTAGCGGAGTTGGTCATGGCAGACCATCTACTACGAGACTGTGGGACCCACATTCTTCAAGTTCTTTTGGTATTTCACAATTTTTCTGAGACTATATACTACACGTAACATGTGTATTTGTATTTGTATATTGTATGATTTATGTGAAATATGATTTTATCAAGTCTTTCATGTACGTATGTTTTTCTCTTCGATCACTATTTTTTTTTATGGGGTGACTTTGCGCAATATTAAAATTGTCATGCAACCTAAATTTATTGGTTTGGGTCGTGGAAATAGCTTAGCATCAATCACGAGGTAATGGGCCCCACCTTCTTCTAGTTCTTTTGGTATTTTCTCTATTTCTTTTTTTTTTTTTTTGAATTTATGAGTTTGAGTGGTGAAGAAAGTCTTTTGGTATTTTCACTATTTTTCTGAAACTATATGCTATACGCAACATGTCTATTGTGTACAACGTATGCCTATGTGAAATGTGAATTTTCAACTCTTTTGTACATATAATTCCTCTATTATATCAGTTTTCTTTAAGGGAATCTTATGATAAAGTTGTTGCCATGCGACCCGTGTTAAATTGTCGTGAAAACAACCTCTTGCGTACATTACACCCCAGGATGGGTCTTAACCTTCTCCCAATCTTCGCATATCGGAATCTTGTTTCGTGTATCTGTTGTCCTTTATATGACTTTTTTTTTTTTACTTCAATTTTACAATGTTGAGTTGGATCTTTTTAGCAAGTTCTTGGCCTTGAGCCCAATGGTTTAGTACCTGTCAGCATATTCTGGGCTTTGAGAGCACACTTAAGGTTAGATACTTGTGATCTCATGTCCCTGTTTTAAATGATGCACAGGTTTCGTACTGATCAAATTATTTCTGGTCTTGTACTGCGTGCTTATTAATTACCTCGGGTTTGAAAGCAAAGCAAGTTGTGGTTAGCTTATGGATGTCTATGTCCTGTGTGCTGATTAATTGAAGTATCCGAGAACTAGGAATGATGCACACAGTTCTTGTCAGTTACTAACGAAAATTGCTTTATTTTGTTATATTATCAGTTTTCGGAATGTTGATTTTTATTTATATTATTTGTAAAATGTAGATAGATTTGACCAACATTTTGCTTCGGTTGCTCTCTTGTAGTAGAATTTACTGATGGAAATGTGACAATTAACTATTTAGATGAACTATGTTTCATATCAGTTATGATGTTGTGTCTTCGAAATTTTTTTTGTGCGAAATCTTTTTGGGTCTCAGACTCACACTTTTAACCTTTTAATACTCTTACCTAAAGTTTCCTGCTTGATGCAGATGATATTAAACAAGGTCTTGAAATGATAAATATTTCACAAAAGCACACTCAGTCATGTGCTTCAGAATACAGAGATGGTAGATTTCTGCCTGCCAAAAGGCCTGACAATGGAACATTCGCTGTTAGGTCTGTCAGGCTTCTTGTTAACCATTTTCCAGTGAGCTTTAATTCAGCAATGAGTATAAAACATTACAATGTGAGTGTTAAGCAAGTGAGGCCTTCTGGGAGCCGGCCTGTAAGAAGGTCAGTACCTAGGTCTGATCTACGTTTGATCAGGGAGAAGCTATTTTCTGATGATCCTAATCGATTTCCACTGGATATGACTGCTTATGATGGTGAGAAGAATATATTCAGTGCAGTTTGGCTCCCCACTGGGCAATTCGAGGTGGAGTTGTCAGATGGGGATGATGTGAAGCCTTGCACATACCTGTTCACTATCAAACTAGCAAATGAGTTGAAGCTTTCGAGACTAAAAGATTACCTAAATGGAAGCCTCCCATATGTTCCTCGTGATATATTACATGGGATGGATGTTGTAGTGAAAGAGAATCCTTCCAGAAAGAGGATCTCTAGTGCGCGAAACTTTTACTCCAAAGGATTTAGGGAGGAAGATGATCTCTGGAATGGGGCTGCAGCTTATAGAGGCTTCCAACATAGCCTAAAGCCTACCTCCCAGGGACTTGCCTTGTGTTTGGACTACTCAGTGTTAGCTTTGTACAAGCCAATGCCAGTCCTTGAGTTCCTTAAGGAACATGTGCCAGATTTTAGAGGAGTTAATGATGTCTTCAGGTTGAGGCGACTAGTAATCAATTCACTGAAAGGGTTGAAGGTAAGAGTCACTCATCGTGCTACCAAACAGAAACTCACTATAGGAGGACTCAGTATTGAGAACACACGTGATATCTCCTTTGACCTTGTAGATCCAAAAAGAAAGAATCCACCAAAGCAGGTTGGGCTTGTTACCTATTTCTGGGAGAAGTATGGCCTAGAAATTATGCATAAAGATATCCCTTGTTTAGATCTTGGGAAAAGTAATAGAAGAAATTATGTACCAATGGAATTTTGCATCTTAGTTGAGGGGCAAAGGTATCCAAAAGAGTATCTCAATGATAATGCAGCCAAGAGCTTAAGGAAGATATCCTTGGCTGCTCCGATTGAAAGAAAGAAGACAATCTGTGAAATGTTGCAGGCTGAGGATGGACCTTATGGGTATGTATCATTACTTAAAGCTGCTTCTTTTGTCCTTATATACACACACACACACATATATATATTATGTGCATTTAAGCATATTGCTGATGATTTGTCTGATGGGAAATTAACTTGGAGGGCAGTTGTCATCTTTATCGAGATCATCATAATGTTCACGTCACTATTAATTTTTTAAAATCTATCATATCTTATTCTCTCTACCCCTACTTTATTCTACATGATTGAGTATCGTTCCTTTTTTTTTTTTTTTTTGGGTCAAGAGCATTGTTCCTCTCTCTAGCCTTTTTTATAGGTTTTTAAATTTGTTGCTGTAATCTCTAGCTTAAGTTTGGACCCATGCTCTTTTTGATATGTTCTTGCTATTCTTAAGATTTTAGCAATTTAATTGCAATGTCAAACGCAAACTTGAAGAAAAAAGAATCAGATTTTGAAAATATAGGATATATTATGTATAATATCTCTGCGTTCATATGAATCTATGCATATCTTTTACTCACAGAAAATGATGAGATGTATATAGATATTCCAATGTGGTAATTTTTATCTTTGTTACTAAAATTAATGGAATATATTGATAAATATTTAAGAATAGTTCATGAGCTTTTGAGCCAAACCATAGTTACCATATTTACCTTATCCCACCAAGAACCGCTTACTGGATCGCATGTCTCAATTCGCAGCACGTTTGTGTACCTAAATGCTGCAATTTGTGTTCCAGTTTGCTAAAGTTGCCAACCCAAACATTATCCAATTTTTATCAGAAAAATAACAAAAGAGAAGAAAGAACCTAAATCCTACTGGAAAAATCATCTTTGCTGTTGAATTCGGATTTTGGACTTTAGACTAAATTTTGCAGCAAAATGATTTTACTAATTAGTAAACAAAAAATATCATTGCTCTACATAGTATTTGGTAAAACTCAATAATTCTTCACAGCGTACCGTGAACCCAATTAGTGTATCAAAAAAATCGACCACCATCTTACCCTATAAACTCCTAAGTGTTGTACCCTGTATCTGAACTTATGGAACATACCCCAAATCTGGTAACTAGGAGCCAAACGTATGGTTTTTTAATGTCAAGCTATAGTAAGTTAGCTAGCGTGGCCAAGATGTTGAGATCAACCCAAACTTGAGTGTTGTCATCAAACTTGAAGATGGTCAAGCTTCAAACAAGTCAAATTGAAGTTGAGCCTAAGAGATTAGTTTTTCCGCAGGACTTAAGAGAAGGGGTGAGAATGTTTCCTTCTATGACCGGATTAGATAGCTCTTTGTATATTTAAGTTAATGGTTCAATTGTAACTTCTAATTCATTTGTGATTAGGTGACGAGCACTGATTTCTTTTTAACTTAAATCATGCGACTATCAAAACATGACAACTTTTGAATGAAACCTTATGAATTGGTCTGTTAGTTAAGTAACATAGAATTGAAAGGGTTTGCTTACTTTCCTATTAACATTATGGTTAATGAGTATTATGCAAATTTATTATTTTGCTGCTGCAATGTAACCTTAAGCTTTCTACTGATTTCAGGACTGTCGCCAAAAATTTTGAAATTGAAGTCGATAAAAACATGACTACTGTTCTAGGTCGTGTCATTGGTGCACCTAATCTGAAGCTAGGTTCTCCAGATGGAAGCATGATCACAGTAAAAGTTGACAAGGAAAAATGCCAATGGAACCTTGCTGGTAAATTTGTTGTCGAGGGTAAATCAGTTGAGCGATGGGCCTTGATTGATTTCACCTCATCAGATCATTACAAAAAGTTGCATGCAGAAGAATTTGTCAATAGATTGAGAAATCGATGCAACCAGTTAGGTATCTACTTTAGTGAACCTCTTGTGTCCCGTTTCACAGACATGCATAAGCTCTCTGCCATCAGTAGGCTTAAAGAACTTCTTAACAGTGTTATTCAGGAGGCTAGGCAAGTGAATAACTTGAATTTGCAGATAATTGTTTGCGTCATGGCTAAAAAGCATCATGGCTACAAGTACCTAAAGTGGATATCTGAGACACAAATTGGGATCGTGACGCAATGCTGCTTGTCACACCATGCAAACAAGGGAGATGATCAGTATCTTGCTAACCTTGGTCTGAAGATTAATGCAAAACTTGGAGGCAGCAATATAGAACTTTCTGAATGGCTACCTCATTTTGAGAGAGATGACTATGTTATGTTCATTGGAGCTGATGTGAATCATCCTGCCGCGAAAAACTTCACGTGTCCATCTATTGCAGCGGTTGTTGGCACAGTTAACTGGCCTGCTGCTAATCGTTATGCTGCAAGAGTTTGTCCCCAGGACCATCGGACTGAAACGATTTTGAATTTTGGAACCATGTGCGTGGATCTAGTCAATGCTTATGTTCGACTCAACAACATTATGCCAAACAAAATTGTGATCTTCCGTGATGGTGTGAGCGAGGGCCAATTTGATATGGTACTCAATGAAGAGTTACGCAACCTGAAGAGGGCCTTTTATGACATTCATTACTGTCCAACAATCACTCTTGTTGTGGTTCAAAAGGGACACCAAACCCGACTTTTCCCTGCAAATGTGGGTGATGGTAGCAATGTTGGCAATGTGCTACCTGGAACTGTTGTGGACACTACTGTTGTTCACCCATTCGAGTTCGACTTTTACCTTTGCAGCCATTATGGAAGCCTTGGGACGAGCAAGCCAACACACTATTGTGTCCTTCGGGATGAAAATCATTTCACATCTGATGGATTACAGAAGCTCATATATGACTTGTGCTTTACCTTTGTACGATCCACAAAACCTGTTACACTTGTTCCTCCTGTGCACTATGCTGACCTTGTCGCTTACCGGGGACGTCTGTTCCAAGAGGTGGCCAAGGAGTTCCGTTCTTCATCTGTTGCGTCATTTGACCAAAGTTTCTACAACTTGCATCCAGAGCTCCAAAACATCATGTTTTTTGTCTGAGTGGCCTAGAATAGCCATCATATCATTGTATACACTAGTGAGGAGAATCTATTGTATAGTAACGGAAAAGGCTAGAACACATAAAAATTTCCTTCCTGTTATACCGTTGAAGGAGTATAATAGAAGTATATTTCTTGTGGACCTTTTAGTTGATTGTAGGATCCTAATTTGGTCTCTTTATTTGTATCTACTGCTTTGGGGTATTGTACCAGCAGACCATCAAGTCTCTTGTTTGCTTTTATTATCTGTCATGTTTGAGCTGCTGAATAGAAAATACTGACTTTTATTCAATTCATAAGAATCCCTTTTCTTTTCCTCCTTTTGTTGTACTGCTTTTACAAATAAATGATTTGGTGCTTTCATCTCCCTAGCATCTATATCTTGATATATTTTCAGTTGTATCTATTGGGATGCTAGTGGAAAACGACAAGGGGACAAAGTGAAGACTAAAAAGAAAATTTTCAGTTCTGTTCTCAGAACTCCAAATGCTGAAGGAGTCAAAAACTGTCTTTAAGGCATTTGGTTATGGATACGGAGCATATGCTATGATGTGTGCGATATTATCTCAAATATGATCCTCTTCTGCTGTGATAAGTGATTTGTATCTATTGGCTATGATTGCCTTCTTCTGTTTAAAATTAGTAGCCAACTGGTGACGATGTGATTAGCCACCACCATGTCAGGGTGATTGAAGATTTATTGACTGCAATACTGTTGAGAGGGATCTCTTTTTCTGAATGACTATATTTTTCTTGGATTTTTCTACTATACGGTTGCGGAAGAATTTTCGCAACCGAAAAGACAAGGCAAAGATGCAGTTGCTGACACGTGGCAATGGAATTGCGGACAAACTTACCAGTTAATTGTATAAAATGACTCAAATAGACATGATTAAAAAATAATAAATTTATAAAATGACTGAAATAGACATGACTAAAAAATAATAAATTAATGACTGAAATAGACAAGGGAATAAAGACAAAGGTTATGATAAATGACAAAATGAAGTCCCATGTAGTTTTATTTAATTATTTAATTATTTAATTTTTTAATTTCAAAACTTTGCCCCACGTTTAGTGTTAGTCTTTTTCTTTATTGTTTTTTGTTTAAAATGTGTAGTAATTTAACACCCATGCATGCAATTAACATAGCCAAAATTAGTTTGTAAAATCGTTGTTAACGTGATTTGTTATATTTTTTTTCTCTTTGTTGTGACCGGGAATGAACTTTGCTCGTGTCGTAAGTTTTATCATTGATTTTACGAGATTTTTCATTTTCTGCAATCAACATAGCCAAAAAAGAAAAAAAATTGCATGCCATCCATTAATTTATTAGCAAATTTTTTAACTCACAATTAATGATAAGAGAAATCAAATCGTTGTCAAATCTCATAAAAGCAATAAAGTAATAGTCAATGTCATTATCTCATAAATAAAGCACAATAAATGTCAACTAACGTATTTAATGGTTCTTGTATAAATGAAACTTATTCATTGATAAACAAATGTCAAAAAACAATTGATCCAGGCTTGAGTTATTATTTATCAGGTTAGTAAGATTTATCCAATTTTTTGTTTTGTTTGTAGGCTTGATATTTTATTATCAAATGATATTTTCTTTTCACAAGGAAATAGTTAATCAAATTTCATTATTGTACATGCTGGACCAAAAAGTTAAGAAATTTTATTTTCATTTCTTTTAGTTAATCAAATTTGACTCCTGTACATGTTGGACCAAAAAATTTTATTGATCCAATTTTTTATTATTTTTTTATTTTGTAGCCTTGGTATTTTCTTTTCTTTTCTTTTAGTTAATCAAATTTCGTTACTATATATGCTGGACCAAAAAGTTAACAAACTTTCTTTTTTTTTTTGTTTTTTAGTTAATCAAATTTCACTCTTGTACATGTTGGACCAAAAAATTTTGTTTATTAGGTGTACGTGTAACTTGCTCGTTAATCAATTTTTTTTTTTTTGTGCTTCTTTAGTAACTTGCTCGTTTATTGTCCATTGTGATGAACTATTAGGTGTACGTATTATGTGAAATTACCTTGCACTTAATGGTTGAAAATAGATGAAAAATAAGTGAAGTACTAATAGTTGTGATATGTAATAAACTTAAATGATGTAAATATTCATTTCGAAAGTTAAAGGGCCGAATTATCATTTTATAGGAAGTAAATAACTATGAATGCATCTTACCTAAAAAAAATGTAAGATAGGAGTCTTTTAAAATAATATTTCTAGACACTTATTTATATATGAATTAAAAAAATTAAAGCATAAGTAAAAAAATTAAAATGTGCATACTGTAAGCATAATTTTTTATGACACCTTATGTTTTTCGTTTGCTATTTCATAGTATCTTTCGTTTCACATGGTCGCAGGAAAATAAGATAAAACGTAATGACGTATTCATGCTAGTTCAATTTGTCCATGATAATGTAGTTGAGATATTGCATATTGTAAGCATAAAATCCATTATACGTACTGTTATGACATATTCATGCATGTTCAAAATAGCATATTGATGCATGTTGAAAATGGCATATTCATGCATGTTGAAATGTACATACTGTAAGCATAATATTTTTAGCCACATATGTATTGTATAACATAACTATAATGCTTCATCTCTTGTAGTTTTATAAAGATGGATGAGAACGCGGTTATCCCTAGTGTTGGTGACAACTCATCAAATATGCAACATATTAGTAAAGAAGAAATATTGCACATGACATTTTCGTCTGAAGATGATGCGTTTATGTTCTATAATGATTATGTGCATGGTGTTGGATTTAGTGTTAAGAAAGATTCGGCCCACAAAAACAAATTAACTGGTGAAGTGTTAGATCATCAATATGTTTGTTATTGCGAAGGTGCTCGAAGGCCCGAACACTTTGAAAGGCCGAACAGGCAATGAGAACATCGTGCGTTAACAAGATGCGGTTGTCAAGCAAGATTTCGTATCAAGCTTAACAAATTAAGCATGCAATATGTTGTCACCACCTTTGTTGAAGAACACAATCACGAGTTGATACCCATGTATGGCGTGTCATACCTCCGTTCACACAGACACATTGATGAAGGACACAAGAACGAAACGCACACGATGAATCGAGCAGGTATAAAAACCAAAAGAGTAATGGACTTCTTTAACTATGAGTCCAGAAGATATCACAGCGTCGGGTTCTGGAGGAAGGATTTGTACAATACCATAAACCGCGACCGATCTAAGGAAGTCATTGACGGAGATGCCAATGCCACTTTAGATTATCTTTACGGGAAGTCGGAGGGTGATCCTAGGTTCTTTTTTCAGTACACAGTAGATGATAAAAATTGACTAGACAAGCTATTTTGGACAGATGGGAGGTCAAGGGATGAGTTTGAAGTATTTGGTGATGTACTAATTTTCGATACTACTTACAAGACAAATGCCTATAAATTTCCTATTATCCTTTTGGCTGGGGCAAACAACCACCAAAACACATGTCTTTTCGGAGCTGCTTTAGTAGAAAATGAGACCACCGATTCATATATCTAGGTGCTCAACACATTTTTAACTACGATGGGAAGTAAGACTCCAATATCCATCGTAGCGGATGGAGACAAATCAATGCAAGCGGCGATCATGAAAGTTTTCCCTAAAGGCAAGCACAGGCTGTGTAGGTGGCATCTACAAAAAAATACAAATACAAATGTGAAAATACCAAAGTTCAATAACACATTCACATTTTACATGTCACTGAGATGTTCCATAGATGAGTTTGAGAATTTGTGGAGGGATATGGTTGTTCAAAAAGGCATTGAAAACCACAAGTGGATCATGGATGTATACAAGAAGAGACACATATGGGCAGAGGCATATCTGCGTGGACATTTTTTCGCCGGAGTAAAAAGTACTCAGCGATGTGAGGGTATGAATGCATTTATGAATAGTTTTCTTGGAACGGACCGAAAGCTCATAGACTTTGTAAGGGACTACCATCGAGCGGTAGAGCGCGTGCGAATTAATGTTGTCAAGCAAGAAATGAAGACGAACTATACGAAACCAGTGCTGATTACTCCAATGGTAGATATTGAGCATCATGCATCTAATGTTTATACGCGAGCAATGTTCATGAAAATAATAAAACACATTGAGTTCCAAGCAATGCTTTGGCATGATAAAGTTATTTCCCACAGTGTTGATTCTCGCACTTGCATCGTTGCTGATTACAATAATGAAGGTTTAATACTTCATGTTTTGTTTAATAGATCATCGTTGCAAATCAATTGTAAATGTAAGAGGCTTGAGTCAACTGGGATGCCGTGTAAGCACATTATATATGTGCTTAAGTGCGAAGGCTTAAAGGAGATCCCACCAACGTGCATCATCCAACGATGGACGGCTGAAATCAGTAAGGACTTTCGTGATAAGAATATTTCATCTGCCACACCTGAGGAAGTTGAGATGGCCCGTCATGGGTTCATAACCTCAAAGTGCACTGAACTAGGATTTATGCCAAAAAGACGAGTCAGGGGTACAAGGAAATAGTTGAAGGCATTGCAAAACTAACGGCCCGTGTGAAGGAGTTGTGGATGATAGAGGTACATGGTAACGATGCTGGTCCGTCCCAACCAATTGATTTTCATGTTTTGGATCCTAAAAAAGCTAAGCCCAAAGGGTCGAGGGCAAAAATTTCAGAGACCAACAGACTACCTAGGAAATGTGGCCGATGTAGGTTAGTTAACTAATTATTTAATTATATTTTGTGTTATCATTCATCATACTTTATACGTTATATGCAATTTTTTTTAGGAATATTAGGCATCAAGCGAATAATTGTCCGAAGGTACGACGTGAGGTCGAATCGGATGATAGTGTCGAACCACATCATGAATTAAACGGCATGTCAAGTCAATCAAACGGGGCATATCATTATCAACATGGACATGGATATGGGATTAGAGATACTTCGTTACAGTATGGAGATCCTAGAAATAATGTTATGCAAGGACTTTTTGGCTCCCAAAATTACAATGTCAGATCGAGCTCTTCATTCCATGCATCCAATTTTTATTTTTATTAATGGAAGAAAATGTAATGTAGTTTATTATTTTGAATATTTTATGTAGGTGGTTTTTATTTTTCAAAATGCATGCTAATTAATGTGGGAAGTGTATGCTAATTAATGTGTTTTTTTTTGTCTTAAGCTAATTATTGTGTTTAGTTAAAACAATGTAATATTATCAAATGATATTTTCTTTTCACAAGGAAATTGTTAATCAATTTTCGTTGCTGTACATGCTGGACCAAAAAGTTAAGAAATTTTTCATTTCTTTTAGTTAATCAAATTTCACTCATGTACATGTTGGACCAAAACAATGTAATATTATATGAATTCTAATAATTAAATATTTTTTGTTAAGCTATGCATACATATAGCCAACGTGGCTTTTCTTAACATTGTCATTGCATGTCTTTCTTTCTTTCTCTCTCTCTGTCTACCTCTTTGGCTTTTCTTCCTTTGGCTTCCTTGCACAGGTTTGTATCAATTCCAATTTTTTTTAACTTCTATACTTAAAAGTTGTATACAAATCAAATTTTGTACTAGTATCCAATATTTTCTTAGAGATTTTTTTTTGATACATTTATTTTATTTGCAACTAATATTTTTTTTTCTAATCCACTACAAATTTGGTAGCACATATCAAAATGTCTAGATCAACTACTCGAAGACGAAGATACCAAGATCCAGCACTTAATCTGAGATACGAGAACACGAGGTGTCGTTGTCATCGCAAGGCAGAAATTCTTGTTGTGATCAATGATGAGAAGACCAACAAAGGGCGTTTATTCTATACGTGTGAGAGATGTAAGTTTTTCAAATGCTGCGAGCCCATTTTCGCATATTGGTTCGACACTGAGATTGATGTACACAAAATATTGGATAAAGATGATGACGATAATATTGGAGAAGAGCTAACATCTATGAAAAATGAGAAGAAGATGAAGGCGTTTGTTAACGGTTCAAATGTGAACAATTTTCTCGTTGGTGTGTGTGCTACCTGTTGCATTTTGTTGGTGTTGATCCTTGTTGTTTCAGTCTCCAAATGATTTTAGTTGTTGCAAAATTTAGTGTAATTTAATAAAAAAAGTTTGTTGATTTGTAAATCATGTTGTTGTTATCATGAAACATCTTTTTTGTTTTCATCATACTATCTCATGTGAACAAGAACAAAATTGCAACTCAAAAAAAAAAAAAAAATTAACAACTACCATTGTACAGACACGCACGAGACTCAATGCATGACACTATGTCATTGGAAATTAAAAATTTGTCATTACTAGTTATAATAACGTATTCCTCCACATACCATGACAAATAATTTTATTTCAACAAATAATATATTCATCTACATATTCAAACATGTGCATAGATTAAACGAGTTCGAAAGTGGGTACGTAAATTTTTCTTGATATACAAATTTGTCATTAGTAGTTATAATAACGTATATAAGCAAAAAAAAAAAAAAGAGTTTGGAAAAAAAAATGACTTTTAAGATAACGTATACTTCACGGTAGCTATGTAAAGGAAAAAATGTTAGATCAAAACTTTTTCACTTGCTTTCAGCAGATGTGATGTTCTCCTGCAAGAACTGTACATAATTTCAAATATAAAATTACTAAATATACTATTCTGGATTTCATAACAAAATAATATATAAAAAAAAGCAAAGATCAACATGCATTAAATGGGTCTGCTACATTAGAAAAAGCTACATAGAATATGACTATTCACTTTGGAAAATGGGAATTTTCTTTTCTCCACTCAGACACGGAAGCCATGTCTTTGAAAATGTACGCATGAATATTCACATTTCTTATTTTAAACCATTGGGAAATGACAACAAAAAAAAAAAAAAATTGGAAAAGTAATTTTACTATTCACGTGAATAGTAACCGAGGTACTATGAAATGTGAATAGTAACCAATGTACCATTTGTTCGGCAGATGTGATTTGCATTGAAAAATGATATTGCCAAAAAATAACTTTTTTGAGAGTAAGACTAGCTTGTTTAGTATGTTTACCATAACAAATATTTTTAAAAAAACCCCATATCAGCTATTCCATATAAGTTCAAATGTTCAATATAATTTTACATCTTTTTCCTAACCCCTCTCCATCGGCAAACTGAAAAGTTCATCTAAAGAAGAAGAGGTAATACACAATCTTATCATCAAGCATTCATTGAAATAGTGAGTATGAATATTTAATTTAAATGAAATTCATAATCTTAATGGTTTTAGCCTTTTTTCTATGTAGTGAACGTGTTAAAATGATTATGTACATTTATGATGTGTATTTCTTGATTTTGTAGTTCGATCGTGCAAAAAAAGAAAATGCATTTTGCTCCGTTATCTCCTACATCAGCCTCTCGGAAAAACAAGGTATCATATTATTTATAAGATTTACATATATTATTATTCAACTGTTAAGAAGAAGTCGGAAATAAGTTAGCTGCATTTACGATGATTTTTTTATTTTAGAAGCGACAAGAGTTAAGAATAATGAAAATGGATATTAGAACCCTACAAACTGAAATTATGGAGGTAAAATCCCAACTGATAAATAACACAACAGCTTATAATGATATGTAGATGTTACTGAAAGCATTCATGGACAAAATGAAAATTTCCATGAATGCTAACGTGAGTATACAATACAAAGGTAGAACACACTACGCGCATGTTGGGGATGCTACTCAAGTCAATGACTCCTATGAGTCTATAATATCCCCATTGAACAAAAACCAAATTAGCCTTATGAATGGGAAGACACAAGTTGCTAAGAGACTGTTTACGTCCAAGAATGACAATTGCATCCCACAACAAGCTAATGTTGGGAAATATGTGGTGGTTTTGAGTAGCGATACAAGTGAAGGTAATCCACCACCATTGGTTATTTCAATTATAGAAGCTTCGAAGCTAATGCGGTGCAACAAAAGACTGGAAGATTTCTTATTCTTGGATTCAATGGACCCTAGGTGAAATTATATAATTTATCTTTCAATTTGTTTGAAGAATAATTAATGATATATATATATATATATACATATAATTGGTTTGTAGGCAAGTTGTTGTTGACTTGGATGAGCATTACCTGACAAGGTTTGAAATGCATGAGCTTAAGCCGAATACGTGGATCTCATCACCTGTGAGTGATTAGTGCTTAAATAATTTGTTGTGGTATATGACTGATTGTTCCAAAAATAATTTTGGTATATGACTGATTGTTCTGGTGTTTAATTGGTAGATAATTGACTGCTTTGTTCTTCAACTCTCAATGAACAGTAGATCAGAAAATCCCAAGATGGTATCTTCCAACCAAATTTTTGGTATGTGATTATAAAAAATTCTAGGTGAATACATTATATTCATTAGGGACCCTATCCATTATTAATGTTATAGTCATTATTATTTAATGTGTCATGTTGCTGTTGGAAAAAAGTCAAAGATGCACATATGTTTTCCCCTAGAATTTTATCACACTCCTTTTTTTCCTCACGTGATCACACTAACTTTGTAGGATTACATATTAATATACAATGAATAAATTGCAGAATCAAATATTGAATAGGGTTAACGGTAAGAGAATACAATGAATAAATTGCAGAATCAAATATTGAATAGGGTTAACGGTAAGTGAATTTCTCATGAAAATTGCAAGCACTATTTTTGGGGCGATTCTAAATTTACTAGATGCTTGAGTGACCGTGAACAGGTACTTGAATTTTGATTAGTGGGTTTGGCTATAGCTTTTTAACATCATTGTAATAATGTTGATAATAATTTTTATTTTATGAATTGTAGATGTTTATGCCTGTCAACCTTATGCAAAATCATTGGTATCTAGTGATAATTGACTTCACAAATGGTGAAATCAATATTTGTGACACTGCTCCTAATTCCGACACCATCCGACCTATTGTTGATCAAGTAACTGAATTGGCAATATATTATACATACACAATAACATACTAATTTAATGTCCATGTTCTATTTTTATTTTTTTAACATCATTTTGCAGATTAATTACTTGGACGGCCTTTTCTTGTATGCTAATGAGGATTCATATCAAACAATGCGTAAAGTTAGCAAGTTTATTTTAAGGCAGCCAGGTTGGGTCCCCAGTCAAGTTGGATACTTTGATTGTAGATTATATGTTTGTCTCATGATGGAATCACCAGTGAATATGCAATCATTCCAGATATGGGAATCCAGTCGAGTGCGCCGAGAATTAGCATATAAGATGTGGCGCCATTGGACTAATATAGCCAATCCGCCTAATATTTTATGCTCCTATTGTTTCTTGTTAACTCTTATGTGTTGTTTCCATGATAATTATTTTGTTTTTTTGGGGTGTAGTTTGGGACTCGTAGTTTGGGCACCCTAAGCATTATTTAAGGTGTAATTTGATGAATTATGCTTACATATTTATCTTGAAAAAATTACGTTTTTGATTTTTGGTTGAACTTTTGGGGGTTGGTGTTCAAGCACCCAAAGTCAAGAAATGTAATTGTCATCCTAATTTACTCTGTTATCGTTTGGCTAAAGATTTTCTTGTTATGATTTTTGGTTGAACTTTCGGGGTTTGGTGTTCAAGCACCTAGTGCTACTAATCTATTAAGTATATATTTCTTTTTCCATTGTTTCAATTTTACTTTACTTACAACGTTGGGAGACAACTAATGTAAACTCTGTCGATCACTAATATATCCTACATATTATGTATATCCTACAAACCAATAAAATAGAGTATTAACCACTTAATTCCAACCGAAAAATGAACAATATGAAAACCACCTGGTAACTGCCATCCATTTAATATGGATGTCAATTGTACTAATATCATACTAAACCAATTCTTCTTAATATGAACTACTCAACTATCTTCTACAAAATCAATACTAAAAAATAAGAAGAAAAAAACAATATTAAGAACCACCACCATCAAAACAAAGTATGTCAGCCATATACATATAGATGGCATCAAAAAGCACACAAAAAAAAAAGGCAAACAACCAAAACAAATAGTCCAGACCATTACTTAGGGAAACAAAAACAAAAGGTAGCAAACGTCTACCAAACTATTGTTAAGAACCACCACCATCAAAACAAAGTATGTCAGCCTCTTATCAATTATCCGTACATGGCAAGTTTAAAATGTTTCCCGCATCGCGCCATAAACAAAATTTGAAAAATTCTTATGTAACATTGACAACTTTTAATTAAAGATGTAAATACAGTTATATACTAATGCATGAAGATGTATTATTTGGGCATAATTTCCTAATTCAAAAAAATGTGATTAAGCATCAGCATCTGATAATCTCAACAAATATTACCAAGGTTAACCATATACACATTAAGTAATAATTTTGTTCTTGACATAGAACTTGTGTAACCAGAAAAGGCCTTTCAAACAATTAAAAATAAGAATATCACAAATATAGCATGTTGTTTTGATTCTTAGTACTATCATTACTCTGACCTCTTTTGTCACTTGCCAAGATGATAACTTAGAATTTGAAGCGTCGTACATCTTTGGAGACTCTTTAGTAGATGCAGGAAACAACAACTATTTGCAAACTCTTTCCAAGGCCAATATTAAACCTAATGGAATTGACTTCAAATCTTCTAGAGGAAATCCTACTGGATAATACACCAACGATAGAACCATTGGAGACCTTGTTGATAAGATATATATTACGATCACTCTCTTTTTTTCTTTTTTTTTTTCAATTCAAGCTCTTGGGACTTCTCACACCTAAACTTAACCTACCTAAATTCTAACTGAGCATTTTGATTTTTGTGCTTGCTAATTCATTACACAACTATTCTCTTCTGACTACATATATATGGAGACCTTTACTTTACAAGAAGCAAGCTAGCTTCAAGTCCAAGCACGTTGGGACAACACATAAGAGTTAACAATCTGCCTAAGTTTAACAAGAAGATCTTGGTGGAGACACACAAACATCTCATAAACGTTAGTTTAACTTGTGGAAAGTTATTGATTAGATAATAGCTTTGAGCATGGAGATAACGGTTTGGTCCAAAAGGTACCTTAATCTGCAGAAGTTTGGCCTCAAAAAGCTTTTCACAGTCTTTTTCCACTCCCCGCTGCTTCAACGTCGGAATGTGAGATGTGAGATATTTGGGCGAAGAAAAAAATGAGATGTCAAAGTAAATGGTACCCCTCAAACACAAGAATCACACCATATAAGCATTAAAAACACATGAAAAAAACAACCATGAATACCTCTTCACATAACCCTTAATTATATCAAAGTAAATGGTACCGAGAGATGAAGGGTTTTTCTTTTGAAGACTTTTCTTCAAGAAAGTTGTGGTTAGTCAAAATACTTCGAGCAATAACAATTTTTTTTACATACTAGGAAGCTCAACAACAATGCATATTCATCTTAAAGAATCAGACGATCGAACAACAAAGAACAAGAAATAACAAAAAAAGTAACGAAACGAAACGAAGAACGAATGAAGAAGAACAAGTTATGGTTGAAGACGTTTCTTTCAAATCCAAAAGATGGAGGGGTTTTTTTTTTTGCTAATTAGATGAAGGGGTTGTTTTTGTTAGAGATGAATAGTTGTTTTTGGGAGAGATGAAGAAGACTGATCTCGGGTATTGGGCGAGGGTGCAAAGGTAATTTTTGAATTGATATTTCCTATGTGATATGTTTCCAAAAGGGCAATCTCGTAAATGCAGCGTTGAGAGGTAAAAGTGGTCATCAACACTTATTTTAATGTTAAGGGTACATGGATAATTGTGGTTTAAATTGACATTTTTTTAAACTAAACAAAAGGGGTAAACATCAATCATTGATGTTCACCCCAATAAATCAACGGTTCAATTTCTCCCTGCTGATGTGGCGTTTTCCGTATAAAAGATGAACCCATTTTCCTTTTGTTTAGTGACCAGAATGCGTGGATTCTGGCAACCACAAACCACCTACCACAACATTCTCCACAACTCCAAACTCCAACCACATAACTTTCTCAATATTAAGACCATCCGAGCCTTAAGCCAAGACATTACAACCAAACAAGCATGCAAAGTTAAAACTATAAAACTCTTATCTTTTTAAACCACTTATCATACCACTCTAACATTTTCAATTTAACCTACTTATAATTTAAGTCCAACCACCCAACTAACATTCACTGACCACACAAGCATGCAACATTAATAGTAAAACAAAGTTAAGAGTTATTACATGCCCCTACAATTCAAACCATTTATCAACAAACTAACTATTACAATCCTTCATCAACATAAATCAAATACACACAAGACTTCTACTTTACAGAATATACTAACACGGGCAAATAACACTTCATTGCACAGAAGTCCAAACAGCTTGTAGGCACTTCAATTTCTTCGTACTAAATACTAATGAGATGGTTTATTTATATGTGTTAAGTGTTATGTTACAGTTTTAGTTGCAAATGCTTTGAGTATAAATAAAGTTATGACGTGTTCTTGTGAAGTTAGTTCGCTTAGTATTGTGAGTTATTTGTTAAAGTGTTATATTTATATAAATAACTAGGGATTACACATTTGAGCAGATTCAAAGAGGTTCGGAGTAAACCTAAGCTATACTTTTATAGGTTTGGCTTTCTAAAGGTGAGGGAGTTTTTCATCCTTTTGTGCATATTAGTTTATTTTATTTCTCGTAGATTATGTGATTTAGTATAACTGTTAAAGTAGTATGTGCTTATTGATTGCCATACTGTGAGCAAGGGCAACCTATTTTGTTGTCCCTGGATTATGTGTTTATTGGTTATCTTATCTGTTATCATTTTGAGTGCATTGCATCGTGGTTGCACAACCATTTAGGCATGGTAGTGTCGGTAAAAAGACGTAAGTTCATAATCAGTCCTTCTATAGGTGCCTGATGTACAAGAGCTGGGCTCTCCTAATGACCTTGATGGCACTTTCTTCTGATCCGCTTCCCCCACTTGCTGTAAGAATGCTTCGCCCTGTTCAACTCCCATCTCTTTCTTCTATCTCCCCTTGGTTGCATATTTATCCTTTCCCTTGTTGATCATGATAAGTTGGGTATATTAAGGGGCTTGATTTGGCCACATGAATAATACTTAATACCAATAGTTAGGGAAAGAGAATCAGAAGAACAAAACAGAAGTTACGAAGTCCTCTTAAATAAATGAAGATTACAAATTTGCATACAGTGACATGCTAGAAACTGAAATTTTATCCTTTTGTTGCCTTGTCTTTCACTTGCTGTATTGTGAACATGTCTGAAATGCAATATTCTGGAGGCAGACTTGGATGTTTGCCACTGTGAGACCACTGTATTGTTGTGCTTGAAGTACAACTCCATTAACATGGAAGATTCAAAAAGTTGTTATAAATTGTTGTACAAAAGTGAGTTGCAGTAAAACTGATCAAATGAGCCCACAGGTCTGGAGCACTCTAATTGTAGCGAAATAATAGATTTATGTCAATTATGTGTCGATACTGTCCTATTGTACAGTCCTATGTAATCCTGAAAATATCCCACATAACAGCTCTATATGGTGTTAATATCACAAGGGCTCGAGATTTCTGAGGACCTATATTTTGATGATATACATACCCCTAAGTCTGTCCTCCGTTTCAAGATTACATTTTAGATGACAGTGCCTTGCTTCACAGAAACATCAAAATGCAATTTTCTACAGGAATTTGTTATTGTTGGAAAGGGAAATATTCAGTATTAATTACACTGAATATTAGGAGTGATAGGTGTGTAAATATAGGAGATTGAGTCAAAGCTTGAATCAAGGAGATTAGGAAATTAGACTGATTTTATTCTGATTTGTTTCCTAGAATAGCTCTCTTGTATTCCTATTTAAATGTACATTGTAAACATACAGTTAAGGAAGAATACAATATTATTATTGCCCATATTTGTTTACATGGTATCAGAGCATACCTTGTGCCTTTTATCGTGAAACAAACAAAGAAAAAAATCCCACCACCTTCCGCCATGTCTGACACTGCTTTCGAGTTCGGCAACACCTCAGAAAACCTTTCCAATCTCTCCAAAACCCAGGCCCTGAAATACGTTCCCTATTCGGATTCCCATTTTGTCTAGATTACTACTATACGACTGAATGGAGAAAATTTCCTGCACTGGTCTTAATCTGTACGTATGTACATTCGTGGCAGAGGCAAAATCGACTATCTAACGGGAGAGAAGAAGGAACCTAACCTAAAGGATCCAACCTATTCCACTTGGGATGCCGAGAACTCTATGGTGATGACTTGGCTGGTAAATTTTATAGAAGAAGATATCAGCTCCAACTATATGTGCTACCACACTGCTAAGGAGCTTTGGGACAACATCACCCAAATGTATTCAGACTTGGGAAATCAATCCCAAGTATATGAATTGACACTGAAACTCGGAGAAATCCGCCAAAGTGAGGACAACATTACCAAATATTTTAATTATCTGAAACGCCTATGGCAAGATTTAGATTGTTTCAGTGATTATGAGTAGAAATCCCCAGAGGATTGCAAACACTATAAGAAGACGGTAGAGGATAATTGTATTTTTAAACTCCTTATTGGTCTTAATGTTGAGTTTGATGAGGTTAGGGGAAGGATAATTGGCAGGCAGCCTCTCCCATCAATTGGGGAAGTTTTTTCTGAAGTTTGTCGCGAGGAGAGTTGCTGCCTTGTCATGCTCGGTAAGAAAACTTCTAGCAGTACTATTGAAAATTATGCCCTTGTTGCTGCCGAAGCCTATGCTGGCCAAAACAATCCAAAGAGGACTGAAGAGAAGCCCCGTATATGGTGTGATCATTGCAACAAACCTCGCCATACACATGAAACCTGCTGAAAAATCCACGATAAACCAGCAAATTGGAAAGGAAAACATGAAGGCAGGTTCAATCATGCTCTCGCTGCACATGAAGCCGAAGTTGTCCCATTTAACAAAGAGCAGCTCGATCATATCCTAAAACTGTTGAAATCCAACTCTAGATTGTCGGGTACTCCTAGTGCTTCTCTTGCTCAAGCAGGTAGTGAACCAAATGCCCTATCTTGTCAATTTTTTTCACGTTCTACTCCTTGGATTATTGATTCATGAGCTTCCGACCATATGATGAGTTTTTCTCATTTGTTTCACACTTTCAATCCTTGTTCTGGTCATTAAAAAATATGTATAGCAGATGGATCCTATTTTCCTATTGCTGGTAAAGGTTTGATAAAAATATCTAGATCTATATCACTCAAATTTGTTCTTCATGTTCCAAAACTCACATGTAACCTTTTATCAGTCAGTAAATTGTCTAGAGATTCTAATTGTCGTGTAACATTCTTTGACTCTCATTGCATGTTTCAGGACCAGAGCTTGGGGAAGATGATTGGCAGTGCTAAGATAATAAACAAGCTCAAGGCTTATGTAGTATCAGTTCTTTCCCTGTTAAAGATCAAATAATGCTTTGGCACTATAGGCTAGGGCACCCTAGTTTTTCTATCTCAAAAAATTATTTCCTGCTTTATTTTGGGTTTGGATGATTCGAAGTTTCAGTGTGGAAACTTCATTTTATCAAAAAGTCATAGAACTATTTATCCTTCATGCTCTTATTAGGCTTCAAAACCGTTTTATTTAGTTCATAGTGATGTTTGGGGACCCTCGAGGATCAATACTTTGTCGGGAAAAAAATGGTTTATGACATTTATTGATGATCATACTCGTCTATGTTGGGTTTATTTAATGACTGAAAAATTTGAGGTTGAAAACATGTTCAAAAACTTTTATACAATGGTTGAAACTCAGTTTCAAACTAAAATTGGAATTCTTCGTATTGATAATGGCACTGAGTATTTTAACAAAGTTCTTGGAAGTTTTTTAAAAGAAAAAGGTATTCACCATCAATCTACTTGTGTTGATACTCCTCAACAAAATGAGATTGCTGAACAAAAAAACAAACATTTTCTTGAAGTTTCTCGTGCCATTATGTTTTCGATGAATGTTCCAAAATACCTTTGGGGTGAAGCTGTTTTAACTGTGTCTTATTTAATTAACAGGATGCCTTCTCGTGTTCTTAACTTTAGTACTCCTCTTGAGAGTCTTAAAAAAAATATTTCCTGGAACTCTTATTCATTCTAATCTCCACTTAAAAGTATTTGGATGCACTGTTTATGTTCACTTACCTAGTAAGGGACGATCAAAATTAGATCCGAGAGTTGAAAAATGCATTTTTATCAGTTATGCTCCACACAAGAAGGGATATAAATGTTTTAACCCCCAAACTAGAAAAATCTTTGTTACAATGGATGTTTCTTTTCTTGAGCATCAATCTTTTTTTTCAGAAAACTTTTCTTCAGAGGGATAAACAAGGTGAAGAAGAAAATTTTTGGGAATTGTTCCTACTACTTTACCTAAAATGGTCGACCTTGAGACTATTCTACCCAATCCTACACTCCCTAATACTATGTTGCCAAGCATTGTTGAGTCTTCGACAGGGGGAGAAATACTACCAACTAATCTTAAGGGACGTGACTCAGAGCTTCTTGTTTATACTAAGAGGAAGAATCATCAAAAGAGTAGAGAACTTCACGTCACACCCCCAAATTTAAAAGGAAAAATTCAGGGACGAGACCGCCACGAACCCAGTAAGATAAATCTTTTTAAGCCCGCAAGGCTCTAATCCTCAACTAAACAATATCAATATATAATTCAGGAAAAAAAAACTAATCCTTTAAATAAATACCAAAAATACTAATCCTACAATTACATAATAAAACTCCATAATAAATAACTAAGTGTCTGAACTAAAATATTACACAAAAGAATCTTAACACTCTACAATTATCGCCATACCATCTAGCCCAATAAAACCCGATTTACACTTTGTCATCTGCAAGGTAGGAAAGAGAAGAGTGAGCGAAACAATGTCCAGTAAGTAAAATGTACCCCCAAGGAAATGTGAGGCTCAAAGACAACAAATAATAGAACAAGAATAATATTATCAAACTGTAACATAACATATACAACTTGTGGTTGCTTAGCAGCACGTACAAAATTCACAATTCACAATACAAAACCGATAACAGATGAAGGCTTATTAACTCCCAGTCGTCTAAGATTCGATGCACAACTTGTATTGTTCATAGAGTTTGAAATATCAATAGCTCATATTTGTCGTATCAAAGAATCAATACAAAACGAAATTCACAAAGGAATATTGGAATTACAACGAATCAAAGTAAAATTTGCAGATGAACAAATAGGATACAAAAGAAGAATGATATATTCTACTTACCCAAAATAACATCCAAGGCTTAAAGGTTTCTACAAAAATGATGATCTCTATAGTCACATACAATACCATATCATAAGGCAGGTTTCACGCATGATGTTCTTGGACTAAAATTTGGTGATACTAGTTTATTGCTTCAATAGTATAAGCTAATACTAGATAAACAACTAAGATTTATATGCTCTGCAAAATCTTCACAACCCATAACCACCAATCTTAGATAGTATATATAAGAGAACGGGTCATAACAAATTAACTCACTTACCGTGACTTACTCCTATAATGCTGCCACTATTGCTTCATTTTACTTTATATATTATATAAGACATAATTGATATTCCTATAAATTAGCTAAAAGCAGTAACTGTTCCTTTTTTTAGTCAGTAATACACCAAAATTTTAGCACCTTTAACTCCAATAAGTAACCGTTACATCATCATGCTTCAAACTTAGTCTCAATCTTAGGACTTTTAAAGGTCAAATCTTAATTAGCTAAAAAATAAATAAAGGTCAAATTTTGGGGCATATTACACTTTTCCCCCCTTACAAAAGTTTCATCCTCGAAACTTAATCACTTAGATAAGAATCCTCAAATCACACAACAAAATCCTAGATTAATTAAATACAAGTCTAATCACTCTTGAAAGCAAAAACTTAGCTACCCAATCCACTAAGGCCACAGTGATCAAAACATATTGCTTTGATACCATTCTGTCACGCTCCTAAATTTAAAAGGGAAAATTCAGGGAGGAGACCACCGCGAACCCAGTAAGATAAATCTTCTTAAGCCCGCAAGACTCTAATCCTCAACAAAATAAACTTCAATCAACTAAACAATATCAATGTATAATTCAGGAGAAAAAAACTAATCCTTTAAATAAATACCAAAAATACTAATCCTCAAATTACATAATAAAACTCATAATAAATAACTAAGTGTCTGAACTAAAATATTACACAAAAGAATCTTAATGCTCTGCAATTCTCGCCATACCATCTAGCCCAATAAAACCCGATTTACACTTTGTCATCTGCAAGGTAAAAAAGAGAGGGGTGAGCGAAACAATGCTCAGTAAGTAAAATATACCCCCAAGGAAATGTGAGGCTTAAAGACAACAAATAATAGAACAAGGACAATATTATCAAACTCTAACAGAACATATACAAGTTGTGGCTGCTTAGGAGCGCGTACAAATTCACAATTCACAATACAAAACCGATAACAGATGATGGCTTATTAACTCCCAGTCCTCTAAGATTTGATGCACAACTTGTATAGTTCGTAGAGTCTGAAATATCAATAGCTTATATTTGGCTTATCAAAGAATCGATACAAAACAAAATTCACAAAGGAATACTGGAATTACAACGAATCAAAGAGAAATTTGCAGATGAACAAATGGGATACAAAAGAAGAATGATATATTCTACTTACCCGAAATAACATCCAAGGCTTAAAAGGTTTGTACAAAAATGATGATCTCTATGGTCACATACAATACCATATCATAAGGCAGGCTTCACACATGATATTCTTGGACTAAAATTTGGTGATACTAGTTTACTGCTTCAATAATATAAGCTAATGCTAGATAAAGTACTAAGATTTATATGCTCTGCAAAATCTTCACAACCCATAGCCACCAATCTTAGATAGTATATATAAGAGAACGGGTCATAACAAATTAACTCACTTATCGTGACTTACTCCTATAATACTGCCACTATTGCTTCATTTTACTTTATATATTATATAAGACATAATTGATATTCCTATAAATTAACTAAAAGCAGTAACTGTTCCTTTTTTTTAGTCAGTAATATACCAAAATTGTAGCACCTTTAACCCTACTAATTAACCGTTACATCACCATGCTTCAAGCTTAGTCTTAATCTTAGGACTTTTAAAGGTCAAATCTTAATTAGCTAAAAAAATAAATAAAGGTCAAAATTTAGGGAATATTACACTTCATATCCCTTTAGCACAAGTTCAATCAGATGCCCTGAGTGATGAATCTGTAAACACTTCAGGTACTCTTGATCTTTTCCTACCTAATAGTGCTTCGGGTTTGCCTGCTACTGCGTCTACTCCTAATAAGTCTTTTGAACAAAAATTCCTTGATCTTGATATTCCAATAGCTATTAGAAAAGAGACACGTTCTTGCACTAATCACCCAATTGCCAAATATATGTCCTATGACAAGCTCTCTCAAAATCATAAAGCTTTTACATCTAAAATCTCTAACTTTTTTGTTCCAAGAGACATTAAGGAAGCACTTGATGATCCTGGAAATTAGCAGTGTTAGAAGAGATAAATGCTTTAAGGAAAAATGGGACAGGAGATTGAGGATTCATTTAGAGGCCGAAAAATGGTTGGGTGCAAATGGGTGGTTATAGTGAAATGCAAGGCCAATGGAAGTATAGAGAGATACAAAATGGGACTTGTCGCTAAGGGATTTACCCAAACATACGGTGTTGATTACCAAGAAACGTTTGCGCCGGTAGCAAGATTAACTCTATCTGTATATTATTGTCTCTTGCAGTTAATTCTAACTGGCCCTTACATAGACGTGAAAAATGCCTTTCTCAATGGCGACGTGGAAGAAGAGGTTTTCAAGTGCCTGCCACCAGGTTTTGAAAGGGTTTTTGGTCAAAATAAAGTTTATAGGCTCAAGAAATCCCTCTATGGTCTCAAACAATCTCCAAGAGCGTGGTTTGAGCGGTTTGGAAAGGCGGTAAAAAGTCATGGCTATCATCAAAGCCAAGCTGACCATACCATGTTTTATAAACACTCTGTGGAGGGCAAACTTACAGTCCTCATTATTTATGTGGACGACATAATTTTGACCTACGATGATCTTGAAGAACTGGCAAGCTTGAAGGAAAAATTGGCTGAGATTAAAGACCTGGGGACATTGAAATACTTTCTTGGCATGGAATTTGCAAGATCGAAAGAAGGTATCTTTATAAATCAGAGAAAGTATATTCTTGATTTACTTGAAGAAACAGGATTTCTAGGGTGCAAAGCTGCCGAGACTCCAATTGAGGCCAATCTAAAACTCAATCCTACTAAGCCTGAAAATATGATTGACAAGGAAAAGTATCAGCGTTTGGTAGGGAGATTAATTTATCTGTTACATACCCGTCCTGATATAGCATTCGCCGTAAGTATGGTAAGCCAATTCATGCATTGACCATGACAGGAACACTTTGATGCGGCCTACAAAATACTGAGATATCTAAAAGGAACACCTGGAAGAGGCCGAATGTTTAGAAAGCGTGATAATCTACAGGTTGAAGTCTATACAAATGTTGATTGGGTAGGGAACACTACTGATAGACGATCAACTTCAGGATATTGCACTTTCGTTGGAGGAAATCTAGTCACCTTGCGAAGCAAAAAACAAAATGTTGTAGCACAAAGCAGTGCCAAGGCTGAGTTTAGATCTCTTGCACACTGGATTTGTGAGGTGATGTGGATCAAGAGGTTACTAGAAGACTTAAAGATTTCAGTTTCACTTCCCATGAAGGTTTACAGTGACAATAAGGCTGCCATTTCAATTGCTCATAACCCAGTTCTGCACGATAGAACTAAGCACATTGAAGTTGACAAACACTTCATCAAAGAAAAACTTGAGAGTGGCTTAATATGCATTCCCTATGTACTAACAACTCAACAGACAACCGACATGCTTACTAAAGGACTGCACAATAGTCAATTTGAACTCCTAGTGAGCAAGCTAGCAATGGAAGACATCTACAAGCCAGCTTAATGGGGAGTGTTGGAAAGGGAAATATTCGGTATTAATTACACTAAATATTAGGAGTGATTGGTGTGTAAATATAGGAGATTGAGTCAAAGCTTGAATCAAGGAGATTAGGAAATTAGACTGATTTTATTATGATTGATTTTATTCTGATTTGTTTCCTAGAATAGCTCTCTTGTATCCCTATTTAAATGTACATTGTAAACATACAGTTAAGGAAGAATACAATATTATTCTTGCCCATATTTGTTTCCAATTATCTATATTTCAATCCTTTTATTTAACTAGAAGTTAAACATTCATGATCACATGTACAATGACATGATTCCATATGGTTTTAGTTCACTCGGAGTTTGCTGTGTTGCCAACCTGCTCAACTTGTGAGTTAGGAGTCCCACATGTATCTGAAGAGGCAAAAGATCTGTATCAACTGGTTAGCTTGTATACAAAGTTATTTATCAAGTTTCTCTACATTTATTCAGGGTATAGGCTTGAAACTGAATGTAGCTGGTGCTTATCTACGGCTCTTCAGACTATGCAGTATCCACTACAGTTATTTCATCTCAACCTTTCAGAGACTAGGCATGAGGAGTCTGCATAAATCTTGGTATCGATTTTCTTCAAAAGATCATAGTTTGTGAAGTTTGACCCACACATGCACGACATAACCTATAAAACAAAGCCTGCGATCCCTCTGCAAAAAAAGTTGGTTGCTCACTGCTTGAAGGAAAATTCTTATAACTATCAACAAATTAGGATTTTGTGAATTGAATTTGATACTGAAGTATAAAATAATCTCTCAGCTTCATGATCATGGTATATGAGCTAGAAAATGCGTTCAACAAACCATTTGATGGTGCATCTAGATGTGGTCAAGGAAGGCAATAATGAAAAAACTTAAGATGTTATCTGTAATTGCCTGGATTATATGGAAAAACTGCAATGAAGTACTCCATGACTGGTCGCAAAGGTTGCAAAAATATCTTTTGAGTGATGTTGTTTAGAAGTCTAAACAGTAGGTACATAACTGAGCTGAAACGTAAGGTGCTTAAATCTATCATGGATGTGGATAAATTACTGTAGCACAGGCCAAAAAAAAAAAAAGGAAGGAGTGTATCAACTGCTTCGAAGCCCTTTGCAACACTTGAGGGGTGGATCTGGCAAGATTCACTTCTCTTCCGTTCATCAAATTTTCAAAGGTACTCTCATCTCTCTGTCTCATGCTATTAACATTCTTTTACAAGCGACGCCTTTTGCTCCTTGTTAAGTGCGTCTTTGATTGATCAAGTAAAGGAAGAAACCTTTTCAAAGCTAATTGATAAGGTGATGCACTGGTCCTATAAACGAATCGGTAGTCCTGAAACTCCTCTTTAATCTCTGCTGACTCTTCCAGTTTCAAAGCTGAAATCTTTTGATGAAGTTTACAGAAAAGCTAGAACTGATTTCTTTCTGCTTTAACAGTTGGCTGTCACTTTATGAAGCACCACCAAGAAGCTCCCTATTATTTGAAAAGAACTTTCCACTTGGACGATGCAATATCTTCTAAAAGAAGGCCGGCTTAACCTAACAATTGCTAGCTGAACTTTATCCATCACTTGGGATCATGACCCTTTCTGAACTTAGCAGATACATACCAAGGCAAATAAAACAGTTACAGAGAAACTCTGTCGGACCGATTAGGGGACAACAAGGAATGTCACCTCAGCTGGAAAAAGGTATGTACTGCTCTATGCATGGGTGGTGTTATGTTGGCATCCTAAGCATTGATTGATTTTAACCAAGCTCTGCTCAGGAAATGGCGAATATATCCTTGAGAACCATATCAGCTTTATGTCATGATCTTCATGATAAAGGAGGCTGGAAAACTATCTAAGGTGCTTCATTGGCATTGCTATATGAAGATGCTAGTAGCACCTCGGGGTTTTAGTAACGTTTCATAATTTTGATATTATGTTAAGTGATCATTTCATTTAAAATTTTAAACTTTTAAACTTTTAAAGAGGAATTTGTTATATTATTTATTATCTATCACAAGATCAAAATTTTCCTTGGAAACTGTTTTGCAAGTCAATTGTCCCTAGCACAGTAGTCAAGTTTGTGGAAGTACTCATAAATGCATTTCTATTGCTGAAGGAAAGGCAACATTATATCAGTCACTGGTTTTCAGGATAAAGGTGGTCAATGAACCATCCACCACCTTCTTCACTATGAGTATGAGGAAAGGCTTGTATCCATCTGCCGTTGGCAACTCGGCTCTCACAACATGTGCCCCACATGCAGTGGGGCTTACTTCTCCCTAAATCGGATTCCAACAGCAGCTTGATGGGAGACAAATTTGTGAGTATGTGCGCTCAATTTTGAATAAGGCTTTGTACGGTGAAAGCACAGTGAAAGACTTTCTGTTTGCATGTAGTTTTTACAGATAAAAGAGGATATAAGTGACCGCCTATAAGTTACAAACTGATTTAGAGAGGGCTTTCAATTCTTTATTTATTATCTTTAACAATTTCATGTAATCTCATTCTCTCTTAATGAGTGAAAATATTCTTTTTAAATGAGTAGCTGTATTCATAATTCGGGCCTTAAGAATTTTTTGGGAATTAACTCTCATATCCTATATAAGTGACCATTTCATTTAAAAGTTTAAACTATTAAAAACGTGTATCATTATTGTTCACAATGAGTAAGTACATTATTTTAGAAGTGGTTCTTTATGTTAATTACTTTTTGGAGAGAAAAACCAAAGGGCTTTTGGGGCTACTGTAAAAGTAGAAAAACTACATGGCAGCTTAAGAACAACTTTTCTGAATACTTGATAGGTAGACACATGAAAAATCTCTTGAATTCTACTATTTTGACTATTTCTAAGTAAATTAGATGCTATACAGTTACTATGCAATAGCTTGTTTATGTTCTGCTTCACAGTATCTGTTCAATTAAACAATTTCTTCAACACAATTCCCAAAGAGAGCATAATGGCAGAGGTTTAAGAAGTGGTTTATAGTAGTTTTTTTTTTTTTAATGATGAGGAACTCACCCTAGGTAGTATACATTGAATCCACTCCAAGATTATAAATCCCGATACAATGGTGCGCTTGACAATATAGTTTCAGGTCAGTCAAAGGTCAAGTAATATTTGTGATAGGAAGGAATAGGTTTGAATTTAAGACTTTTGGCTACAATAAGTTACTACCCAATTACTCCACCCAAACTTTAGAGGCAAAGTGTTTTCTAGCTTAATGCTCTCTCCATAACAGAGAAAAGGAGAAAAAGGGAGAAGGAAATTTATTTTCTTGTCTGGGAGTGGTTTACTGTGGCTTCAGCATGACATCAAGAGATAAACTGGGAAGCAAACTGTTGGTGTTACATATAGGAGATTACAAAATTGAGAATCTGCTGAGGATAAAGAATGTAAATGGTCACTATCAACATAAGCTAGAATGCAAACAACTTGAAAATGAAGACAAACATCAGAACAAGTTTTAGCTGAATGACTCCTGTCATGTGACTCACCCTTTACTTCTCTGTCACAATTTTTGTTGTATTATGCTCTATCTGCCCACACTTAACCAAGCTAAGAAGAAGAGAAGGGCTATTCTGCGGCATTAGCATGTTGATGTTCACTACATGCAACTCATAGTTCTCTGGTGTAGATAGATCACCCTCCTTTCATCTCTCACGCCATAAATTGTGATGGGATCTCCTCCTAATATTAAAATGTTACGAGAGAGATTAATAGTGGTGAACCAACAATACATTTATGATGAAATGATCGAACTATTAAGTATAGAGGTCAAAAGACTGCATCATTATTTTACGATATTTCTCGTAATATAACGTTATGAGAGAATCTAAATCAGTGTCATGGGTTGCTAACTGGGGATCTTGTAGGATCTGGCTACCTCATCAGAAAACCATAATGGTCAGTTTCTTGCTGCAGGAACCGTTCTGTAGTTATGAACTTGAAGCCATTAAAGTACGATTGATGCAGGCTTGAGAATTGAAAAACAAATGATGCGGAAGTATATCTGCTTCTAAATTTCCCAGTCTCTCTTAGAAACTTATTAATCCTCCTTGGAAAACTCTAGGCTGATTCCATGAAGTCATATACCTTACCTCCTCTTTAGGTTCTATTAGAAAGCAGATATTTTACTAGGATGAGGATGAGTAGAAGCGTTGTGACAAAGACATGCACCCAATCAAAGCAGCAGAAACATACAGTATTTTTAGCGTGGTTCGATTATCTGTCTACGTCTACGATCAAGGGCGGAGCTACTTTACATTGAGTGGGGGCTGCACCACTCACCTCAAAAGTTTTCTTGAAAATTTGTGTATTTTGAAAGTATTTTTAGGCTGAAAAATTAATTTAGCCCCCACTAAAAGAATTTTTCTATATATAAGTGAGAAATTGGGTGATTTTAGCCTCCACTAAACAAAAATTCTGCCTCTGTCTACGATCCCACCTCTGCAATGTGAGCTTTGCTCCTATTTGTAATAATACAACTTACCTGTTCCACCTAAGGAAAAGGAAAAGGTAAAAAAGAAAGAGGAGGAGGTTATCTTCATATGATCTAATATTTCCAAATACTGATAGAACATCATAAGACAAGTTGAATCTACAATTCAATCTGCTCACTAGAATAGGAAGAAATAGAAGTGAGCCCAAAAATCAAGATGAAAAATCACTTGCATACACATACATATATACATTAATGTACATGGGAAAGATTCAATGAAGAAGAACTATCAGCCTCTGAAACAGTTGATAGTCAACTGATCAAGTTTTATGAAGAAGATGAAGTGTCCAAGACTGGAACTGGATTCCTTGAACTGCCTGTCACCATGGAAATGAGCTTGTTTGCAGTCCATGTCACTCGGCAGAGTGGCTGAAGATGACCAACTAGCTCTTTATCCACTGCTGAGAATTTGGACATGGAATCTGGGAAAAAGAGTAAGATAGGAAACTTTTCAAACTCAATCTATTGAAATAGAGTTCTGAGCATTCTTAAATGATGATCATATATAGCATTTAGGTGTAAAGAACTCCAAGCTATGAAAATGAAGTGATTGATCTCTTCTTCAGTCTTGGTCTGGATATATAATTTGTTTCAGAATAACTTGCCACTTTTGATTAACTCATTGCTATTTATGACCCCTCTACGTAACTTTATTTCTCAATCTAGCCCTTCAATGTACCCGACACTGATTCCCAAGCAGATTGAAGTTAACAATGGCTCCCAAGTTTCTAAAGGATGACACATGACTGTGAGGAACTCATTGTTATCTGCTCTACGATAGTTCTCCTTCCTCACTCCAACCTAGGCCTCTTATCCATTTTGTTAATCATTCAATAGTTAGTTCCTTGAATTTTCATATGCCATCTTTATGTACTTCGAAAAGATGTCAGGTCCTATACATACTAGTGTCTAGTAAATGAACTTCCTTCAGCTTCTAATGGAGCTTTCGAGTTGAAGGGGGGTGGAGGATTCAAGTCATATCGGGTACGGAAAAATGTATATATTCCTTTATGAAGTTCTTCAGACTCCTAGATTTCCCAAAAGCCACAAAGAAAAGGAAAATGTGTTCGTTTGTCTGTGAGTGTGTGCTTGTCTGGGCGTTTGATCTTCGGATACTTAAATTATTTCCATTTAGCTGCAATATTTTCTGATCTCTTTCCAAATCATTCGACTGTATTTGAAACTTATGATTAAGTCTTCCATTGATCTCCAACTTGCTGGCAAGTTTCTCTTAACCTTAATTTCTGTAACTGATAATCTGAGATTCTGGAAAACAATTGACCAAAAGAAGAAAGAGAAAGATTCCGGAGAATCAAAGGCTATCCTAGTTCACTCATTAGATGAATCAACTTATGTAGGCTAGATGTCTAATACCTGAATATTTTAGAAGATTAAGCAAAGAAAAAGAAGCCAGAATTCTTTCCTCCAGTGCCTCGTCATTCTTTAATCCTTCAACTAACTGTGGCACAAAGATAGAGCAAGCAACAGACTGGATGTTCTTGTCACTCACTGAATGAAGAAAGATGCTCATCCAGGAAATGGTTATTAGGCTTGATCTTGCCAAACAAGGGATACCATTTGCTATTGCATCTGAAAGAGCAGAAAGGAACCTCTTGTTGCCTCTAGTGTACAAGACTAGTGCTGCTTTTCTCTGCCAATTTTCGATGACTTCACCTTCTTCATTCTGAAATTGTTAGTTTGATTTAGACGAACATAAAGGCTGACTAGAAAGAGAATAGTTTGATATATACGAAAGTAGCAAACTTTTTGAATATGATATGAAGAAAGAGTTATGTAGAGCAGTAGCCAGTTATATCATTTGTTTAGCAGAAGTCTAAGACTTATAACATTATTAGAACAATTAAGCATACCAAGTGCATGTAACCATCAAATGTTATTTGCTTTCCATGAAATGCATTCCCCAAGTTATTATCAAAGCCTGCTTTTCGTAAGAGCCATTTCTCGATCACTGGATCTCCCTTGTAGGAAAAATGACCACCCAGTATCAGGAGAGCTTTGGCTGATTGCTCCTGAACCTTTTCATTTAGTACTTGACAATCAAGTGCTTCTATCATTGCTTCTATTGCTTCTTCCCTGTATACACTAAATTCAAAAGGATCTCCCTGCAGCATAACTGCAACTATGTGAGGATCTTAATAGAATCTTGTTATTTTGCAACATCTCAGAATATATCACATTTCATTAGTCTCGGAGGACGGTGGAGAAGGAATGTTGGAGGGTTGGGGAAGTAGAGGAAAGAAGTATATTATTGAAGTCATAACATACTTACCAGAAGATCAAGCTGTAATAAAACAGCTGCAATCATAAGGCGGTCCTCTGGTCGAGCCTTCTGAAGATAGACTAACAAGATATGCATGATGTTCAAGCAGCCCTTTCCGCTTAGCAGTCCCCTCAAGAATTCTGTTCTTTGGGTTATTCTGTTATTGAAGCAATTTAAACAATTCTTCATTAACTTTCTCGAACAAAAAATTTCACTCACTCAAATAATACATCTACGTAAATAAACCTCTATAACTGTGTATATTACCTATGCAGGCAGAGTAACTCCATCAGCAAAGCAAAAGCATGCCTATGAGGGTTTTTATCCTTTCCAAGAGCAAGGAGGTGAAGAACAGAATCTTTGTTCAAGTTTTTTGCCAAATAATGCCTGCAGGATCCATCAGCCTGGATACAGTTGTAAATGATAGAAGCAGCTTTATCTCTCTCACTGTGATCCCCTATTTCCATCCTTCTTACCAACAATCTTAATCCACCAAGTGAGATGACTTGTCGAGCGTTGTCGAAAAATTTGTCCTCATCGTAACCAGTAAGAACTTGGTTGAGGAGGTAATACGCTGCCACTTGAGGACTGCATTGTACAGTAAATAAAGTTTGCAACTGATCCCCAAACTCCAGCACCCGAAGGACTAACGGGATCCACTCCATTGACACCATATGCTTTGCCTTTGGCCTCAGCAGGTAGAGTAGAGCTGCAGCTTTTAGGAAAAGACTAGTGTTTCTTAATAGTCTCATGAAGATCTGCAGCTGTGGATCTGAGTTCAATATAATTTTTGCATTCTTTTCATTTCTAGTCACAAGCTCGGCTAATATTGAGATTGCTAGTTCCATGATCTCATCATCATTGGATGCATCCAGAACCTCTAAAATTCCCTCTATTACTGGTACCTCTGATAAAGTACTTTCAATTGCAGGGTCTCCACAAGAATCTAGGCAAGCTTTTGCCATCGCACGGATTTCCATTTCACACTCACTTAGATCATCTGAGAAGCATATAGCTTGACAGGCTTTGTAAAGGTTAGTGGAAATCAAGGACTGGATATCTTCAGTCTCCTTCCTTGAATCATCCCCAGCCATATAGTTGTCATGCACTGAGGGTTCTATTGCTTCATTCTTGCAACCTATGAAAGGAAAGTAACCTGAGATTTGACCGTTGGGCCAGAATTCATTTTTCTGTCTTGTGAAACTTTGACTTGATGATCTTCGATAAGACTTAGCCTTCTTCTGTGTGAGATTACAAAATTAGTATTATGTTGGAAGATTGGCTTAATATCTGAAGTCATTCGTTGGAGTATAGTGGTTACCTCTTCAAAATGATTGTCCTCTTTAGTGTTATCTTCACAAGCACAAAACTTGCCTTCTTCCTTTAAACCCCATGGATCAGTTACAACTCCGCCTACAAAATTCATGTCCAAGGACTGTCGCCTCCGAATAGGACTAAAAACAGCTTGATATCTACATACTTATTGCAGTTAATTATGACAAGCAGGGAAATAGCATAGGTAGTATAAGTTATACAACATGTATACACTTTGGTTAAAAATATATTGCAAATTAATCTAAACTTACAGTGATTTACTTTTGGTTGAAGATTGAGAGGTAAACGAGTCGGATGATTTCCTTCTTGAAGGTGCATAACTCCTTGAAGGCAAGGGGACTGAAGGAACAGCAGGGGCTTGAGCACCTACTTTGAGCCACTCTTTGTAGTAACTAGCAAACTGCTTGGTGCCAAAATCCATTTGTTTATTATAGATTTCGTTCAGTGGTTTAATCTTCTTCTCTTTGTCAATGTAGGTCGAGTTTGAAATTATTTCAAGCTGCCCGTTATACCAAACCTTTATATGAAGCAGGTGGGGAAGAAACAGATGCTCCCAAAGTTCAGCAAGCAAATTAGTTCGCGCTAAAAATGGCGAATCATAAAACACTTGTAGGAGGTGCCTTGCTGAAATCCGGTCATTTCTCTCGAGTTTGTAGACTATTGCTAAGTACAGTTGAGCACAGGCAGAGAGATGTGAGTTGGGAGTTCCACAAGTTGAACCTTCATTCGAGCCTTTAGAGTTTAAGGATGCAACGATGCTAAGAAGACGAATGGAATACTGCAGTGATTTCACTTTCAGTTCTTTCTTTGTCCCATGGCTTTCCACCAATCTCTCCACACTCTCAATCCCCAACTCCATATTAGCAAAAATACCATCATCTGAATCATTATTTCTTCGTACGAAGCAAGAGTAGCATTTCTCTTTGATTGCTGCACGAAAGCTCTTATCCATTAAATACTGTGCAATATAGCCACTTAGTATAGATATCACTGCTTTAACAGCTACTAAATCAATTGCAGGTTCATCTCTTCTTATTGATCCCTCTGCTATAGACCTTAAATTTGATCCTCTCTCTGAATCTGTGCCTTCCCTTTGCCATGAAACAACCGATGACTCGCTCCTCGAAAAGTCCTTCCGGCTCTTGCCTTTGGGGAAATCCAAGCTTTTACGGTCATGGCAGATGTATATAGGCAAAGCAATGGATTCATTTTGTGCACTTGCATCTTTGAACTTCACTCTTTTTTGAGTTTTTTTTGTGAGTTTTCTTTGCTTAAATCCTTCATCAACAAGCAGGTCTTGTAAAGTTGCCATTGTTGTTGTTGTTGTTGATAGAGTGAATGTGGATGTGCAGTGAGTATGAAGTTGTGTGAAGCTTTACTGACATTCTTGGATAAAGAAAAAACACAGCTACAGACAAACAAGAAGAAGATGTGGTGGAAGACAGAAAATAAGGACAAGAAACAATTGCTTCATGTTTCCCAAACTCTTTTAACCCTTTGTACTTTGATAAAATTCCTTTGACATGGACCGGCCGGTTCAAGTTAGTTACCCAGAGTTCTCGCCAGGCTTTACTGCAAATACCCCATGATGGAAAGATGGTTTTTGGTACTGAGGATTGGATTTACGGTTTTGAATTGTTCATATAATTATAATGTAATAGTTTATAATCATTGGACTACACTCACTCATAACATTATTATATTATAAAAGAATCCTTACTCATATGTGGTTGATATATTTAACTGTTGTGAAAAAGTTAATCTCAAGATGTTATGTAGTAACATTCTGATTCACATTATTTTTGTAAAGAATACGTATTTAATTTATAATGATCTATATTGTCAATTCGGGTCAAACATTTTGAACCAGTTAATTAACCTTAATGGTTTAAAATAATTAACCTTAATGGTTTTTTTAAATGAATAGTTGAATTCTAACCACTATAGGTGATATCATAGTGGGATACAAAGCGAAAGTGTGGTTTCCCCACTACTTGGTGGTCTTGAAATGTCACATATTAGGAGGGAGATTGTAACATCCTATTTCATATTAGTTATGTAAATGATACGTATCTAATTTATAATGATTTAATTTTTTTATTATTGTTAAAACATTCATTATATGTAGTAATCTTATATTTTTTTTAGATGATGTGGGAACTCAGCTGGCGTAGCCTGACCATCGAATTATTCGAGAAATCCCAACCACCAACTGATAAACTCCCGGATGCAGCAGTGCGCTCCTACACATGCACCAGGTCAGTAAAAGACCGAACTTCATAGTAATGTGAAAAATTGAACCCGCAATCTTGTAAGAACAATTTCACATCACTACCATTGGATCATGTCCTTAGAGGCGTAATAATCTTATAGTTAAATATGCAAAGTCGTTGGTATTGAAAGATTTTACAGCATGATTTTTATATGCTACAAGATGCAAACCATTGATAATTTTTAAATGACAATGTTCCTTAGTCTTGGATTTCGTAGAAAAAAAAACAACAGGCCCTAGGTCGATAAAAACTAAAAGAAAACATTGTTGTAACTATGTGAGAAACCATCCAAGCATTGGACGAGAAAGCTTGTCCTGGTCCCTTGGAGTAATAATAGATAACAACATGTGAGATGCCAAGCTAAAAGTGGGTGGACCCTTAATTCGGCAAAAGAAAGGATTTCAAGATTCCTTCACAACAAGGTAAAGCAAAGAATTGTAAAATCATGAATGGGAAAGTTGCACAAATGGTCCCTTTTTTTTGAAATTTCAAATTTATTCTTATTATTTAAATTAATTAATTTAATTCTTATTATTTTTTAAAAAAAATTAAATTTGTTTATATTATTTAAAATTAACCAATTTAATCCCTATTATTTTTTTACAAATTTCAATTTAGTCATATTTTTTTAAATGTTGAGAACTAATTTAAATTTTATATGAAAATAATAGAGACGAAATTAGTTAATTTTGAACAATAGAAATAAGTTTAAAAAATAATATGAATTAAATTAATTAATTTTAAATTTTTTAAAAAATAATAAGGATGATTTATGCCATTTTCCCAATCATGAATTCATCATATGTTCAACAGAGTTCGTGTCCGCAGCATATTCATCATCTTTCACTGGACCACGTACTTGAGCCTGTCAGACTGGCTTGAGTGTGACAATTTAACTCCCATGTGGAGTTGTCTCCTGTAAAAGCAATAATCTAGAAAGGATTTTACTCCACCCACAAAATATGACTGCTTCTTTTTTTTTTTAATAATAGAAAATTCATTTTAGATAGTATCGTATCAAATTTATTTTAAAATTATAAATTTCGTAGTATATAAATATGGCTTAATGATATAATTGTTTCTTGAATGATGTGAAATTATTGATTCCTTTCCTCTTGTTTATTGACAGAGATTTTTCTATGAAAAATATGAATTGGGGTTTGAAGAAAGGAAGGGAAAAGGAGTCATTGACTAGTAATAAAGATAGAGGAGGATTTATTTGATTACATAGTTTTGGTTCATAGAATATGACTCTTTCGGGGCATTTTATTTGATTGTATCAAAAGGCCTAATAAATTAGAATTTTCCTATTAGTCTAAAGTCATTTCAAGGCAAGTGGAGTATTAATGATGAGCTTCAAGAGAATTATCTTATAGTCGATAATGCCATGTCAGTGTGTTGGTATCAATTCTTTATTTTCAAGCAAGTTCATCATTCACCACTCATAGCAGTTCTCATCACCAATTCCATTACACAAAGTTTCTTTGGAAAAGAACTATTGAGCTCATACTGATTCTGAAAAAAAAAAATTAAAAATTGTAGTTTTAAGTGTTGCATAACGAAATAGTTTGGTCTACAAAATGATAAACTTAATTTTTTTTTTCCTTGGCTTGCAGCAGAGATAGAGCTACTTTACGACAAATGAGGGCTGCTGCTCTCACTCATCTCAAAATATTGTAAAAAATATATCTACTTTAAAGATATTTTTAAACTAAAAATATCAATTCAACCCCCATAGGAAATAATTTTTTATATGTAAGTATTAGATTATGTGATTTTAACCTCTACTTAACAAAAATTCTAGATTCATGTGCCCACACTTGCAAGTCACCGCAAAAAATATGTTATGAAGGTATGCACAAAATCGATAGTATTTTTTCAAGAATTGAATTTTATGTACGCCTCTTGGTTTTCTTTGAATATACAAGAAAGAGTACTCAATCTCAGGGCATAATGGTTTGATATAGCTCTCTGTGATGAAATAAATTACAATGACTATTTACATTATTAAACTACCATTAGTGGTAGATGACTTTTTGGTTGTATTAGCACTATATGTCTGCGAAACACATAATAATTTATAGGAAAAATTAGTTTCAAATTAATTTTTATTATTTAAAATTAATCAATTTAGTCCTTATTATTTTTCAAAAATTTCAAATTCATCCTTATTGTTCAAAATAAACCAATTTAGTCCCTATCATTTAAAAAAAAAATTAATTTAGTCTCTATAGTTCTTCAAAAGATTTCAATTAAATTAAATTTTTTAGGGAATATTAGGGACTAAATTAGCTAATTTTGAATAATAGAGACGAATTTAAAATTTTTAAAAAATGATAGAGACTAAATTAAATAATTTTAAATAATATAAACCAAATTAAAATTTTTTTAAAAAAAATAAGGATCATTTGCACAAATTTCCCTAATTTATATGACACTTCTTATCTAGCCCCTACAATCACGCTTTTTTTTTGGTAAATTGTCTTTGTGGAGAAAATTGGTCTATGATTGGACTTCATGTCTTGGCGTGTGTGAAAGGGAAAAATTGATGTGTGAAAGGACTTCATGTTTTGACAAAAAAGGACAATTTGTCTATGAAAGGACTTCATGTTTTTGGCAAAAAAGGAGAACTGACTGACTGATAATAAACACGAGATTTTGTTAGGAATTCTAAAATTAACTTTGGAGTATTTAAGAATTTTAGATACTGAATTTCGAATTTACAATTTATTTATATAAAATAATTAAATTTTCTAACACATTTCACATGTGGTTTATTGATTGTTGAAGAAAATTTGACGTGGTAAAAAATGCATACCTGAGTTAATGTTTGACATAAGAATGGATGGTTCATGGACGGAATTGAATGTTGAGATCGCTTTGATGAGATCGAAAAATGCGTACTTGAGTCAATGTTTCAAACAAGAATATGTGGAACATGGATAGAATTGACTGGACCAAAGTTCAACGGAAGACCAAGTCATGCAAAAGATTAAGAATGATATCACTTGTAAAATTAGATACGAACGTAAATACACTAATAATATTGTGAATAGACAACTTTGTCATTTTTGAAATTTAAAAGAGAGTCTGCTCCTGTAGATTTTATCTTTTTGTACTTTCTCGTTGTGTTAATTGAATCCACTTGCTTTCAACAAAAAAAATAAGTTCAATTTTGGTACCGTGATAAGAAACATGTAGTTCAATCCAAAAAATAATTGGTATTAAGTGAAGAAATCTAAAATTTTATGTATTTATCTTTGAATTCATAATTTGTTCGTAGAGAATAATTGAATTCTCTAATATGGACAATTTTAAATTTAAATAATTGCATTCTCCAATTTAAATTTTAAATGCAATGCATACTTTACAGACCAAAAAAAAAGAAGAAAAAAACATAAAGGAAACAACTCCTGCAGAATCGAACGTATAATTTGGTGAACAAAGGCTCAACCACATGGCCAAAATAGAAAATAGGAAAAAAAAAAAAATAGTCCAAAACACACTCCAAGCTCAAAAGTGGCTAGGAAAAAAAATAGACACAAAATCGAAAACGCAACAACATAGTCCCACATCACAGACTAGCCCAACAATCAATAATGACCCAAAAAGGAAAAAAAAAAAAAGAATTTGAAAGAGTTTTAAGTATTCCTATAGGACAAATTTTTTAGTGGTAGTCCCAATTGTTTATTCAATTTTTAAGTTAGTCTCGAATTTCATAAAAGGCACATTATAATTCTTTAATGTTTTTGAATATGATATTTTTTCAAGGACAAAAGAACAAGAACAATTATTTTTAGCTTTTTTCTTCCCCTTTATTCTTCTATCTTTTTCTTTTATTATTTTTCTTTCTTCTCCTTCGCCTATCACAAGCACTGAATTTGTCCCCTGCCTCACCGCCGTCAACAAAAGCTGCCAATACTAGGTGCCCGCTTCTTCCCTATCTTCTCTCTTTCCCCCTAATCGCCTCTACCTTATTCCCCCCTTCTCGCTTTGCCATCATCTCCCTAGTTAAGAAATAAGCAAACTCTTAAAAAAGTCATGTGTTGGTCAGTCTTTTTGAGAACCAATAAAACGTTGATATGTGGACATAATCAGCCATATTACAATTTATGGCAGGATGCTACTTTACCGATTTGTCCTTTGCTTTTTTAATGTGAAATTAATGAGATTGTGGTGGGACCCATTGAATGAATTTGGTCTCAATATATAATATGCACGCTTTTACTATTCTATCTGTAACGCCCCGAACCCAACCCCAGGCTATAAGCTAAGTCCGGACCTGTTACACGGACAGAGTCTCTTATGTACCGTGGACTAACTGATACTTGTAAATAATCACATACAACTCCCGAACTACAATCAAACAACTCATACAACCCATCTTCAATATTAACATAGCCAACCAACTCCTCAAGGCTATCCGAACCTTGGAACAACAAAATAAATATAATACAAGCATGCAAGGCATTTCTCTAAACTCCAAGTTATAAGTAGCATGTTATGCTTATTGGCAAAGTTCAACTTTTTACCTATTTGACACACAAGCATGCAACAAGAGAAGTAAAGTCTAGTATCAATTATTACATGCCAACTACTTTGCTATCAACCATACAAGATTACAACTTTGTTACAACTACCAAATACATACAAGACTACAAAGGTCTCAAAATGTACATCAACCAACATCTTTCACACAAGCTGCACATAATAGCCAACCTCAGCACACAAGAAATCACGGAAGTTGATCTATGTGAACTTCTTCCTCTTCCTCTACCGCTACTAGCTGGGGATTCACCTCAGCTTCTCCTGAAACATGTTAAATGAGGAGTGAGCAACAATGTTGTCCAGCGAGGGAGGTGATGCAGCATATCGGGCCATGCTATCATGAGATCCAACAAAGACAATAACATATGCAACATAAAATAACAAAGTTAATTAGACAAGTATTTAACCACATATAAAAAGGATACGGTTCCACTTTTATCTTCGGTCACGAACCACGAGCCAAGATCTTCAAGCAAGTGCCGGCAATCCCCTTATTTTTCCAACTGGGGTACTTTGGATGTACCCCGATCCTACGACCCATATCTCCCGAGGTAGGTCCGTTTGCCCCAACGAGGTGAACCATGCCTCTGGAGTAGGGGAGTATGCCTCAGCGAGATAGGGATTGGAAAACCATGGAAGTCGAGGGAGCATGGCAAGCCCGATGCAGCCCGTGTTTCTCGACACTACCATGCCCGAATAGTTGCGCAACCCCGAATCAAGTCCACGAGAGCCAAGATTTCCAAATAACACATAAGAGGAATGACAAAGTAGGCCGCCCTCACAGTTAAATACAATATAAGTCTTTAATCACGAAATAACAATATACACATAAAAGAGACAAAGAACATACATTTCCACAAACTCTTCAATTAGCTTGATTACACCTTAGACATGTATTTAAACACATAATAAAGCATCTACAAGCTCATACAAGTACAAAGGTATCCATTTATCACTTTTCCCCTTCTTATAACTAAGCAATTCTTATTCTCTATGGAATTCAAGGTCCCAAATCTACAATCTAATCATTCTACATTTCTAAGGAAGCCAAAAGACACCCACCAAGGCTCTGAAAACCCGCTTTGGAGACAAAAGCACGGGAAGGCCCCGAGCGGGTTTTAACTATACCTACCCTATCTGGACCCCAATTTAACGTAACGAAAGCACCAAATATGCTTCCATACCCCAAGGATACCTAATCTAAAGCCCAAATGTGCCCGGATTACGTTTCATGAAAAAACCCCTTTCAAAAGTTAGCTAATTTTGCATTTTAACTAAACTTTGGGCAAATTAACTATATGTGGGCTTTCAACTAGTTTTAATAATGTCTAGAGCGCCTAAATGAAGCATCAATTCACTCTAGTTAGCAAGTTATAGCAAAACCCTAAAATTCGTCATTATTCATCATCTTTTTTTATGCAATTCAAGCATTCAACCATGGAATTTATTAACAAGCTATTCAAACATGGTCTATAGATCACAATATATGAGCATATCTATAGCCCTAAACAACAAATCACAAAATTGTAAAAGTTGACATAAACTTTAAACCAATTAAAATGCAGACTCCCTCACATAAAAGCCCTGAAGATGCAAGAAACAAGTCTTAGCTAGGTTGAATTCACTTGTAGGAGCTTAGTTGAGCACACAAAAGCAAGCTTTGAAGATGAAAACTCCTTCTTTTTCTTCTTAGGGGCTATCGGGTTTGGGGGGGAGGGATAGTTTAGGTATTATTTGATTTGTTTTTTATGAGTATATGCTTGTATGTGTGGTGTATTGAGTATATGTATGTGTATGTGTATTTAGCTTAAGTCAATTGCTAATAATTCTTGGTCAAACTATGCTAAAGTGTTAATTAAAAGACTAGTTAGTAAAAACTAATGTTTTACTAGTGTTACATTATTCAACGAAACACAAATCATATTTCAAATGCATGTTCCCAGCCTCCAAAGCTCAAAACTACAAGTTCCCAATTCCTTTTATAAGTCATGTTATCTAGGAAAAATACTAAACCGAGCATTCTAGACAGTTAAAAATTTTATGAATAATGCTCACTAATAAAGTAAATAAACAAGAAAAGAAATGCACATAGAAATACTCAAGGAGATATGCAACAGTTATTTAAGAACGTGATGAAATTTCCCGGGCATCATACTTTCTCCCCCTTAAACTAATTCCTTCCACGCCACGCAATTCTTACATGATTCGGCAAACATCTCAGGGTCTTTATCTCTTATCTGATCTTCCTGCTCCCAAGTGGCATCTTCAACTCTATGATGATCCCAAAGAACATTCACCATTGGAATGCTTTTCGTTCTAAGTTCTTGAATCTTTCTATCCACAATCCGAAGAGGTCTCTCTATATATGTCAATGACTCATCGATCTCCAACAGTTCCGGCTCTAGAATGTGCAAAGGATCTGGCTGATACTTACTCAACAATGACACATAGAACACATCATGTATTTTGCCCAAACTCGGAGGTAATGCCAATCTGTAAGCCAAATCACCAATTTTCTTGGTAATTTCAAACGGCCCCACATATCTAGGACTGAGTTTACCTCCCTTTCCGTGTCGAATCAAACCCTTACGCGGGGAGACTGAACACATAGTCATCTATAGAAAACTCCAAGTCACGTCGGTGTCTATCAGCATAACTCTTATGTCGGCTTTGTGCTGTGAGCATTCTCTTTTTAATAAGTTTCACATTGTCAACCATTTTTATCATCTCAAGTAGAATAGCTGGGTCAACAGTTTTCATTTCACCTACCTCATCCCAGTACAACGAGGATCTATATTTTCGCCCGTAAAATGCCTTGTACAGCGCCATTCCAATGGTAGCCTGGTAATTGTTATTATAAGAAAACTATGCAAGAGGCAGATACATTTCATAACTTTTACTGAAATCCAGAATGCAAGCTCGCAACATGTCCTCCAGTATCCTGATAGTCCTCTCAGACTGGCCATCTGTCTGCAGGTGATATGCAGTACTAAAACTCAAATTAGTTCCCAAAGCCTTCTGTAGTTTCTACCAAAACTGTGATGTGAACCTGGGATCTCTATCTGACACTATACTAGTTGGAACCCTGTGCAGTTTCACAATGTTTTCAACATATAACTCAGCTAATTTATCAAGAGGGTCTGTTTTCTTTGTAGCAATGAAATGAGAGGTTTTCGTTAACCTATCAACTACAACCCATACAGAATTATTACCTCGCGGTGATCTTGGCAAATCAGATATAAAGTCCATAGTAACCTGGTCCCATTTCCACACAGGAATCTCTAATGGCTGCAACAGTCCCGCAGGTCTTTGATGCTCCGCTTTAACCTTCTGGCAAGTCGAACATTTAGCCACATAATCAGCCATCTCTCTCTTCATGTTATTCCACCAGAAGTTTTGTTTCAAGTCCCTGTACATCTTGGTACTACCAGGGTGGATTGTGTATTTAGTGCTATGAGCCTCACCAAGAATTTCATTCTTCACGGTTGAACTGTTAGGAATACAAATTCTATTCTTATACTTGAGTAGTCCATCATCATGCAGCTTGAAATCGGACTCTCCCCCTTTAGACTTTTCTAGAATCTTCAATAACTGAGAATCTAACTGTTGAGCCTCCCTGATTCTAGACAATAGTAAAGACTGGATTTGTAAGCTAGCAAATTGGATACCTGTTCTAGAAGCCTCCGATTTCCACAGACACAACTCATCCACAGTTTCCTAGTCCTTTATTATCAAACTGGCCATAGTAGCCTTCTGGCTCAATGCATCTGCAACAGTGTTAGCCTTACTTGGCAAGTAGCTAATAGTGCAGTTATAGTCATTCAACAACTCTAGCCAGTGCCTTTGCCTCATATTTAAATCCTTTTGAGAAAACAGATATTTTAAACTCTTATGATTAGTAAATATTTCAATTTATTACCCCACAAGTAATGTTGTCATTTCTTTAAAGCAAAGACAACAACTGCAAGTTCAAGATCATGAGTAGGATAATTAAGTTCATAGGGCTTTAACTTCCTCGAGGCATAAGCTATCACCTTACCATTTTGCATAAGAACGTAGCCTAAACCTTCTTTTGAAGCATCACTGTAAATCACCAGATTATCAGTCCCCTCAGGCAGTGCAAGAATAGGAGCAGTGATAAGTCTCTTATTCAGTTCTTGAAAACTTGCTTCACATCTGTCATCCCAGTTAAACACGGTCTTCTTCTGAGTTAAGGAAGTTAATGGTCCAGCAATTTTAGAAAAATCCTTAACAAATCGTCTGTAGTAACCAGCCAACCCTAAGAAACTACAAACCTCCGTCACAGTTTGGGTTTTTTCTATGACATCACAACTTCAATTTTCGCAGGATCAACAGATATTCCCCCCTGTGAAATTATATGGCCTAAAAAGGCTACCCGTTTCAACCAGAATTCACACTTGCTAAATTTAGCAAATAGCTTATGTTCCTACAAGGTTCGTAACACAATTCTCAGATGTTCTTCATGCTCTGCCTCAGATTTAGAGTGCACCAATATATCATCAATGAAAATCACAACAAATTGATCAAGGTAGGGTCTAAACACTCTATGTATCAAGTCCATAAAGGCGGCTAGAGCATTTGTCAATCCAAATGGTAGTACAACAAATTCATAGTGGTTGTACCTGGTTCTGAAAGCTGTCTTAGGTACATTCTCTTTTCGGATTCTCAGCTGATAGTAACCCTGTCTCAAATCAAACTTTGAATACACAACAGCACCTTGCAACTGATCAAACAATTCTTCAATCAAAGGCAATGGGTATTTATTTTTCACAGTCACCTGATTGAGACCCCAATAATCAATACACAGCCTTAAAGTACCGTCATTCTTCTTTACAAATAAAACAGGAGCATCCCATGATGAAGAGCTAGGTTGTATAAAACCTTTTTCAAGTAAACCCTGCAGCTGAATTTTCAACTCCTGCAACTTAGGGGGAGCCATTCTATATGAGGTTCTAGATATAGGACTAGTTCCTGGCAACAGATCAATCACAAATTCTATTTCTTGGTCAGACGGTAACCCAGGCAGTTCATTAGGAAATGCCCTCGGAAAGTCTTTTACAACAGGTACTTCATTCAATTTCAGTTTATCTCCAGGCTGATTAATTAAGTATACTAGATATGCATCACAACCTTTACTCAACATTTTTGTGTCTTTAATAGAAGAAATAATGCGAGTCCCTGTGGATTTTCGGCTTCCAATGAATTTAATTACTGGTTGATTAGGCATTTCTAATGTCACAATTTTCCTTCTACAATCCAGATAAGCATAGTACCGCCCCAACCAGTCTATCCCCAAAATAACCTCAAAGTCCCGGAATGGCAAAATAATCAAATCAATAGGATACATGCGCCCCTCAATGCAAATATCACAATTTTTACACACAGACTCCGTAACAAACTTTGTACCCATATGATTACCTACTTCAATTTTATACGACAGTTTATCAACTTTTAAAGTAGTAGATTATGCATATATAGGAGTGATAAGAGAATATGTAGCTCCGGTGTCAATCAAAACTACTACTGATTGATTATTAATAAGAAAAGTACATTCGACTACCATTGTCGTATCTAGAAGCTCCTCCTGGTCTAATGCAAATACCCATGCATGGCCTCGGGGAACTGTAGCTACACCTGATGCTCTAGTCTGAGCACTCTGGCCGGAAGTCTGTACCTGACCCTGTTTATACCTATTGCAATCTTTTATCTTATGCTGGTCGCTCCCACAACCAATGTATCTGCCCAACTTCCTCCAACATTATACCTCTGTATGGCCCTTACGATTACAGTGACTGCACTACTGGTTTTTCCTTGTAGCAGTGCCTCCCGTAGGGGCTCTGTAGGAAGATGTAGCATTGCTACCTTGCTATGATCTAGCAACAGTAGGTCGAGTCTGGCTCTGTGTCTGGCTCTGAACTGGTCTTGCCTGAGACTGTGCTTGAACTGGCCCTGGGTAGCTCTGAGTCTGTCTCGGCTGCTGAACCTGAACAGGTTGCTGAAACTATCTCTGATAGCCCTGACTCTGAGACTGATATTGCTTTTTACTCAGCTAACTGGACTCGGCCAACAAATATGCCTTCCGTTTCTCAAATCTTGATGTGGCCCTAACTCCTGCAGCATAATTAGGGTAGTCCTGTGAAAACAAATTAAGCTGAATATCACCTCTTAGGCCCCGAATAAATCTCTGAATCTTCATATCCTCAGGCTGTATTAACACTGGTACGTAGCGAGAGAGTCTAGTAAATGTAGCCTCGTACTGATCCACAGTCATATTTCCCTGCTCAAAGATATGAACTATTCCTAATATCTCTCACGAGCTACTACTGATACATATTTGTACCTGAATTCCCGAACAAAGTCAGCCCACAAATGTTGCACCCTCTCGGCATCCCATTTTTCTCTAACGGTACGCCACCATTCCTCGACGTCACCCTTAAGTAAGAATGCAACATAAGTGATCTTTCTCTCATCATTACACTAAAGTATCATAGCTACTTTCTCAAACTTATTCAACCACATTTCTGCCTTCATATCATCCGATTCTCCATAAAAACTATACGACCCATGATGTATGAACTTATCAAACAAATTACCCCCTGCAGTTCCGCTACCCTCGGCTCTAGCGGCCTGATTACCTCTACCAGTTCCTGCCTGACCCTGTTGAGTCACAAGCTGAGCAATAGTGTTCATAACAGTGACCATTGTAGCCATAATATGTGCATTAGTCGGTTCCTGCCCCTGTGGTACATTCCCAGCTACTCCTGCATCTTGCCTAGGAGCTTCCTCCGATTCCCTTCTCGACCTTCCCCTCCTCCTCATCTCGATGCTAGAAGAATCCAGTGTTATAATAGGCAAATAGATGACACAAAAGATAGCACATTCATGTTTCAAAACACCTTATGCACATAAGACAACATTTAAAGCACTTAACATGCATCAAACATTAAACTTTTTCATATTCACACTATATCATGCATTAGACACTTCTTTTACATGCTAGCATGTTCTTTACTCAAATAATTATTCATTTAGGCAATTAGACAATCACATAGTCACACATTTCAACTTTCACATAAGGACCTCTACCCCACAAATCGAGGAACTTAACCCAGCTTCATGTATTCAAATAGCTCTGATACCACATAAATATAATGCCCCGAACCCAACCCCACGCTATAGGCCAAGTCCGAACCTGTTACACGGACAGAGTCTCCTCTATACCGTGGACTAACTGGTACCTATAAATAACCACATACAACTCCCGAACTACAATCAAACAACTCATACAACCCATCTTTCAATATTAACAAAGCTAACCAACTTCTCAAGGCCATCCGAGCCTTGGAACAACAAAATAAATATCATACAAGCATGCAAGGCATTTCTTTAAACTCCAAGTTATAAGTAGTATGTTATACTTATAGGCTAAGTTCAACTTTTTACCTATTTGACACACAAGCATGCAACAAAAGAAGTAAAGTCTAGTATCAATTATTACATGCCAACTACTTTGCTATCAACCATAAAAGATTACAACTTTGTTACAACTACCAAATACATACAAGACCACAAAGGTCTCAAAATGTACATCAACCAATATCTTTCACACAAGCTGTACATAATAGCCAACCTCAGCACACAAGAAATCACGGAAGTTGATCTATGTGAACTTCTTCCTCTTCCTCTACCGCTACTAGCTGGGGGTTCACCTCAGCTTCTCTTGAAACATGTTAAATGAGGAGTGAGCAACAATATTGTTCAGCGAGGGAGGTGATGCAGCATACCGGGGCGTGCTATAATGAGATGCAACAAAGACAATAACATATGCAACACAAAATAACAAAGTTAATTAGACAAGTATTTAACCACATATAAAAATGATACGGTTCCACTTTTATCTTCGGTCATGAACCATGAGCCAAGATCTTCAAGCAAGTGCCGGCAATCCCCTTATTCCTCCAAATGGGGTACTCTGGATGTACCCCGATCCTACGACCCATATCTCCCGAGGTAGGTCCGTTTGCCCCAACAAGGTGAACCACGCCTCTGGAGTAGGGGAGTATGCCTCAGCAAGATAGGGATTGGGAAACCATAGTAGCCGAAGGAGCACGGTAAGCCCGATGCTGCCCGTGTTACTCGACACTTCCATTCCCGAATAGGTTGCGTAACCCCGAATCAAGTCCACGAGAGCCAAGATTTACAAGTAACACATAAGAGGAACGACAAAGTAGACCGCCCTCATAGTTAAATACAATATAAGTCTTTAATCATGAAATAACAATATACACATAAAAGAGACAAAGAACATATATTTCCACAAACTCTTCAATTAGCTTGATTATACCTTAGACATGTATTTAAACACATAATAAAACATCTACAAGCTCATACAAGCACAAAGGTATCCATTTATCACTTTTCCCCCTTTTATAACTAAGCAATTCTTCTTCTCTATGGAATTCAAGGCCCAAAATCTACAATCTAATCATTCTACATTCCTAAGGAAGCCAAAAGACACATACCAAGGCCCTGAAAACCCGCTTTGGAGACAAAAGCTCAAGAAGATCCTGAGCGGGTTTTAATTACACCTACCCAATTCGGACCCTAATTTAACGCAATGAAAGCACCAAATATGCTTCCATGCCCCAAGAATACCTAATCTAAAGCCCAAATGTGCCCGGATTACGTTTCATGAAAAACCCCCTTTCAAAAGTTAGCTAATTTTGCATTTTAACTCAACTTTGGGCAAATTAACTACACATGGGCTTTCAACTAGTTTCAATAATGTCTAGAGCGTCTAAATAAAGCATCAATTCACTCTAATTAGCAAGTTATAGCAAAACCCTAAAATTTATCACTATTCATGATCTCTTTTATGTAGAGTACCTTCCTTAAGATATAAATTGTTTTTAGTTTACTCTTGGGTATATGATATTTGAAAGTTATCTCAACCATTGAATTTGGATTTTGTCCTTTAGAGTTTAGACTAAATTTCCTAGCAAATTAGTTTTAGAAATTAGTAAATATAGAATATCATTGCTCTATATAATATTTGGTAAATGACCTCAATAATTCTTTACAGCGTACTATGAACTCAATTAGCGTACCGAAAAAATTTGTTCCCGTTGTATCCTAAAACTCCTAAATGTCGTACGCCGTACTTGAACTCGTACCATGACTCACATCATACTGTAAATCTGGTAACTATGGTTGTGATTTTGCGAATCAAAACTTAAGAGAACCGCCACCTATGTTCTCATTTTTTTAAAACACTTTTCTCTCTGAATTTACTTAATACTATCCGCGACACGAGCTACGACAATACTTTGAACGACAGTTGTATAACCACTGTGTATTATTTAGTGGCATTTTTAAAGGCAAAAAAACGCCGCCAATTCTCTGTTTTTTGTAGTGATGGTCCCTACCTAAAATGGAATATTGATCCAGATAACACTTATTTGGAAAATTCTGCAGTAAAATTGAAGGATATGAAGTGGAGAGGATTGGAGGATGAGTATAAAGATACTCAAAATATAGATGAAGTTTGAGGAATTTCTTCAAGTGCTTCACCTACTACACCTCACAAAGATGCTGCTAAGCCTTCAAGTCGAGCAAAAAAGGGAAAGGAAAAGGATAAAACAACCTGATTTTATTTTTAAATTCTTGTCAGAGCAATTTAAAGTACTATTTTTTTTATCGTTTTAAGTTTATATTACTAATATGTAGAGTACATTCCTTAAGATATAATTTTTTTTAGTTTACCTTTCGGTATATGATATTTGAAAGTTATCTCAACCATTGAATTTGGATTTTGTACTTTAGAGTTTAGACTAAATTTCCTAGCAAATTAGTTTTAGAAATTAGTAAACAAAGAATATTATTACTCTATATAATATTTGGTAAACGACCTCAATAATTCTTTACAGCGTACTATGAACTCAATTAGCGTACCGAAAAAATCTATTCCCGTCGTATCCTAAAAATCCTAAATGTCGTACCCCGTACTCGAACTCATACCGCGACTCACATCATACCATAAATCTGGTAACTATGGTTGTGATTTTGCGAATCAAAACTTAGGAGAACCGCCACTTAAGTTCTCATTTTTTTAAAACACTTTTCTCTCTGAATTTACTTAATACTATCCGCGACATGAGCTATGCCGACACTTTGAACGACAATTGCGTAACCGCTGTCTATTATTTAGTGGCATTTTTAAAGGCAAAAAAAATCCGCCAATTATCTATTTTTTTGGTAGTGATGGTCCCTACCTAAAATGGAATATTGATCCAGATAACACTTATTTGGAAGATTCTGCAGTAAAATTGAAAGATATGAAGTGGAGAGGATTTGAGGATAAGTATAAAGACACTCAAAATATAGATGAAGTTTGAGGAATTTCTTCAAGTGCTTCACCTACTACACCTCACAAAGATGCTGCTAAACCTTCAAGTCGTTCAAAAAAGGGAAAGGAAAAGGATATAACAACCTGATTTTGTTTTTAAATCCTTGTCGGAGCAATTTAAAGTACTATTTTTTTATCGTTTTAAGTTCATATTACTAATATGTAGAGTACCTTCCTTAAGATATAAATTTTTTTAGTTTACCTTTGGGTATCTGATATTTGAAAGTTATCTCAGCCATTGAATTTGAATTTTGTACTTTAGAGTTTAGACTAAATTTCCTAGCAAATTAGTTTTAGAAATTAGTAAACAGAGAATATCATTACTCTATATAATATTTGGTAAACGACCTCAATAATTCTTTACAGCGTACTATGAACTCAATTAGCGTACCGAAAAAATCTATTCCCGTCGTATCCTAAAACTCCAAAATGTCGTACCCCATACTCGAACTCGTACCATGACTCACATCATACCGTAAATCTGGTAACTATGGTTGTGATTTTGCGAATCAAAACTTAGGAGAACCACCACCTAAGTTCTCATTTTTTTAAAACACTTTTCTCTCTGAATTTACTTAATACTATCCGCGACATAAGCTACGACAACACTTTGAATGACAATTGCGTAACCGCTTTCTATTATTTAGTGGCATTTTTAAAGGCAAAAAAACGCCGCCAATTCTCTGTTTTTTTGGTAGTGATAGTCTCTACCTAAAATGGAATATTGATCCAGATAACACTTATTTGGAAGATTATGCAGTAAAATTGAAAGATATGAAGTGGAGAGGATTGGAGGATGAGTATAAAGATACTCAAAATACAGATGAAGTTTGAGGAATTTCTTCAAGTGCTTCACCTACTACACCTCACAAAGATGCTGCTAAACCTTCAAGTCGTTCAAAAAAGGGAAAGGAAAAGGATATAGCAACCTGATTTTGTTTTAAATCCTTGTCGGAGCAATTTAAAGTATTATTTTTTTATCATTTTAAGTTTATATTATTAATATGTAGAGTACCTTCTTTAAGATATAAATTTGTTTAGTTTACCTTTGGGTATCTGATATTTGAAAGTTATCTCAGCCATTGAATTTGGATTTTGTACTTTAGAGTTTAGACTAAATTTCCTAGCAAATTAGTTTTAGAAATTAGTAAACAGAGAATATCTTTACTCTATATAATATTTGGTAAACGACCTCAATAATTCTTTACAGCGTACTATGAACTCAATTAGCGTACCAAAAAAATATATTCCTGTCATATCCTAAAACTCCTAAATGTCGTACTCCGTACTCGAACTCATACCACGACTCACATCATACCGTAAATCTGGTAACTATGGTTGTGATTTTGTTAATCAAAATTTAGGAGAACTGCCACCTAAGTTCTCATTTTTCAAAAACACTTTTCTCTCTGAATTTACTTAATACTATCGGCGACAGGAGCTACGACGACACTTTGAACGACAATTGCGTAACCGCTGTCTATTATTTAGTGGCATTTTTAAAGGCAAAAAACGCTGCCAATTCTATGTTTTTTTGGTAGTGATGGTCCCTACCTAAAATGGAATATTGATCCAGATAACACTTATTTGGAAGATTCTGCAGTAAAATTGAAAGATATGAAGTGGAGGGGATTTGAGGATAAGTATAAAGATACTCAAAATATAGATGAAGTTTGAGGAATTTCTTCAAGTGCTTCACCTACTACACCTCACAAAGATACTACTAAACCTTCAAGTCATTCAAAAAAGGGAAAGGAAAAGGATATAGCAACTTGATTTTGTTTTTAAATCCTTGTCGGAGCAATTTAAAGTACTATTTTTTTTTATCATTTTAAGTTTATATTACTAATATGTAAAGTACCTTCCTTAAGATATAAATTGTTTTTAGTTTACCTTTGGGTATATGATATTTGAAAGTTATCTCAACCATTGAATTTGGATTTTGTACTTTAGAGTTTAGTCTAAATTTCCTAGCAAATTAGTTTTAGAAAATAATAAACAGAGAATATTATCGCTCTATATAATATTTGATAAACGACCTCAATAATTCTTTACAGCGTACTATGAACTCAATTAGTGTACCGAAAAAGTCTATTCCCATTGTATCTTAAAATTCCTAAATGTCGTACCCCGTATCCGAACTCATACTACAACTCACATCATACCATGAATATGATAACTATAGTTGTGATTTTGCGAATCAAAGAGAAGGTTTCTGATCTACCGCCTTTGCTATATTCTGGTACAGTCGGCTACCCAATAGAATCGTATTTGAAAAATCCATTGCCAACAAACAGTGAGGATGTTTGCTTGGCAAGCAGCGCATGGAAAAATTGCAACCTTAGATTAGCTTATCAAGAAATGTCGATCAGTAATATCTATAGCACATTTGGAGGAGTAAGAGAAGACGTGAATAGAAATGTTTGCTTCAGAACCAAAATATTAATCTTGCAGAACTCACAGCTCTCCGAAAAGGTCTCAAGAAACCAGTGAGGATGTGCATTGACTGTCTCACAATTGAATCTGATTCTTGCCTTGTCATTAATCTCATGCGGAATGAGGTACCTTCCACTAGCTCATGAAAACTCTTTATTGAAGATTTCCAAAAGATTTCTAACGAGAAGAAGGGGTTCCGCTTGGTCTATGTGTATCAAGAAGCTAACCAATATATAAATTGGTTCTTCAATTATGTCTGAAGTTAGTGGTAGAGTCAGATACCTGGATTAGGTAGGAGGCACTATGTGGTGGAGTCAGTAATCGAGGTCAGAGACACTCATTTATGTAAATTTATTTTATATAAATTATATAATATAAAAACTATTTTCTATATACTTAGAATCATGATTTTGATTTTGATGATAAGATATTACAATATTTAAAAATAAAAAATTCACAGGTATTCAAAACTGCACTAGGATAAGCGGTATTATTGAACTAGACAAAACAACAAGCAATGAAACCAAACACGGCTAAAGCCCCTAAACTATAAGATAAGTAAGCCTCTCCAGACCATACAAATGCTCGCCGAGCCCATGTGAAAGGTTTTCTGAGCACCTCATAGTATTTTCGGGACGTCCGAAGATGAAGATTCGATTATCTCTGTATGATTTCTCTTGCACTACCCCTTCCAATGGGTTTCGTTGTTTAATTAAAGACACAAAATAATCAATTAAAATAAAAAATAATCTAAAAATTAGGAATGAAAATAAATGTACCATTAAACTAGAAAAGTTTATCTTAAATGATAAAAAAAATTATAAAAATAAATGAAACAAAATTTATACACAATGATAAACACAGATAGTCTCCAAAATATAAAAAATAAATTGAAAACCTATCTAAGAATAAGAAAATAGAGGTGAAAGAGGAAAGAACAAAAAAAAAATAAAAGAGTATAAAAAAAATATTTTTTTTCCCTAATTTTAGGGGTTGCATGTGCACCCCTGGAACCTACTTGGCTCCTCCAAATTCTACAAAATTCAGATAGTGTCGCATCCTCTTTTAGTTCTTTTTGAAAAGGATAAAATGTTTGAAAAATCCCCTAAAATTATTAGTTTCTAATCTAACTTAACCTCCCAGAAAAGGAAGGAAAAAAAAAGAAAAAAAAAGAATGAATTCAAGGGCGTGTGTATTATTAGGGGAGAGGGACCGGTTTGATTGATTGCCTTTATTCCACATTATTCTAGCTTTTAATGACTAAAAAATATTCACGGCTGAGAATAATTCATGTACTAAATCAACGGTTTTCCGTACGTGAAACTAAATACCCACTCTTCACCCTAAATGCATACCTAACCACAGATGACGTACTTGATGACGTAAGTAATACCCAACGATGTAGCGTGACAGCTTCGCTAGCATCAGCAAGACGACTTCATTGTCCTAACATCTCAGCAAAGGCAACTAAATGAATATAAAAATAACAAAATATTATTTTAATGTTATATAAAATAACCAACCGACAATGCTAACCCCACAAGGGCCACAACAACTAATAGACAACTATATTAATCAAATTTGACAATTTTTCATTTGTCTATTAATCAAATTTGACTTTTTTTTTTAATTTAAAGTTTCTTATTTTTTTTAATTTTAATTTTTATCTAAAAATACTTTAAAAAATAAGTCAAACATAATAATTTTAATTTTTAAACTCATAAAAAATACTTTTAAATATAAAAAAATTAAATCAAACAAAACTTTTTTTACGTCCACTTTTTTATAGGCAACTAATGAAAAAGACTAACTTGTATGACTTGAGGAATATAAATAATACATGCATAGAGAATCTATTCCTAAAATGGATGACTGGCTCTAAAATGGGATTGGGTCCACACTTCGTCCAGCTTTAACTTTTGGAATAGTTTTCAAAATGCATAAAAAATGAATAAATAAATAAATTAAATTCCAATTAAATTAATGCCGCATGAGAATGCAAATATAATATTAATATCTTGACCAACTAAAAAAATGAAGTCACCCCCACGGCCCCTCCCCCACGCCTCTCTACATGCGAAACTTCTGTCTAGAACACGTGTGGGGACCACTGGAAGTCTAATGTTGCCTAGAAAAAGAACCGTATTGACTTCCTGCATATGGAAACTGTAAAAAAATAAAAAAATAAAATAAAAAGTCAGTGAGCATTGGATTCTAACATCTAAGGCTCTGATTATTTTGTGGTTCTGTGTGGATCTATCATATATATGCTGAAAAATCTTGGTTATATATATATATTTTTCTTTTGGGAAATTGCAAAAAATATTCATTGCTTATTGTCTGAAGTTGCACTTTGATCTGGCCTCTTTGTGTCATTCTCATTATTTATAGATTGAGTTGTTGAAAATATGTTGGCTAGAGCTGTGGTAGTTGGCACCTCAGGGGTGAGGTTTTCTTTATATTCATTCAGATAGCCGACACCACCTAGTGAGATACGGGTTCGGTTTGGTTTAGTTTCAAGAATTGCTCAAATATGAGCTGAAAATGGTATGTGGTTTTGTTGCTTGTGAAGTACTTTTCACCTTTGTGTTGGTAGTAAATTTTACGGTCAGATTTTGTGTATGTAAAGAGAAATAAATGGAAATAGAGTTACATCAAGGCTTGTTGCTTGGTTAACTGTATTGGGTATATGTAGTCTTGCTCAATTCAATTTGTTGATGTTTATAGAAATTGTATGTGTTGAAGGGTGTAATTGTTTAGGTGTATACTGGGGGTTGTATGAGAGAGTCTTGAATATTTTTATGAACAAGTCTGATTAATGGGGAGTTTTACTGAGCCATCATCATCCATAAGCTTTACTTCATCTTCCCATACATCAAATGGCTCTACTGGTAATACAATACATGCCTCCCATGGCTCCGAACCGGGGACTAATCTTGAGATCATCAGTTTAAATAAGCTCAGCAGCCACTTGGAACAGCTGTTGCTCGATACCGGTTCTGATTTTACTGATGCAGATATTGTAGTAGAGGGCATTTCTGTTGGTGTTCATAGATGTATAGTAGCTGCTAGGAGTAAATTTTTTCATGATCTGTTCAAGAAAGGAGAGGCAAGTTCTGGAAAAGGAGATAAACCAAAGTATTGTATGAAGGATTTGTTGCCTTATGGCAAGGTTGGATACGATGCCTTTGTCATTTTCTTGAATTATTTATATACGGGGAAATTGAAGCCTTCTCCTCCTGAGGTGTCGACTTGTGTTGATAATAACATATGCCCCCATGACGCGTGTAGACCTGCTATCGATTTTGTAGTTGAATTGATGTATGCATCTATAATCTTTCAGGTCCCGGAGCTGGTGTCACTCTTCCAGGTAGATCATTTATCCATTTTAATCTTCAATTACGTTACTACTTGTGCTTGTTTCTCACTGTCTAAGTACACATCTCATAATTAGCATATCAATAACACTTTCTTTGCAATAGACTTGCTCTCTTATCTTAACTAAGTTCATGGCTAATTGTCAACTACATTTTACCCGTTCCTTCTCTTCTCTCATAAACTAGTGTGAGTTTCTTCTCGTAGGAGTTTCCTGGTAAACTTATTGAAAATCACTATGGTCCAGTGGTATACACAATTGAGCAAATTGGTGATAGGGACTAAAGAGGGATTTTGGCTGCTTCTGGAAAGACAATTTTGATATAGAAACAGGATTTTTGGATCGACAAGATGGACTTTAATTGTTGATAAAATGGGAAACTAGACTCAAAACTATGAAAGTTCTTCTATTCCTAGTTAACGTAAGTCTGTTTGAATCAATGCCTAGTTAAAGTAAATATTCAAGTCACGGAGCAAAAGAAAGTAACTATTCAAGTGACTATGTTTATTAGGCATTGAAGGTAAGACAGAAGTTGTTATTATTGTGTATTTAATCATTTCATTCAGGATGCCTATGATGCAAAAAGGTTGCATTCGCAAGTTGTTAAGCCTTTTAATTCAGTTTAAGGAAAAGTAAATATGCAAAGATTATGCAAGGGTTTTTTATATCTCAAAATAAATTTACAGCTTATGTATTAAGTGAATCTGCATCTGCTTATGAATTCTTTCCCATGTGAGGCTTGAGCTGCATAGAAATTATCAGGAGTATTGGTTTCCCACTGAATTATGTCTTCGACAAGCCAGTTGAACCATAGAATTCATTTTCTGCATAGTCTGTAACAAGGAACTTTGACTAAAGGAATACATGTCCGAGTATAAACCTTGAGGTCTTAGGCAATTATCAGCAGTACTCTTTCTGCAAATATTTTTCTGCGAAAATGACAGTTAGTTCTGATTTTGAATGTTGGCTGTAGCGGCGACTTCTCAACTTTGTTGGCAAGGCTCTTGTAGAAGATGTCATCCCAATACTTATGGTTGCCTTTCATAGTCAATCAAGTCAGCTTCTCTCTCAATGTGTCCATAGAGTGGCACGATCAGATCTTGAAAGCATATGTATTGAGAAAGAGGTTCCCTGTGAAGTTGCTGAGAATATCAAGACACTCCGACTCAACTTTCAGAAAGATGATGAAGATAACATTAGAACAATAGATCCCTTACGTGAGAAGAGTATCAGGAGAATTCACAGGGCTCTGGACTCAGATGATGTTGAACTGGTTAAACTTCTTTTAAGCGAGTCCAACATAACCTTGGATGAAGCCTATGCTCTCCATTATGCTGCTGCCTATTGTGATCCTAAGGTTGTATCTGAGGTACTTGGTCTGGGTCTAGCTAATGTTAACCTCCAGACGTCTCGGGGTTACACTGTGCTTCACATTGCTGCTCGGCGTAAGGAGCCATCAATAATAGTATCTCTTCTAAATAAGGGAGCCTGTGCCTCAGATACAACACTTGATGGTCAAAGTGCTGTTAGTATCTGCCGTAGATTGACACGACCAAAAGATTATCTTGCAAAAACAGAACACGGAAAGAAATCAAACAAAGATAGAGTATGCATTGATGTTTTGGAAAGAGAAATGCATAGAAATATGATACCTGGAGATTCACCACTTTCTATCCCAACAATGGCTGATGATATCCACATGAAACTGCTCTACCTGGAAAACCGAGGTAACTTCTTGCAGATGGTAACTCTTGGATTTCCCTCTTTTTGCCTGCTTAAGATTATGTTGATAATGCTCATAGTTTGCACCTCTCCAAATGATGGTCATGGCTCTTCTCAGGTGTTTGCTGCTGCAACAACTTAGCAATCATTGTTTTTTATTAGTGAAATTTTGTTGCTCATCCTATCTTTGAGGGCTTAGCATGTTTGCTATCACACTGTGTTTGAAAAGAGATCACTGGATGCATATGATTCATTGTTTGTTATTCTAACCCACACATTCCAAGCAAATTAGTTTATATCAATTGCTTATGTTGATGTCTCTTCATGAAAGAGGCATAGTTCTTAATTTGTTTGCGGAACCTGGTTGGACTGCAGCCAGTGTTGAAATGAAGTCCTACAATCCTGTAATTAGTATTCGTGGTAGTATCTGGGAATAAATGATTTCCAACTCTTCTATCATGGGGGATCTGTGAAGTTTTCACTTTGTTATATGTTTAAAGAATGAAAAGAAGAGCATAAATTCCACCTACATTGCTTTTTTCTAAAGAATGGATCTACTTCTTAGTTCTTATTCTGTTTGGACTCGTTTTTTCCCCTATTCTGATAAGTCTGAACTCATATTATCGTAGTTTCTTCCCTTCAGTTTCTTCTTTCTTACATTCATGATGGTTATGGATGATCCTGCAGTTCTAAGCTTCTTTTACCAAAATCCTCCCTTGCCCTCCCCCAATCAAAGAAAGAAAGAAAAGAAAAATGAAGAAATCCTCCTTTTTTTACGCTTCATGCCAGTTAAGTTTAGGCCTTTTGTAACTAGCTGTCTAGATTTCTTGTAAAGGATTCCTAATTTTTTTTTCTTTTTGATAGTTCTTTGTATATTTAGTTGTATATAAATTCAGGTTCTTGCTTTTAACTAGAATAAGAAATCTCCTCATTGTACATGTCAGTCCAGATCCGTGTGCCTGACTTTGAAAATTTTGCTCTACTTAGCATGTTGTGTGTGCATCTTTGAAGAGGTTATACGAAGAAATTAAATAAATATTGAACTCCTCTCTAACAACTCAAACTTATAAATAGGGTGGTCACTTCAATATATTTCTTAATCAGTATAACTGTATGACGGATCTCCTAAGATATATTTACATGTGTTTACCTGGAATTTTACAATAGTGAGTTTGTTTGATCAATAATAAGACTAAAGAAACATTCCATTCTGGATGTTAATGAGAAATAAGTCATGGCAATCTGGAATTGAATTCAATGGTTCACGTCCAGGAATCGGAATTTCTGGTAAGGATGGAAGCTATAATACCGTCTTAAACTTAAAATTATTCAAAATTTTTAAAAAGTAACACCTTTGTTCTAGTATTTTGCAAAGGAACCTACTACTGTATGATATAAGTTTGCTTTTGCTGTTGCGCGTACCTAGCTTTGATGTGTTCTTTAACATCACTCTATAATGCCTTATTCATGTGTTATTGATTCTAAATTACATAGCAACATAACCATATATTTTTATGTTGCAGTGGCATTTGCACGGCTTCTTTTCCCTACTGAAGCTAAAGTAGTCATGGAAATCGCACAAGCTGAGACAACATCTGAGTTTGTGGGTCATTTTGAATCAAAGGGTTCAAGTGGAACCTTGAGGGAAGTTGATTTGAATGAGACACCTATAATGCGGAACAAGAGACTTCTTGAGAGGGTCGAAGCCCTCTCAAAAACAGGTATTAACGAGTTCAACTTCAGTCTTCCGGACTTTCAAATTGCTCAATATCTTTTTGGATTAAGTTGCAGGATGGTGGCATTTTCCCATCTCTTAGTGTATGAAGTCAGATTCTTAGTTGAAAATAATAGAACACAGAGGGTAGGACGGGAAGGGGCAAGAGGAAGAGGGAGGGAGGAAAAGAACACATACGAATTTTTTTTACGGAAACTAATACTTCAGGGTATGACCAGAAACAAATATTAAAAAAAGTTAAAACACCGAAAACCTGAGCAATCAATGCATCAATTTGTTGGTCTGAAAATCTTTATCAAACCGAGTTACAATATGTTATGATCATGACGAAAAACTGGAGCGAGGGAGGGAGGGAGGGAGGACAGGAGGGAGATAACCTCAAATTAATAACCTAGGACTTTCTTTTTGGATCGTCGATAAACTAGCCCTTAGAATTTCGATTTTTGCTTGGATTAAATCTGCAGACTTCTTACTAGGTTATCAGACACTTTTTGTTTTACTGGAAGCATTACAATTAAGTTAATAGCTAAGTAAGTCCCCTATCTACTATACGTCAAATGGAGGACCGATCTTCTGTGTTTCAGAAGCAGAGTTTTATCCTTTGAGCTTGGTAGCTTGTGCAAGTGGAAAGTTTCATTGCGTATGTTATTGTTATTGGGATTGGTTTAACCTCTCTGGTTTTCATTCTGGCAGTGGAACTGGGACGACGCTATTTCCCCCATTGCTCCCAAGTGTTGGATAAGTTCATGGACGATGACTTACCTGACTTATTCTATCTCGAGAAGGGAACTCCAGAGGAGCAAAGAATTAAGAGAGCGCGGTTCATGGAGCTCAAAGATGACGTTCAGAAGGCATTTAACAAAGACAAGGCAGAGCTTCAGAGATCCGGTTTGTCTTCCTCATCATCTTCATCTTCGTGGAAAAATGGCTTAAATCATAAAAAGAGAAAAGTGTGAGGACATGTCGGACAACTCAAGAGTAATCTTGAGCAGATGTAAAACTTTGGGCGAAAGCACAGCCGGACGCCTCCAAGACATGGCTTTCTTTAGAATATAGGGAACAAATTTACCGTCACTAAACATATTCAAATAGAGTCTATGACAATATTTTTGTAGCGAATTCAGACCACCTCTTCATGTCAGGGTATTCAGTTTCCTGATAGGATTCTACAACATAATCTGAAGAAAGCAATATGATTGTATCGGAAAGGAAGAAATACGACCGTATATGTAACCTTTCCATTGCTCCTGCATTATGGCACTGGTCACATTTCTCTGCTTGTGCAGCAAATTTGACAGGGCCAAATGTTCATTCTGCAGTGCAATGCAAGTATTATCTACAATCTGAAAATGGAAACATCGACTGGGCTGCTTCAATAAAGCACTGATGGAGGAGTGTTTTTGGCTATGCTAAAAAGATTATGTCAAAGCCAATTCACAAACCGCAATTCAGAAAAGGTACCTAAGTTGTTACTAAGATAAATCATAAAGTCTGTTCACAGTCAACTACAGAAAAGTGTACTTTAACATTATACCTGATTTCAGTAATTGTAGTATGAGATCAAAGAAGGGAAAGCACAAGTTGGACCAAGAGACTAAGAAATGAGTAGAAATTAGTGTATAAACTGCAAAAAATAAGAGACCACAGAAGACAAAGGGTCTGCTTTGAAACAGAACTCAAAAATGATTAAATGTAAACAAAAACAAAAACAAGAAAAGTATAGTATCAAAGAAAGGAGACGGGACGCTAGGACAAAGAACCTATAACTAACACAAAGCTCCAACAAAAACACGAGAAAATAGGGGGGTTGGGGAAGAGGAAGGGTAAAGGAGATCAAACAAATATGCAAGACGGGAAGAGAGAAACAAAAGGTAATTGTATTCTCTTGTCAAAGGACAAAATCCACCACCTCTAGGAAGGGGATTGAGCTGGGAGAATGTTCCTCCGTAGAGGTCAGGAAGTGTCTATCAGTCTGCAGGTGAAGAAGAAAACCACATTCTCTGGAAATATTAACATTCAGTCACTTTACAAGTGAAAATAAACATGCCAGTTTCGGAATTCCATCAGTCAGTGGACCTGAAAGAGGTGCATTTTTACCCATAAAAACCAAAAGGGGAATCTAGCCGATAGATGAAGATGATACACAGTTCAGTTAGTTAATCTGTCAATGCAAATGAATGACTTAAAAGTTGAACTTGGCTAGGGGAATCTAGCCGATAGATGAAGATGATACATGGTTCAGTTAGTTAATCTGTCAATGCAAATGAATGACTTCAACTTGGCTAATGAAAGTGGAATCAGGAATGTAAAAGAAAACCAAATAATTTTGAAAAGCAAAATAACAAAATGCAGATTGAAGAGAATTTCAGCTAATTCAGAACATGACAGACTTCAAGCATCAAGTAATGAGCTTCTTCATTCTTTTCTTTAGGGAATAAGTAATACTCGGTATCTAATCAGTTTGTTACAAGCAAAACTGGATTGCTACATCCAAATGAAAAGAGAAAAAGAATTATTATGTAAGAATACAAAAAATTCATACAAGTAACATTAGCTAGACTGCAATGATTTTTTTAAGCTTCCCCACATAGCTGGACCTTCCGGATGTATGTCAACAAAGTATCTTTCAAACCGTGCATCAGAACATGCAAGAAGTGTGCTCACTGATAACATGGGCTTTGCTGCACCTTTTTTTCTCAGCCAGTCATACATTGAGAATCTAAGATTTATCCTCTCCATGTCATAACATAGATATGAGGGAAAGCCCTGAATGGATTCCACCGGATACCCCAAATTTCTCAAACAATCAAGTTTCTTCTCAAGCACATCTTTTGTCTGGTTCACAACTGAAGGTGCTTGTCTAATCATGTTCGATACAACATTCGGATCCAGACCAGCTTGGACCAGACAATCGAACCTCTCCTGCAGCTGATCTCCTCTGCCCCGAAACTTCTTTAAAGCTTTAGCCATCTCATCTGAATTTTCTAGATAACCTAATCGCAATAAGAAAGTCGTTTTCTCCAATAGCTTGCCTGGATCTTGGGATGCCATCATCTCTATCCTTTTAATGTTTGATTTTGAAGCCAAAGTGAACAACTTCAAAGGGTCTTCCCTTATAACTTTTCGCAATCTGTCCCTATCACCTTTAAAATCTCTCAAGACAGTCTTTGGCCCTTTCAGAGAGTGCAAACACAGAAGTTTTATGTGGTGAGACACAATTTTTGCAATGGTATCTGTTTCCATACCAATTTCAAACAAGAAATATAATGCCTTCAAAAGATTCTTGACACACTTTGGGGAGAGAATATCAGGATTTTCAGAGAACATAGCATAAGCATCATTCATCACTAGACCCAATTTCAGTAATCGACCAATCAGCACATAAATTTGCTTTCCAGAGCCTTCAAATAATAATGCAGGATTCGTCTTGATCAAGATCTGCATCTTCTGGTCATCATAACCAGTTTCAAAAAGGAAACACATAGTGTCAAGCACTCTACTCCAATTGCAAGTGTCTTTGCTCGATATATAACCTCCAATCCAGTCATTTTCAAAGCCCAACTCTTTTAACTTGTTGAGAACCCCAACAAGTGCCTTGTTAACATCACCAACCAAAAGTGAAGGGCAAGAAGTCACCAGCTTTATAACCGTTGGTCTACTTAAACCTAATTCCTCATAAGCCCGCAATTTTTTTGTCAAAATCCCAAACTCATATCTAAATATCTTTGTTACTTCCTTATAGATCTTCCCAATCTTAATCCGAGGAATCCCATAATCACAAAGAACATGAAAATTATCGAGCAAGACATGATCATCATTCAAAAACATCAAATCTCGGGGAAGAAGTGATGCAACCTCAGACCAGCTCAAACCCAAACTCTCCAAGAATGGTTCAAATTCATTTATCGGGTGGTATCTAAAGAACTTAGACAACACTCTAGATGCATCCTGCTCATTATCAACCTTGGAAAGCAAGCCCTGCAGAAAATGTGGTGAATTCTTGCTGATATGCTCAGCGTCCGTAAAGCTGAACCCTCTAGTACAATGCAAGTAGTCAAATAACGCAGCTTGTGCATCAGTTCTAGCAAGCCGCGAAATCCGACTAACACTAAGGGAAGCGACTGACTGACTCCCTGATTCACTGACCAACACTTTAGGATTACGAACAGGCCCAGAAGACCGAAAGCATTGTACTCTAAGCAATACAAAAGATGGATTACTTTGCAAAACAGAGCCTCTTTGACTACCAGAGGGGGACAGGAGCATGTGGTTGAGCTGAGATATCATTTTACTACATACCCTTTTTCCGATTTTTTGAATGAACATGGCAAACTGAATTATAACTTCCAAAAAAACAACGGCGGCACAGATAGTAAAATAAAAGTGTATATTTAGCCTCCTAAAAATTAGTGTAGCTCAGAACACTATACATTTTTAACTTTCTTAGCATTTGTAATGAAACTTTAGCTCAAAATATGACATGGGTCATTATCAAAATGGTGATATATATAAAAGAAACAACTTCCATAGTTGAAATTGAAGCAAAAAAAAAAAAAAAGAGAAAATAATGGTACCTTTTTAGTTCAATAAGATTGTTGTGGCTGTTACTACTTTTTTTTTTTTTTTTCTTGCAATGAAATTACTGGACAAGAAGATGAGATTTTTGGTGATTTGCAAAGTGTAAGGGAGACAGAGAGATGAAGCCTTGGTTTCTGGGTATTAGTAGAACCCTAGGAAAGTGAGAGGGGTTTTGGTTTGAAAATTATGACCATTTTCTTTTTTTTTTCTTCCTTTAATTGCATCAAGCCGCCTCATCTTTTGCATAATTACATGTATACCTATTTTCTTGTGCTAACAAAGTCCATTGAATTTCGAGAATTTAAAAATAGACCAGTATTTATTGTTCATCACTTCATATGATTTTAATATATACTACTATGTTGATTAAAAAAACATAATATATACTAATATGTTAACCTTTCAAGGATATGGATTCATTTGGCACCTTATAAAGATTTTTCTAGCAAATGATTTCTTTTCAGTTAGATTTTTCGTGTTATATTAGTTGGTGATACCTTATCATTCATGACCTACACTTTTCATTATTAGTATGTATAATTTATCTTATCAAGTGTTTACTTATCTTCAAATGATATTAAAATGTATAGAATGGTTTTATTTGTATGTTTTATCTAGAATTTTAATACATTTTTTAGATTCTTTAAAGAATTATTATGGGATAAATGATTATGACATAACACTATTTTAAAGTGTTGGCTTGATGCATAAATTTGATATTTTGATGAAAATAAATCTAAGTTTATTAATAATTGAGTGTGATTATACTCATTGCATTATTGCTTTAAACTCACACTTCCATGTCTCTTAAGGTCTAAATGAAAATCATGATGAGGTCAACTTGAATGGTTTAAGTCATACTTGAAGAAGAAAAAATAATCATTTATATTGCAAAGCTCAAGGAAGAAAAGAAACTCACACTTTCATGTCCCTTAAGCTCTAAATGAAAATCATGATGAGGCTAGCTTGAATGATATCAGTTGCACTTGAAGAAGAAAAAATGATCATTTATGTATGCAAAGCTCAAAGGAAGAAAAATCACAAGCTCATGAATCCTTGAAGACGGTGTGATGTCACAAGGATGGAGATGTGACTTCATAAGGTATAACGACTCTATATTTTGTGGTTTACCTTTGATTGCACTTGTAGTTAGTTCTTGATGGTGTTTTACAAAGTTTGATTCATCTAAAAAAACCATTTATAGCACCCACTTTTATGCAAAATGGTTTTGATTCTTTCTCAAGGGGTTCGAAAATATTTTTGAAGTGCTTTAAACAAGTTTTGAAATGTTCTTGATGTTTTTATTCAAAGGTTGTATTTCAAATGATTCAAGTTCAAAAAACTATTTTTCAAACTACTTGACTTGGCCAAGCAAACTGGAAAACCGACTGACTGCTGATCAATGGACCCGGTCGACCGGTTGATCTAAAGAGTCATCTCTGTGGGTGCCATGCGAGCTGATCAACCACCTCGCTCAACCGACCTTATCCAAATTTTGAAAAATAGTTGTTTTAAAGCCATTGCAACTTTGTTTATTTATATCCAAATACCCTATTTCAGCAAATCATCTCTTCTAACCACAAGCAATTACTCCAAAGATTACAAAGTCATTATCTTTCGTTAATTACATTATTCTAGAGCTATCACTTGTAAATCTTTGAGCTTTCAAGCGCGTTTATTATATCATTCAACTCATTTAGGAGTTATATCTTTGTAAACACATTTATTACACATCAACTTTGCTTGAATACACTTTTGTACCATAGAATGTTAGAATCAATATATTTAAAAGAATATTATAATCTATTGTAAACTCAAAGGCATAAAGTGATAGATTATTAGCTTTCATTAATTACATCTTCTAGAGCTATCATTTACAAATCTTTGAGCTTTTAAGTGCATTTATTGTATCATTCAACTCATTTAGGAGTTATATCTTTGTAAACACATTTATTACATATTAAGTTTGCTTGTATACACTCTTGTACCATAGATTGAGAGAATCATTGTATTGAAAAAAGTGTTGTAGATCCATTGTGGACTCAAAGGAGTGAGATAGTGGGTTGTTCGTTTCACCTACATTTGAAAAAGTTTGTTTTTTTCTTGTGGGCTTAAGAGAAGGTTGTAAGTTAGTTTTTACTTCACCAACATTTGAAGAAGTGTCATAGTGGAGTTTATGTGAAATCCTAAGGAGAGAAGATCAGGTAGTAGAGTAGGCTTGTTGAACCACTTGAAAATCCTTGCATTTGATCTTTTTAATCTCTATTATCTTTACTTTCATATCCTTGCACATATCGTGTTTGATAAATTGTCCGCTTCTTTAATCTTAGTTTAGCCCTCCCCTTTAGGGTTATTTGCTCCAACAAAAATGCATCTAATTAGTTCATCTGTAAATAAGAAAACACAATCAAGTTTTTGAAAGTTGATTAAATCACTTTTTATTTAATTTTTTTTATAATGGTCTTACATTCTCGCATTTTCCATAATGCTTTAAATTATTAATCAAGTATAGTTGACAGTATAGTCATATGAGATTTAGGAATAGCCTAGTGGTGGGTTATCCCCATTGAAAGTTGGAAGATCAGAGTTCGAATCTCATAGGAATAGGGGCAGAAAAGAGGTGGAGGGAAAAAAGTATAATTGACAGTGTTATTCTAATGGCTTATTCTTGTTATAAAAGCAAAATATACTATAAAAAGGGAACAAAATGAGACATTAGTATTGATAAAGTCACCTTGTTATGTCAAATATGTAAAGTGATAATGAGAGGTACAATATTAATTTTTTAAATAATTTTTCTTAAACTATTGTTTTTTTTGCTTTATCGTAACTATATGGATATAACCAATTATATGAGACTGGGCCAAAAAAATTAGGATCTTAATAAATTTGATAAGTTTATAATCTAAATTTACTTACAATAATATAAGAGTGTTTAGCTTCTTCATAACAACTTACACTACAAGAAAAACTGTCAAAAGCGACAGTCCGTTTCCTTTTCATCACCAAAAAAGCGACGAAAATGAGATGAAAATTTTCATACATGAATAGTGACAATTTTGAGACGGTTTGGAGATGACTTAGTTATGTCATCTGTTGTCATTGAGAGACGGTTTTATAAGTTGTCTCTAAATAGTAACTAACAAGATATAGTTTGGACACGATTTATCTATGTTGTCTTCAAATAGTCTCCTAATGACGACGATTTGGAGACGGTTTTATGAGTCGTCTCCAGATAGATGGTTTGGAGACGATTTAGTCTCCAAACCGTATCCCAATGGCGACGATTTGGAGACGATTTTATAAGTCGAATCTAAATAGTCACAAACAGGAGACAATTTGAAGGCGACTTATCTATGTCGTCCCCAAACCGTCTCTTGTTGGCTAAAACATATTATTTATAGTTTCTACATTACCTAAAACACTGAGTTTTATTATGGAATGTATTTATGAAATAAAATAATAAAGAATTACATTATAAATAAAAATTAAATTGTCCAAAATATCTAACATATAGTATTTAACGTAATCACAATATAAACAATTGGTCTTTCAAAAAATCATAAAATAAATGAATTCCGATAAAAGGAGGATTATAAATGAGCTTGGAAAGATAACATTAACTTTCAATTCCATATATTGATAATTAAGGATTACATCTGAGACGTAACAAAATATGTCATACCAAGTACATAACACCTAACAACGTACATAATCACAAGTACATAATACCTAACAATCGACATCATCACAATAATGAACAAGGATCATCTAGCTAACGAAAACTAAGTTGATATTCCTGACCTTAATATGCTAAACTGAATATAAATATTAGGGGAATAATTTGGGTAAATAAATCTTCAGCATTTGAGACTCAACTAGTTGATGACCTTGAGTTTCAGAAATGTAGTCGTCTTCCTTTGGTGGAGCATTAAGATCAAGCTGCGGTATCACACCTTTCTTCAAATTCTGTTCAGTTTTTTCTTTTGTGTTGTCCTTATCTTTATGAAGTGCTTGTAAGTCCTTATCTTTACCAAATGTAGTCGTCTTCCTTTGGTGGAGCATTATAAGCACTATGTGCTTGTAAGCCCTTTCAAAGCTTGTATCCTCAAGAATTTATAAACTCAAAAATAAAATAAAATTTGTAGGTTCCTTGATAATAATTGTCTTTCTCAAATTAACTTTTTTTATAGGAGCTTATTACTCAAAAACAAAAGGAAGGAAAAATAGGTTGCTTACAACAAAGCTAAAAAAGAATATTTTTAAAGCTCTTTCTATCGAAGTTGTCAGACACTTCAAAACATATTAAAATCTTCAAATAAGCTAATAAACTACTTTGACAGAGAAATAAGCTTTATCCAAACACCATTTATTTCTTTTAGGTTGGGTAGTAAATGTTAGAATTAGGTCCAGGAAGTAGAAGTCTGTTAGGTTTTCTTTTGGGTTGAAGATCATTAACTTTTCATCAATTCTTAATGGAAAAATATAAATATTAGTGAAAATAGCCCTTGGGATGATATAGTCAATTTTAGGAAAATATTGGTCTCCTACTTAGGGGATCCATTGGAGCTAAAGCTATTATAAGACACTTCTTAAGGAGGGGATTAATTATTCATAAAATGTTTGAGAAAGACTCGGTTGCTTTAAGTTATATTGGAGAAATGTGATTGATGATATTTCCTTATCTTGGACCATGGTCCTTTAATATCTATTATTGGGTATCTCTAGATTGATGGAATAAATGAAGTTATTAACAATAATATATTTTTTGCCATTATGTGTAGACTTACTTACAAGGTCACAAGTATGGAACATAAGTACTCATTAAGTACTCATGGTCTTATTTATTTTTACATTCCACCTTTTGAGTGAGAATTCGAATTTATCAAATGGATTTTCACATGACAATTGAAAAATGATGGACTAACCAAAGAGGAACTTTGGAGTATCACTCGTGACCTAAAGATTGAAGCAACAAAAGAAATATTAGCAAACGTAAACACAATGCTAATTTTGAAGATTTAAATTGAGAGGAAATGAAACCACTTTACAAATAGATAAAAGGAAACACTTGAGCTCACTTCATTGCAGACACTAAAAGAGAAACTGGAATAGATGATGGCCAATAAACCGTCACCTATAGCTACGAATAAGTGACGACTGGCAACAGTTTTGCATTACAAATTTTGGTGCCAAAAATAGTGACGAATACGTGATAACTCAACGATGGATCATAAGGATCGTCGCTAATTTGTCACTAAATAATGATGACCAAGCAATAGTTAACAATTTTTCTCTATAAAATGTGCTAACCATCGCTACTATGTGACAAATTAGAAATGACCTAGACACTTTATAGTAGGAAATAAAATAGTGTCGCTATTTCATCGTTCATAAGCAACAATTGCCTAAAAATAATAATTTGTACACACGTCATCACTAATTTGTCACCAATTGGTGACTAATTAGTGACGAGTAATATATTCATGCTCGAAAATGTTAAATCTGTCACTAAGTTATAGCCATTTAAAGACGGTTGTTTGAATTTTTAGGAATTGCACTCATTTTTTAGAGTCGTCGCTAGTTTGCGACAAATTAGCGATGCTTTTGTAAAGAAAAATAGTCTGCATATTAACCATCACTAAATAGTCACCAATTGGCTATCATTTAGTGACGCATTGTAAGTTCCCACTCTTGAACGTAAAAGATGTCGCTAAGGTATCGCCAATAGACGACAAGGTAACAACAACTCTTTGAATTTTTAGTAATAGTACTCATATTATTTGAGTAGTCATTAATTGGTCGCATTTGGCAACGATCCAGCTACAGTCTTTATATTATAATTAAAAAATAATAATAGGGTTTAGGCGATAAACAATCGCCTAAACCGTCTCCTAACCCGATAAACCCAATTCACAGTGCCGCATTAGTAATTTTTTTATCTCTCATTTTAACTCTGCCATCTTCTTCCCTGTGCCACTACCATCTCCACCCATAACCACCGTGTCTCCTTCCCGCTCCACTGTCATTGCCAGCTATTACCACCGTGTGTCAATGCCACCACTGAGCCTTTTAGTCTCCCCTCCACCGCCATTGCCATCATATATCATTCTCTCCACCACCACTTCGTCTCCCCTAACTAGGTGTATTATTTATACATATGTATATATTTAGATATATGTATTTAAAAATACATATTATATATAGATAGATATACATATGTAAAATTTTATATTTTATATTTTTTTATTGTTATACTATTTTTGTATATTTATAATTTTTTTTTGTAATTATATTTATGTTTGTTTTTATTTACTATATTTTTTTATAAGTTTCATACTATATTATTAATATATTAAAATGCTATATATTATTGTTTAATTGTTAATAATGCATATTATTGTTAAATCGTTATTAATGTAAATTGTTAATAATTAATTATTGTTAAATTGGTATTAATATATTATTAATGTGTTAAATTGGTATATTATTAATGTGTTATTAATGTAAATTGTTAATAATGAATTCTATACTATTGTTAACTTGTTCAATTGTTAATAATGCATAACTTGGTATATTTGAGTGATTAATGCAAATATTGGAGGTTTTAGGGCGTGGCATAATTGGACAAAAAAAAGTATTTTTTTACGATTAACTTACTAGCGGACACATATTTTGTGTCATAATTTGGATGTGATGCATATTGGAAAGAATATTTTTTATAATGTTTTCAACACTGTAATGGCTATCAAAGGTAAGACAAAAGATAATTTCAAAGTGAGAATTGATATTTTGAACTTTTGTAATCGTCCTGAACTATGTATTGAGAAAAGGATGGCGGGCATTGCGAAATGAAGATGGGTGTATACGCACTCCCTATGCAAGTAAAAAAATGGTTCTTGAATAGGTTAAGAATGATTTACGACTCTTTAATGGATATGCATCCAATTTATTAAGGTGTATTGACATGAAAGAGTCATGATTGTCATGTTTTTATGGAGAGATTGTTTTCTATAGCCTTATGTGAGGTAATGCCTAGACATGTTTAGGATGCTTTTACTCAGCCAAGTACATTCTTCAAAGACATATGTTGCACAACGCTTCAAAGATAGGAACTAGAAAGAATACAATAAAATATTATCGTGACTCTTTACAATTTGGAAAAGATCTTACCCCCTACTTTCTTTGATTCGATGGAGCATTTGCTAGTATACTTGGTATATGAAGCAATTTGCAGTGGTCCTGTATAATATCGGTGGATGTATCATTTTGAGAGGAAATTCTATATTTTTTTTCCAAATTTATGTTAATTACACTTGCATTAAAGAGTATTTACGTGTGAAGATAAAAATACTCATGTAGTACAATTGTCTATAATGATATGTAAGTTCTTGTATCATTTGAAGATGAAAGTGAAGAATAAAATACGGGTTGAGGGATTTATATGTGAAGCTTATTTGATCCTCAAAATATCGACCTTTTGTTCTTATTATTTCAAAACGCACGTGGCAACTAAAACTAAAAATATTGGTCAAAATGACCAATATAATGACGTGGATTACCCTTAAGGATACTTATCTATATTTGTATACCGGAGTTGTCTATTAGGGAAGGTAAAATATCGGATGCTGGACGATCGAGAGCTACATGTGATACACCTTTATGTATTGATGAATTTCCAACTGAGATAAATTTTAATATGAACCACATATATTGCTTCCAGGATGTTTGAGGAAAATCTTTCCAGAATTTGTCCCTCATTGACTCCGGTACAGATTCAATATTGTATTGAATATCTCTTTCCAAAATAATTATCTGACCATATAAGTACATAACCAATTAATATCCTTTTGATGATTTCTATTATAATTAGCAAAGTCCAACTTAACATCGGGTAAACTTCATGTTTTGCAGCTAGCCTACACTAGTGGTGTAGATGATTGTGTAAAATGTCTTTCAATGTGACCAAGTAAGAGAATACGCTCATGGTCAAGGTACCTGGTCAACGGGTGCCAGTTTTATACTTTGGAATATGGGTCATCCAAGTCCGCGATCAACAGTGGAGTGTTTGTTAAAGGGACATATGATGGTAGTATTAAGGACGGTAACTATTATGACGCCTGAGAACATCACCGTACACCTTATTAACTGTTGCATCCACTATTTGCGCATTTCTTCTGTGCTTTACTTGTTGTCTTCTTTGGTTATTATTCATTCCATTTTTCAACTACTTAATTACCTTGAATTAGCATTTTTCATAAATCATATTAATTGTTTTAGGAATGAGAAAAATGTGCGTTTGAGCTAAATGCATTAGGAGCCTTCGTTTAGGAAATGATTTGTTGAAACTAAAGAATAGTGTTACGTAACAAAACTATGTGTTTCAATTATTTATCATTAAATGGCACATTAGAACTTGGTTCTAGCTAGCTACCCTCATCTTGGTAGTCAACTTATGCACCCAACCATAACCCCAACTTAATATATACCCACATAACACTTTATAACTAAAAAAAAAAAACACAAAAAAAAGAGTGCAAAAGCGGAAAACACTATAGCAGGGCCGAAAATTAGCATAAGAGGAGGAGGAGAGATTTTTTCTCAACAAATCCTCATTCCAAGCCAAGCCAAGCTAGGTGCAAGTGGTTTAGGGTGTTTACTAGCCTCCTAGGAGCTCCTACGCACAATAGGTGAGGGATTTCATATCTATTTTTACATTTGAAAAATGTTGCTCTTTTCTTGAATTCATGGATTTGCTATCAAATGCTTATGTAATTCTTAAAGATGCTTATGTATGTTGTATATAAGTAGTAGAGACCTTATTTATGCTATTGTTTGGTAGTTTAAACGGTTGAATTCGTCCGTTGATCGTATGGCATGAATAGCGACATTTTTCTAGTGTTTTATGGAATTGTGCGATATGGATTGATTCATTGCTTCTAGTAGGTGCCTTAGATGTTAATAAAGATAGTTTAATAGTCACATGACGTTGAATTGCTCAAAAATTGGCTAACAAATGAAATAAGCGACTTTTAAAAAGGGGTTTCGGGGTTAATACAAATTCAGGTTAATTTGTCCATTACATCTAGTGTTCTTAAGCTATATAGGTGCTATATATGCTTTGCTAAACCTTGGTTGAGTCTTGGTTAGGGTACTTGTAGTACAAACTCACAAGGAAAAAATTGGGACTTTTATGCTAAACGTGGGTAATTGGGTAGTTTCTAGAGTCCTAGGGGTGCCATAAGGGATAATTAAAAGTATGGAATAGCCCGCTCGCTTAACTAGAACATTAACTTGTGTTTGGAAGAAAAATGGCTTTGGTTACAAAGAAGTTTTGGGTCAAACGTAAATCTGGGTGAATTTGGTTGATATATTTGGTATTCTTAGGGTAAGTAGGGACTAAATGTGCTTTTCTAACTCTTAGTTGAGCTTTGGTTAAGATACTTGTAGTACAAATGCACAAAGGGATAATCGGGGCTTTTGTAGCTAATTCGGGTTAAGGAATGATTTTAAGGGTTCTAAGTGTGCCATAATGTGTAACTAGAAGATTAGAATAGTTAGTTGGTGAATCTTGAGCCTTAGCCTTCGGTTTAGAGTTAAATGACTTAGGATAACAAAAGGGAAACTCGGGGTTTTCATGCTTAGCCTTTGAATTAGCTTTGGTGCTTGTATATCTTGCCTTTACATGTTATTATATGGCATTTGTGAGCATTTCGTGAAGTTTCGTGATCATCGGTCATTGACCTCTTTGTGTTGGTATAGTTATTTTCATATTTAATGATTATATCTTGTTATAATGTTTATATTACTTGTACTTTATTAAGATCAAACTCTAATAAACATTGTATGCTAAGTGAGTAGGACTATAAGGTTATCTCATCTTGTTATATGATTGTTGTTTATTGTACTTCAAAGTCATTGAAATTTATAAGTTTTGATCGTATCTTAATGGTATTTGATGCTTGTAATATATCTTATCTTGTCTAATGATATGGTATGGTGAGTATTGTAGCTTATTTGTGTATGAATTATGAACTTGTGTGAATAAGTGAGTATAAATCTAGCTTCTAAGGTTCTAGGGTTGAGTTAAGTAAGAGTTGAGTTGGAATTGATATAGTTAATTGTCAAACTTATATGAACACCCTAGGCTTGCATATTCTAGCTAATTTGAGGAAGTTTGAAGTAAATTACAGCTATCTTCTTGCGTATTTAGCCAGACCCAAGGTGAGGGAGTTGCATCTTATTTGCATTTCTCTGTTGTATATAAATTATGTTGGATAATGCCATGCTATAAATGTTAGTTATTTAGTTTATATTGTTATCTTGCTTATATTGCTTATAAATTATCATGTATATGTTACTTGGCTCTTGTGATCTTGACTTGGGGTTGTGCAACCTTTTCGGATATAGTAGCGTCAAGAAACACGGGCGACGTCGGGCTTGCCGTGCTCCCTCGACCACCATGGTGCCTATTCCCTTTCTCGCTGAGTATACTCCACTACCCCAGATGCGTAGTTCACCTGCTGGGCATATGGAGCTACCTCAGGAGAAAGGGTCGTAGGATTGGGATACATCCGGAGTATCCCAACTTGGCGGAGTAAGGGTTTGCCGGCACTTGCGTAAAGTTCGTGGCTCGTGGTTCGAGATTGAAGACTTGAAGTGGAACCGTATCCTTTTTAATGTGGTTAATTACTTGACTATTTGATCTTGTTGTTTTATGTTATATATATATATATATGACTTCTTGTGATTGCATATTATATTGCACGTCTTGGTATGCTACATCATCTCCCTCATTGAGTATACATGTTGTATACTCACCCTTATTTTTAACACCTTTCAGGATCAGTGCTATAAGCTGGAAATGGGATTTCCTCCTGTGTGGCCTGCCTGCTCTATCAGTGTGTAGAACAAGGAAGAATGTGTACATTATATGCCTGTATACTATTTGAGACCTTATGGTCATAAATGTATTTGTGTTATCTTAAGAAATGTAATATTAAAGTTTTAGTCTTGGGTGATAGCTAGGTGCTAGTAGTTTGTAATAACTTCAATTGTTTATACTTCGGTTTAGTTGACTTGCATGCTGATAGGGATGAAATAGATTGAAGTTGTGGATTGTGGTCTTGTGGTTGTATGTTGTTGTTTGCAGGTTTCCAGATAGTCCTATATATAGGGAAAACTACGTCTGTTTTTTCCTAAATTTCGTGCCCGGGGTTTGGAATTGGGTGAGAATAGCATGATAAATAGGAGTCCCGGTCTCATGAGGAAATCAGGGCGTTACAACTATTATGGAACGTTGAATGCATTATTGAATTGGAATACAATAATCCAACATAGAAACATACTAGAGACATTCTTTTCAAGTGTGACTGATTTGATTTGTAAAAGGATAGAGGTGTTAAGGAACATCTTAAGTATCACTTAGTTGATGTCAACATCAAGAGGAAATTTTCAAAATATGAACCGTTTGTGTTAGCAGAATAAACACATCAAGTATACTACTGTAAGTATCCTATTGCTAGGAGAGACCGAATTGAATGGTAGGTTGTATGCAAAATAAGACCATGTAATTACTATGACATGCGCAAAGAGGAGTATGAAATGGAAAAAAGAATTAGCTTTTCAATCAGATGAGATGGATGTGCCTGTAGTACTACCACATGATGTAGAGTTACCTCCACTTTGTCATGAGCTGGGTGAAAACATTAAGGTATTGGAGGAGGATCTGAATAATTTACATGCTAAACATGAACAATAAGAAGAAGAAGAAGAAGAAGATCAAGATGAAGATGAACAAGAAGACAAAGATGAAGACGAACATGAAAATGAAGATGATGGTTAGTTATATATATTATTGAATTGTCTAAATATATATATAAACATATAATATCACGATAAATGTTATTTTATTTTTCAAGTTATATATATATGTAGCATTCAACAAATGTATTCAAATTACATACATACAACACACACACACACACACATACATATATATATATATATATATATATATATGTAAAAATTGCACCAATAGTCCCTATTATTACACACTTTTTCAAATTAGTCCCTATTATTTCAAATGATTCAAATCAGTCCCCATTGTTTCTATACAAGTTCAAATTAGTCGCCATTTTCAAAAGTGTCAATTTAGTACCTGATGTAAACAATTGGTGTTGAATTTAATAGAAATGAATTGTAACATAGAGGTAAAATAATAAAAGTCATATAATATCTTTATAAAATTTTAATTTAATCTCCAAAGTTTATAAATAAATTCAACTTAGTCCCCAAATTTTACAAGTAAATTCAATTTAATCCCTAAATTTATAAAAAAAAATTCAATTTCATCATTTCATCTTCTTCAATCCACCTCCTACCACTATTACAACCATTACTCCTACCACCACAACCACATTTAACATATATATACAATCACATAAAGCACAAAACCCTATTCACATACACACACAATCATATATAACACACAAACATCACTTACACACCCCATCATCACCGTCAGTACCCACGGACACCCAAAAATAATTCACATAAACACATAAAAATACCCTCATATATATCATACATATACAATAAACATATATACATATGTATATATATATATATATATATATATATATATACAACACATATACATACATATCATATATATATATGACACATACATACATATATATACAACACACACAGATACAAGGGTGGGGGTGTCGAAAATGGGAGTTGGTAGGTTGGGTCATCGTGGGTAGGGGTTGGAGGAGGCACAGGTGAGGGATGGAGGGAGGGCAGTGAAAGGGATGAGCTAAGGTTGTTTTTTTGGGTCTAGTATTTACATTATAAATTACAATCTCTAAATGTAACAAATAGCATGGCTGGGTTAGTGGCATAACACTTATTATCATTTAGAAGGTCTTAAGTTCGAGACTTTGCAATAGCAACTTTACATTTCGTTTTAGTAAACATATATATAAGGGTATTTTAATCATCTTATAGATTTTCACTTAAATATTTCACAGTAAGGACTGATTTGAACTTTATAGAAATAATGGGGACTGATTTGAACTATTTAAAACAATGAGGACTAATTTGAAAAAAATTATAACAATGGGGACTACTGGTGCAATTCACCATATATATATATGTATATATATATACACATATATTTGAATCTTGTCCAATGCAGTTGTATCATCGGGTAGATCAGATTAAGCTAAGGGCAGTAGACGATATATGCCTAATTGGCAACTACAACATTCGAGAGGACGCTCAGGAGTTAGACATGCATCTACCTTATCTTTAACAAGACAATCATTTGCTGAGCATTTTTCCACGACATATTTGTCAATACCAGGCTAAGGGATGACCAATGGTACCGTGCCGCCATTACCCCCACATGATAGGCCTTCTGCATCCAATTCCTTGACAGGTTTGCCACAATAATTAGATGATTTACATGTCGACATTGGTGGCACGCCTAGGGCCTGTTAGAGATATACCCTAATGCTATATAGTTAGATTACCTATATAGGGCATTTTGATGTAAATCTGAATGGCATGTTATGTAGATATTCATATTCTCCGTTCAATTATATGAATATTTCCTTAATGTTTTTCTTAGAAGAAATATAATCTTAAAGTGTTGAGAATTCAATGGCATATTTTTTCGATATGATAAAACATTCAAAGCATTCATAGTCCTTAGATTATTCGACTAGGACTAGAATAATCAAGTACGGACTATCATATGTAGTTACCTTTGATTAACATAGAGATGTTAATGATAAATGGTAGCAAGTGTCAAGCTGCAACAACATAAGGATGCGATTAACTCACATATGAGTGATCGTTAGTGGAACGGATCATTGAATGTGACCAGAATGACAAACTACATGACTTTGGATTAATAGTTTGTCATTTGTTGCAAATTGTGCAAATTAATCCTTTGACTTGAGAAATTACGGTTGTCAGCTATATCAGGGGCTAAATCTTGCGTTTGGACAATGCTCGCTTTCTTTGAGGGTAAGATACGACCTCTTGCAGTTTAGTTTTGTGATATAGAGACCGACAGGTAATTGTAAAGATAAGATCTGTTAACTTCCGAAAGTGAGGCGATGTGCTATGCGATCTAATGTCGGGTGTTTGAAATGAGAAATCCTCGGTCGGGGTAGTTGAACGATGGAAGGTGTTTTTCCATAGATGTCATATCTCATTCCACCGAATTAAATCTATGCATAGAATCGTTTAGTGGACTTAATCATTTTATGGTCCCCACAACGATCGGGACACTTTAATAGAAGGATTGGACTGCACGCTAATTTGAGACTGTAAATAGGTTCGTTGGAATTTGACTTCATTACTGTACATTCGTTGCTAGTGTGTCACTCATGAATATGAAGGTATTCCAAATAATGGCGAGGACATTTTCAGAATTGATCCTTTATCGTTGTACGGTCATGAACCTAGAAAGTCACACACTTAGGGTATCATGAATAAAGCATATTTGAACTTAGTATTGAGTTGGAAACACGTTAAAAATGTTAACGGTGTGATTTTGGACATTAACGGTTAAGTGGGCCAAAATCATAATTTTTCAAAGTTTTGGGGTCAAAATATAAATACTGAAAAGTATTAGGGCAATAATGCAAATAGATTGATCCGTCAATCTATAGTTAATTATTCTAAAGAGGTTTAGAATTAATTAATATTTGTCTTCACTAAAAGACAAACAACAAGTTGCACTAAAAGACAAAACACTAAAAGACAAAGCACAAAAGGACAAAAGACAACTTGCACTAAAAGACAAACAACAAGTTGCAAGTGAAATTTGTCCAAAATGCCCTCTTAGCCGGCCATGTGTAGGATGCTGACACTTGGCTTCTTGATTTGTTTAGATCATGACACTTGGCATTTGATGAACAAGTTTGTGCATCTATAAATAGAGGTGATGTCTTCATTCATTTTTGCTTGCTCTTGGCCGAAAATTACATAGTGTTTTGAAGCAAAATTCTCTCTTTCTCCTTTTGGTATAATCGGCCAAAGCTAGTAGAGTTAGAAAATATTTTGCTTCTAGTTTTTAACTCTAAATCACTCAAGCTCTTGGACTTAACTAAGCTAGCACTTCTATTAGTTAGTTGTCCTTTGCTTTTGGATACCTGTGGACCGACTAGGGCCTTTGCACTTGCGGAGGAGATTTGTCCGAGTCAAGATATTCCTTTCAAGAGTCTACATTGAGTTCTCCACACGAGGTATTCTTGTATTTCGTTTAAATACATATATATATAGTTGTATATGCTTTTATGTATTTTTCTTTTATGTACTAAGTTACAGATTTACTCTTGTGTTTATGTAATTACAAACTTGTTTACATGCAAATTTTAATTATTATTATTTCTGTTGCGCTTGTATATTTTTGTTATTTACATATCTCGAGACGATCCCGTTGTGCTCCCGCTTTTGAAGCTGACGCCATTATGCGCCTTCATTTTGAAGCTGACGCCTTTTGCGCCTTCATTATGAAGTAGACGCCTTTATGCGTCTTCAAGTGGTATCAGAGCCATGGTTTTGAAAGTCCATAATATGTACAATTGATCTAATCTTTTAATGATTATTTGACACGATTATGCAAAAGATATGAGTTGATTCCATCCTGCATGGAAAGATCGACTTTGATTGTAGCAAGCCAAAAGTTTTCTATGATCGGGCCTGATGATCCTTTTATATGGAGATCTCGATTTACGTGTCATATCGAGACTATATGGCTTGTGAACTCGGTTGGTCTTGGAATGCTTGGTTGATGTTAGAGTCAATTCTCTTTCATGCATGTTGTCAAAACATTAATAGAAGATTAGATGAACTTGTTTATCTTGGTATTTGATGCGTAAAGATGTTCGTTGATTATTTTCATTTAGCTTTGATTATCTATGTGATAAGTTTAATCTAGCTATATGTTGCATAAATGGTGAACTTGATCATGGATTTAGTGGATGCTCAGTTTGTAATTAAGACATAAATCTCATTTTATTTTCTTACTTTTGAGAGAACTATGTAGTGAGGACTATATGTAAATTCTCAAAATGACATGCAAGGAGGTAACTAGATGAATCCAAAGGAGTTGGAGATCTTGAAGACATAGTGATGTGTTTTAAGATAGTTTTTCCTTTTTATTCCAAAGTCTATGATCCACCATCTATACCTGTTGCATGCATTATATTTTATATGCTTGTTAATGTATGCATGATAAGATCTATTACAAAACTCCCAAGTGTGCAAATTAATATTAGATCTGTTGTCCTCCGCCATCCTAGGACTTAATGAACCCAAAGCGATCATATCCGGTCTTACCCAAAGGTAGAGGGACATGATTCGTACTAAGTTTAATTAAGTTGCTAGTAGAACATAGTGATGTGGTTGTCTTCTAAAATATAACAGCCAACATAGCCACAAAGGCTTGAGGCTATTGATTCAATTTGTCAGATAACTGTGAGATGGCAGGTCAGGTCTAACTGAATTACTTAATTAACATAGCCACAAAGGTTTGAGACTAAAGTAATTTAGGGACTGGATATGACCATAACCTTTTTTTGTGAAATAGAAAACAAAGCGTTGTTGACTATTGATATTTATATTCCAACATAGCCACAAAGGTTTAAGGGATACAAATTATTAAGAGAATTTGGTCACCCACTACTGGATTTTAACAAAATTCGCATTCTCGTTATGGGAGTATGGGATTCGATAAAGATAGTGGAATATACTATTTTTCTAAAGACCATACTTAAATAGTTATGCATTTTTACATCAACTAGTAGTCTTACTTTTTGTACTACTTATTTATGCAGTATTTTTTATAATGGCTTCTATTTCAAATCCCATTGCCCGTATCCTTGATAAAAATGCTTTGACCGGACCAAACTTTCCCGATTGGTTTGGCAATCTTAAAATTGTTTTGGGATTAGAAAAGTTTGAATATGTTCTGGAAAAGGCCCCTTCTGCTACCTTTCCTGAAACTGCAACTGATGAAGAGCAAGAAACATATGAGCTCTGGGTTGAACATGACTTGAGAGCAAAAGCTTACATTCTTGCTTCAATGTCAAATGAACTGCAAAAGCAACATGAGAAGATGTCTCATGCTGCTAGCATGATTCTGAACTTGAAAGAGCTATATGGTGAGCAAAGTGATGTTGCCAGATATTAACTGTCCAAGGAGCTATTCAAAGCTAGATTGGAAGAAAGTGGTGATGTCAGCAAGCATGTTCTCAGGATGATTAATCTGATTATTCAACTTGAGATATTTGAGTTTGACATGGACTATAAGTTGCACATGGATCTTATTATGCAGTCACTCCCACCTTCATTCAATTAGTTCATTGTGAATTTCCAAATGAACAAATTCTCTACTTCTTTGCTCGAGTTGGCCAATATGTTGACCACTGCGCAGTCACAGTTCAAGGGAAGGGCAATGAGTCTGTCCTCGTTGCTGCCTCTTCTTCTGGGTTTAGACCCAAGAATAGAAGAAGGAGGAAGAACAACAACAAGAAGAAGGACACTGCTTCTAAGCCCATAGGTATTGTTAAGAAGAAAGAAGCCATCCCTAAAGGGCAGTGTTATCACTGCAAGGTTGATGGCCATTGGAGAAGAAATTGTCCCCTGTACCTTCAAGAGTTGAAAGAGAAACAGGTTACCGTCACTGCGTGAGGTATAATTTCTTTTAAATCTGTGAATAAAACTAATTTTTCAATTAGTCCGGCTTGTACATCTTGGATTTTAGATTCTGGTGTTACAACACATGTTTGTATGTCCTTACAGAGTCTAAATGACAGGATAACACTTTGGAAGCGTGAGATTGTCCTGAAGGTTGGTAATGGAGCAAGTGTTGCAGCCCTTGCCAAAGGGAATGTTGAAGTTTGTTTGCTTGCTGGTCATGTTTTGCATCTTTCAAATGTGTTGTTTGTTCCAAATGTTGTTAGGAATATTATTTCTATTCCTAAACTTGTTTGTGAGAATTATGAATTTTCCTTTTCAAAAAAGAGCTGTAATATTTATTATAGTAATGAATATATCGGCTCAGCTACTTTGTTGAACGGACTTTATCATTTGAATTTGGATGAATGCATACATGTAACTTCAACTTCCACTTCAAATAAAGAACAACCAAAAGATATTCAAATTAATGTGAAACAATTGTGGCACTTGAGACTCGGACATATTAACGAGAAAAGACTAACATGGATGGCGCAAAATGAACTCATTGATTTATTGGGATGTGAATCCGGGCCTACATGTGAGTCTTGTATTCTCGGGACAATGACCAAGTCATCATTTGTTGGAAAAGGAATAAGAGCCACTGAATTGTTAGCATTAATACATAGTGATGTATGCGGGCCCTTTAAAGAAATGGCTCGCGGTGGTTATATCTACTTCATAACCTTCACCGATGACTATTCTCGATACGGTTATGTGTACTTAATGAAGTACAAATCTGAGGCTTTTGATAAATTCAAGGAATTTAAAGCTTAAGTAGAAAATCAAATGGGAAAAAGAATCAAAACCTTGCGATCTGATCGTGGGGGTGAATACTTAAGTACCGAATTTCTTGAATATCTTAAACAAGTTGGAATAACTTCATAGACTACTCCACCTACTACACCACTATTAAATGGAGTATTTGAACGTAGGAATCATACATTAATATATATGGTACGATCTATGATCAGTTACACCGATCTTTCAATTTCATTGTGGGGGTACGAACTTCTTACGGCAATTTACTTGTTGAATAGGGATCCAACTAAAGTTGTTCCTACTACACCGTATGAGATGTGGGTTGGTAGGAAACCAAATCTTAATCACATTAGGATTTAGGGTTGTTCCGCTTATGTTAAGAAACTTAAGATAGACAAGTTGGAAGCTAGATCAGATAAAGGGAGATTTGTAGGATATCCTAAGGAGACTAAAGGATATTATTTTTATTTTCCTGATGATGAAATAATATCAATCAGTCGAGATGTCGTCTTTCTTGAAAAGGAGTTTGTTCAAGAAGGAGGCAGAGGGAGGAAAATAATAATAGAAGAAGAGTCTTTTGAACCACAAATTGACCCAAATCTTGATCCTGAACCAATTCAACAAGATCCAGAACCAGTCATCACACAAGGACCTCGTAGATCTAGTAGAGTATCCCGTCCTCTAGAGAGATATAGTTATCTACTTGAGAAAACACCAGAGTTATTTGTAGTTGAGGATAAAGATCATTTGGATGATCCTACTGATTATGAGGAAGCAATACAAGATATTGATTATGAGAAATGGAGGCAGACTATGCAAACGAGATAGATTTCATGTATTCGAATGATGTTTGGACCTTAGTTGACCGATCTGAAGGTATTATACCTATAGGTTGTAAATGGATCTTCAAAAGAAAACTTGGAATTGATGGAAATGTGGAAACATATAAAGTAAAGCTGGTTGTGAAAGGTTTTCATCAGAAACAAGGTGTTGAATATGATGAAACGTTTTCACTAGTTGTCATGCTTAAGTCCATTCGCATCATGCTTGCTATTGCCGCATACTATGATTATGAGATCTGGCAAATGGATGTTAAAATTGCGTTCCTAAATGGCTACCTTGAGAAAGATATCTATATGGAACAACCTAAAGGTTTTAAATCCAACGAAGATCAAGTGTGTAAGCTTAAAAGATCAATTTATGGTCTAAAGCAAGCCTCTCGCTCTTGGAACATCAGATTTAATAATGAGATCAAAGAGATTGGTTTCATTAGAAATGATGATGAACCTTGTGTATACAAGAAGACTAGTGGGAGTATGACCACTTTTCTCATTTTGTATGTTGATGACATTTTAATCATAGGAAATGATGTTGGACAGATGATGTCCACTAAAATTTGGTTAAACAGCAAGTTCTCCATGAAAGATTTGGGAAAAGCCTGTTATATCTTAGGGATTCGTGTCTATAAAGATAGAACGAAAAGATTGATTGGCTTGTCTCAAAGTTTGTACATAGAGCAAGTTTTGAAGAAATTCAACATGGAGAGTTCTAAGAAAGGTCTTCTGCCTATCAGGCATGAAATACATCTTTCAAAGAATATGTCTCCCAAATTCGAGGATGAAAGGCAACGTATTGAATGTGTGCCTTATGCTTCGGCTGTTGGCAGTCTCATATATGCCATGCTATGTACAAGGCTTAATATTGCTTATGCTGTAAGCCTTGTGAGTAGATATCTGCCCAAATCCAGGAGAAGAACACTAGATGGCAGTGAAGCATATCTTTAAGTACTTGCGAAGGACTAAGGACCTTGCACTGATTTATGGAGGAGGAGAACTCCGGATAGATGGGTACCTAGATTCAGATTTTCAATCTGAAATGGATGATAGAAAGTCTACATCCGGATTTGTGTTTGTTTGTAATGGAGGAGCAGTAAGTTGGAAAAGTTCCAAGCAACCAGTTACTGCAGACTCCACTACGGAAGCTGAGTACATTGCTATATCCAATGCAGCAAAGGAAGCTGTTTGGATGATGAAGTTCTTGTTAGAGCTAGAATTGGTTCCTTCCATCAAGTTGCCAATACCGCTGTATTGCGATAACAATGGAGCTATTGCACAAGCTAAGGAACCTAGATCTCATCAAAAGTCCAAACACATTGAAAGGCGTTTCCATATCATTCAAGAGATAGTTGCTTGAAAAGATATAGTCTGCAGAAAGTTCTTACATTAGAAAATGTAGTTGACCCACTTACTAAGCCCATGAGTCAATCACAGTTAGAACGTCATCTTGAAAAGATGGGGATGCGATACCATGTAGATATGCACTGAAGTGGGAGATTGTTAGAGATATGCTCTAATGCTTTATAGTTAGATGACCTATATAGGGCATTTTGATGTAAATCTGAATGACATGTTATGTAGATATTCATATTCTCCGTTCAATTATATAAATTTGTCCTTAATATTTTTCTAAGAATAAATATATTCTTAAAGTGTTGAGAATTCAATGGCATATTTTTTCGATATGATAAAACATTCAAAAGCATTCATAATCCTTAGATTATTCGACCAAGACTAGAATAATCAAGTACGGACTATCATATGTAGTTACCTTTGCTTAACATAGATATGTTAATGATAAAGGGTAGCGAGCGTTGAGCTACAACAGCATAGGGATGCGATTAATTCACATATGAGTGATCGTTAGTAGAACAGATCATTGAATGTGACCAGAATGACAAACTACATGACTTTGGATTAAAAGTTTGTCATTCGTTGCAAATTGTGCAAATTAATCATTTGACTTGAAAAATTACGATTGCCGGCTATATCAGGGGCTAAATCTTGCGTTTGGACAATGCTCGCCTTCATTGAGGGTGAGATACAGCCTTTTGCAGTTTAGTCTTGTGATATGAGATCGACAGGTAATTGTCAAGATAAGATCTATTAACCTCCGAAAGTGAGGCGATGTCCTATGCGATCTAGTATTGGTTGTCTGAAATGAGAAATCCTCGGCCAGGGTATTTGAACGATAGAAATGTATTTTTCCATAGATGTCATCTCTCATTCCACCGAATTAGATCTATGCATAGAACCGTTTAGTAGACTTAATCATTTCATGGTCCCCACAATGATCGGGACATTTTAGCAGAACTATCAAACTGCACGCTAATTTGCGATTATAACTAGGTTCGTTGGAATTGGACTTCATCACTGTACATATTGTCATGATAGGTTCGTTGCTAGCGCGTCACTCATGAACATAAAGGTATTCCGAAAATTGGTGGACACATTTTCAGAATCGATCCTTTATCGTTGTACGATCATGAACCTAGAAAGTCACACACTTAGGGCATCATGAATAAATCATATTTGAACTTGGTATTGAGTTGAAAACACATTAAAATGTTAACGGTGTGATTTTAGACATTAACGGTTAAGTAGGCCAAAATCATAATTCTCAAAATTTTTAAGGCCAAAATGTAAATACTAAAAAGTATTGGGGCAAAAGTGCAAATAGATTGAGGGGTCAATCTGTAATTAATTATTCTAAAAGGGTTTAGAATTAATTAATGTTTGTCTTCACTAAAAGACAAACAGCAAGTTGTACTAAAATATAAAATACTAAAAGACAAAGCACAAAAGGACAAAAGACAACTTGCACTAAAAGACAAACAACAAGTTGCAAGTGAAATTTGTCCAAAATGCCCTCCTATGGCCGGCCATGTGTAGGATGTTGACACTTGGCTTCTTGATTTGTTTAGATCATGACACTTGGCATTTGATGAGCAAGTTTGTGCATCTATAAATAGAGGTGATGTCTTCATTCATTTTTGCTTGCTCTTGGTCGAAAATTACACAGTGTTTTGAAGCAAAATTCTCTCTTTCTCCTCTTGGTATAATCGGCCAAAGCTAGTAGAGTTAGAAAATATTTTGCTTCTAGTTTTTAACTCTAAATTACTCAAGTTTTTGGACTTAACTAAGCTAACACTTTTATTAGTTAGTGGTCCTTTGCTTTTGGATACCCGTGGACCAACTAGGGCCTTTGTACTTGCGGAGGAGATTTGTCCGAGTCAAGATCTTCCCTTCAAGAGTCTACATCGAGTTCTCCACACGAGGTATTCTTGTATTTCATTTTAAATACATATGTATATAGTTGTATATACTTTTATGTATTTTCTTTTATGTACTAAGTTACGAATTTAATCTTGAGTTTATGTAAATACAAACTTGTTTACATGCAAATTTTAATTATTATTATTTTCACTGCGCTTGCATGTTTTTGTTATTTACATATCTTGAGACGATCCCATTGTGCTCCCACTTTTGAAGCTAACGCCATTACGCGCCTTCATTCTGAAGCTAACGCCTTTTGCGCCTTCATTATGAAGTTGACGCCTTTATGCGCCTTCAGGGCCCACCCTACACCATCTAATGACCAGCCAAAGTCATCGGCTGTTGTTAAGCGATGGGCTACGGGACATACAACACCACTAAAGAAGTGACAGTAGTATGGATTCCCGTCTTTGAAGTCCTATATCGTATGACAGATAAATTGACGCACGCATTTGACATTGTATGATGATGGGTACAAGTACAGTTACTACAACTTTATAGAATACTTGTTTTTTTTTCCAATTACAATTGTTAAATTCTGTCTATAATTAATTGCAAATGGATATCATTTGGAGCCACTAGGGAGATCGTTAATATCTTAGGTACGGGGTTCACAGAGCCTTAGAGGTCATGGTCATAAATTCTGACAGTATATATATAAAAAATATTTTAGTTATATATACCATCGTATTATATATGTTGAATTACTAACTTTTTAATATATGCTTACAGAGAGTGTACAAGTGGTGGCCTTTCGATGAAGTCTACATTTGTAAATTATTTTTCTCTAAAGTTAATGCTCTAATACGGGACCCCTTCCACAATGGCCGCAAGTATAATCAGAAACATATTGGACCGACGATACCTTATGGGACAGGCTAAAAGAACATATGGCGTCGGCTGAATGAAGGAAGATTTCAGAGACTAACACGAAGAACAAAAAGAGTAGGTCATCCCCACATTGTTCAGGGTCTGTTCCATTCCACAAGGTTAAGAGAAGAATGGTAAGTATTCAACTTTAGGGGTTAAATTATAATCAAACCTCTATATATATTGTTATTTTAATTGTATCAATTATTGTTTGGTGAACCTCTATTGCAAGAAGCGAAGTCGGATGGATGACCAGTGACACGGGTGGAGGTTTTGGAGGGGGTCCATCACAAAGCTTCCGATGGTCCCTACTCCGACCCAGGGCTAAAGAGACCATGGTATATAATGTTCTATTAAATTATTATAATTATCACATTAATAATATGTCATGAAAATAACAACTTTTAATTTTTAATTGCAGGCCAAGTATAACAAATTGGTATAACGAGCCACACAGTCTTCCCAGGAAAATTTGATGGCACTGCCTATCGATGACGACAAATTATTCTACGAGGTGGCAAGTGGATCGAGTAGAGGATGAGTATACAAACATGGGGCGTAGGGTGTCACAATCCACTCCAAAACAGTCCTTGATACCATATAATATTTGCAAATTCACAAAACGTTAACGGGATCATGATGTCACGGGCTTAAGAAAATCGCTCCTCCGAAATCCGCTAAGGCACAATACAATAACCCGCTCACTAATATTCATAAAATAGTACATCAGAGCAACAAAAATCCTTCTATTACATTTAATATAGTTCAAGAATCCATTACAATAAATCTCTATAACAATTCTCTAATACAAGAGGTTTCATAATTTAAACTAGCTATACAAACCCAAAGGATCTCTCAAATTTTCTCGACGGCACTAATCCCTGAATTCCAAGTGTTCACCTGAAAAGATTTTATAAAACCAAGGGGTGAGCATAAAGCTCAATGAGAGGGGGTATAAGGGGATGTAGTGTTGGAAAACCTTTTGAAAACCATTTGAAAACATCATTAGTAAACCAACAATAATAATAGTATAAGCATTGATATCCTGTAAAAACATTTTACAATGAAACATTAAAGCTATATAACCATAAGTCGGGCCACGGGAAGCTTGAAAAACCTTTCATGGTGCAAGGTTGACACGAAACATGTAACAATGCAATAAGTAAGCATTAGGCATTATAAGAAAACATGTAAACACTTAATCAAGTCACATTAAAGCTACCAAACAAGAAAAGGCTACAGTTTCCATTTCACCTTATCTCTCCCACTTCATTTGCTCCATTGCGCTGGCGATATCGTTAACCCCTTATAACACCAGTGGGTGTACTCCGGATATACCCCAAAAATCCTACAACCCAATGCACCATGGCCTTCACCGACTATGCGAGTGAGAGAATAGGTCGCGGAGGTCATGTAACCATTGGCAAGCCCGCTACTGCCCAGTGGAGACACTACACTACCGTGCGTTGATAAAAGGTTGCAACCTTTCAATATCACTCAATCAATCATTCAAATATCATTCAATGCACTTTAAGAACAAGGGGACAACAAAGTAGGTTACCCCTCAAACACACTTAGCATTCAATAAACACTTTAATAACACATTATACATATTTGTTAATATTAGTATCTTATATACTCATCATGGTATGCATACATGTATTACTGCTCGCATACGGTAAGTAAACTCTCCCCTATAAAGAGAAGGTTAACAATGGGTCTCTAAAGCCACGAACCAGCAGAAGAATGAACAGTTAATCCAGATATCTACTAGAGACTTTGTCATACACATCTGAAATTCACATTGGGTATTTTCTTAGAATTCTTCTTGGTATTTTCTCGGTATTCTGTATTTGGATTTCTTATTCGGGACTTCGCTTTTGGTATTTTCTGGGTGCTTCTGTATGGCGATTCTTGGTGGCATTCATATATGAAGATTGTTATCAGGCTTTACCCAACTTCATCTCTGGTATTCGCATACAAATGTTCCTATTGGTATTTTCTCGGCATTCTTACTCGAAATTCAAGAATGGATTTCCTATTCGATATTACTACTGGTAGTTTTATATGATATTGGTAGTCAAAGGGGTTTTTGCTCAGATTTTTGGATAACTTTCCTAATAGGAGCCTTTATTTGGCTACTATGTTCGAGATTTTATCGACAAAGTTCTCTGGTATTCTTACTGAACTTCTTGGTAGTATTACGGAAGGTATTCTCGCTAGTTTTCTTTGACGTCGCACTTCTTTCGATTCAAGTTTAATTTTAGCTGCTACAGTTGTCGAAGATTCTCTTAAGTATAAGAAATTGCGAGGACGCAATTTTTGTAAGGAGGGGAGAGTGTGACAACCCAGACCCAGCATGTAGTATAATATATTTAATTGCACATAAATTGGTGCTAGTTTAAGTGTTATATGTGTGAAAGTGTTTATTTTAGCATTTAAGATTTTAACTAATAGTTTCACTTCCTTTTTAATTCTCTCATTTTGTAAAAAAAGGGGACCAATACTATTAATTCAAGTAAAATATTTTTAAATACTATTTTGACATTTACTGTGTCACCCGAGAATTTTCATCATATTCATAAATAACTGTAGCATATCTTTTTGTGCATTTTAATGTGTTTTATTTCTAGTTTAAATATGTTTATTTGAGGGTTACTATTCATAAGGAATTTGACTGTCTTAAATGCTCGATTTAATATTTTGCCTAGATAATATAACTTATAAAAGGATCAAAAACTTGTAGTTTTAGACCTTAGAGGCCGGGAACATGCATTTGAAAAATGTTTTGCGCATTGCTTGAATAGTGTTATGTAAGTGTAACATAGTTAATTAGTAGTCTTTTAAATTGAACTTATAACTTGGTTGGACTAAGTTTTTTCTAGCATTTTGATTTCTAATACAACACCTACTTATATTATAAACATAATATATCACATATACAAGCAAATGAGCTCAGAAACAATTGAAAAAATCCCTATTTTGTCTCCCCTACCCGATGGCTCAAGGAAAGGAAAAATGAGCATTTTCTTCATCAAATTCTTGGTGGTTGATCTTTTGTAAACATCCTACATCTAATTCCAAGTTTTCCTAAGCTCCTACAAGACTTCTAAACCTTGTACAAGTAAAGGAGTTTTACCTTTTAGCTATTTAAAGTTTATATCAAGTTTTTGTAATTTTCGGATTTCATTATTTCATGCCATAAATTGCTTGATTCTTGTTAGATATAGTGTTATTACATGTTAGAGAACATCCTTATGCACTTGTATAGCTTAGAACTAAGGTTTTTTTTAGCATAATTCACTTGAGGAAGATGATGAATAGTGCCAAAACTAGGGTTCTAAAAAAAGTTACAATTTAATTCGATTTGATGCTTCTAGTAGTTGATAATTAGGTCCTTGAGCATGGGAAAAATATTCGTTATGCTTTCCATGTGAAAATTTTGGAGAATTTGATCAAAATAGGCTACTTTAATAAGTGGTTTCGGGGTTAACTCGAATCCGGGCACATTTTGACATCGTGGCTAGTCTTTATTAAGTATTCAAGCCTTAGAAGTGCCTTCGTTTCGCTTGTTTGGGTTCCGAAATTGGTACTTGTAGTGAAAACCCCCAAAGAGCCGTTTTCGGTGTTTTCGTGTACTTGCGATCTAGGTTATGATTTGGAGGTTCTAAATGAGGTATTTAGGTATCCTTAGATTGGTAGGATGGTTAGCTAGCTTAACTTGATCCTTGAATTCCGGTAGGAAGCTAAATAGCCTAGTTGATCAAAGGGGAAATGAATGAATTAATTGTTTTAGTACTTATATTGCATTATAGTTGCTTCTAGAGTGTTTAAATACAGTTTGGAGGCATGTATGAACTTGTGGTAAGGTGTTGGGAAAGGTATAATATTGACCCTTTGTGTTTGCATAGCTAAGTTCATGATAATTGCTTTATAATTGGGTAATTAATGTTTATATGCCTTTGTGTAGCGTACGTATCATAGTAGTGAAGTTTTGTAAATTAACTTATTTGGTATGTATGACTTTAGTTAGTATGAACTTGAAAGAGGACTAAATGAACTAGTTATGAACTATGTTGGTAATTATTGTTAATTGACTCATTAGTTGATTGGATAAGTGTTGTATGTGCCAAAGTAAAGCCTAGAGCTAGCAAGCAAAGCATGAAACCAAGGTAGAATTCAACTAGGTGCTTGTGTGAGTGTGTTCTGTTTTGGGTCAGTCCACTGCCCCTGTCTTTCGAAGCTTCTTTGACCTAGCAAACATGTTCAAAAATTTATGAAATTTGTACAGAAGCTGGATTAGGCAGTTTAGAGCAAATATTGATTTCTAGGACTAAGGCTAATTCTAACGTTTTAGGCCTCTGATCACATCATTTCCTAATTGTAGCTCAAAAATCGCTGGTTCTGTCCAGCTATGCGTAGTTGCGTGGTAAAGGTTATAACTTTTGGAATTTAACTCGAAATTGAGCAGCGTTCGAACCTAAAATTAACTACACTCGAAGAACTAAAATTATACATAAAAATCAGTTAGTTTAGAGGTCAATAGCCTAGGTAACCAAATGGGTTAAGTTATACTTCTGTTAGAGGAATTGGAAAATGTCTTAGTTGAGCTTGCGGTATTAACTTTGCACTTGGAGACTTGTATTGAATGTTTGAAGAATTAATTAGAATGTAAGTTAAATGTAAAATGTTAAACAATGCATGTTAGTTGAGTCCACTTGTACAGTTGATATTTAGGTTATATATTAAGTACAATTTTGGTTAGTTATAGTTAGCTTAATTTTATATATTAGCAAATGCTTTTATGTTGTTACAGAGCTTTGGTGTTTAATTAAGTTACAATGAAATAAAGTATGTAATATAAATTCTTGGATGTGAAAGATAGTTGTTAAACCTTCTATAGTCAATTGCTAAAGTGTTATACTTATATGAAAACTAGGGTATTCATATTCAAGCTAACCCAAGGAAAGTTGGAGTAACTAAGTCATTTTTTTACATCTTGAGGCTTGGAAAAGGTGAGGGAGTCTTTATCTCTTATGTGCATCTTAACTTATTTTACTGTTTCTAGATTGTATTCTTTAGTAGTTAATAAGTTTATATGCGTTATTTACTTGCTATCTTGTGTCTTTTCGTGTTATCTGTATTTAACTACGAGGGCGGCCTACATTGTCATTCCTCTTATGTGGTATTTGATATACTTGCCTCTCGTGATCTTGACCCGAGGTTGCTCAACCTTTTCGGACATGGTAGCGTCGAGAAACACAGGCGGCATCAGGCTTGTTGTGCTCCTTCGACTACCATGGTGCCTATTCCCTTTCTCTCGCTGAGTATACTCCACTACCCCAGAGGCATGGTTCACTTGCTGGGCATATGGACCTACCTCAGGAAAAAGGGTCGTAGGATTGGGGTACATCCGGAGTACCCCATTTTGGAGGAATAAGGGTTTTGTCGGCACTTGCTTGAAAATCTTGGCTCGTGGCTCGTGATTGAAGACAAAGTAGAACCGTATCCTTTTTATAGTGGTTAAATACTTGTCTAATTAACTTGTTTATTTATGTTATTAATGTTATTATCTTGTTGCATCTCACGAAACACACCCTGGTTTACTGTATCACCTCCCTCACTGAGTAACTCTGGTTACTCATTCCTCGTTTTAACATGTTTCAGGGAAAGCTGTGGTTGAATACTATGTGCAGGAAATGCAAGTTGCTAGTTGTATGTGTTTTGTTTTGGGATTATGAAACCTTGTGTATGTTTCTATTGTCTAAAAGGTTATAATATAAAGTAAAGTTTGTATTATTGTATGAGTTAATAACTGTAAATGGGCTGTAATAACTTCAATGATTTACTAGATTGCCTAGTTAATTTGCATGCTTGTGTGAATGGGATTGTACCTTGGAGTTGGATTGTGATTTTTGAGGATAAGTTACTGCTTGCAGGTGAACTGATAGCCCTATAAATAGGGGAGACTCCGTCCGTTTTCCATCATTTTTTCGTGACTTAGGTATTGGAATAGGGAACTCCAATCTCGAGAGGGATCAGGGTGTTACAACTAAGCTTGGCCAAATAAGTATAATCAGAGCTGAATAGATCATAATCGAAACAAAATAATGTCAAAGTTGCATTTTCGCGTCTTAGAGGTAGTTTTGACGCATTTTACTAAAATAGTCATAACTTCTTCTAGAAAACTCCAACACAAACCATTTGAAGCGTTAGAAACTAGACTCGTAAAGATTTATGACCATATATAATTCATTAGCTAACTCTTCCCCAATCAGTAAAGTTTTAATTCCAAAGTTGGCCCGAAACTAATTCGTAACTTCCGAGTAAAATTTATTTGATTGAACTCAATATCCATTTTAAACGTCCCGGCATTACTTTCGATACATTTCAATCATGTATTTAACTCAAATACATTAAAATTCTAATCGATCATTTCTTAACAATTTATCAATTTATGCCGATTCGCACCTGATAGGGGTATTACATAGAGAGCCCGTATCGGAGGGTCCGCGTACACTCTCCCACCTTTTGCTCGTCGTATTACAAAGCAGGATGTTCAGGGGGCCGTTGATAGAGCTACATCGGAGTTAAGGGAAAAGGCGATGGGGCAGCGCCGACAACTCCAACAACAAAGTGAACAACTCAATTTGCTTCAACAACAAATAGCGTTGGTGACCTATTTGTTGTTGCAGCCATATCTATTAGCAAGGCAAGGATGGGACTCACGAGGATGATGGATGGTGGTAGTTAGTTTATTTTGTAAATATTTTTAATTTTTATCTAATTTTGAATAATCTTTATAAATATTTTATAAATTTTGAAAAATATTTATAAATATTTCTCAAAATAATTAGTTTTAATTAATTTATTAAAATTTTAATATTATTTTTAGTAATTCTTTTAATAAAGTTTATTAATATTTGGGAAAAAATTAGTTAGCGATGGCATTACTATGACGGTTTTAGCCATGGCGGACACAGTAACGATTTTAGCGATGATTGTTTAACAATAGTGTTAATGACAACCGTATAACGATTGCTTCGACAACGTTTTTCTTTGCGACGGTTACAGTAATAGTCAAACTAGCAACAATATTAGCAACAACTTATTGGGCCACAACTTTGACGATGGCTCACTAGCAATGATTTTAGCAACGACATAGTGGGCGATGGTTTATTTGTGACATTTTTGCGACGAATATGTTCAAATTTGTTTGTCATTTTTGTCGCGGTTATGTCGTTGCAATATGTGATGATTTTATGGCCGTCGCCTTTGGTGACAACACGACGAAGATGTTGTTAGTTAATGATGCTCTTTCTCGCGATCCACTTTATTTTGTCACTTAGCCGTCACCCGTGTTTTTAGGTGACAGTTTTGTTTTGCTGCTAAAGCTACTGTTTCTTGTAATAAGATGAAGGAGATAAAGATTAAGAAGATTGCAAAATGTGATTGTGTTTGATCCAAAAGACAATAAATACCATTTGAACCTTCTTTTAATTACCCAAAATACAAAATAAAATGAAAAAAATCATTTCAGAAGTTTAGTTTTAGAACTTGAAGTGCTAATAAAGTAACAATTTAAATAAGCCCTTATCTAGTGGGGGTATGCAATATATAGGACCTACATGTAGACAATGGGACCACAACTTTTACCTTGACAATTGGTGCTTTGATCTTCTCATAATATTTTTTTTTTTGATTTAAGAGTATCCAAACCCATTGTATACTAGACTAAAAAGGAGTTGGTCATAACGTTTATCCTAATTTTCTTGCTAAATAGAAAAAACCTCACAATCTACAGTATAACATCTTTAAATTAATAGTGTTGAGACTACTTAAATTCTATAAATTCATCTACAAATTAATAACTATTAATTTATAAAGACAAACATACCATTAATGGATTGGAGGTTGTAATTAATGAGTTCATCAAACTACGTCTTGAATTTTCTTGGTGAAAATAACACCAATACATAGATTTTGAGCATACATGAGATCATTGATAATATGACAAGGCGTTCTTAAGATCAAGTTAAGTTGAAGCTGATGATTATATACAAACCTTTAGAACCAGTAATCACTCAATGATACTCCAAAATTTCTTGTTACAATATAAGAAAGCAATTCGAAAATTTTTAGGCACATTGTGTACAATTAAAGATGAGATTTAGCTAGATATGAAGTTTACCAAAAGATCTACTGTTGGTTCATATTTTGAAAAAACCTTATAGTTAATTTATGTACTTTTTAGTTAATTATTAATTCATAAAATATTTAGGTCTATAAAATAAAATAAAAATATATTAAATGTATAATGTTATAATTTTATTGAGATTTTTAATTTTTCACACTAGTTCCAAGTCATCGGGACCAGATAATTTTATTATTTTAAAAAAATTAATAATTTATCGAGTATTAATTTAAAGAGATTCTATTATATTTATTTATGTTCACCCTTATTACCAACTTAACAAAGGAAGGAATACACTAAGATTCACATACCTCACAATTTGCGACACCTAACACACAAAAGTTTATACGTATACCCATTTCCCTTAAACAAAAAATTTCATAAAAAAATGTACATAATGTTTGGATTCAATTTTTAAAAGAGAAGAAAAAAAAGTGATGAGAGAACGTCTATTCTCTTTATTAGAGTTAATTTTACTTTCACTCCAAATTGGGAGAAAATGGCAAGAAAAGAAAAAGAAATCACAAAAAGATTGAATTGCCCCGATTATTTAACATAAAAAATTTCGTTTAAGATTATACCAATCCGTTTATTTGTTTCTCCTATCCAAAACTAAAAACCTCACAATCCTTTTATTTCTTTTCTTTTTCACTATCCAAACAAATTAATCTCTGTCTTCCCTTTCTTTATAGGTAATTTTTTGACACCTTTTGCACTTTTGATAAGTGTGATTTAAATTCCACACTTTTTAATATATGAGTGTCACACCCCTTCTGCTAGTGATCTGTTAGTTTTTCCATTAAAATATATATAAAAATTAGTTTTTCCCTTACTATGTGAAAGAATTAATAAATACTCAAAAGTTCTCATTTAACTATCTCTTTTATTTTGTGTGTTCACATCATCTATTTATGAAAATATGTAAATCTCTAGTGAAAGAGAGATATACAACAGCTACTAAAAGACTTTACTTCAACTTCAGCCAACTTGAAGATCATGGTCAATAATTTCTATTTCGTATCTTTGAATTTGCAGATGACTATTGTTCATGTAGTAAATAAGAATGTATAATTGTACTAGTATATGAGAAATATATATACTGTTGGCCTAATTGCGTCACTCTTAAGCCACAATCTTATTGATTTTTATTCGATCAAATTAGGACCTAATCTCACCTGATTGCAAATTTTTGTAGATTTTAATATCATATTATAGAAAATTGAAAGCAAATAAATAACGATCTGGTCAAACTTTTGAGAGCTCAAGGTTAGTCAAATTGATAGGCTAGCTTACAATAGTTTTTATTATGAACTTTGTTTTGTTTTGCTATATTTTTTTTTATATTTTTTGACAAATAAAATTAAGAAATATTCTATTAACAAAAAGGTTAAATGATATTTCATTGACATTTCATAAACTTCCACGTTGAGTATTACTAAAAAATTCAAAAAAGTTGATATTTCTATGACTTGAAACATAAATCCAATTATAGTATTGGTAAAATTAGAATAGAAGTACATATTTGGATAGTTAGATGATGTGATTAATTAATATATATATATATGAGAATTTTTAAGCATTTATTAATTCTCTCATATAGTAAGGGTGTGTTTAGATTGAGAGGAATGAGGGGAAGGGGAGGTTTAGTAAAAGAGGGGTTTAGTCTTTCTCTTGTTTATTTTGGAAGGTTACCAAGGGGAAGAGGAATGAAGGGGTCAAAACAACCCCTCATACACTTAATTTTTCTTTCCTTCCAATTTGGGGTAAATGGAGGGAGGGGAGCCAAAAAAAATTTGATACTGTCAAGGTCGGAAATCCTCGCAGTTAAGGTTGGACGGCTATGCTTTGCCAAGCTGAACTTTCAGGTTGGCCTCCGAGCTGAACTTTCAGGTTGGCCTCCGATGTGAATTTTCAGGTTGGCCTCCGAGTTGAATTTTCAGGTCGGCCATTGAACCTGCACAAGGAAAGGGAAGGAAAAGGCGGGGTGATGACCCAGATTTTCCCCTCGGGCGTGCGAATGATTAGTATGTCCGAGCTGGCAAAGTAGCTGAAAGCATGGATGATCAGTTACCTTCGAAATGAAGGGGTGAAGCCCTATTTATACTAAATTCTGAGCCGACAACATTTAATGTGGTGCAGCTTTATGTCCCATCAAGGCTTTATGTCCCATCAGAGCAGCTCGCACCGAGGTCGGCTTTCGAGTTGAATTTTCAGGTCGGCCACTGAACCTGCACAAGGAAAGGGAAGGAAAATGCGGGGTGATGACTCGGATTTTTCCCTAGGGCGTGCGAATGATTAGTATGTCTGAGCTGAAAAAGTAGCTGAAAGCATGGATGATCAGTTACCTTCGAAATGAAGGGGTTGAGACCTATTTATACTAAATTTTGAGCCGACAGCATTCAATGCGGTGTAGCTTTATGTCCCATCAAGCCTTTATGTCCCATCAGAGCAGCTCGCACCGGGTTGAGGTTGGATCAGCATCCAGGTTGGGCAATAACTGAATATGCTCGGCTTGGCTCGGATTAGCCCGACTCAACTCGGCGTGGACATTTTACCTAAGCTCAGGATCCCCCTCGTCAATCCCCCCTTCCTAAGTCAAGATCGAGAGGGTGAGATCTGGATTTGGGAGTTGTTCTCGAGCTGGAGGTGCCCGACCCCGGCGGAGTGAGGATGGCCACGTCAGCGACGCATACCCTTCAGATGGCTGACACGTCACCTGGCGGTTATGACAAGATGCGACGTTTGAGATTTCTGAGATGGTTACAGGAGTTGCCTATAAATAGGGCCTTGTTATCTGAGATTCATTTCACACTTTTGCTTACGAACTTTGGAGCTTTCAGGTCGGATACAAGAGTGGTCAGACACTTTTAACTCGGTAAAAAGCTTCTCAGGGTATTCAGCTTAGGATCAATTAGCTCGAAGCCAATTTAGTTCGGGTCACCTTCCACAGCTAGAACTGTAGGTACGTCCCGACTCCCTTTAGTTATTCTTGTACATATATTTTCAATTTGTAGACAGGATGGGGAGGTCGGAGTCGGAAGATTCCCAGATAATGGAAGTGAGATCCTACGGCGGGGACGAGAGTCCATCGAGCTCAGAATCTACCTCGGACAGAGGTCAAGGTGACTCACATGGATCAACTCGGCAATCTGGGCTCAGGGAGAGTGATGACGATTGCCAAGTGATTGGGGTCAAGCAGGCGCAAGAGGAGGCCGAGGCGGATCCTTTGGCTGATTGGGAGACTTGGAAGATAGAGAAGATGAGGAGCCGCTGAACCAGTTGGAGGGGGTCGAGATGCCCCAAGAGTACTTAGCTGGAGTCTCTACGGCAGAGCCGATTGAAGTAGTCTCGGTTAGGGCAGTCCGGCCTCGCAGCTCGGCTACAGCCAGTGCTTCTTCAGCTCGAGAGAAGAAGATCGAGCAGCTGTTCGCCTGTTGCAAGCGTGAGTGCCATTCCACGGTACAAATGGCTAACACTAGGCTGAGGAACTGGTTTGTGGATTGATACCACAAGCTGAAAGTTCCAGGTCAGCATGAATCGGCTTGCTATCCCCCTCCCGACCATTTCACCATCTATAACCTTGCATTCGATGTTATTCAGCTCCCGCTTCCCAGCTTCGTTACCAACATCTTGAACTACTTCAAGCTTAGCCCAGGTCAGATGTTGCCGAATGGTTGGGCCGTGGCGGTGGCATTCTATGTGTTCTGCCTCGAGAAGAAAGTAGAACCGACCCTGTGCCGGTTTAGTCATTTCTTTGTGTGCAAGCCCAACCTGAAACATCCAAGGTGGTTCCACTTCGCAGCTCGAGTAAGAAACTCCATATTCACAAAGTGGCATTCCTCCAACAAGGGTTGGCACAATGACTATTACTGTGTGGAGCCGGCTGTGAACTTGGGATGCAGGTCAGACTGGACTCCGAGCTTGAAGAAGAATGTCAATGATGACCCCAAGCTTTCAGACGAGGAACTTGAGGAAGTCGCGGTGCTGAGGCCCGCGTCGGGGATGTTGATAAACATTGACAGTGTGCTCAAGTAGGAGCGGATCTGGGAGTCCAAGCTATTTGGTAGGGAACCCGACCTCTCAGAGGATCATCCCAACCTGCTTCCCGAGTTCGAAGTGGACGCGGGGTCCAGCTCAGAAGAGGGTTAGTTCGCAAGATCAGCGCCCAACTTCCCAATTATCCTACCTGTCAGTCTTTTTAGGTTGGCCTTCGACTCTTTTTCACTTATTTCCTCTATTTTTTTGCAAGTATGGCAGATACGAGAAAACTTGCGTATGCCCAGATGAGAAAGAAGAACAAGGCCAGCAGCGAGGTTTCAGCTCAGTCTATCTTGGGAAGTGCCGCTCAGGGTCAGACGCAGCGGCCCAGCGGCCAAGTGCGGGAGGTCGGCCCCGAGGTCTCTTCCAAGGGGACGTCAGGGTCTCCCTTGCCTAAGAGATTGAGCTCGGGAGTGGTGATCCTGGAGCGTTCAGCGTCCTGTCTTGAGAGTAAGAAGCGGGTTTGGACCGAGTACTTCGGGAAAGGCAAGGCCACGGAGGTGAGCCCTCCCAACAAAGACTTCATAGAAGCGACCAAGCTCGCTCGCGATCCCAAGCTGGCTACGGTCCCGGCTTAACAGCTTTCGCTCGACCTGAGGACAGTTATAGTTATGGTGAGACATTTTTGACCGCGTAATTATGGTTATGTTTTTCAGCTCAGCTGATCATTTTGCCATCTTTTGCACAGGCCGAGTCCAACATTTCTTTCAACTCCAAGCTTTTTGGCTAGGGCTCAAGCTAATTGCGTTGACCTCGAGCAGCGATACATAGATGCCCGAGCCGAGCTTGAGGCTCTGAGGGAGGAGGCCGCCCAAAGGCGCAAAGTGGACGCGACAGAGATCGACCGTTTGAAAAAGGAGCTTGATGCGGAGAAGTCCTGACGCGAAGCTGCGGCCAAGGAGGTCGAGCGCTACAAGCTAGAGAGGCGTGAAGCTGAGACTAAGCTCCGGGATCTGGTGGACCGGGTCGGCCCCGAAGGAGAGAAGGTAGTGGAAGCCTTCAAATCCAGTGATGCGACCGTAGACTGGTTGGCCACGGAATGTGGGACCATGGCCAAGTATGCCGAGCTGCAATTCTACTTTTGGGGTCAAGTTACAGCTCGGGAGATAGCGAAGACCTTTTTCTCTGCCACTAAGAATGACTATATTGAAATCTTGGAGGCTCCGCCGCCGGAGTTCTGGGAGATTCCCGAGCTCCCGGCCGACCTGACGTCCCAGGCTAAAGAGGTGATGAAATTTGTCCAAGAAGGTATGGACCAGGTCGGGGACGAGGCTGATGCAACCAACGCCGCTCTTCCAAAATAGATTTTTGTAAGTTGGCCTGGGTCAGGCTTTGGTAGTTTCGCCCAGGTTGGGCTCTTTGTAATTTTGCCCAGGTCGGGCTTCTGTAATTATTTTTCAATTATAATGAAATTAATATTTTGCGTTTTATTCGAGTTCGTACTTGTGTACCTTTCCCTTCACAAACTTTTCTTAAGTAAGTGGGGTTGGGCCAATATAATGGACCTTTCAAACTTAAGTAGAAAGAATCGAGTTGGACGCGATTAATGAATTATCATCCTAATCCGAGCTGGTTAACTGGGCAACTATATAATCGTCGCCGACCTAGACTCGTCAGTCCGATTTAAAATTGGTTAAACTAATGTTGACGAATGTTGAGTTCAAGTTTAGACCCAAACTAATATACCGACCTGAAGGCGGTTCACACCGAGTTGGACCTTAATCTGAACTGGCAAAGCTAATCAAATTGTTATTGATTATACCCGAGCTAGAACATAGTCCGAGCTGGTTTACTTGATCATTAGCTCGTGATTAAGCGTGGCCACCGCGTTAATCCGAGTTGGTAGTAGCTTTGTAGCTGAGGCACTTGGGCTCGAGTCGGGCATTGCACTGATTTACAAAATATATTGTATTGAATTTGTACACGAAGTACTTAGACTCGGGAGCCGATTACAAGCAATGTTTTGGCTCGGGGCCTTAATAAAAGATTTCGGCTCGGGGCCGTTATATAAGATTTTGGCTCGGGGCCTTTAGACAAAATACCGCTTCAGGTGTTCTAAGTGTCATGCATTCTTCAATAGTTTCCCGTTCTTGTCGCGGAGGTAGAAGGTTCCAAGTCAGACTTCTTTCATGACTTCATACGGTCTCTCCCAGGTCGGGGAGAGCTTGTTACCCGAGTGCGGCAAAAAGATGGCCTTTCTGAGTACGAGGTCGTCAACCTTAATAGGCTTAGGCTTGACCTGTTTGGAAAAGGCTCTTTGCATGGCAGCTTTGCTGGCCAGTATTCTAATTTGAGCTTTAGCTCGGAGCTCTTCAGCGAGGTCGAGCTCTTCATGGATCCGTGCTCCGTTTATTTCTGGATCATAGTGGAGGGTTCTACTGGTCGGAGACCCGATCTCCACTGGCAGCACCGCTTGAGTACCGAAGGTCAGCTCGAAAGGCGATTGTGACGCCCGAGATTTTTGTCGTACATTCATTCACTGTTGCATCCACTAATTGCTCATTTCTTCTGTGCTTTGCTTGTTGTATTCTTTAGTTACTATTTATTCTATTTTTCAACTACATAATTACCATGAATTAGCATTTTTCTTAAATCATATTAATTGTTTTAGGAATGGGAAAAATATGCATTTGAGCTAGGAGCGATAGGAACCTTCGTTTAGAAAATAGTTTAGTGAACTAGTGAATAGTGTTACGTATGAAACATAATGTTTTAGTTAACTTAATTTATGTGCAATGGACTTGTTTTAAAGCTAACTAAGCTCATTTTAATAGACCATTTAAGCACCCAACATGCCCCACCCAAACATGTACTCACACAACACACAACATAAGCCATAACTTAGCAAAAACAAAAACAAAAAAAAGAAGATGCAGATTTTACTGTAGCAAATCCGAGAATAGCATAGGAAGAGAATGAGAGGATTTTGCTCATCAAATCTTCAAGCCAAGCCAAGCCAAGCCAAGCTAGGAGCAAGTAGTTTAGGGTGTTTGCTAGCCTCCCGAGAGTTCCTACGTGCAATTGGTGAGAGTTTTCATGACTTTTTATGTATATCTAAAATGTTACATTTTTCTTGATTTGTTGAAAATGTTATCAAATGCTATTGCAAAGCTTATCTATGCTATTAGACCTTGTATATAAGTGCTAGAGAACACATTTGAGCCATTAGTTCGCATTTTAAACGGTTGGAATCGTCATTTGAATTTATGAGGTGAATAGTGACAGGATTTCTATGTAATTGCGCGTATTAGATTGATTCAATGCTTCTAATAGATGTCTTAGGTGTTAATGAAGGTAGTCTAATAGCCTCGTGCACTCACATTGCTCGAAACTTGAATAAAATGTGAAATAGCTGACTTTATAAAAGGGGTTTTGGGGTTAACGCTAATCCGGGTGGATTCAGGCTTCACATTTGGTATTCTTAGGCTACCTAGGTGCTATAGAAGCTTTGCTAACCCTTGTTTGAAGCCCGGTTGAGGTATGTGTAGTTCAAAGCTATAAGAGGGAAATTGGGACTTTTGGGGTAATTACGGGCAATTGAATGTGTTTGAGGGTTGTAGGGGTACCTTAAGGGTTAGTTAGAAGTTTGGTATTGCTTCCTCTTGAATTTGAATCATTAACATGAGTTTGGAAGGAAAACGGATTGAATAACAAAGGGGTTTAGGTGCAAATTCAACTGTTTCATCCTTCTAAGACCTTGGCTTGATTCCTTGGGTGTTTAAATGTGGTTTCAAGTTGTTTAGAGCTTTTGGTATAATTCCATGTGTAACTTGATTATGCTCCTTTGTAAATGGCTTAAATGCTTGTATAAACTGCTTCTATTCTAACTATTCCGAGGTTAACCTACTTTGTTGATCCTCCTACGTGTTATAGCTTAGGTTGTTGATATTATATTGCCATTGTTAAGTGCATTGCATAGTGGTTGTGCAACCATAGTGTCAGGGGCGGTTGTGTTGAATATTGGCTGGGCAGCAGAGGGCTTGCCAGTGGATATTCAAACTCCGTACCCTATTCCCTCACTCGCCTGGTCCGGAGATTGCCAGGGGGTGTTGGGTCGTAGGATTATCGGGGTACATCCGGAGTACACCCACTAGAGTGATTGGGGTTATGCCGGCACATTGATCGTGATTCGTGGATCGTGGTCAAAGATAAGAGAATCATAGAGTGTTGGGCTTAAGTGTATCGTATCCTTTGATATGTGTGGTTATTTACTGTTCTAAATGTACTTTACTTGCCTTTCTTGTTAATTGTTATATTTGTTGCAATGCACGTTCCGATTAGCCTTTATCCCTCACTGGGCAACAGTGGTTGCTCATACCTCGCTAACATGTTTCAAGAGACCCTGGGGTTGAACCCTAACTTGTTTTTGTTGAAGGTGAAGAGCTAGAGGTACAGGCGCATCAGTTACCTTAGTTGCAGTGTCTAATTGCGTGAGGTGGATTTATGGTTCTTGCTGTTATGTGAAGATCTTGTTTGCCTTACCTTATTTTCTATTTTGTAGCCTAAGTGGTTATGTACATGTTTGAGTGATTGTAAGCTAAATGCTAGTTGATTGTAGTAGGAGATATGAACTATGGTATGTAATAACTTATATTTCTGCTCTTAGCTTCTTTGCATGCTTGGGAGTGAATGATTGGTTGTTTTCAATTTCTAAGAATGTTTAAAAGCTATCATAGAGTGGCATGATAAGCGGTTTTGTAAAGAAGTTAAGTTATGAATGCATGCTTGTGTGTATCTAAACTGTTTGTATGTCTTAAGGCTCGGATGGCCTTAAAGTTGGGATCTTTATTTTGGAAATGGCTTTATTGTTATTCTATAGCTTATTGAATGTTTACAGGTTTTCAGAATGTCCACGGTACAGGAGAAACTCTGTCCGTTTTTCCCTAAAATTTTGAGACTGGGTTTGGTATTGGGTTAAGAATAGCATGGTTATTAAAGCCTTCGGTCTCGTGAGGGATCGGGGCGTTACAGCGATTCTCCCGTTGCCGAGCTGGTGGTGGTCCACTGAGCCCACAACATCTCCGGAAGAATCGATGCCCACTGGCCCTCCGCTTCCTCCAGCTTGGTTTTCAGGCCCTGAAAAATGATTTGGTTAGTCCTTTCAACTTGGCCATTACTTTGGGGGTGGTCAATAGATGAGAATCTGAGGTCGATCCCAATCTTAGCATATTTGCCTCGAAAGTATGCACTGTCGAATTGCTTGCCGTGGTCAGTGATGATGACCTTTGGCACCCCAAATCAGAAAATGATGTTTTTCCATACAAAATCCTGAGCTGCCTTTTCTGTTATTCTAGCAACTCCTTCAGCCTCGGGCCATTTGGTGAAGTAGTCTACAACTATGAAGGCGTGTTTCTTTTGGCCAACACTAGTCGGCAATGTGCCAATGATATCTAGACCCTACTGATAGAATGGCCACGGGCTTATCATCACCGTGAGGTCTACCGCAGGCTTCCTCTGTACGTTGGCGAACCTTTGGTAGGTGTCGCACTTTTTTACATACTCTTTAGCATCTTGTTCTAAGGTTGGCCAGAAATAGCCTTGCCTCAATGCCTTTCAAGCTAGAGTTTTGCCTCCCAAGTGGTTTTCACATACCCCTTCATGGATCTCCCGGAGTACATAGTTTCCCTCCTCGGGTCCAACACATTTCAAGAGAAGCCAAGTGTAGGCTTTCTTATAGAGTTGCCTGGAAATTATGACAAACCTTGAGGCCTATTTCATGAGTTTTCGAGCTATTTTTTCATCCTCTGGGGTCATATCCCCTTCCAAGTAGTCCACGATTGGTTTGGTCCAATCTGGGCTTAGATTGAGCTCGGCTACGGCTTACACCCCCAACTGAATACTCGGTTCGGATATTTCGTCCATATGGACCAGGGCAGGTCGGCTCTCGCCCAAGGCCAACCTGGACAGGGCATCAGCCTTCATATTCTCTTCCCTCGGAATCTGCTGTATCGTGAACTTTCTGAGCCTTGAGGTCAAATCCTTGACTCTGTTGAGGTAGGCCAGCATAGTACTGTCATTGGCTTCGAACTCTCCCGATATCTGACTAGAAACCAATTGAGAGTCGGTGCTCAGATCGACTGTCTGTGCCCCGAGCTGAGCTGCGATTTTCAGCCCCGCAATCACCGCCCCATACTCCGCTTCATTGTTGGATGCCGAAAAGGTAAACTTGAGGGAGTACTGGTGCTTATGCCAGTTTGGGTCGAGGATGACCACCCCAGCTCCGCTACCAGACTTCCTTGAGGCCCCATCCACATGAACCTTCCACACGTCCTCCGGGTCATGCTCGGCTCGGCTAGTGCATTCCACCACAAAGTCAGCAATGGCTTGGGATTTGATGGCTGTTCTAGGCTGGTAGGTAATGTCAAATTGACTCAGCTCAACTGCCCATTTCAGCAGCCTGCCCGACGCCTCCGGCTTGTGCATGATGGACTTGAGTGGGGCATCCGTCATGACCTTAATTGGATGAGTATCAAAGTATGGCTTCAACTTTCTTGCCGCTGTGATAAGCGCGATGGCGAGTTTTTCCAAGGAGGAATATCTCACCTCGGCCCCTTGCAGGGTTTTGCTGATATAATAGCCCGGCTTCTGCTCATTCCCTTCTTCTCAGACTAGTGCTACTGCCACTACTGTCCCCGAGCACGCTAGGTATAGCACCAGCCCCTCCTCCACTTCAGGTTGAGATAGCAGGGGTGGCGAAGCTTGATACCTTTTCAGTTCTTGGAAGGCGTTCTAACATTCTACAGTCCATTCAAAGTACTTAGGATTCCTCAATATTTTGAACAGAGGAGCACACTTGTTAGCTGACCTAGACATGAATCTGCTTAGTGCCGCGACCTTGCCTGCCAACACTTGGACGTCTTTCACGCAGGTCGGCGGCGCTAGGTCAAATATTGCCTGAACCTTCTCCGGGTTGGATTCTATTCCACGGGTTGTGACCATAAAATCCAGAAACTTTCCTGTCTTGACACCGAATGTGCACTTTTTCGGGATCAGTTTTATCCCAAAGTGTTCCATTACGGTGAAGGCTTCAGCCAAGTCGGCTACATGATCTTCCGCCCTTCTGCTCTTGACCAACATGTCATCTACATAGATCTCCATATTTTGGCCAATCTGATTTTTGAAAACCTTGTTTACCATCCGAGTGTAGGTAGTTCCAGCATTCTTGAGTCTAAAAGGCATGACCTCATAGTAGTAGAGACCTTTATTGGTGGTAAAGGCAGTCTTCTCTTTATCTCCGGGAGCCATCTTGATTTGGTTGTAGCCTTTGAAGGCATCCATGAAGGAGAACAGCTCGAACCCGAAGGTGGCATCCACCATCTAATCAATTTGAGGTAGGGGAAAGCAGTCCTTAGGGCAGGCTTTATTGAGGTCGGTAAAATTAATACACAATCTCCATCCTCCTGAGGACTTGGTCACCAGTACCACGTTGGATAACCAGGTTGGGTACTGGATTTCTTTTATGTGGCCGGCGTCTACCAATTTGTCCACCTCTTCTGCTATGATTTGTTGCTTATCATAATGGAAGTGCATGCGTTTCTGCTTCACCGGATAGTGATTCGGGTCGGCATTCAGGTGATGCTCAATCACTCGCGGGTCAATACCTGTCATGTGAGAGGCAGAGCATGCAAATATATGTTTATTTTTCAAAAGGAATTGGCTTATACCTTTCTTGAGGTCGGGAGAGAGTTCACTTCCGATTTTTGCTCTCTTTGTTTCATCGGAGAGTTCCACCTCCTGAAGGTCTTCAGCCGGGCTGCCTCTCTTAGCATCCCTCTTCTCCTCGGGCAAATCTGGTCCCCAGCCAACCTGATATTTAGGTCGGAGGGAGTTTTCATAACATTCCCGAGCTGAGAGCTAGGCTCCGCGGATGGTGGCCGTGTCGTCCGGGGTCGGGAATTTCAAGGCCTGGTGGTAAGTTGAAGGTACAGCCCTGAAGTGGTTGAGCGCCACCCGACCTAAGATTCCGTTGTAAGTGGAGTTGCAATCCACCATAATGAAGTTGGCCTGCATCGAAACCCGATTGTCTCCGTCTTCCAATTTTAGTGGGAGGTTGATGACCCCTTCAGCTCGGTAGGCATACCTGATAAATCCGGCCAAGGTGCCCCTCAATGGTATAAGCCGGCTTCTGTCCAACCCCATTTGCTAAAATGCCTTCAAGAATAGGACTTCTGCCGAACTCCTGGTGTCCACCATCAACCTTTTCATGGTGAAGTTGACTATTTAGGCCCTGATCACCAGTGGGTCGTCATGGGACAATATCACACCCTCCAAGTCTTTTGAGGAAAAAATGAGCTCCTCCAACTCTGGGACAGAACCCCGCGCCAGCCAATACTCTCTTCCGGCTCGAACATAACCCTTCCTGCCAACCGAGGTCTCTCCACCCGACGCCAATGCTCCGGCGATGGTCTCGATCACAGCTAGACGTTCGTCCCCGGCTTGGCGTCTAGGTGGACTTCTCTCCCTGTCCTTCTGATCTTGGCTCCTGGTCGGCTGATTATCTACGTACCTCCAAAGGTAACCTCGGGCTATCAATGCTTCGATCTCCTGTTTCAAGTCTTTGCACTCTTCGGTGGTATGGCCGTAATCCATATGGTAGCGGCAATACCGGGTTTTATTGCGCTTTTCAGGTCGGCCTTTCATTCTAGGCGCTAGAGGTAGGTGGTTCTGGTGCTGGATCTCCATTAAGATCTGCTCCCTTGAGGTGTTAAGTGAAGTGAACATAGTGAACCAAGGGTTTTGCTTGGGCTGCTGAGGCTGCTTGCCTCGGTCATTTTGGATCTTACTCCCAGGTTGGGCTCGAGAGGTTTCTCCATTTTTTTCGGCTTCCTTCTCCTTGTCATCATCCCTCTTGGCTTGATGAATTTCTTTCGAGTGTATGTACCCTTCTGCCCGTACCATCTGCTCGACTACAGTATCCACGGGGTCGATAGCCAAGGAAGAGGTAAGGGGTCCTGACCTGAGCCCGCTTTGGTAAGCCATTAGTGCCATGGAATCCTCCAGGTTGGAGATCCTAAGGGTCTCTTCATTGAATCAGGCGGTGTAAGCCCTCAAACTCTCTCCTTTGTGCTGCTTCACCAACAGTAATGATGAGGTATGACACGTTGCACGTCGACTTCCAGCGAAGCGGGACAAGAAAGCCTCAGCCAGCTGATGAAAACTTGCAATAGAGCCAGGACAAAGTTTTTGGAACCAATCCAAGGCATTGCCAACCAGGGTGGTTGGGAATGTTTTCATCTTCATGATGTCGGTCATATCATGCAGAGTCATATGGTAATCGAAGTTGAGCAGGTGGCTGGCTGGGTCTCCGTCCCCATTATAGATTGCCAGGTTGGGCATCCGGTTGCCAGTGGGCAATAGCGTTGCTAGTACTTCGGGCGAGAATGGGCTTACGCCGAGCTGGTTAATGACCTTGGCTCTGGCAGCCGCGGTCTTGGCCTACTCGGGGTCGGCATGGGCCGCCCTTTTACCTCTCGCCTCCACGGGTCTCGTCTCCCGCTCCAGGAATCCTTCTCCGTCTTGTGCTCGGGTTCACCCTGGGGCTGGAATGCAGAACTGTAGGCACATGGGCCGCGATGTAGCTGCTTGTGGAATTGGGGGTTTCGCAGCTAGCCGGGTTACCTGCTCCTTTAGCTCTTGGAACATCCTCAGCATCATCCTCATCTTCGGCGTCAGGCTGGAGTTGAGGTCTCCATCTGTAGAGGGGTTGGTTTCTGAGGCTAAGTATATAGTTGGCTCGTTCCAACGTCGGCTTGGGTTGGATCTTGGCTAGGCACCTGCGTGGTTTCGAGGTCCTTGTCTGGGTTAGGTGAGTCCTCTACCGGTGCACTGTGGCTTCTAGTTTGTACCATGATGGTTTCTCAATGAGTGGTGAGAAGAGTGATAGAAATAACTCGTTCCCACAGACGGCGCTAAACTGTCAAGGTCGGAAATCCTCGCAGTTGAGGTTGGACGGCTACGCTTTGCTAAGCTGAACTTTCGGGTTGGCCTCCGAGCTGAAATTTCAGGTTGGCCTCCGATGTGAATTTTCAGGTTGGCCTCCGAGTTGAATTTTCAGGTCGGCCATTGAACCTGCACAAGGAAATGGAAGGAAAAGGCGGGGTGATGACTCGGATTTTCCCCTCGGGCGTGCGAATGATTAATATGTCCGAGCTGGCAAAGTAGCTGAAAGCATGGATGATCAGTTACCTCCGAAATGAAGGGGTGGAGCCCTATTTATACTAAATTCTGAGCTGACAACATTTAATGCGGTGCAATTTTATGTCCCATCAAGGCTTTATGTCCCATCAGAGCAGCTGGCACCGAGGTCGAGGTTTTTCGGGGTCAGGGTGAGGTTGGATCAGCATCCAGGTTGGGCAATAGCTGAATATGCTTGGCTTGGCTCGGATTAGCCCGACTTAGCTAGGCGTGGACATTTTACCTCAACTCGGGATCCTCTTCGTCAGATACCAATTTTGACCTCCTCATCTCTTTCATCTTCTCAACTGAAAATGTGCAATTGTGTGTATGCGTGCAACTATGTGTGCTTGTGTTTTCATGTGTGCAGCTTCTATGTGCTTATTTTGGTGTGTGTCCATTTGATTTTATGTGTGCAAATGTGTGTGTAATGTGTGCAGTTGTGTTTGTGTGAGGAAGGAAGAAGATAAGTAAAGAATAAAAATGAAACATGGCCATAAAGTTGCTACAAGTTTTTGTTGTTGTTTTTTTTTTTGGGTCAAAGCTGCTGCTGCTGTGTAAAGAAGATGGAGGAAAAGATGGAAAAAAATAAAAACAACAAAGAATAAATAAGATAATGTTTAAAATTTATAAAATTTTATATAAAAATTCAAACAAAAGACACTCATACTTCTTTATAATACTCTCATTTCCTTAAATTATTCAATCCAAACATGATTTAATTATCTCTTCTCCTCTCTTTTATGATACTCTCATCTCCTCTCCTTTATTAAATTTTCTTCCCTCAATCCAAACACACTGTAAAGAAAAATATGATTTTTATCAATTTTTTAATTAAAAACTAACAAATCACTAGCAAAAAGAATGTGAGACTTAACACCAACCCTCCCAACCCACTAGCCTTACCCTACTGTAATGGCTAGAACAAAACACCACCGAAAACAGAATACATCTTTCTCTTCGAACTTTAAGGAGTTCTTTAAGGGATTCGAAGATTCTCTAGCAAAATCTTCGAATAGCCCTCCGTTTTGCTCTTCGCCAGCTGATGATTCGTCATCCTCTCCTAAAGGTGTACCTGATGTTCGGAGTTCTCCTAGAGCCAGCCCCAACTCAGATGGTTACTTTCTTCCCTCAGTCATCAGATATGAGTTTCCTCCTTTGGGCCCAGCTACTTACAGTTGTTGTTACTGCGGAGCCCACTTTGGCTAAGCTTAGCCTGGTCCCAGAAACCCATGCTGCTGTTTCGCCTAAGGATTCTGTTGGCGTTGACCTTGCTGCTTCGGGGGAGCTCCCGAAGCATCAATGGACTAACATTTTCTCGAGCCAAACTAGCAGGTTGAAGGAGCTTAGATTTCATCAACCCCTTGTTGTTGATGGCAAGATCAGAGTTAAACCACCTGTTAAAGTTAGAGAACTAGGTTGTGAATTTTGGGAAACCACGCTTGTGGGGCAGTTCATAGACAAGGCCTTACCGTTCTCTTTGGTTAAAACCATGGTCAGTAACTTGTGGAAGCAGCTTGGCAAGATTGATGTCAAGTCCACCGATGAAGGATTATTATTCTTCTTCTTCTTCTGTTTTGATAATACTAAAAACTGTGAATCGGTTCTGAAAAAGCAATGGCATGTTAACCAAAGGCTGCTACTCCTCCGTAAATGGCAGCTTGGGATTGAATTGCTGAATTTCCGTTTTGATAGGGTTCCGATTTGGGTTGGACTTTGGAATGTTCCCACGGAGTATTGGACATAACAAGGGATTAACTATGCCGCGAGTGCCATTGACAAGCCTCTCCAGATGGATGCTAACCTGGAAACGAGAACAAAAATGTCCTACGTTCGAGTTTGCATTGAAGTCGGCATCTGTAATAGCCCCAACCCGATCCTTCTCAAAACTGAGTCGGAACTCTAGAATTTTCCCAACTCACGATCGAAACAATAATCAAAGGAGTCAAATTACAACTCAAAATCTCTTCAACTACAACCTAAGTTACAAAATTTACATATTCCACCAAGAACCTTAATTCCAAGAATTATCCATACAACATTTAACTATTACATCAATTTCTCATAAAATACATTATACAAACTTCATCACTATTAATTAATACACCAAATCTCTTCAAAACAACCGTCAAATATAGATTCACAGCACTTAGCTACCTCTACGCTCTAAACTCGGATGACCTGTAATGATGAAGAAAACAGGGTGAGCTACAATTAGCTCAGTGAGGGATAAGGAGAATAGGAATTTTCGCAAGCATTTTTACCATTTAGAAAGCGTTTTGAAGAGTTGTGCCATGCATAAATAGACAGTTAATAAGAAACAAGGTAAAACATAATAAAGAAACTAATTTAAGTATGATGAAACAAAAGATACAAATAGAGAATGTAATATCCTGAACATTTAATGAAAATGAAATCAATCATGATAATAAGCAAACAACTCTACTTCCCGCTGACTCACAAGGGACCAAGAGAGAGTAGGATTCATATAGTAAAAGGATACGGGCAACACTTCTCTCCGAGGACCTCAAAGGACTAAGGAAGAGTGGTTGCAAGAGTTAGAGATGGCCAGTCTCGAATCAGCATCTAATATAATCCCAACACACCAATAGATAAGGGCACTCCGGAGACAACCCAAACCACAGTAGCTGAGTCCGTCCTTGCAAGCCTAACGCTACCCAGGCGGCCCAGAACTTCGACCATGGTGTTTATTTACTTAATTGTATCATTTATTTACATTCCATCTCTTCAATGAGACACACCAAGCGAGAGAGGATTTCAAGCATATTAAACAAGCTCGGAGGCAACAAAGTAGGTTGCCACAAGTTAAAAATAGCAGTTAAACATGTAGTAATATAATCATGATCTCAATGGAGTTCATACAGCATATAAACATACATGGGAAGATCAACCAAGTAGGTTTCCACCTATAGTTATACATAATCATGATGTAATTCATGATAATTCGATGCTTATAACTAGGTTCTAATCCAATGTATTTATTTGTGTGAGGCAAAGACTAATATATATATATACAAGTACAATAGTTACCATACAAGAGTTCAAAAAGGTTCATGAAACAAGTTAGAAGAATGAAAACAAGCAAGTAAAGAAAGGGGACAAAAGGGGCTAAGTAGGCAAGGTAAGACAGGGGAGTAGGGCGAGGGATAATGAATATTCATGTAAGCATTCTTGCATATAAAACTTGGGACATACCACATAGCATTGAGATGAAATACACTTAGAAGTGTTTTATATGTAGTAGTGGTTGCACATTCGCAAGTTAATATCATGCTACCAATCATTGACCAAGAACTAGGCAACAAACAACCTTCAAAAAGGTACAAACATATAAGCCAAAATAGGGCAAGAAGGTCGAGTAGCCGGTTGAGTTACTTGACCAGCCTAGTCGATCGGCATGGTTAGTGAGTAAAAGTGAATGTCGGTCTAGTAGTCGGGCGAGTTTAGTCGTCTGACTTAGTCGACCGGCCTGGGCAGTACCAAACGCGAATTTGTACAAATTTGCTCTGTAACTTATTGTCTTGTTTCTATCATCAATCAAACATATCATATGCTCAAATGACATTGTTAAACAACACATACAAGCTCAAGAATCATGCTATAACTCCCTTGAATCAACAATTAACATCCAACACACCCAAGAATTCACAGAGACTCAAGAACATCAAAATTTTCATCTAAGTGTTAAATGCTAGATTCTTGCTTTCCATCCTTGCACACATATTATGCATTCTTCAACACAAGTAAAAACATCATCTAGCATATTATACAACCCCTCAAGACCATCAAAAGCTAGTTAGGTGATGCCCTAACATTACAACCCAAAATACAACTATTATGCATCAAACTCTTAGATTGAGCACCATAAGCAAGATTAATACTAAATGTGCATCATATAACCTTGAATGAGCTTAAGAAAAACTTTTGAAAGAATCCCTCACCTTTGATATTGAGTTTAGAAGCAAGTGGAGCAAGAAAACTCTTGAAGAAGCTTGAAAAATGCAAAGAAATGGCTTGAATATGACTTGATCTTTCCCCTTCTTCTTCTTCCTTCTTCTTTCTTCCCTTATCTCTCCTCTTTTTCTTCTCCCTAAGCTCATCCAAATGTGTGTGTTTGTGTGTGTATGAATCGTGTATGTATGTGTGTGTTGGTGTTTGTTTTGTATTTTGAAGAGTAGAAGTTAGGTGAGATAGGCCAAAGACCAAAATGCCCCTCTAACTAAATGCATATTTCAAGTTTGCCCTTTTTGTTGTTTTCTAACTATTTAGTTAGCTATTGTAGTGTAGTAAATTTTAATTATCGCCTACAACACCTAAATCACATAAGTGCTCGTTAAACGATGCAAATGCACATAAAACGATATAAATGAACATAAAACCATTCAAATGTATATAAATTGATACAAACACATGTTAAATGATATGCTATATATATGGGGTTTCATACCCCGGCTTCACAACATCAATGACCCTCTCCCTAACTCTTTTGAGCTTGAGCTTGAAGAGGAAGATGAAGATGGTAATTTGATTCCAAAAATAGTGGATATCCATTTTGATTATGCCTGGAAGACCAACCCTTGCTCTTCCTGTCACGTTTTTGGGCATCCCGTCAACCGGTGCCCTTACAAGCCTAGAGAAGAAGCTTTTAAAGCCCCTACAAGCCAAGATACATATTTTCAACCTTCTAAGGCCAATATTAGATTTAACAAAGACAGGTCTAAATCTAGAGCGAGGATGATTAGAAGAGTTCTTACGAATCCTCTTTGGATAAAGGTAAGAAGATGTTGAAGTCTTCTAAACCATCTGTGAGTGGCCTTAAGGCTCAGAGCCCTAATTTGAACAATAAATTTGTAGTTCTAGGAAACATTGAGTATGGCGATGTGGGTCTTAGTAATGCAGATCGTTTTGTGAATAATGGTAGCTTGGGAGACCTTTCCCATGAGACTGGTTGCACCCCCAACCTCCTGATCTATGAAGAGTCTCATATGCAATGTGCTTGGACTGAATAAGCCTTACAAACATGCAGAGGTTTTTAAGATGTTGCAAAATAAAGTAGTGGATGTTGTGTGCTTGGTTGAGACAAGAATCAAAACCAATACTAGCAAGCAGTTTTTGAACAACAAATTTTGTAACAGGTTGTTTATTTGACAATTTCAGTTGTCACGAAGGTGGACGTATTATTATTGATTGGAATCCCTGTAAGGTTTCGGTTTGTAACATTGCCTAATCTGACCAAGCAATGTTATGTTCCATATGGCACCTTGAATCTAATTGGGAGTTCTTTTTTGGATTTATTTATGGGACGAATGATGGTATTACTAGACGGGATCTCTAGAGCAAGATTAAAGAGTAGAGTTCAACTTATAGAGACTTGCCGCTTGTTTTGGGGGTGATTTTAACGAAATCTTGGCAACCGGGGATAGGTATGGTTGTGATGCTCTCCCTCTAGCTCTTGGAAATTTATTAAGTTCCTTGGAGATGCTAATCTTTTGGAGCTTAAAAGTACAAATACTAATTTTACCTAGATAAACAAATCTACTACTAGCCCTTTTAAAGCTAGTAGGCTTGATAGAGTCTTTACTAATAGCAAATGCATGGAGATGATGCCTTATACTGATCTCACAGTCCTCAATCCTGATATTTCAGATCACAGTCCCCTATTGTTATCCCCTTTTAATTCGGTTAAAAATAACAAAGTTCCCTTCAAAATTTTCAATTGCTGGGTTAAGAATGATCAGTTTCACAACATTGTGGCTAAAGTTTGGGATACCAAAATCCAAGGAAGCCACACGTTCAGAATTGTCTCCAAACTTAAAGTTCTTAAATCTAAATTGGGAAAGCTGAATAAAGTGCATTTTAGTGGCATTTCTCAGAGAATTGCAGATACTAGAGCCACTTTTGGTTTTGTGTAGAATTAAATTCTTAATGGTAACTTTGTTCACGATGATCTTATTATTGAGAATAGACTTTCTAGTGAACTTAAAGCCCTAGCAGAGATAGAGCTTAATTTGTGGCGACAGAAGTCTAAAATCTCTTGGAATGAAGAAAGGGATGCTTGTACTTCTTTTTTCTTCAAAGTTGCTAAGCAAATAACTACTAAAAATTCTATCTCTTGTATTCTGGACCAACATGGTCTACCTATCCGTAATGCTAATGATATTAGTGATGAGGCGGTTTCATATTTCAATAATTTTTTTGGACCTACGAGTACTTATCAGACCAATTCTTCGGTCGCTGATATTAAGAATTTGGTGAGAAAGTCCATTGATATTGAACAAACTGCTGATCTTGTCATACCTATCTCAACAGATGAAGTCAAAGAGGCGATCTTTTCCATCCCAAACGATAAGAGCTCGGGCCTCGATGGGTACTGTTAGCCTAAAGGGCTTCTAAATCTTGGTTTTGATGATAACAAACCATAAATATATTTAATGAGTTTGTTTAAATGTGCATAAGTAAAGATAAATCAAGATTGACTCCGATTCCAAGTTCATCAAGCTGAAGAAGGAAGAAGAAGATCCATCAACTCAAGGAAAAGATTCGAAGAATGAAGATGAAATTATAATGATAGAGACGAAAATCATAAGGGGTGCCGGTTGGGACTTGACTGGGGTTTGGGTCTTGCAAATGGTATATGCTCAATAATGATTCTCAAATATCGTTTTTGAAATATTTGAAAAAGGTTTTACAAAAGACGCTCAAAAGAAACGCTTTCAAATAAACCCAAACCTTTGCAGTTTTGAGCCCAACTGACGACCTCAGGGCAACCAATCGACCGGTGGCCAAAGGGTCGTCTGCCCAAGACCTGTCCACAGGACGAGGGTGTAACGCCCGGCAACCAGTGCATGCATTTATCATTCATGTGTATTTATGTATGCAACTATTTGCGTAAATGCCTATTTTTCCTATAAAATGCTATTAATTGTTTATTTGCTCTTTATGTGCTAATATTTGTTAAATTGCTTTTAAATATCAAAATTTTGAGTTTATTTACTTTAGTAAATAATAAATGAGCATTCAAATTATTTTCATCATAAACTTTTTAGTAAAACTTGCATTTAAAAAGTTTTCTATTAAATTGAGCTCGGACTAAAAAATTTATTATCTTATTTCCTGGATTCATATTTTTCTAAAATTACTTAACTTATAATTAGCCTACGTTCACAAAAATTATATTCATTGCATATGTGACAAGTGATTTGCAAAAATATCTTGATATTATAAGAATAGTAAAACTATGTATTACTTTGGGTTTAAAGAAGTTTTCTTGCATTTATTCTAATACACTTAAACTCAAACCCATTTTAACACACAACCTAAACCCAATATCCAACCCATCAACCCATATAATCATCCTACACATATATATACTAAACAAAACACAAAAAACACCAAACAATGCTCAAATAAGCAAAAAAAAATGCCAAAAATCAGCCAAAAAAACCCTATTACTGGAATAGTATTTTTCTTGCCAATTTTGCTGAATTTGATCTTTCAAGCTTGTTCCAAGGATTTCAAATCATCAAAATACTTCGTCTTTGCTTGTTCTACACACTTGGGTGAGGGATTTCATATTGTTTTGTGCATTTGAATAATTGTTGCCTAAACTTTAATTTTTTGCAAATATTCATAGAATGTTATTTAATTCATTTTGAAGCTTCAAATATCTTCCATGTTGATAGTAGAACATGTTTCTATAGTTTTTTAGCAAAGTTTATGGTTAAAATTGAAGATTACAATTTGTTGAAGATGATGAATAGTGAATTTCAAGGGTTTTGTGCAATGTTGCTTCTAAGTTTAATTTGATGTTATATTTAGGTGCTTTAGGTGCTAATTAACGTAGATTAATGATTGTGTGAGGTTAGTTTGCTCGGGACTTGAATAAAATGCAAAATTAGCTCACTTTATAAAGGGGTTTCGGGTCAAACGTAAATTCGGGTGAATTTGATTGATACATTTGGTGCTTATAGGGTAAAGAGATGCTAAATGAATAGTTATGACACTTAATTGAACATCGGTTAATAAACTTGTAGTGTAAATGCATAAAGGGAAAATCGAGGACTTCATGGTAAACAAGGTTTAACAATTGAACTCGAGGGTTTTTAGGGTGCCATAAAGTGTAGTTAGAAGTATGGAATAACTCTCTTGTGAATCTAGAACCTTGACCTTCGGTTTGGAGCTAATTAGTCTAAGTTAACAAAGGGGTTTTGCATAAAAGGGTTAACCGTGTGTAATTGAATGAAAGAATTGGTACCTACTGGGCATGGAAGCACTTTTGGTGCTTATGTGACATTGAATTGAGGGGCAGTTTGGATAGCTATAGTTCAAAGTGACTCGGGGTCTTCCCGAGCCGTTGTGTCAAAAATGGGTTTTTAATGCTTGAATAGGTGTCTTTTAGTGACCTTAGTGATGTAGGATAGTTGGGTTATGGAAATGTACCTTATGTTCCTTGCGGGCATGAAATTTGTGTTGGCGGTTAAAGGGGTTAAATGACTAAGGTTATGATTCATGTTGTAATTGTGTAAATACTAATTTACATGTTTTGTAAAGCTTATGGAATGATTGGATCATGGGTTGTGTGCCTTTGGTTTTGTATAAGCTTGAATTGGGCTAAAGGGGCTACTTGGAGTTTAATGTTAGACTTGGGTTAAAGTGTGACTTTACGTGATTGAGGGGTATCATAAGAAGTTTGGAAGTGATTAGTGTGGTTGAGTTATGAATTGAAATGCCTTAGGTGTTGATGTGTTGCTTGTATGAGATCGTTATATTGAAATCTAATGTTATATTACTACTTGTCATAAAGTGTTTAGTTGTATTGTGTGAACTAAATTGTAAATGTATTGTGGAATGCTAGTTTTGGCACGAGATGAGGTTTGGAAGAGTTCGTGGTCTATCGAGGTGAGGGTTGTATCGTACTTGGCATATTAATTGAGTTATTGTTTTTCATTATGGTGGTTATTGTGTAGTTAATAAGTTACTATTTATTTACTTTAATTGTATTGTTTTTGTGCCTGTTATATCTCATCTAGAAAGTATTATTTGTTATCTAGTTACAATTGCTTATAATTCATTGATTTCTGAGGGTGATCTACTTTGTTGTCCCCCATTTATTATTTTACTTCATATCACTTCATATTATTGTCATATTGTCAATGTCTTTAAGTGCATTGCATTGTGGTTGCGCAACCATAGTATCAGGGGCAGATGTATTGGATATCGACTGGGCGGCAGCGGGCTTGCCAGTGGATATTCGATCTCCGTGTTCGAGTTCCTCACTGGCTTGGTCTGGAGATTGCCAGGGAGTGTTGGGTCGTAGGATTTTCGGGGTACATCTGGAGTACACCCCCTGGAGTGTTTGGGGTTTATGCCAGCACAGTGATCGAGATTCGTGTATTGTAGTTCGAGAATCGAAGAATTAGAGTGATAAGGGTTATCGAGTGTATCCTTTTTAAATGTGGTAATTAATTGTTTTCTATAGTTTATTGCTTATTGTTATTAATGTTTGATGTTCCAATGTTGCATTGCACGAATCCCCTTATAAATATTTCCCGTAACTATTCATCTCCCTCACTGAGTATACACTATTTGTATGCTCACTTCTCATCATGAATCTTTCAGGTTATAGCCAAAGAAAGTGAAGTTCGTGTTTCATGATAGTTTGTGCTTGTAGGATGCATAACGTGTTATGTAGCGTGGATTCTAAAATGTTAGAAAGATGTTCTTTTTATGAGGTATATGTATTCAAAGTATAAGTAATGTATTTCAAGTTAATTAGATCATTAGGGTAGTTTGATTTCATAGCTTATATAATAGGATTTCGTAGTTTACATTCAATGCATGTATGTAGTTATTTTAAGGCATAGTATGTTAATCTTTGTATTCAGAAATGTACATTTGATTGTGAATTTTTGTTACGAACCAAGGCTCAGATGGCCTTGAGGAGTTGTATGTTTGGACACGGTACTGGTCCATTTATGTGCAGGTAAATTGTTCATCCTATAAACAGAAAAAACTCCGTCCGATTTCCCTAAGTTTTGTGACCGGGTTGGAATTGGGTTGAGAAAGATGTTCTTTTTATAAGGTGTATGTAATCAAAGTATAAGTAATGTATTTCAAGTTAATTAGATCATTAGGGTAGTTTGATTTCATAGCTTATATAATAGGATAGCGTAGTTTATATTCAATGCATGTATGTAGTTATTTTAAGGAAGAATAGGTTAATCTTTGTATTCAGAAATGTACATTTGATTGTGAACTTTTGTTGCGAACCAATGCTCGGATGGCCTTGAGGAGTTGTTGTATTTTGGACACGGTACTGGTCTATTTATATGCTATGTGTAGGTAAATTGTTCATCCTATAAACATGGAAAACTTTGTCCATTTTCCCTAAGTTTTGTGACCGGGTTGGAATTGGGTTGAGAATAATATGGTTAATAGAGTCTTCGGTCTCGTGAGGGATCGGGGCATTACAGGTGGTATCAGAGCTTAGTTAGCTCTCAGCCGGGACAGGGTCTTCGGTTTGTCGTGTAGTAAACCTTGCGTATGTGTTTGTCAAATGTGTCTTGAAAATGTGTGCCTGTATGTGAGATTGTGTGCATTGATTTGAATATGTGCACCTATGTGATGTAGCTGTGAATTATATGCTAAATGTGTGTTAAGTGAAGTGAAGTGGCTGCTCGTGAATCGATTCGACCTCGTGAATCATTATTTGCTTGAATTATTGATTGTAATATGTGTACTTGAATGTTTTGAATTAGGTTTTGTGGTAATTTGTCTTGGTTGTGTTGTGATTCGTATTTGAATGACTTTGTCGATTAAACTAAGTTTTGTAAAACTCTTTTAAAAATATTCTTGCATAATAGCTTAGAGCATATTTGTATATATGTGATATTCTGGCATTCATGCATGGTCCGTTGGAATGGTAAGTTGATTCCCTTCTTCCCCCTGAAGATAAGTGATTAGTAGCAAGCCCTCCAAGTTATGTGGATTGGCGGGAAATAGAAGAATTTGATCAGTCTTTTGTTTGGGAATTGGAGTTTATATTCGGAGTTTAGTTATTGGGATTTCTTCCAAGGCACTCTCTAAGCTCAGCAGCCAGAAATGAAAGGCTTTCTTTAAGGATTCTATATGACTGTTCTCCGGAACATTCCCGTAGTAATTTCTTATTAGGCATTATTCTGGTATTTTCTTATTGGCATTTCTTAGAAGGTTTGATATTTGGGAATTCTATTCAAACTTCTTGTATGACATTCATGTTAGTATTCTTCTGAAAACTTTCACCAACATTCTCACACAGTAGTCTCATTTCAGATATTTGTTGGATTTCTGTTGAAGATGCTTAAATGGGGTGTTTCCTCGGTATTTTATTTGGTATTCGCTTTGGCATTCTTCTCAGTGTTCGATAATGGTATTATCTTCAAGATCTACTTGGCTATCCTATTTAGGGTTCATTTAAGGACTTTTAATATGTATATATATCGGTGTACATGCTTGGATCCTTATTTGGGTACTTCTAGAGCTATTAATTGCAAGACTTCTCTGGATTTTTTTTTTTTTAAGCATGTTTGACTGGGTTTCTTGCTTGGAGTTTTTTTGGTATTTTCTCAGCACTTCTAACAGGGAACTCTTCTGTGGTATTCTAGACCAGTGGGATTCTTATTCAGATTTCGAGCTAGTATCCTCATTTGAGCCTTTATTTGGCTTTCTTACTTTGAAATTCTCAAGCAGTGGTATTTGAATTCATAATGGACTTCTTACGAGTCTCGTTATTTAGGGTCTTGCTCAGCAACCGATGAAGGATAACTAGAGTTGGACTTTAGTGGATGTTGAGTTCTATTGCAAGAAGAATTGCGTGGGCACAATTGTTTGAAGGAGGGGAGGATGTGACGCCCAGCTCCCAGTGCATGCATTTATCATTCATGTGCATTTATGTGTGCAACTATTTGCTTAAATGCCTATTTTTCCTATAAAATGCTATTAACTGTTTATTTGCTCTTTATGTACTAATATTTGTTAAAATGCTTTTAAATATCAAAATTTTGAGATTATTTACTTTAGTAAATAATAAATGAGCATTTAAATTATTTTCATCATAAACTTTTTAGTAAAACTTGCATTTAAAGAGTTTTCTATTAAATTGAGCCCGGACTAAAAATTTTATTATCTTATTTCCTGGATTCGTATTTTTCTGTTATTACTTAACTTATAATTAGCCTACGTTCACAAAAATTATATTCATTGCATATGTGACGAGTGATGTGCAAAAATATCTTGATATTATATGAATAGGAAAACTATGTATTATTTTGGACTTAAAGAAGTTTTCTTGCATTTATTCTAATACACATAAACTCAAACCCATTTTAACCCACAACCCAAACCCAATATCCAATCCATCAACCCATATAATCATCCTACACATATATATACTAAACAAAACACAAAAACACAAAACAATGCTCAAATAAGCAAAAAAAAGGCAAAAAATCAGCCAAAAAACCCTATTACGAGAATAGTATTTTTCTTGCCAATTTTACTCAATTCGATCTTCCAAGCTTGTTCCAAGGATTTCAAACCATCAAAACACTTCATCTTTGCTTGTTCTACACACTTGGGTGAGGGATTTCATGTTATTTTGTGCATTTGAATAATTGTTGCCTAAACTTTAATTTCTTGCAAATATTCATAGAATGTTATTTAATTCATTTTGATGCTTCAAATATCTTCTATGTTGATAGTAGAACATGTTTCTATAGTTTTTTAGCAAAGTTTATGATTAAAATTGAAGATTGCAATTTGTTGAAGATGATAAATAGTGAATTTCGAGGGTTTCGTGCAATGTTGCTTCTAAGCTTAATTTGATGTTATATTTAGGTGCTTTAGGTGCTAATTAATGTAGATTAATGATTGTGTGAGGTTAGTTTGCTCAGGACTTGAATAAAATGCAAAATTAGCTCACTTTATAAAGGGGTTTCGGTCAAACGTAAATTCGAGTGAATTTGATTGATACATTTGGTGTTTATAGGGTAAGGAGATGCTAAATGAATGGTTATGGCACTTAATTGAACATCGGTTAATATACTTGTAGTATAAATATATAAAGGGGAAATCAGAGAATTCATGGTAAACAAGGTTTAACGAGTGAACTCGAGGGTTCTTAGGGTGCCATAAAGTGTAGTTAGAAGTATGGAATAGCTCGTTTGTGAATCAAGAACCTTGACCTTCGGTTTGGAGCTAATTAGTCTAAGTTAACAAATGGGTTTTGCAGAAAAGGGTTAATCGTGTATAATTGAATAATAGAATTGGTACCTACTGGGCATGGAAGCACTTTTGGTGCTTATGTGACATTGAATTGAGGGGCGGTTTGGGTAGCTATAGTTCAAAGTGACTCGGGGCCTTTCCGAGCTTTTGTGTCAAAAATGGGTTTTTAATGCTTGAATAGGTGTCTTTTAGTGACCTTAGTGATGTAGGATAGTTGGGTTGTGGAAATGTACCTTATGTTCTTTGCGGGCGTGAAATTTGTATTGGTGGTCAAAGGGGTTAAATGACTAAGGTTGGGATTCGTGTTGTAATTGTGTAAATGTTACTTTACATGTTTTGTAAAGCTTATAGAATGATTGGATCGTGGGTTGTGTGCCTTTGGTTTGGTATAAGCTTGAATTGGGCTAAAGAGGCTACTTGGAGTTTAATGACTTGGGTTAAAGTGTGACTTCACGTGATTGAGGGGTATCAAAAGGAGTTTGGAAATGATTAGTGTGGTTGAGTTATTAATTGAAATGCCTTAGGTATTGATGTGTTGCTTGTATGAGATCTTTATATTGAAATCTAATGTTATATTACTACTTGTCATAAAGTGTTTAGTTGTATTGTGTGAACTAAATTGTAAATGTATTGTGGAGTTCTAGTTTTGGCACGAGATGAGGTTTGGAAGAGTTCGTGGTCTATCGAGGTGAGGGTTGCATCGTACTTGGAATCTTAATTGAGTTATTGTTTTTCATTATATTGGTTATTGTATAGTTAATAAGTTACTGTTTATTTACTTTAATTGTATTGTTTTTGTGCTTGTTATATGTCATCTAGAAAGTATTATTTGTTATCTAGTTACAATTGCTTATAATTCATTAATTTCTGAGGGCGATCTACTTTGTTGTTCTTCATTTATTATTTTGTTTCATATCGCTTCCTATTATTGTCATATTGTCAATGTCTTTAAGTGTATTGCATAATGGTTACGCAATCATAGTGTCAGGGACGGATGTATTGGATATCGGCTGGGCGGCAGCGGGCTTGCCAGTGGATATTCGATCTCCGTACTCGAGTCTCTCACTCGTCTGGTCCGAAGATTATCAGGGGTTGTTGGGTCGTAGGATTTTCGGGGTACATCCGAAGTACACCCATTGGAGTGTTTGGGGTTTATGCCGGCACAGTGATCGAGATTTGTGGATCGTAGTTCGAGAATCGAAGAATTAGAGTGGTAAGGGTTATCGAGTGTATCCTTTTTAAATGTGGCAATTAATTGTTTTCTATTGTTTATTGCTTATTGTTATTAATGTTTGATGTTCCAATGTTGCATTGCACGAATCCCCTTATAAATATTTCTCGTAACTGTTCCTCTCCTTCACTGAGTATACATTATTTGTGTACTCACTCCTCATCATGAATCTTTCAGGTTATAGCCAAAGAAAGTGAAGTTCGTGTTTCATGATAGTTCGTGCTTGTAAGGATGCATAACGTGTTATGTAGCGTGGATTCTAAAATATTGGAAATATGCTCTTTTTATGAGGTGTATGTATTCAAAGTATAAGTAATGTATTTCAAGTTAATTAAATCATTAGGGTAGTTTGATTTCATAGCTTATATAATAGGATCGCGTAGTTTATATTCAATGCATGTATGTAGTTATTTTAAGGAATAGTAGGTTAATCTTTGTATTCAGAAATGTACATTTGATTGTAAACTTTTGTTGCGAACCAAGGCTCGGATGGCCTTGAGGAGTTGTTGTATGTTTGGAAACGACACTGGTCCATTTATATGTTGTGTGCAGGTAAACTGTTCGTTCTATAAATAGGAAAAACTCCGTCCGTTTTCCCTAAGTTTTGTGACCGAGTTGGAATTGGGTTGAGAATAACATGGTTAATAAAATATGCGGTCTCGTGAGGGATCGGGGCATTACAGAGGGTCTCTCGACCGGTCGACCGATGGAGTAGGGGTCGGCCGGTCAGGCCAAAATGCTAGTTTAAAATATATCCGTTTTGTGAACGTTGGAGAGCATTAATTACACATTTTCAGCCTCTATTAAACTCTCTCAATTGAAAACTTTCAAAGTATTGATTCAAAGCAATTACTCTTGAGTTCTTTCATTGATTTTATCTTTGAATCATCATTGAGCTATACTTGAGCAAGAATTTGTGAGCAATATTGAGAGAAACATTCATTGTATTCATCTACCCTAAAAGAGGACTTTTATTGTGAATCTCAAACACTTATCAAAAGAGAGAGTTAAATACTTTGAAATGAAGGATTTTCTTGTCAAAGGTGTTGGGGTTAAAGCTTTGTATTGAGAAGGATTTTTCTATTATAAAAGCTTGAACTACCATTGTAGTTGGTTTGTGAACTCACCAACATTTAAAGAGCCACCATAGTGAAGATTGTTGAAATTCTAAGCGGGGAGTTTAGGTCATGGACTTAGGCGGGGGCCGAACCACGTTAAAATCGTAATTTGCAATCTCTCTCTTTGCATTATTTTATGCTCAACAAGTGTTTGATAAATTGCCTCACTCACATTTTATATTGCTAGAGTGCATATCTATTTAGGATTGTTTTTGATTAATCATTGATAGTATATTGCCTAATCAAAAAAGTAGTATTATTGCCTATATAACCTAATTCACCCTCCTCTTATGTTTAATTAAGGGACAACAAGTGGTATCAAGAGTTATGGTTTTACATATAGCTTAACATCTAGTAAAGTCAAAATCATGACATATACTACTTCATCACCTCACATTGAAGGATACTCAATTGATAGACCTTCTATGTTTATAGGAACTGATTTCATGAGGTGGAGAAATCATATGGCAACATATATTCAATCCGTGGACTATACATTGTGGCATATTGTTGAGCATGGGCCACACAAAGTTGAAGATGAGTCAACTGAGCAAAACATTACCAAATTGGCCAAAAATGCTCAAGCTATGCATATTCTCTATTGTGCTTTCAATGATCAAGAGCTTGAAAAAATTCAAGAATGTACATCCGCTCATGAAATATGGAATCTTCTTGAAAAGATTCATCAAAAGGAAGAAGAAGATGTTAAAGAAGAAAATGAAGCATACATTGGTAGATTTAATGAAAAAAATGATGATGATGTAGGTGTTTCCGAAGTTGACATTCAAATCTTATCTACAACTATTGGCAATGAGAGAACCCCAAGTGATCCAAAAGAGACAAATGTTGAAGATGATCAAACCTCAAAGGATGGTGAAGCTCTAACAAATCCACAAGACAATGTACAACCAATACAAAATGTCCAAGAAACTACAACAAATGAAGTTTGTGAGAGATCATCCAAATGATCAAATTCTTGGTGATCCTTCCAAGGGTGTAAGAACTCGTTCCAACCTAAATGCTTATTGTGAACATGTTGCTTTTATTTCTCAAGTAGAGCCTAAAAATGTTAAAGAAGCTTTAGATCATGAAGATTGGATAATTGTCATGCAAGAAGAATTAAATCAATTTGAAAGAACTAAAGTATGACATCTAGTTAAAAAACCTAAGGATTATCCTATAATTGGTACAAAATAGGTTTTTAGGAACAAACTAGATGAATCCAAGGTTCTAATTAGAAACAAAGCTAGGCTAGTGGCTCAAGGATATAATCAAGAAGAAGACATAGATTATGATGCGACTTTTGCTCCCGTAGCTAAACTTGAATCCATTCGTATGCTTCTTGCCTTTGCATGTTATATGAACTTTAAATTATATCAAATGGATGTAAAAAATGCCTTTTTAAATATCTCAAGGAAGAAGTTTATGTGAAACAACCACCCGGATTTGAGGATTCTAATTTGCCAAATCATGTATATAAACTAGATAAGGCATTATATGGCCTTAAGCAAGCACCTAGAGCATGGTATGATATGCTTAATAATTATTTGCTTGAAAAAAGGGTTCACTAGAGGCAAATTAGATTCCACTCTCATTGTTAAAACAAAAGGCAAAGATATATTGCTTGTAGAAATCTATGTTGATGATATAATCTTTGGTGCTACTAATGAATCTCTGTATAAGTATTTCTTTAAGTGCATGCACAAGGAATTCGAAATGAGTATGATGAGAGAATTAAATTTCTTTCTCGGACTTCAAATCAAGCAAACACAAGAGGGAACTTTCATCAATCAAGCCAAGTACACTAGAGAACTCATCAAGAAGTTTAGGCTTGAGTCATCGAAAGAAATGAGTACACCAATTGCAACTTCAATCAAACTTGACAAAGATGAGGAAGGTAACAAGGTAGATGAAAAACAATATCGAGGTATGATTGAAAGCCTTCTTTATTTAACTGCCTCTAGACCCGATATTGTATTTGCTATGTGCTTATGTGCTCGTTTTCAATCTTACCCCAAGGAATCTCACTTAAATGCAGTAAAAAGAATCGTTAGATATCTTAAGGGGACTATAGATTTAGGATTGTGGTATCTGAAAGGTACATCATTTGAACTTATAGGTTACTCGGATGCGGATTATGCTGGAGATCGAGTAGATAGAAAGACTACTAGTAGATGTTGTCAATTTCTAGGACATTCATTAATCTCATGGTCTAGTAAAAAGAAAAATAGTGTAGCTCTCTCTACAGTCGAAGCTGAATACGTATCTGCCGGAAATTCTATTGCCCAAATTCTTTGGATGAAACAAAATTTGCTCGATTATGGGCTTGTATACGATAATGTGCCTATTAGATGTAACAATACAAGTGCCATTAATCTCGCTAAGAATCTCATACAACATTCTAGAACTAAACATATTGAAATTAGACATCATTTCATTAGAGATCATGTTCAAAAAGGGGATGTTGTCCTTGAATTTGTTGATTCTGTGCATCAATTAACAGATATCTTTACCAAACCATTGCATGAGAATCAATTCTGTATGATTAGAAGAGAGTTGGACATGCTTAAAATGGGTTAAAATTGTTAAACTTAAAGTTTTCCAAATGAAAAACCATTTTCTGGCAGAAGTTGCACCACTGGAAGAGGTTGCTAGCACCGGTTGACCGGTGAAGTATACCCTCATCCGGTGACAGTGTCTCAGGCGAAAAAGGGTCTGGCACCGGTCGACCGGCGCGTCTACCCTCATCTGGCCGCTGCACTGTCTAGCAACAAGCTTTAAAAACGTTTTTTTACCCTTTTATTCACTTCTTTTCTATCAACAAAACCCTCTACCTTCCCCATAAAATCCCATAAACCCTATTAAGGATTGCAACTCTTCAACTTCCTATTTTTTTTTATAAAAAGAGGGTTAGGCATATCAAATCTTCACAACTCACACAAAAGCCTATAATTCTCTTCAAATCTTCATAAGAATCTTTTTAAACTTCTCTTGCACACAAGGTGTTAGACAAAATTCCCCAATCAAGCTTTTCTTGTTTTCTCTTGCAAATCTTCTTTTCTACTCATGGCATCATCATCACGACAAGCATCCAAGAAGAGAAAGACCAGTTTTAGGCCTCACACAATTGACCCATGGGATCCTATGCACATCATTGCACCGGGTGATTTCTCTAAAAAGGAAATTCTTTGGGGGTAAGCTTCTTGATCCTCCAGATTTTTTGGATAACACCCGTTCACATAAATTGCTTAGACATCAAAGATGGCTTCCTCTGTTTGGACTCGAGGACATTAATTATGATATGTGGATTCGTCAATTTTATGCATATTTGGTGGAAGGTGAACATGAGGGTGTACATGGGTTAAAAAGTCAGGTAAATAGCGTTAACATATTTGTGAGCGAACGGGACTTGGCTAACTTGCTTGGCATTCCAACTAGTGGTCTAAAAATCTATTCTCCTGCCAACTTATCAAAAGGCCTACACGACAACACTTCAACGGAGATGTTTACTACTTTGTTGGATGGCTCGAGAAGGTCGGAAGAGTTCATGCCTAAAAGAGATCACCTCTCTACTGAAACACGATTGCTCCTCTATATCTTGAACCAAGTCATCATGCCTCGCATTTTAAAAGAAGGGTCTATTCCATTCTTCACGGGCTATGTGATACATCTCATGTAAAAGAAGGTAAAAATCAACCTCCCACACATTATGCTTAGTCACATGTTGGCCTTCAAAAAGAAGTCCCTGCCCTATGGGATAATCTTGTGTCATATTTTTCATCTAAGAGATGTTGCTCGTATTGGTCAGTTTGAACCTTTGAATGTTTCCACCTATCTCCTTGACAAATATTGCCTTGATAGACAATACATGGCTCGTGTCAATAACAACATCGTCTACATTGGGCAATATCAATTCCGTAAAAGTCAATCTGAAGTGGTAGATGATTTAGAAAATTATGACCTTAGGGATGAGGGAGATGAAAGTGAAGCCGCAAGCGAAAGTGATGAAGATGATAACGAAGGAGAAGATGCTGACATTGGGACTTCACGTGTTGATGTTAGAGGTGCAAGCTCTTCTACAAGGAGAAGATCTCGCCAAGCCACTCTTGAAGAAGTCAAGAGTGGAGAAGTAAACACCGACATGAAGGGTATGAAAACCATGCTTGAAAAGCTCTATGAGAAGTTAATAAAAAATTAAGGAATGATGCTTTTGAGATGCCTAGGATGATTCCCTTTTTCTTATTTCCCAGTTTTTTGCACTTTTCCTTTCCAAACCAACTTTTCATGCATTTTAATTGTTTCAGTTTTTCAACTCTCTATGTTTATTCCAATCTACTTCCATGATTTTGGTATTTTGGTTTCAATTGCTATGTCTTGCTTTATTATGTGTGCTTATGCCAAATAGAGGGGGATGAAATATAGAAGAACTTGTTTTACTTTGTTTTGCTAATGACAAAAAGGGGGATAAAAAATGTAGAATAAAAAATAAACCTTAGAACAAACTCATACATTAAGAGGGAGTAACAACTCAACCTTAGCTAGGAAATGCACAAGTTGAGGGGGAGAGTTTTTGCAAACTTAAAATGCACTAAATGCTAAATGCTCTCTCAAACTTATTCATGCTTATGTTGTCATTATCTAAGATCAGCTTTGCAAACTCATTTATGCTTACATTGTCATTATTTGAGATAAGTTTTGTCATCATCAAAAAGGGGGAGATTGTTAGCCTAAAGGGCTTCTAAATCTTGATTTTAATGATAACAAACCATAAATGTATTTAATGAGTTTGTTTAAGTGTGCATAAGTAAAGATGAATCAAGATTGACTCCGATTCCAAGTTGATCAAGCTGAAGAAGGAACAAGAACATCCATCAAGTTAATGACAAGATTCGAAGAATGAAGATGGAGTTATAAGGATGGAGACAGAAGTCATAAGGGGTACCGGTTGGGACTTGACTGAGATTTGGGTCTTGCAAATGGTATATGCTCAATAATGATTATTAAATATCGTTTTTGAAATATTTGAAAAAGGTTTTACAAAAGAAACGCTTTCAAATAAACCCAAACCTTTGCAGTTTTGAGCTCACCGGACGACCTCAGGGCAATCGGTCGACCGGTGGCCAAAGGGTCGTCTGCCCGAGACCTGTCCACCGGATGAGGGTTTCTCAACCAGTCGATCGGTGGAGTAGGGGTCGACCGGTCAGGCCAAAATGCCGGTTTAAAATATAGTCATTTTGTGAACATTAGAGAGCATTAATTATACATTTTCAGCCTCTATTAAACTCTCTCAACTGAAAACTTTCAAAGTATTGATTCAAAGCAATTACTCTTGAGTTCTTTCATTGATTTCATCTTTGAATCATCATTGAACTATACTTGAGCAAGAATTTGTGAGCAATATTGAGAGAAACATTCATTGTATTCATCTACCCTAAAAGATGACTTTTATTGTGAATCTCAAACACTTATCAAAAGAGAGAGTTAAACACTTTGAAAGGAAGAATTTCCTTGTCAAAAGTATTGGGGTTAAAGCTTTGTATTGAGAATGATTTTTCTATTGTAAAAGGTTGAACTACCATTGTAGTTGGTTTGTGGACTCACCAACATTTGAAGAGCCACCATAGTGAATATTGTTGAAATCCTAAGCGGGGAGCTTAGGTCGTGGACTTAGGCGGGGGCCGAACCACACTAAAATCGCAATTTGCAATCTCTCTCTCTCAACTTTCTCTTTACATTATTTTCTGTTCACCAAGTGTTTAATAAATTGTCTCACTCACATTTTATATTGCTAGAGTGCATATCTATTTAGGATTGTTTTTTATTAATCATTGCTAGTATATTGCTTAATCGAAAAAGTAGTATTATTGTCTATATAACCTAATTCACCCCCCCTCTTAGATTTAATTAAGGGACAACAGGTACAACTCTTTCTTTTTTTAAATCTGCTGGAATATTATTAGACAGGAGGTTGTGACTACTGTTAAGTCCTTCTTTTGTTCTGGGCGAATTTTGTCTGAGATTAACTCCACTAATCTGGTTCTTATTCCTAGAGTGCCAAATCCTTCTACTATGAACGATTTTAGGCCAATTGCATGCTGTAACGTCATCTATAAATGCATTTCGAAGATCCTTGCCAGTTGACTGAGCCTTGTGTTAGAGCACCTCATTTCTGACTCACAAAATGCCTTCATTAAAGGACAGAGTATTTTTGATAATATTTTACTTGCTTAGGAATTGATAAAGGGTTATGATAATAAAGGGGCTACTCCTCGGTGCTTAATTAAAGCTGATATCAAGAAGGCTTATGATACGATTAGATGAAATTTTGTTCTTGACATTTTTCGGGCTCTTAACTTTCCAAACCAATTTATTCTTTGGGTTTCCAACTGCATCATGACCCCCATGCACTCAGTCTCAATTAATGGTGGAATGCACGAGTATTTCAAAGGTTCTAGAGGATTAAGACAAGGTGATCCCATTTTACCTTATCTTTTTGTTTTGTCCATGGAGGTTTTGTTGGGTATTCTTGAGCAAATCTCTTCCAATTGTGAGTTCAAGTTCTACCCAAAATGCAAGGCTAGTCATCTCAATCATTTGTGCTTTGCGAATGACTTGATGATCTTCTTTAAAGGTGAGGATAAATCAGCTTCTATTATCAAAAATGGTTTGGATCAATTTACTGCTCTTTCTGGTCTTTCCTTCAGTAGTGAAAAGAGTGATCTTTATTTGTGGTTGTAATGATCATTTGAAGAATAGAATTGCAGAAATTTTTGGCTTGAATTTTGGCACCCTCCCTATCAAGTATCTGGGAGTTCCTCTAGTATCTGGTAGGCTCCTTAACAACCATTGCAAGCTTCTGATCCACCGGATCACCAACAAAATCAGTAAATGGCCGAAGAGTTCCTTTTATTTTGCTGGTTTGCTCCAAATCATTAAGTCCATTCTTGCTCAAGTTCAATCCTACTGGTCTCGCATGTTTATTATTCCCATATGTACCATCAAAGAGATTGAAAAGATTTTGGCGTCCTTTCTTTGGTCAGGTTCAGAAAACCAAGGAAATAAAGCTAAAGTCTTTTGGAAGGTTGTGTGTAGAAACTACAATGAAGGTGGCCTTGACATTTGTAGGATGTAGGCTCCATGATATTAACCAGGCGGCAATTTTAAGATACCTTTGGATCTTACATACCAAAAAAAAGTCAATGTGGTGTAGATAAATCTATTCAAATTATCTGTGTAGATCTAACCTCTGGGACTTAAAGATGCCTTCTAGACCTTCTTGGTCTTGGAGGAAAATCCCGCAACTGAGAAGTTTGGCAAGAAATTTCATCTTGCGTAGGATTAGGGATGGAATGAACACTAGATTCTGGAAAGATCACTGGCACCCTTTAGGGATTCTGAGTGAAGTGTTCGATGATGATACCATTCTTGATACCGGTACCAACAAGGATGCCTTGGTTGCTGAGTTTATTAATGGTGAATGATGGATGTGGCCGAATGCTAATAATACTTTTCATGCCATCCATAGCCATTAAGATGGCATCATTCCGCACCCACATTCTGAGGATCAGATCATTTGGAGCAATTCTCCAACTGGCAATTACAAAATGAAATAGGCATTGGAGTGTATCAAGCCACAGTTTGATAGGATTTGCTGGAGTGGTGTTATCTGGTTCAAATACTCAATCCCTAAGCATGCCTTTTGTGCCTAGCTTTTCTGGATGGATAGATTGTCGACTTAATCCAGATTAATGGGATGGGGCTTATCGGTTGATACCATTTGTGTGTTTTGCTATAAATGTAGTGAAAACCGAGATCACCTATTTGGCACCTGCTCCTTCTCGCATAGAATTTGGCGCCTTGGATGGAAAAAGTGTAAAGGTCCAAGGACAGTGAGAGATTGGAACAGTATTGTGGCCTGATTCTCCCGTATTGCTGATTCCACCACTTTTTAGGCGATTTGTATGAAGACTTTCCTTGGAGCATTTGTCTTCCATATTTGAAAAGAACGGAACAATCGAATTCATAACTCTAAAGTGCTTACTGAAGAACAAATTATGAATAACATTATTTTTGATGTACAAACTAAATTGTACAAAGTTAGAAGAGTTCCCAATTCCCTTTTGAACCAAGCTCTTTATAGAGTCTGGAATTTAGATGATAGAATATTTTGGTAAATATACTAAAATGATATAAATATTTTTGTTATCAATACACACTGTTTGCTTTTAACAAAAAATAAAAATAAAAATGTGAGACTCATATATTAAAAAATGTGGTTCTAAATCACAATTATCAAAAAGTGTTATCGAATAAAATTGCCCCTCATTATTACTTTATCATCCTTTTCGAATATACTCGCATTCAGAGGTGTGACAACACTTGCATAGTATGCTACCCTAGAGCTGGCAAATGGGCCAGCCCGGCACGGCCCAGCACGGCCCGGCCGAATCGTGGGTTAAGAAAAATGAGCCCGGCTCGGCACATATGTTTAGTGGGCTGAGCTGGGCTGGGCTCAATTCTTGAAATATAGGACTCAGTTCGGCCCACGAGCCCGATACCACGAGTCGCGAGCTGGGCCGAGCTGGGCTGGGCCAACCCATCTTTTTATTTTTATTTTTTATTAGTGTGTTCTGAATTTTAATAGTTAGATTAATAACGAAAAAAGATGAAACTTAACCTTTTTTTACGAAAAAGTTAATTTAACAATTAACAAGATATAAGTTGATTGATAATATTAATATAAATGATAAAATATTACTTAACAAACTACAAGTTCACGAGACACGGATACGTTACTAATAAACATAAAAAAAGAACATTATATAAATGCTTGAAGAAAGTTGGTGAAGTTCTCCATTTTATTATGCTCCTTGTGCGGGTGCTGGGCATGTTGGTGGTGGCGGTGGCGGTGGTTGAGGATTAAAATAGTTTAGAACATTTGAGTGTTGAGATACAAGATGTCTTACAAGCGTTTCAGTTCCAAATTGACGACGAAATATATATTTACGTTTACAATAGTTACAAATTACATACCCATGTTCTTCAAAGTAAGCAAAATGATTCCAAACATTTGAACGTAATCGTTGTGAAAGATTTTCTTACCCTATAACCATAGATATTGTGTATTTTCTTGTAGTAAAATAAATATATAGTTTTGTAGTAAAATAAAGTTGAATACATTAACCATTTATAAGAAAAATTACATGTACAAATATAATCTCAAGATGAGTTTTATCTGGGCTCGAATTGGGCCTGAGCTGAGTTGGGCTGAGCTTATAGACTGAGTTGGATTGGGTTTGGACACAAATGGGCTGGGTCCAAAAATATATGACCCAACTCGGCCCACCTATATATAGTGGGTTAAGCCGAGTCAAATCCACTTTTATTCGAGTTGGACTGAACCCAAATTTTTGTATGCTAAACTGAATTAAGCATGTGTTAACCCGACCTAAATACCACCGCTATGCTACCCGTTGCCTCTCTTTCATTTCCTTTCCATGGTCAATCCAAAACATAGTGATAGAGTCGGCCCACCTATTTCACACCCAAATTACATAAGGACAACATTGTAATATCACCATCTCTTTTCTCTCTCTTATTTTTATATTTTATTTTTTGGACAAAGGAAAATCATTGCTTCAGTTGAAAGTCATTCACATTTTCACCTTTGTTTTGATTGTACTTTACGTTTCTTTACGGGTGGTTAGTTTGTGCATATCTCACTTTAAAAATAAAAAAAAAATTCTTCTTTTTTTCTGGTTCTCTTTAAATGTCCATTTTCACAACACTTTTCCCTGAAGACCCATTTGATCTTCTGGTTTGTTGCTGTTGATTGTTATTGCAAAATGTTAATTAAAAATGCTGTTTGATCTTTAGTGGATTTCCTGGACTACTAGGTAAGTGGCAATTTCTATGTATTTCACTATTTTTGGTAATTGGTTTTCAGTCTCATTGGTTGTATGCTATTTATGAGTAATTGCTAACGAAAAGGGGCAGTCCGATTCACAAAACTTCTATTACGCACGAGTTTCAAAGAAGGGTTGGATCCACTTTTGAATCCATTTAATCCTTTGTCCTAGATTGGGCAGCACAGAAATGTAAAAATATCTATTATGTAAAAGTATCTATCTTTGAAGATGAAATTGTTGATGGTAACTGATGTAGTGCTTGTAAAGAAGGGTTAAATCAAAGTTAAATCTTTTTTGAGTGTGGTCCTTCAGTTCATTGGCAGCTATTTTATGTTTTACTCTCTCCTTAAAAAATGGGGAATGTTGGAACTGAACTTACTATATATTCTTATCCATTGTTATAGTAGAATGGGAGTAGATAGCCATTAGCAATAAGGTACTAGGATGGGAAGCTCGACGCCTTTGGGAAGTGCTGAAAGGTCCATCATGGTCTTTGACTGTCACTACTCTCCCACCTGAGGGGTGGAAATTGGAGGTCGGGTTTTGCCTTTTATTGTTTAGTATGCTTCACTTATGGAGAAGTTTAATTGTGCAGTTCGTCAGTCGTTCCTCGTTATTTCTGTCAATCGAGAAGGGTCTATTTTCCACTTTTCAATTTTTCGGGAAAAGGAAGGGGGTGGGAATCCTTTTTTAGAGTAGAAATATTCCTCTTTAAGATAAAAGTTCTCAGCCACATTGTTTAAGGTGAGAAATCTTTTCAACCATCTATATTTTACCTTGGTATTCAAGTTTTTTTGACGGTCAAACATCTTTTCTGGAATAGTGTTGATGTTACTGATCAAGGGATGATCATCTTGTCACAAATAAAAGATAGCAATGTAAGCAAGATATTTTGTCATGAAATACTGGCGGGTTGTGTCTAGTCCCTTTATATTAGCGGAAAATGGAAAGAAAACAGAGTTGATTTTCCTTTAATTAAGGGCAGTTCACGCGGAACTAACTATTTTACATTTTTCATTCTTTATACTTGTGTCAAGATTACCATTCTATTTGTATCAAGATGACCACTTCATGATTGTACTCCTTATCTTCAAATTTATTTCCAGGAAGCTGGGCTGATTACAAATGTGATTGAATTCATATGTTCTAGAAGAGAATTAGAGTCATGCGGGCAGTGACTACAATGGTAGTTCCGGGAGACACTGCTCGTCATGCTGAAGTTCTGGTTAAAAATTACCTACTAGCAGATCCTTTCATTCCATACACTTCTGTCTTTGGCGGCATACTTGCTTGCAAAATGGTATGGTTTTTGTTTCTGGTTCCTTTTGTAAATCTTGGTCGTTACAAGTTATAAGTGGAGGAGAAAATAATTTATTACTTTGAGGTGAGTATTAGCCGTATTAGTTATAGGATATCATGTTGTCTGATTCTGTCATTCTTGATGACTCAAGTAGAAGGTAAAATGTATATGCCACTTGCATGACAACTATAGCAGGTTATTGATGCAAGAGTCATACTCTCAGAGGTTCATTATTGCTTTTAATGTTTCCTTTCAGCTATATGATCTTAATCAGTTGATCAGCAACTATTACTTCAGGACTTATACTGGTCTGACGAAGATTGAACGGATTGAATGGAACAATCGGTGAATATTATGTCAAGTTTTGTTTGTTTGTTTCCCTCTTGATGTTGATTCTTTTCTAATGCTCTTGATCATTGCATTTTCTGCAGCGGTATGTCTACTGTTCATGCCATTTATATTGCAATTATGGCGCTGTACTTTGTATTTTGGTCTGATCTTTTCTCTGACCATCATGATGCTGACCTTTTTACATTCCGGAGTTCACCCCTCTCAACATTTACATTAGGGGTAAAATCTTCCTACTCCCTCGTTTAATTGAAAAGTTTTTGTTTTAAGGTATCAGGGACTAAGGTCATTTGACATTTGGTGATTTCTAGTGCATTCTGCTTATTTCGTGCTGGAAGAAGAATAGATTTTATCTTTTCCCTTTTACTATCAGTTCAATTGGAATCATGGTCTATCATAGAATCATGGGTTATACCTATGATTTAATATGCATGGATGCTCTCAGTAAGCTAATGTGTCTTTGTGGAATGCGTTTCAGAGTTTAGACATCGATACTATCTGGACACTACCAACCCTGTATCCAAAATAAAATGAAAGTCAAAGTATCGGATATTTAGTAGACAGGCTACATGTGTAAGACACTCATTGGACAGTCTGCTTTTGACCAAATGGCAATGTTAGATTACCCTTTCTCATATAGCCATGTAGTATCATATGAATGTATAAGAATCACAATAACACTAAAATATCTGTTGTAATATTAGAAGGCATGATATAATGCTGAAATTTGTTTCTGATATATGTAAATTATGATTTGTTAGGGTGGATTACTTGATATATGCATGACACATTACTTCTCAAAAAAAAAAAAAAAAGATATTTGCGTGGCACATCTATTAGGCTATCCTCAATGGGGGGCTCTAAAATGTAAAGCTTTTCATTTTTGGGCATTTTTGTACTTTTTTAGAGCCCTATACTTTAAAAAGTTATATTATTCATAGAAAAAGTACGTGGGATCCACCACTTTTGGGTTAAAAGATGCCAAAATAGTGCTCCGGGCTCCAAAAAGTTCAGTAAATTTACCCTAAAAAGTAACACTATTCATGGAAAAAATACGTGGGATCCACCACTTTTGGGTTAAAAGATGCCAAAATAGTGCTCCGGGCTCCAAAAAGTTCAGCAATTCCCCATACCCTAAAAAGTAACACTATTCATGGAAAAAATACGTGGGATCCACCACTTTTGGGTTAAAAGATGCCAAAATAGTGCTCCGGGCTCCAAAAAGTTCAGCAAATTTAGGGTATGGGGCTCTAAAAAAGTACAAAAATGCCAAAAAATATTTGCTGAACTTTTTGGAGCCCGGAGCACTATTTTGGCATCTTTTAACCCAAAAGTGGTGGATCCCACGTACTTTTTCCATGAATAGTGTTACTTTTTAGGGTATGGGGCTCTAAAAAAGTACAAAAATGCCAGTATGGGGCTCTAAAAAAGTACAAAAATGCCAAAAAATGAAAAGCTTTACTAATTAGCTGAACTTTTTGGAGCCCGGAACACTATTTTGGCATCTTTTAACCCAAAAGTGGTGGATCCCATGTACTTTTTCCATGAATAGTGTTACTTTTTAGGGTATGGGGCTCTAAAAAAGTACAAAAATGCCCAAAAATGAAAAGCTTTACATTTTAGAGCCCCCCATTGAGCTTGTCCTTAGTAAATTACTAAACTCACTCGCACATGTAATTATACCCAGTAGTTTTGCCCATGTAATATCCCATAATTTTAACATATTACACGTCTTTGAGTTTGTTTGCATCACATCTTTGTCACGAGCCAGTTGCCGTGCTTCCTAATTTATGACAAGGGAAAAAAAATCAAGTTATTGCCTATAATCCTGGGTATTCCAGATTCTATTCTGATTGAAGCTATTTGAACAATCGCTCAGAACTGGAAACTGATAATAATGCTAATGTTATCTTTCAAGTTCAGCTCTATATTCCATTTAGCTAAGCATTTTGGTTTTATATCAAAGCAGTTGTCTGAGAATTATCCATTGTATTTCATTAAGGTCCTTACATAGAAAGTAGGGCCTTTTGAACTACAAAAGATTAATGGTTTTCACATATTTTTTTATTCTATGCTAGCTGCATTAATAGTTGATGCGTTTTTGTCCTTGTTCTTGGTCTTGTAAATCATGTGATGAACCTCAGCAAAGAAAACAAACTAGGTTACTCTTTGTTCATAACCCTATATAGTGTTGGAATGAGAGTGGTAATGCGTTGTTGTGACCCTTTGAGTTTGTAAGACATTTTCTGAATCATTTTAACTGATCTGACAAAAACTCCTTATATATATATATTTTTTTTTTGTGTGTGTGTGTGTGAAGAAATCCTTAAGATTGATGTATGCAACATAATTATAGTTTTTAAGACCAATCTTTTACAGAATTTTCCAGCAAGTTGGCTCATGTTACTTAGTCCTGTGTGCCATACAGGAGCATTATAACCATGATGGCTTTTGGCTGCAGGTATCTGTCGGGTACTTTCTTACGGACCTTGGAATGATTTGTTGGCTGTATCCTTCTTTGGGAGGGGCAGAGTATGTAAGTATCTTCTGCAGTCAAGCTTAGAATGTCCTCAGAACTCTAAGACTCTTCTTTGAATGCCCATTCATTGACCGTAATCTCATTTTGGCAATGCACATGCCATAAACCTAAATACTCAATTCATTTCGCCTCTTATTCATCTCAAGTCACAAACATCATTTCTCCAACGTTTGATCCAGTATTAGCTTCACTTGAAAGAAATAATTGTATTGGCAGCATATAGTTATCACATCGTGAATTGAATTATCAGTTTTTTGAATTGTGAATCTTGAATCATAACGATTCATTTACATTTTAAAAATAGGTTCAAAATTATATATTTGCATAAATATTTAAAAATAGACTAACAAAAAAGTCATCATAACAACATTATCACCGAGAAAAAGACTATCAACAACAACCACCCCTTCTCTTCATCACTTTCATTTTCACTTGTGTCTTCACCTTAGCCTTTTCTTATTATGGTTCGCTGAACTTTATTGTGGTTTAAATAATTTTTTAAACAAAAAAAACAGAAAAAAATTTTGAGCTGACCTAGATGTAGTATACAAGTAAATCGTAGTGAATCTCTAAATTGTAACTAATCATACGATTCACTACGATTCAGTGCGGTTCAGTTGCAATACATGTACATTTTTTATTAACATTCTGATTTGTATCATTTTGCTCATGAATCGAATCGAATTGTAAGATACGAATCCTGAATCGTACAAATTCAGCAAACTATGATTGGCAGTGCTGCCAATTATGATTTCTTACATTTTTCTCCGTATCTTCCTTTCTACTTCACGCCATTCAATTATCCAAACAAGGAAAAGAAAAAAAAATGATACCCCAGTCACATACCACAGAATTGTAAAGGAAAAGGGAGAAAAACAAAATACTGTCAGGTTTTAAGGGAATTATGGGAGATTTTTATTGAATTATCATAGTTTCCAAATCATAGGCATGTTGATATAATAATCTGTTTGTTGGATTTCAGATTGTTCATCACTCTCTTTCAGCAATTGCAGTGGCATATGCCATGCTTACGGGGGAGGGCCAGCTTTATACATTCATGGTCCTCATATCAGAGGCGACAACCCCAGAGATCAACATCAGATGGTAGGTCCTTAGATGTGAAAAGATAACAATTGGTAAAAATCACGAGCCACACTATATTGTTAATATTATTTTGGTCTTTCATGTAGGTATCTTGATACTGCAGGATTGAAAAGGTCCAGTGCCTATCTGATTAACGGGGTTGTGATATTTTTCGCTTGGCTGGTCAGTGATGCCATCTATTGCTTACATATAATTGCATATATGATATGCTATGGTCAGGCGACCCATGGCCACAACTTTAAAACAAAGCTATTAAGCAATATTTGCCGCCTTAAATTGTCCATTTTGCTTCAACACCAGCAACTATTGACTTTACATGGTTGTGACCAGACACATGCCGACCCAATACATAAAAATAATCCTGCATGTGATAGAGATAGTTTTTGTCAATATATTGCTGTTATTGTTGTCTATGTATTTATATTGTTTTATTGGTAGGCAACATAGATGTAAATTTGTGAATATGTTCAGTGATCATTGTTTTACAAGCTAGGCCATAGTTCAAAAAGAGACAATCAAGAATTAGTTTCTTCTTTCATGGTTTGAGGAATTATTCAGAAAATCTTTCATGTTTACTGCACGTTAAGGCTGGTGAATTCCAGCAGATGTTGAACAAGTTGACAACAGAAAGAGTTAAATTTCAAATGTGGACAGGGTCAGAGTGGTGTTGGATGTGTGTCTAGAAGTTTTAGGAACAGAGAAGTCTCCTCCATGTCATTGAGATTGGTTCGTGAATACCATTTAGGGACAGTAAAAAATGTCGTCTTGGGGATGTCTCATATCCTAAATGTAATTATATATTGCATTAATTGCTTCTTAAGATCCTTTGACATCATCTCTTACTTCTTTCGCTGTTTCACATGCTTACCAAATTGTGTTCTCAAATGCAGGTTGCCAGAATTTTGTTGTTCGTTTACATGTTTTATCACGTATATGTACACTACGATCAGGTAATTGTTTTCCTTGCAAAATGAAATGATAGCAATAGTTGATTTATAGACATGTAAGTTAAATGCATGACTTCTGAGCTCATGGACCTCTACTGCTATCTGAGTTCTTATAAAACTCTGCTACCATATATATTTGAGGAAAAATGAGGCTTTTCGCTTAATAGCAAGACTTCCACTTAGTTTTATTGACAGCTGGTTGTGAGGGAGAAAAGGGTTAGTATTTGGAAGTTGAACATATCTAATTCTATTTTTCAGTTCCTTTTGCATCAAAGAGGAAGATATTACAATTTTACTTGACATAGTTATTTAGGCAAATTTTCATCATATCGTCTGATGTGTGGTTGGATTTGGATTCGAGAAAGAGTTTGAAACCTCTCAAAATTTGAAATCTTTTATATCTAAAATCTATGAAATTAAAATTCATTTATCTGGATAACAAAAGCATTTTGTTGAGGGTTTGAAATTCATAGGTTATAGATGATATACAAAGTAGTTAGGCTTTGTTTGGTTAGTAGAAGGGGCTGGGGAAGGAAACTTTCCTGTGGGGAAAGAGAAGGTAAACATCCTTCCGCTTATGTTATATGTTTCTTGCAAATGGCTGGAAAAGAAGTATATTAACAATTTTCCCAAAGTCGGAAGGAAAGAAAGCTGATCTGAAGAGGTTGGTTACCAACTCTTCACGTTTACTTCCCATCCAAAGTACTGCAAGATGATACTTACATTCTTCTTTACTTTAACTTTTCTGACCCCTCTACTTTTACATCCAAGCAAGTATATTGTTAAGAATCAGTATGGATATCAAATGGCACCAATATAATGAGAATTTGGTAGTTTTACCTTTGTTCCACTTCAATTGTCACCATTTGACCTTTATGAGTCAAAACAAATACTTTACAAGCATTATCTCATGCTTAATTTTCAAGTATTTTAATGATACAAACTTCTGGAATAATTGTATTCTTTTCGTAGTGTCTAATTATGCATTAACCAAGTAAAAAAAAAAAAAAATCTGATAACAAAATTTGGCATTATAATTAATGTGTCTGGCCTAAAGGGACTTAAATTACTAAATTTTAAATCTGATCATAAATCAAATTATCCAAACAACTACTGTGGACTTGGGCTGTGGAGTTCAAATCCTTCTGTCCACATGCTCCCTAGATCAATATCAATAATATTATCTGCATGGAAAATAGTATGCATGGAAAAGAATGTGTGCGAAGTAGGTGTATAATGATGTATACTATTAAAACTGAAAATAATGCATGATAAGAAATGCACTGATTGACTGTCAATAATCTGTATCTATATATAAGCATCTGATGATGGCGACGCATGAGTTTGTCTATTATTATGTATGTCAGTGTACATTGTCTGGCATATATTCATGGGCATGTTTCTGTCGGTTGGAATCAATTCCCAGAATATTTGGACACTGATACAAAAGATTGTGCTTTTTATTTCAATATTGGTTCACATCTTAAAAAACAAAAGAAATCTGTAGATCACTCAAGAAATGTTATATTGTTTCTGAAGAGTTTCCAGTCAAAAGACGTATATTTCACCACATATAAATGTTAAATGCATTTCCAGATCCCTAAGTGCTGGTTCATTGCTGAAGAAGTTGACAGACAATTGATACGTGTTTGTGATCTCAGACATAACATTTATGAAAAGTGTGCCCTTATTGCACCATTTTAGTTTTAGGCACTCCATCTTTGTTTTTATTTACACATGTTGATGACATTACCCTTCAGATATTTGAATGATAAATCACAAAAATGTACATAATTACAAAAACTTTACCAAACAAAATTTGTGAAATAGGGGAATGCGAATGCAAATAAAAAGTATGAGAAATTTAAGTCTATTAGGTTTCATAATTTCCTTGGTGTTTAGTTTGATCATAAAGTTCAATTATTTATTAAATTTAAGAGTCTTTTAGCAAAATGTCCTATAATATACTTATTAAAAACATTAATAGTGTTTACTAGAAAAAATATTATATGTATCATAATAATAGAAGTGTGTACGACTGAGATCCACAAAAGATTTATTTATGTCTTGCTGCATTCGTGGAATTTATAGGTTATCAAAATTCATACAAAAGGGGTGCTCTTGTGTATTCAAAGCGACGAAAAGATAGGTCAAGTATGAAAAGCTAAAAGTGGAGCACCAATAGCGCATAAGATCAGCAAAATGTTTATTCTTCCAGTATTTGTTGTTCTCTTTCCTTCTGTTACTAATGATTTGGAAGCTTTTCTTGTTTAGTTGTTATAGCCTCTGAGTAAAAGAGCATTTACCCTTAAGCTCATTTTCTTTTCTTTTTCCATATTTCCCCAAACCGAAACCATTTGAATCTCTCTCTTGCTTTCACTATATATGAATTCCATGTGTTCTGGAAGATATCTTACAGAACTAGGCTCTGAATTACTTGCAGGTCATAAAGATGCACATCTTTGGTTTTCTTCTGGTTTTTGCCGTGCCTTCGGTTCTTGCTACCATGAACTTGATTTGGTTTGGGAAGATCTTAAAAGGATTGAGAAAGACTCTAGCGAAAAAATTGTAGTTGTATATATCTCTCTGAATGCCTTGTATGAATCGCTAGAGAAGTGTATGCAGAAAAGGATGTTTATAAGTTGGGGTGAGAAAGAAAACTCAAGTATATTCGTATCTCTTGTACAGGTATCTGCAGAGATCATATTGTAAATGGTAAATGAATAGTGATGCACAAAGGTGTGATGCTTGTAGTAATGCAATTGAGGTGCAGGTCTTCAATGTAATAGTATATCGCTAATGTTTGGTACCGAATGAGAGCAATGGAGAAGACTTCTGTTGTCATTTGTCTACATGCATCTTGCTTCAGTGTTCATTGATGAAAATTCCTCACAAATTTGTTCACCATAGGCAAGGTACCCTTTTGCTTTTTTTTTTTTTTTAAAAATTTTTAATTTCTTTATCGTTAAGAACTCATCTTAGGCAGGACCGTACGAGATACACCTTAAAGTTACAAACGGTTCTCCCCCTCCCCCCAAAAAAAAAAAAAAAATCCCTTGTGAAGGTCCAGAAGGCTTCAGTTTGAGATAGGGATACTCTGATTAATCACAAGTACACGAGAATCCAATTTATTAAAGTGTCATAATGTGAACCCCAACAAGCATTACAACTCTGTTTGAGATCAATTTCTTGATTCATATCACATTTAGTAAGAATTCACCATTTTTCAATGCTTTTTTAATTTTAACAAAACTTGCTTTTCACAAGCATCTCGTTTAGCTTACATGAGCCTCCAATAACATTTAATAAAGTAGCAACTAAGTTAAAAAGGGAAGTAACTTTAATATGATTCTTGACTACAGAAACAGGTGTGAATTGCAATTAATGAGCAAAGTAATGAATATAGAAAGTTGATGGTTTTCTTTCAAATCAAAGTTTTTAGATCATTAAATTCACCTTGCATGTTACTAGCACCACCATAGTCTTGTCCACGAAATCTTGATATACTTAATCCATATTTGTTAAATAATGATTCAATCATGCTTGACCATATTAATACCATGTAGAAGAGCTCAACATAGCCATATACCAAAGGAGGGTATAAGAATACCTTAAAACCACTCAAAACGACAACAAAATGCAAACACGAACAAAACTATGAAGCAACTTCAATGCTTCTGCATTAGCTTAAATTAATCAATTAAGTTTCCTACTTTCCCATAATACAATTAATCTGATTTTGGTATAGAATTAAATCTTATCAAAAGTAGATAGTTTTAGAATCAAACAGAACTCAATTCGGAGTTGAATTGACCGAGATATGTTTTTCAAAAAATTATTGCGCAAATTTGTCAAATTGAAAAACGGGTAATATGGTCGTGTTGATCATGACCGTATACACGATCGTCAAAGAGCATGAAAAAAACCTAGAACTAATTCTGGACTTGATCAACACGACCGGTATCAAGTCTGCCCCCTGCGATGCCAAACCGTGAAATTGGCCATTTGTTCCTAACATATTTTCCTTGCTTCTAACACTTTCCAAGCATCTATTAACCTCAAAAAGGGTTCTCAAACAACCTATACAAGTTCAAGAATCATGTCATAACGTCCTTGAAACATCAATTAGCTTGTAAAACAGCCAAGAATCCACATTAACCCAAGAACACCAAAAACACCAACTAAGTCCTCAAATGTTAGGGTCTTGCACTCAGACCTTGTATACAAGTTGTAACCATTCCAACACACCCAAGAACACATTTAACTCATCATACAACTCTTCAAATTCATGCACACAAGTTAGGCAAAATCCTAGATCTACAACACACAAATACAACCAATCTTCACATTGAGCTCTCATATGAACACATAAACAAGATTAATCAACATATATACATTATACAACCTTGGATGAGCTTTAACAATAGATTTTGAAAGAATCCCTCACCTTAGATCTTGAGTATGAAAGCAAGAGAAGCAAGAGAAATGATGAAGCTAGCTAAAAAATGCAAGAAAATGGCTTGAGAATGGCTTAAGACTCCTTCTTCCCTCTTCTTCTTTTTCCTTTCTTCTTTCTCTCTTCTTTTCTCTCTTCTATCTCAGTTGTGTAGTTGTGTATGTGTGTGTTATAGCGTATTTATGTATGTGTGTGTTATAGCGTATTTATGTATGTGTGTGTTTTGTTAGATAAGAAAATATCTAGGTTGCTTAATGACTAGAGTGCCCCTCTAACTAATTTTGTATTGCTAGTGTGCCATTTAGTTCAATTACAATTACTTTAGTTAGCTATTATGATATGGTAGAATTTAATTAATGCCTACGATATTGAAAATACGTAAATCCATGTTAGCGAACACGAATGGACGTCAAATGAGGCATGTACATGTAAAACGACATAAATACACATTAATTGATATAAATGCTTATTAAATGATGCAAAAATATATGAAATGCTATAAAATACACATGGCTCTGTACGGTTCTGTACGGGGTCTCACATTAACAAGGTCCTTTTTTTGCAAGTAGTATCAATGTATTTTATTTCAATTATTAGGATGATAAGATAAAATTTTATGGTGTAATCAAGATCTGCCTATAGATCTCTTAGTTGATATCAATTCGAGGTTCCTTTGAATAATTTTGTGCATTATCTTTACTATTCATTTTGTTAAATTCAAAAAACAATTGTTGCTCAGAAATTGATTTTCTTTTTAAAATTTTATTAATCAATCCAAACAATCAATAAGCTATATATAAAAATAACAATAAATCAATTAAAATAAACATATAAAAACAAAACACATAAATTAAAACAATAAAAATTAATTCAATCTATTAAAAAATAAATAAAATAACCATAAAAGATAATAATAATAATAATAATAATAATAATAATAATAATAATAATAATAATAATAATAATAATAATAATAATAATAAACAACTAAAACTAAAATAAAATTGCACCAATCAAAATAAAAGTTAAAAATAATAAGCAACTAAAACTAAAAATAAAAAATAAAAACAACTATAACTAAAAAGAATTAATAAACAAGTAAATCTACAAATAGACAACAAAAACAATTATTATTATTTATCAATATTATTTAGGAATTAGCTTATTAATAATATTAATAATAGAAATACTCTTTCAAATCATAACATGTATATAATAACAAAAAGACAACCTTATCATCATTGTTATTATTATTTATTAATCATAATTATATTTTATTTATATTGTTGTTATTAGTCAAATGACCCAAATGCCCTTTCAATACATAAATTATGCAATAACGAAATGAAATCTATTATTGTTTAATATGATATTATTTATTTATTATAATATTATTTTTAATTAATATTATTGTGACAATTTTTATTATTATTATATTTATTTTTATTCTTAAAAAATAACATATATATAGTAATAAAAGGGCAATCTTGTCATTTTATAAAAGTCATTTCCAATCCTATCCTAGTATATTGACTTCCAAACCCATGTTTGGTAGTCAATACATCAATTCCTATCTTTATTCCTATAGCATACAATGCATGGTATATTCTTTACCAAGTTCATTCTATTTCCAATTCTATTCCATTTCTTAACTCATTAAATTCCTGTCCAAATTCATTTAAGAATACTAATCGCTACCTTAGTATTTATCTTAGAGTATAACCATAATCCCATCATGGTGAGAGTGAGCCTTAAAATGGTGTTAATGCAGTTAAAAGTTATCAAATGTATTTTTGTCATTTTGGAGTAGGGTAAATATGTCTTTGGTCCCTCATTTAGCCTTTTACTTGTCTAGTTTAGTGTTTAAGCCTATGGGTCATTCTATTGGGCTAGGCGTATGAACTGGATTGAAAGAGAATGAGTCTTTACACATAGGCCTAGTAACGGGCCCATTTGTATAAGTGATAGGGTTGAAGGAAGAAATAAAAGCTTGGCTTACAAGCTAGGTTATCTCTAAGTATCACACGATCAAGCGTAGCAAAAATACTTTAGTGACGGGCTTTTGAAAAGTTGTCGCTAATCCGTCGCTAAATCATCCTTCGTGGCTAATCCGTCACTATTTAGCAATGAAATAGCTACAAAATTTACTAATTAATTTTAAAAAACGAGCATTAGAAATAAGTATCTTTTAACTTAATTTGAGGTCCAAATTACTTTCAAAAGGAAAACCAACAATATCCAATGAAATGAGATATAACCATTAATAGTTTGCATTATAGAGAATGATATGTCATTTTGTGAAATCCATTATATTTCATGTTTTGAACCCATAATTACATCCAGAATTAATTGTTTATAGTTTTAATTAGTTTAGTAAAAAAATATAATATTCAATGCTTATTTTCGAACATCATTCTTAAAAACGGTCGCTAATTCGTCATTATTTAGTGATGAATTTCCATCAAAGGTGAGTTAGCTACGAAAATTCAAATGTCCACTGCTAAAATAGGAACGGAATAGCGATGGACATTCCTATGGTTGTCGCTATTCCGTCGCCAACTTACATTTCGTCGCTAATCTGTCACAAACTATCTACAAAAATTAGTTATAAATTTTTTCGTCGCACTTTAGTGTCGGTATTTCGTTGCTATTTGCTGTCGCTAAAATCCATTGCCTACGTTTTTTTTTTTTTTTTTGTAGTGTCTTCAAGCTAGAAGATCAAGGAAGCATCATAGTGGAAAAGGCCAGCGAATTTTCTTGAAGGATTTGCTCACTAGAGCTGTGAGCTCTCTCCCCCTCCTACACGCCATACCCATGAGCTTTAAGCTCGTCTTGAGCCAAGAGTTGTTGTGTATTAATTTTTTTGCAAAGTAAACTTCTTGTGTATTGAGCTAATAAATTAAGGTATGTATTATATATACATATACAAACTAATTATTTATATTTATTTGTATCTTATTCTATTACTATTAATTATTTTTAAAGCTTTATGTTTCATGGTTAAGCATAAATTCCACTGTGCAAAATTAATCCTTAAACCCTAGTATTTTTACCATGATGAAACTTCAAACGGTTAGATGGAGTATACAGATTGTAACTCATATTAGCTAAAGGTTCTAAGTTTGAACCTATGCACTTCGTCACAAAAATTGCCTGCGGCTTAACTAATTTGAAGCATTCGTTAGAGAGCACCGCTGCAATAAGATATACAGTTTGGGAATGAATTCAATGTGATATTGTTTAGAGTGAATTCCTCGTCATATTATAATGAAAAATAAAAGAGAGATAGATTTCTAATATGATCAGCCGGATGCTCACCTTTTGCTCCTATCGGCTTTTAATGCAATCCATTAGCATATGATGCAAGGAGACAAATTCTGTTTGTAATAAAAAAAAAATATATAGGTAGACAAGTAGAAGTGCAGGTAGTTATTCATCAATCTCTAATGGCAGTTTTGTAGGAGAGAATCGATTGAGTCACTTTCCAATATGTCATGTTTACATCTGAAAAGCTTATCTTTTCGTTAAACAAACCTTAACAAGTACAATTTATGGGTAGTGCAATATACAATCTATGTTGATTAACTAGTGGCTTAGTATTCTAAACCCACAGATGATGTACTGTCGAATGATATAATCTTTCCAGAAATAGAAAAGTTATTGGAATATTTAGATAATAAAAATATACAAATGTAACCGGAGATTATAAGGGATTTTGCGTCATCTCCACATAAGCAATTCGCATAGCATGCTTTCAGAGGGTTAAACTATTGAGTTGCCAGATGATTTTTGGCTGCTAAAGTGGCATGACAGCCATTATCTTCTATCAAAATTCTTCTGGAGAACTTCATCTCTCATGTTAAGACGTTTGCATATGAAAACTCTCCATCTCTCTCTCTCTCTCTCTCTCACACACACACACACACACACACACACACACACACACACATTAATACGACAACTCTTGGATGTGTTGACTTCATGTTGCTAGTTTTAAAAATTAATTACTTATGGACATACTAGCTAGGATTTGTGATTAACTAATAACTTCATCAGGTCATGAAGCTAACGTCCATAACCTAGTTAGAACAAATTTTGAAAGAAGAAAATAGAATGTTGAAATAATGTTTTACAAAATCAAAAAATGAAATATTAAGCTACAGCTTATTGAGTTACCTTGGAGGAGTATTGTATATCAACTTGCATATATACAATTTTAATAGTGCATGTATATATATTGAATTGGACCTTGACTATGTAATTATTGTTCTTGAATCTTTTCTTCCATTACTCTACTTTTATATTTATCAAGTAATGAGATGACAACTCTACTTTTATATTTATCAAGTAATGAGATGACAAACTTAGTATAGATTTCTATTTACTTTGAGTGGAGAGAGTGATATAATACTAATTTCGTTATCCACCCATCATAGTTATGATTGGAAATTGGAGATTATATGAACTTGTCATGAATATTCTAAATATATCATAATAAAGTAGGTTAAATAATCTCTTCAAGTTCATGGATTCAGTGATTTTGTAATGGATACAATGTACTCTCAACATTTTTCTTGTCTTTTAATGAGTTCACTACGTATAAGATAATACAAAAGGTTCTATATAAATTCATGATTTTGATAATTGAAGGATCACATTTTCCATTGATTGTCGTGTGGTCATAAAAAGTCATATATAGAATGTTGAAATAATGTTTTACAAAATCAAAAAATGAAATATTAAGCTACAGCTTATTGAGTTACCTTGGAGGAGTATTGTATATCAACTTGCATATATACAATTTTAATAGTGCATGTATATATATTGAATTGGGCCTTGACTATGTAATTATTGTTCTTGAATCTTTTCTTCCATTACTCTACTTTTATATTTATCAAGTAATGAGATGACAACTCTAATTTTATATTTATCAAGTAATGAGATGACAAACTTAGTATAGATTTCTATTTACTTTGAGTGGAGAGAGTGATATAATACTAATTTCGTTATCCACCCATCATAGTTATGATTGGAAATTGGAGATTATATGAACTTGTCATGAATATACTAAATATATCATAATAAAGTAGGTTAAATAATCTCTTCAAGTTCATGGATTCAGTGATTTTGTAATGGATACAATGTACTCTCAACATTTTTCTTGTCTTTTAATGAGTTCACAACGTATAAGATAATACAAAAGGTTCTATGTAAATTCATGATTTTGATAATTGAAGGATCACATTTTCCATTGATTGTTGTGTGGTCATAAAAAGTCATATGAACCAAATAGTCTAAGGTTATGTTTGGCATAACTGTGAAATTTAAACTTTTGGCGTTGTACAGCTTTCAATAGTAGAGTTTGGTTAGAAGTATTGCTGAACAAAAACTATTAACTTTTTGGCCTACGTTGGCTTTTAAAAATTTTGAGGATAATGTTGGACTTTCAAAAATATATAGGTATATTTGAGAAAAAAAAAAGAAAATCAGCTTCCCACATTATACAAAAACAGTTTCACAAAAACCTTTTTTGAGAAGTTCAAATTTGAAGTTTTTCATTTTTTAACTTTTTTTAGTTTTAGCTTTTACCAAAAAACTCTAAATGAATCAAACATGTTAACTTTAACTTCTAAACTCACACAAAACATTTTTGAGGGTCTAAAAGTTATGCCAAATAGACCAACACTTTTATGACAAAACCTAGTTACACTTGAGAAAACGCATAGATTGTATTTGATATTTGTAGCAAATCCACCAATTATAGGCACAAGAATAACCATGGAGCTGAATGGAAAAGAATGCTTTGAACTTCTATTAAGATTTGGAATTTTTTGGACAAGTGCATTTGCTTCAATATAACCTTCATCTGACTCTATATTATGGTATAGGTTTCAAGATGTAATTTGTATATTTTTCATTGTAAAAATCATCAAGTGCAGTGTTCTTGTCTTATTTAAGATCACATTGAGTACATTGCAATATATACATCAATTCAATTAAAAAGATACTTGAGTTTGGAACCATTAATTTATAGATTAACACCTTTATCGTTTTAAAAAAAATCATCAAATATAATTTCACGTAGCGAAACTTAAGCATAACTGTAGCAAGTCCTTCAAGACTAGAGAAACTTGCATGATTTGCATATTCCAAGGTTTCAGATTCTCCTGCTTTCAGCTGCTAGAAATTAAATATCCCCAATAACAAGATCAAGACCTTGTATTTTTTTTTTCCCGGTTACAGAGGAAGCTAAGCCGATTACATTAGAAGGGGAGTTACTACCCTCAAACTGTTCTACGATCAAGACCTAATATTCCTTAACTAACAAGTTCGCTATGGTCCGACGTGTAAACGAGCATTGCTCATGGCGACCACTAGGATTTGCAGTTTAGTTCATGAGGTCATCATGAAGTTAAGTCACTATCCTAGATTGTCCACTTTGCATAATCCTATGTTTCAGTTATCTTCATGTCTATAATATGACAAATTTGACGATTTCTATGTATTAATCATAGTTAAATCGTGAATCGAAATATCATTTTTTAAAATTATAAATCATATCAAATTATAAATCGTTTCGATTCTGTCACAAATTTAAAATTAGAATACTAGATAATAATTGATATATTATTTTTTCATTAGCAAAAATAAATAACAAAAAATAAGTGAAAGCCATAATTATACGTTAATAATGCCAACTACCAAAACTAAAGCCATAACTATACGTTTTTATTTTTATTTTCCGGAAGCCATAACAATAATTTAAAAAACTGAAAAATCACTCAGCTACTCACTAAATTACGACTCACTAGTGACTTAGTCAATAAAGAGTAAAGACAAAAATCATCTAAACCACTCGTGACTCAACTAATAAGCAAAGAATAAAACAAAAATCACTCATGACTTAAGTCTTTAGTAAAGCAAATATGAAAGCTCTTTAGTAAAAAGTAATTAACTACTCAACTAAGAAGGAAAGCTAAGCAACTCACTTACAAAATGGAAGCTTTCGATTTTCAGTCTTGTTGGCACAGCTCTTGTAAGTTGAAATTGAATTTGATCGTGCACCGATAGCAATGAAGAGCAGTACGTTTTCTTCCCTTTTTTTTTATAGGAATTTTGACTTTTGAATTTTTGATATTGTAGTTATAATTGAAAATTGATGTTAAATCATAAATAGTTTTTATTTTATTTTATTTGTTCATATTTTTAATAATGGGCTAATTGTATATTGCTTGCAAAAAATTGAAGTTGACTTTTATTTTTTATTTTTTGGATTTTTTAGGCTTTTTTTGGTTTGACCTGAATCAGGAATGATTTATCGGAATCGCACGATTCACCACGATTCACTATGATTCAGTGACCAATTCATTCAAATTGACAATTAATTAACTGATTCGAATCGATTTTTGTACAAATCGAATTGAATCGAATAGTATGATTTCAAAAACTATGGACTATTAATCATCAAGTGTAATTTCATTAGCGGCGACGATAGGATGAATTTGAACACGGAAACTTATCCCCGCTTACTCGTTTTGTCACCTAAAAGGTCATTGCAACATCCACCTCGTCCCACATTCTTCAACTACCGAAATTTAAGGATAACGTGTGGCGAGTCCTTCAATACTACACAAACTTCCATGATTTGCGTAGTTCTTGTTTCAGACAGCCAGAAGTTGAATACACCAATAGCAAGATCAAGTCTTTAATCATACTCTTAGAATATATTACCCTTCTTACATAAAAAATTTATAAACTCTAAATCCACTATACATATAATATCTCGAGCTACTCTTTCTTAAACTAATTGGTTGACCAACTCTTAATTTTTGGTTCTCATTGAGTCACATGTGAAAAGGAAGTATTAAATTATATTATCCCTCTCACATAAAAAATTTATAAACTCCAAATCTATCATATAAAATCCTATACTACTTTTACAACTGATTGATTTTAAAATAGAATCCGATAATTCTTAACACATACACCTTAGCTAACAAGTTGATCGTTATGGTATGATGTGTAACTACAACGTGCAATGCTCGTGGCGACCACTTCCAATGGAGTCACACTAAGCCAACAAGGAGGCCTTTAACTGAAATATCGGATCATGCATGATCACTTTATTCTTCTTGCTAATTAAATCAACCTCCTCCTATTAAGTTTTAACAAATTCATGGACAGAAAAGCAAAACAATGCACGCGCACCAATATTTCTTCGATTTATTGGTGCGTACTACAAACAGAATATATCTATTCTATTTAGGGAACGCCGCTACTTCCCTTTCTACATTAAGTAGATCGATCCATGCAGACAATCTGTTTTAATTAATTAGTTTTTATTATCCAATATGAATTATTGTGGTATAAGATTTTACCCCACATGTACATGTCATGTTGCCAGACTTAAGAAGCCCTATCTGCCCCTTTGCAACTTTACAAGCATTACCAAGACGTTTGGTCTAGTGGAATTCTTGTGAACGACATGCTTTAATATGTGGCGTACAAATTTAGACTTTCTTCTTAAATAAATTAAAAAAAAAAAAAAAAAAAAACATTACAAGCATCACACTATCAATGGGATAATGCCATTTTGTTCCACGAGTTTGTGCACAAAATTCCAAACTGTCCCATAAAGTCTTTATAATACCCAAATTCCCTATGTGATTTAACAAGGTAAAAAAAGCCGTTAAGTTCTCAGGTTAATTTGGTCTTTTCATTTTTTTTTTTTTTAAGTTTTTCATTCTCTCTCTCTCTCTTTTCTTTTCTATCTCCATCCCTCCCTCACCCAATTTCTCTCTCCCTAGGGCTCCCTCTTCCCTCATACTTTATCCTTTTCTCGTCAATTTGTAAAAACCTTTTGACAAATTTCAAGCATTATTGACATTCTTAAAGGCATCATAAAATTATTTCAAATTTTATTGACTTCATCAAAGGCATCATAAAATTGGACTTGAAAAGTATTGAGAGATTGCCGAGAATAGGATAAGGAAAAAGGTGCAGCAGAGGTGAGGTGGAAGGGGAGGGAGAGAGGGATAGAGATAGAAGAAGAAAAAAGAGAAAGAAAAAGAATAGAGAAAGGAAAAGAAAATAAAAAGTGAAATTAATATTAGGGTAAAGGTCATAAATAATTTATTATCTTTGGTCTAATTGACACTTTCATCTATTATTTTTTTAAATGAACCTTTTAGTCCATTATATTTAACATTATTGACGTTGTTAGTCCAACTCGTCCTTTTTGTCTAATTTTTAACGTTAAAATCACATGGCGCACACATGTATTGTAATATCTCAATTTTTAAGGGTAAAATTGGCATTAGTATTCTTAACACATGATGCAAATGTGTTAGATATGTCCAAGTAACAGTTTCAAGAGCGTACACGTGCGTGCCATATGCGCACCATGTGATTTTAACGTTAAAAATTAGACGAAAAAAGACGAGTTAGACTAACGGCAATAATAATGTTAAACATAATGGACTAAAATGTTCATTTAAAAAGATAATGGATGAAAATGTCAATTAGACCAAAGATAATGGACTATTTATGACCTTTACCCTTAATATTAAAAGTTAACGGTTTTCTTAACCTTGTAAAATCACGCGAGGAAATTTGGATATTATAAAAACTTAATGGGACAATTTGAAATTTATGCTCAAATTCATGGACCAAAATGGCATTAACCCTACACTGAACAATGAAAGATTTGCTATAAATACCACGATTGAGAGCCACATTCACATCAATACTTGAATTAGTAGCCCATATTCAGCTCTATATTTCTAGACTACCATGCATGCACTTTTCAATACTATGTCCCACTATTTCTTACTTCTTTCTATTGTCTTTTCTCTATTCAGTCAACACCATGCACAAGAGAGAAACCATCACCACTCCATTGTCGTTGGTTTAACTCATTCAAGAACAATCCTTCCAACTCCAAATGCTGCTTCTAAATCAGTGGCAAAACCATCAGAAATGTTGGACATGACTGAGCCACTGAGAGAAGTCAGAGATGGATATTTAATATCTTTAAACTTAGGAACACCTCCACAAATCATCCAAGTTTACATGGACACTGGCAGTGATCTCACATGGGTACCTTGTGGAAATGTATCTTTTGATTGCATAGACTGTGATGATTACAAAAACAATAAGTTAATGGCTAGTTTCTCTCCTTCACACTCTTCATCTTCCTATAGAGATTCATGTGCTAGTCAGTTTTGTATTGATGTTCACAGTTCTGATAACTCATATGATCCTTGCACCATGGCTGGTTGCTCATTAAGTACACTTGTTAAATCAACATGCTCTAGACCATGCCCTTCTTTTGCTTACACCTATGGTGGAGGTGTGGTTAGTGGATCACTCGCTAGGGATACTTTAAGAGTTCATCTAAGCAACCCTGATGGCACTACTAGGGAGATACCTAAGTTTTGCTTTGGTTGTGTAGGCACCACATATAGAGAGCCTATAGGAATTGCAGGATTTGGTAGAGGTTCACTTTCACTCCCTTCCCAATTAGGCTTCCTCAGAAAGGGTTTCTCTCATTGTTTCTTGCCTTTCAAGTTTGCAAACAGCCCTAATATCACAAGCCCATTAGTAGTTGGTGCTTTGGCTATTTCTTCAAAAGATTATCTTCAATTTACCCCTATGTTAAAGAGTCCCATGTACCCAAATTCTTATTATATTGGTCTAGAAGCCATTACTGTAGGCAATGTTACTTCAAGTGATCAAATGGCCTTAAGCTTGAAAGAGTTTGATTCTTCTGGTAATGGAGGTACATTGATTGATTCAGGAACAACTTATACACACTTGCCTGAACCATTGTATTCATGGCTTCTGTCAACACTTGAGGCATTGATATCTTATCCACGAGCAAAAGAAGTAGAGATTCGAACCGGTTTTGATCTTTGCTATAAGGTTCCGTGCCCAAATAACAACAATGCTTTGCTAGATGATCATAATCTTCCTTTTGTTACATTGCATTTCTTGAATAATGTGAGTCTGTTGTTACCACAAGGGAATGTTTTCTATGCCATGAGTGCACCTAGTAACTCTACTGTGGTGAAGTGTCTTCTGTTCCAAAGCATGGACGATGGTGACTATGGACCAGCTGGTGTTTTTGGCAGCTTCCAACAGCAAAATGTGGAAGTTGTCTATGACTTGGAGAAGGAGAGGATTGGGTTTCAACCAACCGACTGTGCCTCCGCTGCAGCCTCAAAAGGACTGCACAAGATGTAACTTATTACGAACATGTCTTTAAAACGGCAACATTAGTGATAAAATCAATGATACGTAACAGCATTTCAACGGTTGCCGTTTCGGTGATGTATTAGTAATACTATGTTTTCCTTCAGCTACTTTTTCGCACTCTTTTTCTATTTTTAGTTCTTTGTTTAATGGATTGTTCTGCTACTTAGCGGAGCAAGAAAAAAAAAAAAAAGCTGCAAGGTCAAGGGTTTGAAGCCAGATCAATCCGAAGGATTAATTATTCTAATTTCCTAGCAAAGGATGTATTCTTGATCGAGCAGATTGTCATGTGATGAAAAATCAATTTGACTTTTTCTTTTTCAATTTCTTTACGTAAATTGCTTTCCGATATATAGAGAGTAATTGAGAGGTGCTGAAGCTGTATTTTATTCATTTACAGTCGCTACAACAAAATTTGACTTCGGCGAGGGATGATTCCCCTCGCCGGGTCGTCGCCGAAAGGGTCTCAGTAAGGGGAATCGTCCCTCGCCGAAACCTTCGTCATTGAATTGGGGTCTGTCGCCGATCCCATGCTATTCTGCTACAGCTTGGCAAGGGACCATTGTGGCGACGGCTTAGCAAGGGCAACAAGCCCTCACCGAATGCGTCCCTCACCGAGCCGTCGCTTAAATCGTTCCTCGCTATGCCCTCGCTTTTTTTTGTCCCCCGTCATGCCCTCGCTTTTTGTCCCTTGCCGAGCTCTAGCTGACTGTGTCCCTCGCCTTGTCCTCGCAAAATCCTCTCTCGCCGAGTCCTCGTAAAATTTAAATAATTATTTTAAAAAAATCTTTATAATTAGAGTACACAATTTAAATGACAAATTTTATAAATATGAATTTCATATAAAAATTAAATTACTTAAAATTTGACAATCAAAATTCAATTTACAATTAATATTACAAAATATTTTAATTACATATATAATTACAAAATATTTTAATTACATATATAATTACAATCTAATTACAAAATAGGTATTCCCCAAATCTAACTTAACCCTATGCATTTGAATATTCTTTGAAACTATTCACGAACTTTGGATCTCCAAAAACTCTTGTCATTGATGAATCTTCTCCGAAACGGAACAACCTGTATAAAACAATAATTTTCTGAATGAAGATCAAATAAATTAGATTTTATATATTAAGAGTCTATCAACATATATATACTCAACCAAGAAAATTATTATATGTACACGTAATCAATTATTATAAATCCAAACATTAACACATAGAAAGAAATTTGTTTCACAATTCATAACAAGGTAGCCAAGAAAATTAGTTGTAGTAAATTATTTAGTTGGGGCGAAGTAATAGGTCAAGACAAATGGTTCATTAAATTGTAAGAGAGCAATTGCAGAAGTATAAAAGTAGTGAAATTTTGTATCAATCATAGAGAACACAATCAAAATTGATCAGCATATGCTCATCTGTTTGATTGCAAACCACTACCACCATAGTAGTTTCTTTTGAAAATTCTGCAAATGTCATCCCATCCTTCAAACGTGAAGCAAATGGATGGATTATCTTGTGAATTTGTTGATGCAATTTTTCTGTTTCATTCCCCTTGCTTTCAATTTTCTCTGTAGGCGACTCATTTTGTGTACTGTCTGAGGTCAAACATTCAATGGGATAATCTGAGAGAGAGAGAGAGAAAGTATTGTTCCAAGCTGGCTGCAGGAAGACAACAAAAGTCTCGTGTACTGCCTGAGGTCAAACATTCAATAAACTCTTTTCCAACTCGTGGCCACCAATGACTCCATCACATATTCACGCAAGCCGAACCCCAATTTCCATCATCAAACACCCTAGCTCCTTAAATACCCATTCTAACTCCTTGAACTCTCCATCATCACTACTTTTATACTTGTGCAATTGCTCTTTTACAATTTAATGAACCATTTGTCTTGACCTATTAATTCGACCCAACTAAATCATTTACTACAATTAATAGAAGATCAAATAAATTATTTGTAAATCAAGAAATTTGTTTCACAATTCACAATTCATTCCAGCTACTTTAATCCATCATATCTTTAACTCAAATCAACCACAACTAATTACATTTCAGTATCGCAATAAATCATATTTATTGGCACTTATATGTAATTCCACTACATGGCCATTACTAATCAAAATCACAGCCCTAAACATATACACTTAAGCTAGAATTTAAGTACCAACACAAGCCAACAATCAACTCAAGATTATTAACACTTAACCACTACAAATCATACAAGCATGCACCATAATGTAGAAGAGGGAAAATGAGCAAGGGTAAAGACAAAGTCACAGCAGCTGCAGCCACTACTTCTGGTGGCTGCAGCCTGCCTAACAGGCGACGCCGATGCCGGCAGTAGGCCGCCGGTGCTGGTAGCCACTCACCCACATACCCACACTTGCATTTTACTATTTTTTTTGTCATTTTGGCTAGTTTAAACCCTTGCATAAACATATATTAGCCATATAAACCATTTTAACTTCATTTAGAACTTCTTTCAAGCACCTAATCTTCATACAAATGAGCACTCTTAGCTAAGCCATAACAAGAAAAAAATCAATTATGAAAACTTATCACTCATGCTCTATTATGCGTCAACCACATTATTTCATACTAGTTATTATCATATTTTCTTACATTATCATGTCATGAAACATTAAAACACCACTTAATAGATATTAGAAAAGCTAGAACATACAACAAGAATGCACAAAGATGGAAACCCTCACATGTTCTTGAAGAAATCTTGCAAGAAAAGGGTTTAATTCTTCATTTTTTCTTCCTTCTTCTTCTACATTTCCTCTCTCTCTTCCATCTTCTTTCTCTGCCATTAAAAACACTTTGACGTAAAAAACAAATTATTAATTTTATTTCTAAAACACAACATATTTTGGGGAAAAAAACAAATAAATCAGAAAATTAAAAAAAAAATCAAAAATAAAAAAGGAATATATATAACGACCCTTAATGCCACAGATTGGGGGTGGTTGATGGGTAGGGGGGTTGGGGGTAGGGTTGACAGGTAGGGGGGTGGGTTGACAAGTAGGGGGTAGGTTCACGGGTAGGGGGTGGGGTACACGGGTAAGGGCGTTGGGAGGTGTTTGGGGAGGGGAGGGGTACACGGGTATGGAGGGGTGAAGCGTAGGGGATGCGAGTATGTAAGTGGGGGGTGCGGGGGTGCGGGGGTGGGGGCTGGGGTTTTAATTTGAAAAAAAAGATAAGAATGATCAGGTGAGTGGCTCACCTGATCTCTTTCTAGGTTTTAATTTTTTTAATTTTTTTTATTTTTAAAAAACTTATGAATTTTATTAAATTTTTAACAAAAATTATATTAAAATTTTTTATTTAAAAAAAAATCAAAGTAAGTTATTCAAAGTAAGTTTTTATATGCAATTCATTTTAAAAAAATTATATTAATAACTTTAAATATTTTCAAAATTATATTAAAACTTTATTTTTTTAAAAAAATTAAAAATTAAATTAATTTTTTTTAAAAATATATATATATTGTTTTTTATTTTTTTAAAAAATTAAATAGGAATATTCAAATATTTTAAAATTATACTTAAAAACTTAAAAAAATTTAAAAAACATATTCAAAAAATTAATACATAGCGGCAAGGGACGACCCTGTCCCTCGCCAAATCGGCGAGGGAACGGCCTGTCCCTCGCCGAATCGGCGACGAACGACCCTGTCCCTCGCCGAATCAGCAACAGAACGACTTGTCCCTCGCCGAATCGACGACGGACAGCCCTGTCCATTGCCTAATAGGTGAGGGAACGGCCTGCCCCTCGCCGTTTCGACGAGGGAATAGCTTCCCTCGCCTAGCCCTCGCATAAAAGCGACTGCTCGATGACCGGCTGTCATTGAATTTAATTTTTCTTGTAGTGAGTAGTGTACTTATATGCAACATGGTACATCATATATGAACGGAAATAAACTATAAAAATGGAAGAAATACAAAATTGGAGCCAAGAGACAAGTGTTTGAAATCATACTAGGTATTTAAAATTTTTTACAATAACGCAGCGGAATAAAACAAATTAAATACTAGTATCCGTTCACAGCTTAATATGCAAATTTAATTAAAACATAATTATCACATAAGTATTATTAGAGATAGACAATTCAAATACCTCTATGAAGTCAGGTCTGATGCGGATTCTGATATGCTCAAGCTTCCCACTCGTGAAGACTCCAAAAGTATCCACAAGAAGTTCTCCAATTAATTAGCTAAATCTTTCACTAAAGATTTTAGAGAAAAGAGAATTTTATGACAAATTGATTTTGTGCTAGCTTTTCAAGTTTGTCATAACCTCACATATATATATATAGGAATTTCCCAGCCAGTTAGGTTTGGTTTTTGGGCCAGTCCCAATGACTGGTCTTGAATTATAAAACTTATCAGACTAGAACCCAATTCCAGTTAGACTTATAATCCAAATAGATTAAATTAAATCGGACACTCCAATTTAATTAATTTCTTTTCTCGCTGATTGATTATCAAACTTCTATGTGTGTGACATTTCAGGTTCATGATTAATTGGTAGCGGAAATTCATTAATCTAATTAATCACTTAAATTAGAACCTTTCTAATTTAATTATTTCCACAAATTACAAGTGATACATAGCAGTATATCGTAATTCTCCAATTAATGATGAAGTGGATATACGAACCCAAGACATATAATAAATTTCTTCCGTCAGTCTTGTCCCGGTTAAGTATGAGCCATGGAAGAGAAGTCAAACTCATGGTCTTAACCAAATGACTAAATTTAATTAATTTAGCAATCCATAAATAAATCGTCGAACAATTTCCACTGATTCACCTCGACTAAGGATTTTTGATTGTTTAATTAATTAGATCTCGTAGGACCCCTTAATCGACGGATCCCTTAATGGATAATCACACGCTTCCATGCATAGATGAACCACAACCACTAATCACCTAACCGCATCCATGGATAGAATCAGATTATTTCATAATTGCAAATCATGGTGTCACATGCACGAGGCGACCATGATACCTCAAGTCTAAGGAATTATCATATATATATATATATATATATATATATATATATATATATATATATATATATAGATCATTGACTAACCATGTGATCTTATATATGACAACGGTTAAGTCCAGTTGCCTATTCATCAATAGTACTTCCACTCTTACTAAAACAACATGAGTCTCATTGTCCTTTCTTCTCATTGGCATCATATATCAATCAAGGTAGCAACGTGTAGATTAATCTATCCGAATGAGTCAACACCCAATTAAGTCATTCTACGATCAGGAACATTTTCTAGAATTTATTAACCACTTTAAGAATGAAATCCACTTGATAATTCTATGGACTTTATTTAATAATTAATATATCTAATCATAATTAAATGAAACTGCCCATTCATTAAATAAAATAAATGAATAAATAGATAATACAATAAATATGTCCCAAAATTAATTGGCTCTTAGGGCATAAACTCTAACAACAAGTTTGCTGATACGGTGGAGATGCAGTCATGAATCAAGGGATGTGTTGAACATACATTAAGCCTGCACATTGGTGGATTGAGTGAGAGATTTAGGGAAGGAAGACTTTCTCTCAATATGCCTCCGCAAGAGGGTGGAGATATCTACGATACCCATCTTGGACCGAAAGATGAGGAACTTGGGTTTGGGTAGAGGTTTTGTGAGTATGTCCGCCACTTGGTTGTGAGTCGATACATGTGCTACTTGAAGGGATCCATCAACTACTTTGTCACGAACTAAGTAATAATCGAGGGCTAAGTGCTTCATTTTGGAGTGGAATACGGGATTGGCACAAAGGTAGGCGGTCCCAATGTTATCACATAAAAGGCGTAGAGGTTCCCTTAGATCAAAGTGAAGTTCACGAAGCAAGTTTGTCAGCCAACATAATTCTGCCACTATGGAAGCAACTAATCGATATTCGGCTTCTATGGAGGATCTCGCAACTGTGCGTTGCTTCTTTGAGCACCAGGAAATTGGGTTGCATCGGAATAAGTTGTTAGTCGCAATTGAGAGGACTTTGGAAGAAGTAATCCGTCTGAAATAGTGTGCTTCAAGTATTGAAAGAGTCGTTTCGCAGTTGTCCAATGAGACACGCAGGGACAATGCATGTATTGGGCAAGCTTGTTCGTCGCATATTAACTTCGGGGCATGTCAATGCTAAATATTGCAACCCACCTATTAAGCTACAGTATTGAGTAGCATCCGCTAATGTTGCATTGCTATCCATGGTTAGACAAGTCGTTGAGCTCATAGGGGTTGTGATCTCTTTAGCTTTATCCATCTTGAAATGAGCTAGGAGGTCATATATGTACTTCTGCTAGGATAGAAATAAACCATCAAAACATCGAGTGATTTCCATGTCGAGGAAGTAAGAAAGAAAGCCAAGATCTTTGACTGAAAATTTGGAGGAAAGAGCTTTGATTGTTTGTTGTATACGACTTGAGCAATACCCTATGACCAATAAATTATCGACATAGACTAGAATGTAAAGTGTTAGTCCATTGCAAGAATACACAAATAGTGAGGAGTCGGAGCGAGTAGTGACAAACCCAAGTAATAATATGAACTTCTTGAGTTCCATGAACCAAGCTCGTGGGGCTTGTTTTAAGCCATAGAGCAACCTGTGGAGCTGGCAAACATGATTGGGACGTTGCTCGTCAATGAATCCCGGGGGTTAGGTCATAAAAATGGTGTTGGTTAAGTGACCATGTAAGAATGCATTATTGACGTCTAATTGATGGATTGGTTATGCTTGAGACATACCAAGAGAGAGAACTACTCGTATAGTTGATGATTTTACCACAAGACTGAAGGTCTTTTGAAAATCAAGGTCGGGGCTTTGATGAAAGCCCTTGGCCATTAGCTGGGCCTTATAACGCTCTATACTACCACTAGGGTGTCTTTTGATTCGAAATACCCACTTGTACCCCACGATGTTGTGGTGAAGTGCACGTGGGACCAAAGTCCACGTTGAATTTTTATGAAGTGCATGAATTTCAGCAATCATAGCTTCTCTTCATTCTAGAAATTTTATTACTTGACGAGCGGATGTGGGTTTTATGGGTGGGGAAAGTGGTTGTTTTGAGGCAGTAAGGGTGAAAATATTTTTCGGATGAGTGATGTTGTTTTTAGAACGAGTCTACATAGGATGTTTTGAGATACCTAAGATGGGGTATGATTGCAATGGAGGATCAGTTTAAGAATGAGTAGGGGGCACCATGTTCGACGACGACACAATGTCATGTAAAGGTACTGAGGATGGCAATGGCATTGTAGGGGGCACGATAGTGGGGCTGGTTGGATTAACAACAATACCATGGGCTAGAGGGGTAATAGAGGAATAAAAGAGTGATGCGGGATGTGATGGAGAATTAGAATATGGGTTGGAACATATGTGATAAGAGGTGAATGTGAGGCATTAGGATCAAATGCAAACCATGAGACAGGTGAGTCATATGTGTTATTATTTGGTTGTGAGAGGAATGAAAGCCAATGACATAGTGAGTAGTTGTTGATTTTGTCCCAAAGAGTAATGGCAGGCAAGGAAGGGAATTAAGTTTCGATGATTTGGACATGGCGCGACACATAAAATTTATGGGAAATGGGTTTGAAGCAATGGTAAACATGGTGGGTATTAAAGTAGCCAAGAAATATAGACGGCTTTGAGCATTGTGATGGTTATTATCCATGGTTCTAACACCTAGATTACTAGTGATTTAGGCATCAAACCTTAATCTAGGGCAACGAAAGTAATCAAGAACCGATAACCAAGCAAATACATATAAATAAGCAGGCATACATGTATAAAACGCAGTTTAAGATTTCGCAGACAAATTCAATACCTTAAAGTATTGGCATCAAAACTCAACACTACAATGATGCTCACCACACGATGGCTGCAACTAGTATACGCCACTCCACCATGCTTGCCTTGGCCGAGAGCTCCACACCAATGGAAAAAGAAATCTGCGGCTACCAAGGGGAAGTCACAATTGATCTTCTCTTCTATTCTAATTCCAAACCTTGGTGATGTTTGTTGTAGGACAAAACTCACTCTCACTTTTCCTCTCTATGGCCGTGTGGTATTCTCACAAAAGAATAAAAATTAATTCTCTACTTTTCCTCAATTGGCCGTGTATTAATAAGCAAGAGTCCTAAATGACTCGTGTGTTTTAGAAGTACTAGGAGACCTAAGAATTGTACTTGCATCCAATAATGTATTTGCACTATATCTTGTCCACGTTATTAATGCTAGATAATCATTGTATTATCTCTTTATTTATCTTTATGAATTTCATATCTTTTTATAAAGATAAATCCATAAAATAAAAAGTCTTACAATAATAGCTAGCCTACAATTCCATTTTCTTACTTTCCTAATCCATCTACACGACTTCCTCTTGCCAAATACACACTCCACACGCCATTCATAGAGAAAAGGAAAGTGTACCTACCAATATGGAAATTAGTTAGAAGAGGGACCAAAAGACATATTCGCCCTAGCTTCAAAATGACAAAAATGCCCCTGCTTGACACTAACTGCATTTTAGTCATTTTTACCCTAGCTCATTCCACTAAAGAGCTATGGTTGTATTCTAGTACGAATACTCATTCCCATGATGCCAATCAAACGAGGTTTGACTATGTCTTTGACCTACTAAGTATAAAAGACCACAATGCCCCTTTATGTAGAACTCGTTATCAATACTAGGTCTTCACTTTGTACTATCCACCTTTCTTGATTACCTTTATACTTTGTGTCTCTAATCCTCCATTAATCATCAACTAGATATTATTCTCTTGATCCTGGGAGCGACCCACAAGTTCAATATCTAAATATAGTTCTGGTTGACTATATTAGTAAGTACTTAGGTTTCGATGATTAATAGGATGTCACAAAGGGGAATAACTCAGTGTTAAGATGGCATAGAACGACTTGACACATATGCATGTGCCAACTAGTGAAGTCCATGTATCCAAAACAAAGAGTTGTTGACCTATATAAGGTCTCACCCATAGTGAATCAAAATACATATCCTTAAGTTCATTGGTCATCCACATATGCTCAAGAACTAGAGCATTGGTCCCTTAGTAGCTTATGATATTTCTGATCTCATTCGAGCGATAGTATTTTTACAGAGATCACATCTACTATGGTCCAGTTCAATGCACTCTTATGCACTACTGAGAAAAGTCCGGAAAGCCCCCCCAATAACCAGGGTAGGTCACCCCACCAAATGGAAGACTCTCTCATTATAACCTTCCATAGTGAAGTGCCCAACTTCACTATATGGTTATGAACCTATAGCTTAGATTCAAGCTTTATGGCATATACCTTCTGTGCGGATCACCACGCATCTATGCCATTCACTTAAATCAAGGAGCCTTAGCATGCATATAAATAGAGAATATAACTAGAGTATAAAGATGCTCATGCAAGATACACTGATTCTTAATTGTTATAATATCATTTCACTGAGACGTCTTAGTGCTAGTGGTCTTTAGGGTATACAATTCCCAACATATTCCTACTTGCACTAAAGAGCACTACTACCAACACAATCTAGCACCCTTCGTCTTCACCAGAGTATAGAATATTCTCTCAGTGAGACTCATTAGTAAAACAGGGCCTGCTAAACTATCTACCGAAGCTATCTGTCTCCACCACATTGCCCTTTTAGGCAAACTCCCGAACTTAGTGATGCTCTCACTTAACAAGCTTCCTATATAGTGGTTCCTTAGGTTTCTCTTGGTACCAAGTCCCTATAGTACATAGCTACAAAGCTTCTAGTACTATCGTGAAAACTCTAATTCCGTTAAGAATTACCCGAGTTTTTATCTCTCTTCCTTCCAGCTTCTATTATTACCGCAAACTCTGATCTTCATGGTTGAGTTGACAATAGCAAATTGTCATCCCTGACAACCATACACAGAATGAATACACATCCAGAGATCCACTCTTGGATTTTACATGATTGGTTTTCGAAATACTATACACCTTCTAGGTATTAGGATACTAGACAGATATATCAGCATATAATCCTTCTTTCTCCTAAGATTCTTGAGTATATGCATATCCATCACTCAATAACCTGATCTTAGATGTAACTGATATTTGCTTATCATGCCCATAGCAATACAAATATCCAACCTGGGACGGAATCATGACATACCCTCGATTTTCAACTGTTGCCACACATGGAAATCCTTTCATCGCTTCTATCTCCTTACTTGTCTCTTAGACAATAATCCTGAGATAGAGATGCTCCAAGTCTGAGAAGTAGTGCCTACTTTTCATGGAGACTTGCATGCCAAAGCCGATTTGTGTCTTCTAAAAATGAACCTTGAAACAATACTAGTGTCTTAGCTTTGTGACCTCGCAAAGACTCAATATCCAAGACATAGTTCTCATTGTTTCAATCTCTTCATTTTTTGGTTCCAAGAAGACTTCTAGACCAAAATAGTACACGCACACTTGCAATTAAGAGTGCTCCTCAATAATTTTCTTTGTTCTTTTACATATACGGGGCTCACTAACATTTTGATCAAAACAAATTTGATCAAATCTAATATTTCCAGTACCCTGGATGTTAGCTTTCATCCAAATAAATGGACCTTCAAGCTCACCAACAGTATGTTCTTGAACCCAATAGCATACTTCTAGATCCGTCAAAACTTCTACCCAAAGAAAACTGTCTTGACATCTATTTGTCATATCTGGCATTTAGAATGATTACCAATGACAAAAAGTGTCTAGATGGACTCTAGCCTGATCATTTGCATGGACATCTTCTTATAACCGGTCCATTCCTTTCTAAGAGAACTTTGCAATCATACCTAGTTTCGAAGATTTTTATCTTCTTGACCATCTACTTCACTTGCAGTATACTATGTACATCCTATGAGATTTATTTCTTCGGATGTGATGTCAAACAATTCCATACGTTTGTATGTTCATAGATAACTACTTTGTGATATGTGGGATCCATTACTAGAATATCAAAATCAGTTCCGAATGAAACTCTCCGATATAGCTATCTAGGAATCCGGAATTCCTCCCACTACAAGATAGTTCCATCTATGCGTAAGAACTAGATTACTGACCATCTACAACCTTTATAATGTTAGAGTAATCTAAAACTCTTAGTTTTAGAACTTTATCTGAGTTAGATTATTGAAAATATTCATTCAACGTTCCTCCAAGTACTTAGCTTGGACACTACACCGCATCCTCTGTTCATTGGTATTATAGAATGTTGCATACATTGTATTCTTTGGATAACTTATGCAATAGTATGTGTCAGATCTTGGTTTCCTATTTCTTAGCATAGCTATTCAGTACATAGGCCGGACAACCCCCAAATGGACCTTGTGCCAAAGCTAAGTCCTGGCGCTATCTATAGTACTAGGGTGCCCTAAGTGCTGATTTAAATAGAACCAAGAATGACATCATAATATTCTATTTCACTTGCATATTCCAAAAGAATGTTACCAAAGATCCTTGAGTCGCCCATGGATCTTAGCCTATTCAATAGAATACAATTGCTCCTCTCTGACGTACCATTTTACTTTCGTAAAATCTAGTACAGTCACCTGAGTCACAACTAAGTAGTCCTAGAACTCACTTAATAGATATCCACTTTTGCGATCTATTTGAAGTACCATGATTCGCATATTTAAACGTTGCTCTGTCTAAGGCTGAAATGCTTAGACTTTGCATTATGCGATGCAAAATCATTTTTCTAATGCTCATCTATGAAAGTCATGAGTATCTATTAATAAACCAGATTTCTCATTGGTCTACACTTATGTGTACCAAGCCTAGTATATCTTTTGTCCTTGTCGTTTAGCTGTAAGTAATCTTTCGATCACTTTTCCACAAGCCAAGATCCTGATTGAGCCCATGGTTCAAGATCTAATGAGTCCAAAACTCATTCTTGCCATTCTCAATTAGCATGTAGAACAAAATAGTAGACTTGACTGATATGAGACTTTTTCACTCAAAAACATGCAATTGAGCATTAATATAAATACTATGTATTTAAAATAGAACCTATTATTGTACTTTTCTAACTGATATAAAACATAAGTATATAAAAGAATAAACAATAATTTGCAATCCCGAAACCTAGTTTCATCGCATGTTCTAAATACATGAATTTTAATCAATAAATTAATAACTCTCACTGCTCTGGCCCATCCCTTGCATAGCAATTGTTCTTTGATTATGCCTCCTTGTTACTTGAAACTCCTACAACAATATGCAGTAATGGTTAGCGGTGCCTGAGTCCACCATAGTAGATTCTACCACTAAACATGTTTTATAAACAAAGATTAATAGAAATACCTAATTTGCTTTTAGCAAGATACCGAGGACAATCTTGCTTCCAATGCCCTTTCTGTTTGCACTTGAAGCACTTGCCCTTAGGCTTACAATTAGCATTCCTTTTCTTTCTACTTAGTTGTTCATCAAACTGCTCATATAGTTGTTCTACATCTTCTTTCTTTACTTCCTGAAAATTCTCTAACATCCTCAAAGGTGTTTTGTTCAATCCATCTGTGAGGTACACGAGCCTATCTTGAGCATAGGATTCAGGTAGTGTCCAAATGATCATTTATACCTTACTTGCGAGATTGATCTTAGCTCCAAAGATCCTGGTAACGGAAAAAGTATGCATCATTTGGTGCACATACACCTTGAAGCATTTTTCCTCTACCATCTTTGTAGTCATCATATCACGAACAATTTCCAAAGAGGTCAACATATAAGAAGCAGTTTTTGTACTTTTGTGTTAAGACCGTAGAGTATCTGATATAGTACCCAACATAATGGTCTTAGCCTTATTATTGGCCTGCACCTATAGTCTCTCTGCCTTTACACAATCTTTAGATGAACGTAGAAAAAACTTGAGGTCAAGGTTGGTCTAAGACATACTTGCATTTTTCTACTTCAAGTACTATGTCTAGGTCATACACCCAACTTTCGAAATTATACCCATTCAAAATATTCATGAAGAGATAATGGACTTTAAAGGAATCTAAATTTTCTGACATCTCTAGTTATTTTCAACAAATAATTATATATCAGTATATAAGCAGTTATATTCATGATGCATGCATATGAATGACAGTTAAAAGGAAAGCATGACATTCATAATCTTTTGACATCTAATCTTTAGTTTTAGTAGTTGAACCCTTAAACTACTAAGATGTCTCTGTGTCTTAATCCTACTCACAACATTCCACCGACATGGTAGTCATGTTGCAGTTTTGACTAAGTTAAGTACCATTTATTTGAAATATCACCATTTGAATGGTAGCCTACCCAATGATATTCCAATCACTAATTTATGTTTGATTTCACTGAAGAAAATAGCAAGAACTCCGAAGGGATGATACTATTCTTCAATGTCAAGTGTATTAACCGTTTTTCTATGAGGTCTTTTCACTTAGAATATTCTTGATTAGAGCCTACCGAAGGGTAGTTAACCCTAATCAGTATTCTATGAAGCGATCTTTGACAAAAACTCCACTGAATGGGTGGTCGCTCATATCAACACTCCGTTGAAACTCATTTTAGTCTATCTTACTAAGTCTTAGTAAAGAGACTATCCTTCGAAGGGAACAGCCCACACGCAGGTGAGCTCAGAATAGCTCCCACTATTAGCATAGACCAAAACAGAAAGCCATGGGGTTCTTTCCAAATCCTCTCTCCCACTTGACCTTTTATAACCAAGGGTTTTTACTTGTAACTAGTATTTGCAATTTTACCTTTAAGTTTTAAATCTAAGCAAGCTTGATCCTTAAATCTTTGCTTTTAAAACTTTACTTTTAATTGCAATAGTCACATACCTATTCGGGATTAGGTAAGACAACTTAGGTATCTAGTTAATGTTTGGTTTCTAAGGGCTTCTCCCTAACCAATTATGAAATCGATAACCTCAAACTATGTTGATCTAGGTGTCGATTCAATTAATAATTAACTAGTCATACCTAATTAAGGTTCTCTAGGATTTTTAGCCATTTTTAAATCCTAATGATTGGGTATGCTACTAGGTGTTTCATGTCTACCCATCCATTCAAAATAAAACAGCATTCATAATTTTGAAAAGTAAAGACATGTATCCATACACCACAACCCTTTCCTTGATGGTTCCTTGTACTTTCCATTTTTGGATATGTAAGTTTCCATTCTTGGAGCTTTCTATTTTAGGAATGAGAATTTTATCGTAATCACAACAAGACTCCATATTTCATCAAAATCTCCAAGAGTCCTTATGGATAAAGAATTTCGCCACAATCTAGGAGTCTTAGATTTGGATGAGCATCCAAGTGTCCTACTACTAATAGAATTCTTATCCTAATCTCAACAAGACTCTTATTTTATCAAAATCTCCAAGAATCCTTGTGGATAAAGAAATCTGCCACAATCTAGGAGTCTTAGATTTGGATGAGCAACAAAGTATCCTACTGCCAATAAAACTCTTCCACCACTACACTTCACCACTCTACCACCTATGGAGGGTTCGGACAGCCATAAAATTTCCTTCAAACCGCCGTTGGTTCCTCGAGAAAATCATCAAAACAGTCCGCAAAAATTCTACACTGCTTCCTTGACTTGGCTCACGTGATTCTCGGCATTGTACAGGCATTTTCGTAATATAATTGCAAAATACAGCAAACCAATCTATTACAAATGGTCTTATTCTTCATAATGAAGCTTACATTCAGCTATCTAAATGATTTAAAGATTACAAACCGATTGAATAAACCACTAATCCAATAATCATATATAAATCAATAAAGCTGAAAAATCATAACAAAAATTTACCATGCATTCTAACCATCAAGGAAGGGTTATTATAGGCTACAAAATAAGGGTTTGTAACCTCATTCATCATGCAATAATCCCACATAATTGTAGCACACCAAATCAGTCTGCGCTTAGCCTAAATAGTCTACCAATCATGGACTCTCTACGTTTTTCCAGCAATTCTAATGTCATGTTTTAACATGTATTGCGTTTTGCGTGGCTCTGATACCACTTGATGGTTATTATCCATGGTTCTAACACCTAGATTACTAGTGATTTAGGCATCAAACCTTAATCTAGTGCAGCGGAAGCAATCAAGAACCGATAACCAAACAAATACATATAAACAAGCAGGCATACATGTATAAAACGCAGTTTAAGATTTCGCAGACAGATTCAATACCTTAAAGTGTTGGCGTCAAAACTCAACACTATAATGATGCTCACCACACGATGGCTGCAACAAGTGGACACCACTCCACCATGCTTGCCTTGGCCAAGAGCTCTACACCAATGGAAAAAGAAATATGTGGCTACCAAGGGGAAGTCACAATTGATCTTCTATTCTATTCTAATTTCAAGCCTTGGTGATATTCGTTGTGGGACGAAACTCACTCTCACTTTTTCCTCTCTATGGCCGTGTAGTATTCTCATAAAAGAAGAAAAAATTAATTCTCATCTTTTCCTTAGTTGGCCGTGTATTAATAAGCAAGAGTCCTAAAAGACTCGTGTGTTTTAGGAGTACTAGGAGACCTAGGAATTGTACTTGCATCCAATAATGTATCTGGACTATATTTTGTCCATATTATTAATGCTAGATAAAATGCTAGATAATCATCGTATTATCTCTTTATTTATCTTTATGAATTTCATATCTTAAAGATAATTCATAAAATAAAGAGTCCTACAATAATAGCTAGCCTACAATTTTATCCTCCTACTTTCCTAATCCATCTACACGACTTCCTCTTTCCAAATACACATTCCACACACCATTCATAGAGAAAATGAAAGTGTACCTACCAATATGGAAATTAGCTAGAAGAGGGACCAAAAGACATATTCGCCCTAGCTCCAAAATGACTAAAATACCCCTACTAGACACTAGCTGCATTCTATTCATTTTAACCCTAGGTCATTCCACTATAGAGCTATGGCTGCACTCTAGTACTAATACTCATTCCCATGATGCCAATCAAATGAGGTTTGACTATGTCTTTGACCTACTAAGTATAAAATACCACAATGCCCATTTATGTAGAACTCGTAATCAATACTAGGTCTTCACTTTGTACTATCCATCTTTCTTGATTACCTCCATACTTTGTGTCTCTAATCCTCCATTAATCATCACCTATATATTATTCTCTTGATCCAGGGAGTGACCCACAAGTTCAGTATCTAAATATAATCTCGGTTGACAATATTACTAAGTACTTAGGTTTCGATGATTAATAAGTTATCACAAAGGGGAATAACCCATTGTTATGATGGCATAGAACGACTTGACACATATGCATGTGCCAACTAGTCAAGTCCATGTATCCAAAACACAGAGTTGTTGACCTATATAAAGTCTCACCCATAGTGAATCAAAATACATGTCATTGAGTTCATTGGTCATCCACATATGCCCAAGAACTAGAGCATTGGTCCCTTAGTAGCTTAAGATGTTTCTGATCTCATTCGAGCGATAGTACTTTTATAGATATCACATCTACCATGGTCCAGTTCAATGCACTCTCATGCACTAATGAGAAAAGTCCGAAAAGCCCCTTCAATGACCAAGGTAGACCACCCCACCAAATGGGAGACTCTCTCATTATAACATTCTATAGTGAAGTGTCTAACTTTATTATAAGGTTATGAACCTATAGTTTAGATTCAAGCCTCATGCATATACCTTATGTGCGGATCACCACGCACCTATGTCATTCACTTAAATCAAGGAGCCTTAGCATGCATATATATAGAGAATATCCTTTCACTGAGACGTCTTAGTGCTAGTGGTCTTTAGGGCATACAATTCCCAACACATTGTTCGAGTTTATGGTTGTTATATGGATGGAGCCAGGCCAACATAAACAACCAAAAACTCGAAGGGCGAAGTAGTTGGGTGCTTTGTGAAAAAAAGGGCTTCATACAGAGACTTATCATGGAGAGTGGATGTGGGCAGCCTATTAATCAAGTAAACGGTCGTTTGGAATACGAATGACCATAAGGAGAGGGGGAGAGATGCACAGTATAAGAGAGCTAGACCAGTTTCAACTATGTGACGGTGTCTTCTTTCGGCCGATGTAATATGCTAGGGCGTGTAAGGGGGTGAGATTAGATGTTGAATGCCGTGTTGGGCGAATATGGGGCAAAGGTCTGAATATTCATTTCTGCCATCAGAGTAGATTGTTGTAATAGATGTTTAGAATTGTTTTTCAGCCATTGTTTTAAATTTTGTAAAAATTGAAAAAATATCAGACTTGTAAGACAAGGGAAATAACCATGAGAATTTCGCAAAGTGATCAACGAAGAATACATAGTAAGAGTAGCCATCAATTGAGCGAACCGAGGAAGGACTTCAAACATCCGTGAAATAAGTTCTAGGGGACGATGACTAGTAAGACTAGAGATCCCAACAAAGGAATGCTTAGGAGGAGATTTTGTGCCATCCACATGTCATTCATACACATTATTCTTGGTCTGTCCCGCTGAGAGATGTGCCCCCGTGAAGAGATCCTTCACACAAAAGGAAGATGGGTAAAATTCAACAGAAATGTTATTGGATCGGCAAAGTTGATTCACAAAGATTAAATTATTTTCAATCTTAGGAACACAAAGAATATTATTGGGAGTGAGTGAATGTAAGGAGGAAGGTAAAGAAGAATGACCCGTATGAGATATTTTCAAACCTGTACCATCATTGATCATAACATCATCCGAACCTTCATATGGTTGGTGTAAGGAGAGGTTTCCAAGGTCTGTGGTGACATGATGGGATGCACCTAAATCAAGAAGCCAAGTAGAGTTTGGTGTAGTCGTAACATTGTTTGCAGTTAGTGTTGAAGATGGAAAGAACATCATTTTTACCATGTAACATTGTCAAGTCGTGTGACACTTTTTGTCATAAAATTGACATACAATTTGTGGCTTGCTGGATGTATATGGGCATGTAGTTGAGTCATTAGTAGAGGGGCAACGTTGAGTAGAGCCCGAAGCATGGTTACGATTATTGATTTTATTGTTGTTGGTGAAGTTTGTATTCCCAATTGAAAAGTTGTTGGAAGATTGGAAACGGGTAGCATTAATAGTTATGGAACCAAGAGCACCAGTTGCACGTAGTTTTTCACGCTTTAAGAATGCATAATACTTTGTGAGATTATCGTGAAGCTCATTAAAGCTGAGGACTGAATCCTTCGCACGGATAGCAGTGACGAGTTCTTTGAATGCCGGTCCAATACCATTAAGAGTGTGAGTGATTAGGTATTGGGGAGGCACAGGGGCACCAAGAAGAGCAAGCTCGTCCACAATATCGCGGACTTGGGCCAAGTATTCAGACACTAGTTGATTTCTTCGTGAGATCAAGGTAAGGTGTTCTACCAACCCTATGATTCGAGAAGATGAAAGATTTTCACATTGTTTTGCAAGGCGTGTCCAAGCAGGGGAAGATGATTGATATGATCGAATGATTGGGGCGACACTATGGCTTAGTGAGCCTATAATGCCAAGTAAGAGAAGTTTATCCTGACGCATCCAATGGAAAAAAGCAGGATTGGGCGACTATTTGTCGTCGACGTCAACGGTTGTAGGTGGACAAGTATGGCTACCTCCAATGTAGCCTAGCAGATCGTATCCATAAAGCAAAGCATCGAACTGTATTTTCCTTGAGTAGTAATTTGTAAGAGTGAGTTTAAAAGGAAGTTGATTTGCAACGTTTATGGATATGAGATTTGGCAGGGTCGTGGTGGGAGAGTTTGCAGCGGTTTTTGATAGAGAAGACATATCTAGTGTATCAGTTGCCATGGAAAAACAGTCAAGAAGCGAAGCCAAAAAAAATGGATTGAGGAACACGTTAGAGTCTGAACACTTGTGATACCATATAGAGAGTAATTGAGATGTGCTGAAGCTGTATTTCATTCATTTACAGTAATGTACTTATATATAACAGGGTACATCATAAATGAATGGAAATAAACTATAAAGATAGAAGAGATACAAAATTGCAGCCAAGAGACAAGTCTGTTGATACGGTGGAGATGCAGTCATGAATCAAGGGATGTGTCGAGCATTCATTAAGCCTACACATTGGTGGATTGAGTGAGAGATTTGGGGAGGGAAGACTTTCCCTCAATACGATACCTACATATTTTATGAATAAAGCCAATTCATAAATTTAAGAGTAAAACTAATTTCACTAAGCCAAAGCTTCATCGGCATAACTCGATTTGCGATTAGGAAAGTCTTGCTATTCAAAAGATTAATAATTCTTACCTCGAAAAGAATGTTGCATTTTGCTCTAGCTTAGATACATAAAAACATATCTCAAATTGCATTTATAGAGATGGAAAAACTTATCTCAAATTGCATTTATAGAGATGGAAAATTGTCGATCTATACTTGTTTCTAATCATATCATATTTTTATCTCAACTAAACAATATTGTTGAACACAATAAGTAAATAAGCAAAGTATATTTAGGTGTTCAATATGATGGTGAAGCTAAAAATCCATAGCCTAAGTTAGAAAGTGCATCACCACCTATTCAAAAGTGCTTCTACTACTTACGATTAGTCAAAATTATTCTCGATTCTACGAGAATTTTTATGAAAGGCTTTCATTTGTTTCTCTTCGATGGAAGTTTGATTGTATCATATATACAATACAATCATATTTTTATAAAAAAAAAAAAAAGCTACGAGATTGTATGATGTATACAATACAATCATATTTTTAAAATAGCACTGCCATATATCATTTTTTTTGTATCACTCATTCCTTTTTTTGTTACTCATTTATCACCTTTTATGTGTTTGCCTAATTAGCATGCTAAAGAAAGGAAGAAAAGTACAAAAAGAATTTTTAAAATTTTTGCACAAACTAGAATGCACATATGAGGTGATAAATGAGTAATGAAGAAAAGGGTGACATCTACCATTTCTCTTTGTGAAACTCTCTTTCTTTTCCATTAGCTTGATACATTCATTTCGTTATGCACTGCTAGACCATATAGTACCCGAAAAATAGGTAATAAAAGGAGGATTTTCTAATTAATTTTGTCATGCCCCCCAAATTCGGCGGAGCAAATTCGGGAATGAAACTGCCGCGAACTTAAAAAGATCAACTTCCTAAATGACTCTGAAATCATAAAATAACAATAAAGTAAACTAAAACAATCTATCCATAAATATCACAAACACAACATCTAAAGTCTTTATGAAAAGTCAAAACTTCAAATATTCAAAATACATATATTCATTAAAAATTGTGATACAGAAAAATCTAAACTCAATTGTTGAATCTCCCAGACAAAATTAGGGAGCCTTTACCTTTCTATTTACTCGTTCTTATACGTAAGAATCAAATAAAGTAGTGAAAGAAACAATGCCCAATAAATAGAACTCACCCCAAAGAAAGTTGGGGCTCAAATATCAATCCAATTTGAAGGCCAATAAGTGTTACGAAATTTAATAATCAATACAATTACATAATATCGAACACTAACAAAACTATAACTAGTTGTGGCTCCTTAGCAGTGCAATTCACAATAAGAAGTCCATCATTCACATTAAACCAGATGGCAACTAATTAACTCCCAACCATCTAGGTTTTGATACACAACTTGTATAATCTATACGCTTAAAATAATGTCATGCATTTAAATTTATCCAAGGAATCAAAAAACAAGATTCGACAATAATCAATTATGAATACCAAAGAAGACGAATAATAGAACAACATTTATTGATCAACAAAGGTGTGATGCCCGAGCCCAGTGATATATTTATTTTATTAATTTGCATATATTTGTCTGCATTAAATTTGCTCGTTTCCCGATATATGTGAATTAAGTGCACTTGTATCGTTTTACATGTATTTGTGTGTTTTAGACATCGTAGGCAATAATTAAATTCTACCAAATGATCATGCAAATCTCCGTAGTTATTTCATTATTTGCATTCCATTAATTAGCATTTCATTGGTTTACGTGAAATAATTATCTTATTATTTGTATTTATTCTATTTGCATTTAATTGATTTATTTTCACTATTCAAATCGTTAATTGTATATTAGTAGCCACTTAGTGCATAACCTTCACCATCTAGCGAACTATCATTAAGACACATGGCATTAGAACCTTCTACCATTTCTTTGACTTTGTTGACTTAGCATTATAACCATACAATTAGATTAAAACTAATACAAAACAAATAAAAATCAAAGAAAACACACAACACACACAACCCTCGGACTAAAAGGAAAAAAAGAAGAAGAAGGAACTAGAGAGCTCAAGGGCTCAGACCCGAGAATGAGAAGGAAGAGGAGAAAGGGAAGAAGAAGAAGGAAATGAGAGGAAAATGGGTGGAATTACAAGCTCTTCTTTGTATTTCTAGCCAAGTTTAGGTGAAGGGATTGCATTAATGTGCATCTTTGCTGAATTTTTAGTAATTGTAAGTTTATATAAATGTTGAAATAAGTTGTTTTATGTCTTGGTTTAGCTAGCTAACTTGATTAATATGAAGATTATGCGAAGTTTAAGAGTTGGTTGCTTGCTAAACTTGAAAGTTTTGGACTAATAGTTGTTGTTGTGAGGTTGAAGATGATTGAATAGTGTAGTTTATATGTTTGTTGTTATGCTTGAAAGAGAGTTGAGTTAGCTTGTTTAACTAGTTTGCAACATAGACAAGTGAATAATGCAAGCAACAAGCTGAAATAAACATTAATGCATGTGTTTGTGTGTGATTTAGGGTTGACTGCCTAGCGCCGAATAGCCTGCCAGTACTGGGCAGTCGCCGGTAAGGCAGGGCTGCTGCCGGCTGCAGATTGGGCAGCAGTCATGGCCTTTCTCCTTTTCCTTTGTGCTATTATACTTGCTATCTTGTCGATTATGTAATGCTTGATTTTAGCTTGCAAAATCCTTGGGCTTCTAATGGAGTTGAGACTTATAATTGAAGTTAGTTAACTAGAATTGTTGGTTATGGTTGCTAAGTGAACTTTTTTTTTTTGCTGGGAAATTACTAAGTGAACTTGTTGTCACTTTAGTATAAATTAATTGGTAGTTAAAAAAGGATAACATTCACGGAAACATGCTTAAATGCTAGTTAAGTCTTGGTTAACTTTTGGCTTGCTTATAGCTATGAAGAACTAATGGAAATGTTTCTATCTTTAGGTGGTTAACTAGCTAAATGTTAGAAATATGGTTATGTTACTTTCTTGTGCAATCTAATGGCTAATTGAAAATGAAGAATGCATAAGTTGAATGCTTGATTAGTTGTAACTTGTGAGTTGGTTATGCTATGTGCAAGTTAAATTACAGCCATTTCTAGTTTGCTTTAGTTATATCTTTACAATTGAATTGCCTCTACCTTGTGTGGTTAACTAGCTAAGTGTTAGAGTACTTGTTAAGTTAATTTCATAGTTCATGTGTTAGTTATACAACAATTGAACCTAGCTTGCATTTAGCTATAGCCTAATAATTGAAATATCATTTCCTTGAGTCGTTCATGAGTTAAATGCTAGAAATGTTGGTTGAGTTTCTTCTATGTGCAAGTCATTAGCTAGTTGTAAGTGAGAAAATGTGTGAACTAATAGTTCTATTGATTGATTGTATTATTATGAATGAATATGCTATGAAATTCTTTTACTTGCTAGATTCATGAATATGTTATGAAATGTTTTACTTGCTTAATTGCTTGAGGGGCAACCTACTTTGTTGTCCCCTCACTTTATGTGTTTATCGGATTGATTATTCTTGAATTATTAAATTCTATCTCATGTATCTCGTATCTATGGTTGCGCAACCATCTCGTTCGCGGCGGATGTGTTGGGCCTCCCTGGGTGGCATCGGGCTTGCTAGTGGCTGGTTGCTCTACTTACGTACCCTATTTCCTCACTCGTTTGGTCATTGAACACCTCGGGTGTTATGTCATATGATATTAGGGGTACATCCGGAGTACACCCGTCGGAGTTATAAGAGATTTATCGGCTTTATTATCGTGTTCGTGCTCGTGTTCATGCTCATTTTTGTGAAGCCCCGCACACATTCATACATTTATTTATATGAGGTCATAAACAGTTATCGTGCATTTGTATATTCTTATTTGCATTTACGAGCTTCTAAGTGCATTTACATAGTTTTATAAACATTTACATCGTTTTACGTGTACTTATATCCGTTTAACGTGCATTTAAATTCAAATACATGCCTTTGGATGTTTTAGATATCGTAGGCAATAATTAAATTCTTTTACGTTGCATTAGCTAACTAAATAATTGCATTTGGACTATAATGGCATGCTAGTAATTAAGTTTCTAGTTGGAGGGGCAACTTAGACATTTGGTCACTTAGATATTTTTCACCTAACATAAAACACACACAACACACTCAACACACACACAAAAATACTACAACACACACATATCAGACCATACTCACCACACACGATCAGGAAAGAAAATAAAGAAGAGAAGAAGAAAAAAGGAAAGAGAAGAAGGAAGCTTAAGCCATTCTCAAGCCATTTTTGAGCTCATCTTTGCAAGTGCTAGCTAGTATCAAGTGATTTTCTTGTTTTTATTGCTTTCAATCTCAAGATCTAAGGTGATGGAAGTTTTCTAAATGTTTTGCAAAGTCATATTATGCTTGATGGATGAATTCTAATTGTGTATCGAACATGATATTGGTTATGAATATGCTTAATGATAAGGTTGAACTTCGTTGGGTATATTCCTTGTGTTGAATGGGTTGTGTAAGCTAAGGTTATACTTTATATATATATGTTTGATGATCTTGAAGTGTTGATGAGTTTGAATTTGAGTTGGGTGAGGTTGTATACATGTGTGAGCAGGTTTGATTCTTGAAAGAATGAAAAGGGAAGCTAAGAACATTAGGGCTTAGATAATGTTTTAGATGTTCTATGAATTAATGGTTGATTTGTGGATAATGTTATAGCATGTTAAGTATGATTTTGAGGTTGTAGAATAGTAGGGTTTGTGTTTAGGTGAAATGGCTAAGGTTTGGAGTTAAGAGGCTTAGCAAAAGAAGCAAGAAAATGCAAATTCGTACATTTTGCTGTCGGATCAGGTCAACCGGAGTCAGATCTGGTTGACCTGACCAGCCAATTTTGGCTACTTCCGGGTGACTCGGGTCAGATCCGGTCGACCGGATCAGTCGCTAGGATGTTTGACAAATTTGCGCAACATTTTTCTAAATGCCATTTCTTACTCGATTCAACTCTGAATTGAGTTTTGTTTGATTCTAAAACTATCTACATTCGATAAGCTTCGATTCTAGACCAAAATCAGAGTAATTGGAGTTCATAAATGTAAGGAAATTAACTTTTTAAGTTAGGCTAATGCAGAAGCGGTAAAGTTGTTTCATAGTTTCGTTTATTTTTTTCCCATTCTTTGCACACTTGTTCCATTGTTTCTAACTTGTCCTATGAACTTTCTTGTACTCTTATTTGGTAAGAATTAAGCATATAAGTTAGTCTTTATCTTACACATGTAAATATATTGCATTAGAGCCTAGCTATGAGCACCGAATTAGCAACAACTTCTTGTTGCATTCATGATTATGCTTGGCTATCGTACGAATCCTACTGGATCTATCTTCTCATGCATGCTTATGTGATATATGAACTCTATTTGGATCATGATTATAATTATTATGTCTTTGATTATTGTTACTAACTGGTGGCAACCTACTTTGTTGCCTCCGAGCTTGTTTTACATTTGAAATCCACTCTCGTTCGGTGAATTCTCCTTGGAGAGATGGAAGGTGCATAAATGATAAGCTAATAAACCCCACAGTGGAAGTTCTTGGCCACCTAGGCGGCATTGGGCTTGCCAGGATGGACTTGGGCTACTGTGGTTTGGGTTGTCTCTGAGGTACCCTCTCTTAACTGGTGTGAAGAAGATAATTTGACAAGAAAGCTCGAGACTGGCCATCTCCAACAAAGTTGTGATATTGTATCCTTTTACTACATAGTTCCTACTCTCACTGGGTCCCTCGAGGTCCTAGGAGAGTAGATTTCTTGATTAAGATTGTGATTATCCCGTATTTGTTATTCTTGATGTTTTGGTTATATGAAGTATATGCATAGCACGGTTTTATAAAGATGATTTTGAAATGATAAAATGTTTGTAAAAACCTTTCATTTTTCATCCTCACTAACCTATATACAGGATTAGCTCACCCCTCTTTTGATCAATTACAGGTGTGGTTAAGCCAAGTAAGCTCCCATGTGGTTGCAAGCATCTTTGATATGAAGAATCAGATTTTTGCTTGTGCGCTCTACGTTCTTGCTTGTGAAGGATGTTGTTGATGTAAAGAACATGGTTTTGTAAATTGAACTAACTGTGATGTTGTAATATTCTTTTGGTTTATTAGATACTTAGCTAAGTTTGATATTTATTCTTTTGAGACCTAGAATTAGGATGATGAACCGGTGGATCTTGGTTTTATTAGTATGTGCACAGGGCGAGATAATCCTTTAAGGCCGAGGACTAGGGAGAATTTTGTAAGTCTTTTGTAACTTAATGTGGAGTATCAATGAATGTTTAGGTTACTACTTGTGGATCTTGCAAGGGTTAAGTGTTTGACACGTCATGTTCGGCCTTAGCCTAACGATAGGTCGGGGTCGGGGCGTGGTTATAATCTTAATCTGTAGTGATGAAGTTTGTATAATATGCTTATTTAGAATTGGCTTACCAATAGGTGTTACGATGGTAATATTAATACTTTGGTTGTACAGTTATGTATAATAGAGCTTGGGCTAATGTTTTGTGTGCCTTAGCGGGGTTAGGATGAGCAATCTTCTTAAGCCCGAGGTATCACGATCCCAAATTTTAAAACTTATGTAAGTTGTGATGTATCTATGAAACCCCAAACCCAACATATAGTAAATAGTACTTGTCAACATATATTTAAATGTGTGTTTAAGTGTTTGAATGCAATTATGTGTCTCCTTTAGCAAATTACGTTTATTAGCTAAAATATTATTCGTAATTCTTAAAATGTGCAAAGTATATTTAATTAATTTATATAAAAAAAAATTATTTTGATAGTTGCATTAATTAGCTTTATTTGCATGCATTATTTACTTAAATTATATTATTTTGCTTAAAAAGCTTCGAGCCCAGAGTAAATTTTAAACTGTTTTATTTTCCTAATTTTTCCCATGACACGTGTCATATATGAGGCATGAAAAAATTGGCATTATTTGCATAGCATGTCAGAAAGGCAGGTAGAAAAAATGTTTTGTGTCTCACATTAATAGTGTTGCTAAGAATTCTTTTTGGGCCATTAGAAGGCTAGACTTGCAATTGGGCCTTAGTTTAATTAGTCTAGCCATTTACTTAAAACCCAACCAAGCCCAAAGCCCAAACCTAAGACCATATATCCTTTACATTATCAAACAAGACCAAAATAAAATACCACACTCAAACACACACACATATCGGGCAGAACACACACACACTCACAGTTTGCACACACACACACATGAGAGAAAAAGAAGAGAAAAATTCACCTAGGGTTCATCTTTGAGCTTCTCCAAGCCAATTTTTCATGATTCTTCAAGCTAGGTGAAGGATACCATCCTTTTACGCATTATTGTTGTTTATTCATGTCTTTTTAGTGTTGGTTATAATATAGTCATATGATGAATGAGTTTGTAAATGCTTGTAAGTATGGTTTATAGTGAGTAGTATGTTATAGAAGTAATCTTGTGCATGATTTGCTAACTTTTGCAAGTAGTTGTAGCTGAAATGAATGCTTGTTAGTTATAGTTAATTATGTAGGCCAAATGTTTGATAGATGTTCTAAGTGAGGTTGATGAGTGGCATATGCTAACTATAAGTCAATATGATGCTTAATTTAACTCAAGAAGCAGGAAATATAGCTAAAAATAGAGTAGTGCAAAAGAATAATTGTGGATAGTTCGCTGCAGTCAACTTTTAGAGCCTCTTTGACATAGTAAACGTGCTTGAAACTTAACAAAATTTTTATGGACGCTAAATTAGGAAGTTTAGAGCAAATGTTGATTTCTAGGGCTAAGGCTAATTCTAATGTTTTAGGCCTCCGATTTAGCCATTTCCAAAATGCATCTAGGAAAATTGCTGGGCAGGGCAGTTATGCGTAGTCGTACGGAATGGAGTTCCGTTTGGTTCTAAGATCATCTACACTCAAAGGTCTACATTTATAGATAAAGAACAGAGAATTTGGAGGACTATAGCATAGGTAGCTGAACAAATAAATTTAAGTATCTGCAAGAAATTGAAAGATGTTTTAGCTAGTTGATAATTGACATTAATGATTGTGATTGCTAGATGTATAAATTATGTGAAATATAGGTGTTAATGCTAGCTATGCTTGTGACACCCGAGAATTTCTATCATAAATCCTTTATAACTGTTGCATATTTATTTGCGCATTCTTACGTGCATCATATTTCTTGTTTAATTGCTTTAAATTGGAGTTACTATTTATAAAATTTTCGACCGCCTCGAATATGTGATTTTATATTTTTCCTGGGTCATATGACATTTAAAAGGGACATAGAACTTGTCATTTTAGGCTTTTGAGCTCGGAAGCATGCAAATAGAAAATGTTTTCCGTGACTTTTAAATAGTGTTACGTACGTAACAACCTTGATTTTGAAATTGTTAGCATTTGATTAGAGTTAAGCTTATTTGACCAATCTTTTTATGAGTTTTGACTTAGCAAATGTAACATATAACAACCATATACATAACATAAAACAACACACAATTATTTGATCACCAAAACAATAGCAAAAATTTCATTCTTGTCCCCTCTTGTTGGCCGACCACTTCAAGAGGGAAAAAGAGGAAATTTTCTTCATCAACCTTGCATGATTGGCTCCTGGCTTGATCTAGGGAGGATTGGTGACAACTAGGAGCTTCTACTTCATATCTACATCTTCATACAAGTGAGGGAGATGCATATTATTTGTTTTCAAAGTTTATGCTCACATATTTAAATTCTTGATTTGTTGATTATAGCTATAATACTTGTCATAAATGCTTAGTATGTGTTTATTAGAAGCTATAGAGTTAACTTTTGAAGCTTGTTATCAAAGTTTATGGTTGGGTGTTGAGATTGAAAGAAAGAGATGATAAATAGTGCTCATTTTAGGGTTTTGAATAAAATTTGCTAATTAGCTTGAATTGAGACTTCAATTAGATGCTCTAGACTCTAGTGAAGCTAGATGAGAGGCCTTGTGAAGTTGAATCACTCAAAACCGAGCAAAATTGTAAAATTAGTCGACTTTTAAAAAGGGAATTTTTCCCGTTGTGCAATCCGGGCACGTTTGGGCTATGGTTTGGGTATCCTTGGGGTATGGAAGCACTTTTGGTGCTTTCGTTACGCGAAATTGGAGCTCAGACAGTATAGTTGTAGTTAAAACCCGCTCGGGGCCTTCCCGAGCTTTAGCTTCTAAAATGGGTTTTTATGATTTTAATAGGTGTCTTTTAGCTTAATTAGGAGTGTAGTATGATTAGGTTGTGGATTGGTAACCTTGAAATGCACTTAGGAGAAGAAAAGCTTAGTTAAAGAAAGGAAAAAAGTAGCATTTGGTCATTTTTTATACATTTGGAGCTTATTGTTGAACCATCATGTATTATGTTGTTTATCTAAAGTATAATAAAGCTATTTGAATTGATTGTGAGTAAAAGTTATGTTGATTGCTACTTTTGGTACTATAAAACTATTTCGTGCTATTGTGAGCTTATATTGTGCTTATATGTGAAGGCGGCCTACTTTGTCGACCCTCTTACGTGTTATGTGATATTTTGATGCTTGTGGACTTGTCTCGGGGTTGCGCAACCTTTTGCGGACATAGTAGTGTCAAGAAACACGGGCAGCATCGGGCTTGTCGTGCTCCCCCGACTACCATGGTGCCTATTCACTTTCTCGCTGAGCATACTCCATTACCCCAGAGGCGTGGTTCACCTGCTGGGCATATGGACCTACCTCGGGAGAAAGGGTCATAGGATCGGGATACATCCAGAGTATCCCAACTTGTTGGTGTTTGGGTTTGCCTGCACTTGAGTGAAGTTCGTGGCTCGTGGCTCTTGATTAAAGACTTGAAGTGGAACCGTATCCTTTTTAATGTGGTTAATTACTTGGCTTTCTATCTTGCTGGTTTATGTTGCATATATATGATTTCTTGTGTTTGCATATCATATTGTACGCCCGGTATGTTGCATCACCTCCCTCGCTGGGCAACATTGTTGCTCACTCCTCATTTGACATGTTTCAAGAGAAGCTGAGGTAGACCCCCAGCTAGTAGTAGTAGTTGAAGAAGAGGAAGTGCAAGTTGAGCAGCTTCCGTGACTTTGTGTGATAAGGTGGATCATATGTGCAGTTTGCTTGGAGTTCATGTTATATGTTGTGTTTTGAGATCTTAGGGTCTTGTATATATGTTGGCAAATGAAATCTTGTATGGTAGCGAGAGTTGTTGGATTGTAATAATGAACTTTAGATTTCCTCTACTAGTGCATGCTTGGGTGTTTTATCTTTCACTAGAACTTGATTATAGTTGTATCTAGATACTTTTAGTTAAAGTTAACTTGCCTCGCTTGCTTGTGTGCTTAGGTAGATTGATGTTGCTCCAAGGCTCAGATGGCCTTGTGAACTTGACGTGGCTTTGGAAATATTGAAAGATAGGTTGTATAAGTTGTTGCTTGTAGTTCAAATGCTATATATGACTATTCGCAGGTAACCGTTTAGTCCTTGGTAGAGAGGAGACTCTGTCCGAGTGACAGGTCCGAGCTTGACCTTTAGCGTGGGGTTGGGTTCGGGGCGTTACAATGCTTGTAGATTTCATGTATTAATTGTTGTTGATGTTAAGGTTGGAGGAAGATTTATTTGATGCATGTAAAGTGTTTGTTTAAAGCCTTAAATGAAGTGTAGATGCTACAAATGATAGATACATGTCAAAATAATTCTCAAAGCTAGCTCAATAAGTAAAAATAATAGCTAAAGTGAATTAGTGCAATATGTGAATTTCTGGGCAGATTGCGTAACAGTTTTGCATAGTAGATTTGAGGTAGCAAACGTTGTTGGAATTAGATGAATTTTTACACATTATGCCTAACACCTTGAGGAACAATTTCTCTTTTGGGTGAAAGATTGAATTATGTAGTCAAGGGGTAGGTTTGGAGCCAAAATAGTGGGGTGATTGATTCCGCCTAAGTTAGAGCTGGTTGTGCAATGATTTTCTAAAGGGGATAAGTTGATGAGTTTAAGTCTGAATGGGGAGCTGTTTGAGACTAAACCCATCTACACTTGACGAACTACATGTCTATGAAATTTCAGAACTTTTAAAGGTCATTAAGGCTGCTAAAATAACATATAAAATTAAGCAAATGCAGTCAGAAATTTCAGTTTATATAGCTAAGTGATTAGTGTTGCACTAAAGGTTAATTTGAGTTGAATAATGGGAGATTATAGGTAGTTGAAGTCTTGAGGGTAATAATTACATATTTGAATAGAGTGCTTAAGTGGAATGAAGGTTAAATAAATATTAGTTGCATTGAATGTTAAATGTTAAATATGTGACTAACGTGAACTATATGTATTGAATGTTTAAATAAATTGAACTTTGTTTAGTTTAGTTGTAGTTAAGTGGTTTATGTGATTTAACTTGGCTACTAAATGTTACGAATGTAATTGGGATAGTTAAATGATAGGGAATCCCGAGCTTGCTAGTAGAGTCATTGGTTAGAGTAATGTGAAAGTGGCATGTTTGAAAGGTAAAAGTCGAACTAAGTTAAATAAAACAAGTGTTGAGTTGCATTAGCCTAATAATTCCAGTTTAGAGAATGTATCTTAATGCTTCTATGAGTCCTAGAACCCCGTACTTTCAAAGTGACCTACTTGAGAATGAATGCAAGTTTTGTGAATTAAATGGTGTTATAATGATTATTCATGTAGTTTAAAGTAGTTAGTGCAATGTTGTTAGGAATTTGAGCATGCCTTAGTTGAGTTGTCATTGAATAACTAGAATGTTATAACTTAGTGACTAAAGTATAATATCAGAGCATGCTACCTAGTGATTTTAATGTATTAAGCGTTAAGTTTGGTTTGAATGCTATTTTCTTGAGTTTTGGTTGTAGTTCAGAGTTAATGAAATATAGTTACTTGTTTATATTCTTTATTGCATTGGCCATAAATGACATCCATAAAACTATTTATGGTAAATAAGTGTTCTATGACATGTTAAGGTCTGACCTTTTGAGTCATCCAAGGTGTTTGTAAGTAAATGGACGTTAGTTCTCGCAGGTTTGGCTTACTAAAGGTGAAGGAGTCTTCATCTCTTCTGTGCATCATAGTTTATTTTATTGTCTCTAGATTGTATTATTTAGTAATTGATAAAGTTTATATGTAATATTTTACTTGCTATCTTGAGTCTTTTCGTGTTATTTGTGATTAACTGTGAGGGTGACCTACTTTGTCATTCTTCTTATGTGGTATTTGATATACTTGGCTCTTGTGAACTTGTCTCGGGGTTGCACAACCTTTTTGGACATGGTAGCGTCGAGAAACACGAGCGGCATCACGCTTGTCGTACTCCCTCAACTACCATGGTGCCTATTCCCTTTCTCTCACTAAGTATACTCTACTACCCCAGAGGAGTGGTTCACCTCATTGGGGCATATGGACCTACCTTAGGAGAAAGGGTTATAGGATTGGGGTACATCCGGAGTACCTTATTTTGGAGGAATAAGGGTTTGCCGACACTTGTTGAAGATCTTGGCTCGTGGCTCATGATTAAAGACAAACGTGGAATTGTATTCTTTTTATACGTGGTTAAATATTTGTCTAATTAACTTTGTTATTTTGTGTTGTATATGTTGTTATCTTTGTTACATCTCATGAAAGCATTCCTCGATATGCTACATCACCTCCCTCACTGAGTATACACGTTGTATACTCACCCTTGTTTCTAACACCTTTCAGTATCAGTGCTATCAAATGTGGGAAAAAAAGCTCGAGAGTTTTGTGATTAATTATGCTAGCTTATGTGGATTGTCATTGAATTCAGTTTTGTAATTGTGAAGTTAAGTTTAGAATGTATTGATAGTTATGAATGACTTGTAATGTTGTAATAACTTGTAACATTTACTTTATTGTCTAGTGGTTGCATGCTTGCATGTTTTGATTGGTTGACGGACTTAAATTATAAGAAAGGAAACTAGATAATATTAGAATGGTATGATAAATGAAGATTATAATTATAGATATTCAACAGTTAATGAATGCATGCTTGCGTATCTTCAATGTTGGGATCCAAGGCTCGGATGGCCTTGAGGAGCTTGTTGTATGAGATAGTTTTAGTGGAGAGGATGAATGAATGGAGTTAGATCATAGTTTTGTGGTTATAAATATTGTTTACAGGTTTTAGATTGTCCTATAAACAGGTGAGACTCCATCCGTCTTCCCTTATCTTTCGTGACCTCAGGTGTCGGATTAGGGCTCCATTCTCGTGAGGGATCGGGCCGTTACAGTATCTCTTTCTTGTCGTTATTACGGTATCAAAGGCTATTATAATAATTAAGAAAAATGGGTCGTGACAGTGTTCATGCTCGTGTTCGTGTCTCGTATTAATGTATATTCTCGTGTTTATTATTGTGTACTTGTTATTCTTTATAGGACTTGTTTATATGCATTGCGCAAAAAGAGTTTCAAAGCCTCCCTGTATTTGTTTCCCCTTCCCCCCTCTCACTGAGCATGTGTTTGCTCACCGCATTTGCTCAACCATTTCAGCAGAGGCCGAGGTGGGTCCTCAAGTTAAAGCCTGAAGTTCTTTCTTTGCTTGCATGAAGGTTGGATGGTTTTTGTTCTGATCTAGAAATGTGGACCATTATGTGTCTTACGTGTTGTATAGCCTACCTTGTACCGGAGCACCGTCTTGCACATTATAGATCGTAGTTTTGTCTTGAAATAGTCAAGAGAATATTCTTTGTTTCTTGCCACTTTGGAGTGTAAATGTAATCTATTTCTGAGCTTTGCAAGCTTGTATATGATTAAAGTACTTAGAGAACTTGTATTAAACTAAAAGGTAGCTAGAATCTCGGTACTTAGTGTAACACCTCGTTCCCTCACGAGATCGGAGGCTCTAATAACCAAGCTATTCTCAACCCCATTTCCAACCCGGTCTCAAAGTTTTAGGGAAAACGGACAGAGTCTCCCCTATACCGTGGACATTCTGAAAACCTATAAGCATTCAAATAAAACCATGAAGCAAAATGAACAACATTTCTAATTGAAATCCCAACTTCAAGGCAATCTGAGCCTTAAGTAACACAAGACAATATAAATACATACAAGCATGCAACAATAGTCTTAAAATCATTGTCTTCATTCACTTATCGTACCATTCTATGTTAGCAATTAAACATTCTTAGAAATTAAAGCCAACCATACATCCGTTAATTCACACCCAAGCATGCAACGTAGCTAGAAGCAGAAGAATAAGTTATTGCATGCCACAATTCCATAACACTTACTACATCCACTTAGCTATCAAACTTGCAACTACCCAAATATATACATAAGCTCTTAGGCTCCAAAATAGAACAGAAAGTATAACAAGCAAGGTCTTCCATAGTTAGCAGGCAATCACTCCAATCTCAAGTAATAGCACACAGCAATCAAGGCAACTCCTCCAATTGCACCACCTGAAACATGTTTAGCGAGGTATGAACAATCACAATTGTCTAGTAAGGGATAAGGTCTACCGAGGACGTGCAATGCAGCAGTTAGTACAAATAAAGTATTTTACAACCAAAGAACAATTGAAACAACAAGTTACCACACATTAAAAAGGATATGATTCACTTTGTTTTTCAATCACGAACCACGAGCCACGAACGGAAATCCCGATGTAATAATGACATTGATATCGATAAGTCGGCATCCCCTTATAACTCCAAAATGGGTGTACTCCAGATGTACCCCGAAATTCTACGACCCAACTCTCCCTGGGCCGCATCCCAAGTGAGAGAGAGACTGGGAAACCATAGTAGCCGAGGTAAACTGGCAAGCCCGATGCCGCCCGATTTCTACAACACTACCATGCCCGAATGGTTGCGCAACCACAATGCAATGCACTCAAAATGATAACAATAGAATAAATCAATAAACACATGATTGAGAGATAACAAAGTAGGTTGCCCTCACACACAATATATAGACAATAAGTGCTCATAATCTATGTACAAGTAAATTCCTATTATGCACGTAAGGTTGAAGTCTCCCTCACCTGGAATTAAGCCAAGCACGCAAGAGAATAGCTCTGATTTATTTCAACTTTCTCGAATTAGCTCGAATATGTAACCCTAGTGTGTTCATATAAGTTTAGCATTTAACTATATCAATTCCAATTCAACTCATACTTAACTCAACCCGACAACATTATAAGCTAGATTTATAATTACTTATTCACACAAGTTCATAACCCACACACAATTAAGCTACAATGTTCACCTTATCATATCATTAGACAACATAAGATATATTAGAAGCATCAAATACCATTAAGTTAAGATCATAAGTTATAAATTCCAATTACTTTTAATTACAATAATCAATAATCATATAACTAGATGAGTTATCCTTATAGTCCTACTCACTTAGCATACAATGTTTATTAGAGTTTGATCTTAACAAAGTACAAGTAATATAAACATTATAACAAGATATAATCATTAAATATGAAAATAACTATACCAACACAAAAGGGTCAATGACCGATGATCACGAAGCTTCACGAAATGCTCACAAATGCCATATAATAACATGTAAAGGAAAGATATACAAGCACCAAAGCTAATTCAAAGGCTAAGCATGAAAACCCCGAGTTTTCCTTTTGTTATCCTAAGTCATTTAACTCCAAACCGAAGGCTAAGGCTCAAGATTCACCAACTAACTGTTATAATCTTCTAGTTACACATTATAGCATACTTAGAACCCTTGAAATCATTCATTAACCCGAATTAGCCACAAAAGCCCCGATTATCCCTTTGTGCGTTTGTACTACAAGTACTATAATCGAGACTCAATCGAGGTTTAACAAAGCATATATAGCACCTATATAGCCTAAGAACACTAGATGTAATGGCCAAATTAACCCGGATTTGCATTAACCCCGAACCCCCTTTTTAAAAGTCACTTATTTCATGTGTTAGCCAATTTTTTAGCAATTCAACGTCATGTGGCTATTAAACTATCTTTATTAACATCTAAGACACCTACTAGAAGCAATGATCAAGCCATATCGCACAATTCCATAAAACTCTAGAAAAACATCATTATTCATGCCATACGATCAACGAACGAATTCAACCCTTTAAACTACGAAACAATAGCATAAATAAGGTCTATACTACTTATATACAACATACATAAGCATCTTTAAGCATTACATAAGCATTTGATAGCAAATCCATGAATTCAAGAAAAGAGCAACATTTTTCAAATGCAAAAATAGGTATGAAATCCCTCACCTATTGCACGTAGGAGCTCCTAAGAGGCTAGTAAACACCCTAAACCACTTGCACCTAGCTTGGCTTGGCTTGGAATGAGGATTTGTTGATCAAAAATCTTTCATCCTCCTCCTATGCTGATTTTCAGCCATGCTACAGTGTTTTCAACTTTTGCACTCTTTTTTTTTTTTGGCTCTTATTATGTTATATAGATAATAGACTAAGGAAATAATAGGTTGGGTTAGTAAATTGGGTCTAATTAAACATATTTAAAGGTCTAATAAAAGTCCAAAGTCTAGCTAATTCACTAGAAGCCCAAATAAAAATTATATAAAAAGTTACTATTCTTTCGTAATACTATTCATTCAGGACACTAATATTTTTATATCTCACGTTCTCGATATGTTATGTACATAGTTCCAATGGACAAAATATGTCTAATAAGATAAGTAATAAAGAAAAAATATAAATTTTGAAAAATAAAATAGTCAAATTTTAGACCCCGAACACTATTCCTTTGTTATACTAATCAATTTTCTATCAACCTTCCCGAAACACCTTGCACATAAAAATTATGAACGTGTTACACAATTAAACTGATTGGGATTTGATTAGCTATTTTTTAGCAAAACTTTTGTTATTTTCATTCTTGTGTCTTTACCTTTTATATTGTGCAGAAAAAATCTTATGGTAACTTACCATATAAGAAGAAGATTTATGTTGATTAAGAAATTACATTTATTGCATATTCACAAGGAAATGAAGAATAGGGTTTGTAAGAGAAGGTTTTTCTTGCAGCCCAAGACATGTTGATATGAAGGCAGTTGAGTATAAATATAAAGCAGATGTTGTAGCAAAACAAGGAGACAGACAAAGTGCAACGAGAGAAAAAAATACAAGAGAATTTTATGTCCAGTGTTCCAAGTGGTGTTGCAGCACGACCTGTGTTTCGGTCTTTGATTGTATTAAGTATTGCAACTTTGTTTGTTTTGACAGTGTGTTATGAGAGAATTATATGAGTATTTGAGTGATTATATTATTGTCTTATTTATTCATTCTTCGGGAGAAGAAGGTGTTGTTCTCGAGAGAGAACATCACAAGTCGAGAGGAGCTCGCCAAACCGAAGTTCATTGAAAAGTTCACCATCAAGGAGTCAAAGATTAAGAGGGAGTCTTTACTTGTATAAGTCCGTTGATGTTGTAACTTATTATATTGCTTAATAAACAAGTTTGTTGGACCAAGGGAGGTCCCGTGGACGTAGACCGCACAGTTGAATCACGTTAAATCTTGGTGTCTTTGTTTCTTTTACAAGTTTTATCTTTCCGCTGTTGTTTACTGTTGCTACTTATGTTGGAACATTAAGTGGAATAAACTAACTAAGCAATTAGAGAAGCAGATTGTTAATGGCCTGTGATAGAACTGATATTTCAATTAATGTTGCAACATCACCTGTAACATAATGGTAACAGAATTAGTTTACACCAAGTTATTACATCTGTTTTTTAGTTTTCATCGCAAAGCTTCATCAATTAAGCAAATTAGTCATCTTGCTGAGAAATTAATCCATACTTATACTGCACAACTTTTAACAAGTGGCATCAAGAGTAGGTTATGAACTAATTCGGTTAGATTCTTAGGAGAAAGTTATTTTTTTGCAGGAATAGGTATGGATACTTTGCGGGATGGATGTTCAATTACCAAACCGCCACTATTGAATGGCTCAAACTACTCATACTGGAAGGCATGCATGAAGGCGTTTATCAATTCCATTGATGAAAAAGCTTAGAAAGCAATTCTAACAGGTTGGGTGCATCCTACAATTACCAATGCACAAGTCAATGTTGCACCAAAACCTGAAACACAATAGACCAAAGCATAAGATTTATTGGCAAATTACAATTCCCAAGCATTGAATGCTATCTTCAATGTCGTTGACATAAACCAATTCAAATTGATTTCAACATATGAATCAGCCAAAGATGCATAGGTGATATTGGAGACGACATATGAAGGCACTGTAGCTGTAAAGGTATCAAAACTTCAAATTCTTGCGACAAGATTTGAAGAATTGAAGATGAAGGAAGATGAAACTATCATGGAGTTCAATGTCAGGCTGTGTGATATTGCAAATGAGGCATTTTTCTTAGGGGAAAAATATTCAGATTCGGAGTTGGTAAGAAAAGTACTAAGATCACTTCCAGACAGGTTTGCTATCAAAGTTGTAGCAATAGAAGAGTCCAAAAATGTTGATGAAATCAAGATTGATGAGTTAATGGGATCTCTTCAGACATTTGAAATGAAGTTCAAACAAAAGAAGAAAGAAAATAGCATTGCCTTACAAACAGGTTTCGAAAATCAAGGTGATCAATACTCTTTTGATGGTGTCAATGAATCTTTAGCCTCACTCACAAAGAATGTCAACAAAGTGCTGAAAATATTGGAGAAGCAGAATGTCTCGTCAAATTCTAAAATCTTGAAGAAGAAAAAAAAATACATTGTCATGAATGTGAAGGATTTGGACATATGCAATCTGAATATGGAAACATTATAAAGAATAAGAAAAAGGCCATGAACATCACCTCGACTGATGAAGACTTGGAGGAATATACGGAGAGTGATGAAGAGTACACCAACAACATTGTTGCATTAAATGTCGCAACAGTCTAACGTGATGATAAGGTAAGCATAGAAGATAGAGTAAACAGTGTTGCAACAGATGAAGAAATGTGCAGCTTAGAGTCAGAAAGTGATGATGATTTGAATGTAGAAGACGTCTTGAAAGCCTACAAAGAGATATACAAAAATTGGTTGATTGTGTGCAAGAAAAATCGTGACATGAAGGTGAGGATCACAGAACTTTCGATGCAAAAATATGATCTGGAAAAGACAGCAAAAATTCATCAAGATCTGGCTGCTAAAAGACTACAAGAAACTCAAATGTTGCAACAAGAGCTGAAACAAATTCAGCGAAATGTAAAAATGCTAAATTGTGGGACTAAGTAGCTTGATTACGTGCTATCAATCCAAAAATCAAGCGGTGATCACACAGGACTTGGATTTTATGGAGGTAAACCATCTAGAAAAACAACCTTTGTCAGAGAAAATGGAGGGAAAATGCTAGAATCAAATGGTGCAACAAAACAAAATGACATGACTACTGATGTCGCAACTGATATTGCAACAAAAGCTACAACAGAGAGTAAAATTCCAGAATTTAAGAAAAAGAAGTTTGTGCCAGTTTTTCATTTTTACCATACTTCTGGACACATCAGATCATGATGCTATAGGTACATTGACATGTTAAAAAGAGGTAAGTTTGTTAAACCATTTGTTCATGATAAGTTTAGGAGGCCACCTCAAATGAAAGCAAATTTCTCGCAACAAAAAATGAAACAAAATTGGGTAAGAAAATCAGTTTTACCTTGTCTAGCAGAGCATAAAAAGGTTGTTTCAAACTATGTCACAACAAAAAATCAACTGACAGATATTGTTGCTAAGGCACCAAATTCTATGAGATATGAGACTTTGAGAAAAATTTTAGGAATTTATAGTTTTTTAATGTTGCATCATCAACTGAAATATGATTGCAAAGAGACTCAAGAGATATGAAAGTTTAATAGTAAAATCAGCTTGTGATTTATTTCTTAAACCATATTACCTGAGCACACTATATTTTGATTTGATTAAGAAACTGATTTTAATGGTTTGCAAGTACAGGAATTTAAACTTTCTAGTGACTTTGGATATAAAGAGAAGTCTCTTTATCCATTCATGTACTCTATTCACTCATGAAAAGAGGAAAAAAAACTGGAAAAAAGAAAAAAAAAAGGGAAAAAAACACAAAAAAATGAAAGAAAATTGGAGATTGGAAAAAGCTACCTAAACCAAATTGAAGGTTCTAGAGTGAAAGCTACCAAGTCTAATATTCTTTTGAAAATAAAAATTTTTCAATGTGATTAGATGATAAGGTTGTTTGAACAGGTTGCTTTGAATTCTAAATCTTGCAAATTCTGATTCTTAGGAATTTCAAGAAAGATCTTTATATAGTTTTTCGCACACACACATGGTTCAAGTTATAAATCCTTGTTTGGTTTAACTATTGAATGAGTAATTTTTCTTGATGTTGACTTCATGAATCCTGTTCATATCATGCATTTTTTCCTTTTCTACTTACGAAAAAAAAAGTTTATTTTTTTTGAGTCACAAATTTCTGAAAGAATGGGTGCTAAAATTAAAATACTTTGTTTAGTTGAATTGTGTGTCAACAGTTATCTGAAACAATCCTATTTATTATAATTTTTTCTCATAACATTGTGTTGACACTATATGATACAAAAGTTAATCTGAATTATTATGATAATTTGTCAAATGACTGACTAAAGATCTTGCAGGGAGAGTACACAGTAGATATTTAGGGGGAGAACATTCTCACTAGTTTCAATGATATGCAACAACTCAGAGGGAAGAAAAAGAGATGAAAATTTTTCACTATGAACTAGTGATTATTGTTATTAATGTTGCTTCCGCTATTTCTGATCTAATTGTATGTTGAGATAAAGACTGAAAAAGATCCAGGGGCTACATTGTTGGAACAAATGCCAGAACTTCAGATTCATACTTTGGTTTATTTTGGCAAAAAGGGAGATAACTTATGTTGTGTTGTTGTTCTGCTACCTTGTTCTTTACCAATACTGCTCTGGTACTACTGTACTCATGTTACTCCTACTATTGCAACAGAAACAACAGGAACCTCAGTGCTAGAACGTGTCTTCTGCACTTGTGCAATAAAGGTTTTCATTCTTGTGCTAAAAGGGTTTTGCCAAAACAAAGCCAAAGGGGAAGATTGTTAGACAATTAAATTGATTGAGATTTGATTGGCTATATTTTAGCAAAACTTTTGTTATTTCTATTCTTGTGTTTTTACCTTTTATATTATGCAGGAAAAAACTTATGGTAACTTACCATATGAGAAGAAGATTTGTGTTGATTAAGGAATGACATTTATTGCATATTCACAAGGAAATGAAGAATAGAATTTGTGAGAGAAGATTTTTCTTGCAGCCCAAGACATGTTGATAGAAAGGCAGTTAGGTATAAATATAAAGCAGAGGTTGTAGCAAAAACTGTAGGCAGACAGAGTGCAACAAGAGAAAAAATACAAGATAATATTATGTCCAGTGTTCCAAGTGGTGTTGCAACACGACCTGTGTTTCAGTCTTTGATTGTATTAAGTGTTGCAACTTTGTTTGTTTTAACAGTGAGTCATGAGCGAATTATATGAGTCTTTGAGTGATTAAATTATTATTTTCTTTATTCATTCTTCGGGAGAAGAAGGTGTTGTTCTTGGAAAAGAAGGTCGCAAGTCGAAGGGAGCTCGCCAAACCGAAGTTCATTGAAAAGTTCACCATCAAGGCGTCAAAGGTTAAGAGGGAGTCTTTACTTGTGTAAATCCATTGATGTTGTAACTTATTATATTGCTTAATAAACAGGTTTGTTAGACCAAGGGAGGTCCCGTGAGCGTAGACCGTACGGTTGGACCACGTTAAATCTTGGTGTCTTTGTTTCTTTACAAGTTTTATCTTTCCGCTGCTGTTTACTATTGCTACTTATGTTGGAATATTAAGTGGAATAAAACTAACTAAGCAATTAGAGATATATTGTTAATGGTCTATGATAGAACTGACATTCTCGTTAATGTTGCAACATCACCTGTAACAGAATTGTAACAGAATCAGTTTACACCAAGTTATTACATATGTTTTTAGTTTTCATCGATTAAGCAAATTAGTCATCTTGCTGAGAAATTAATCAATACTTATATTGCACAACTTTTAACAGAACGTATGCATGAAAATAAACATATAATGAAAATAAAATTTTAAATTTTAAAAAAATAACATACTTCAAAAATCACCCCAGACTCGCAGCTCATTTTAAAATGATGAAAACTAATTTATTAGACATAAGAAAGTAATATCACATTTTACAAATAACAAAAAAAAAAGATTAAGCATTTTATATGATTTAATTAAGTACTAATTACACACTTAAAGAAATACTAAAAGTAAAGTTACTAAATATATTTATAAAGTTAGAATAAACACTTAAATTCAACCAATCAATTAAATTCACACATAAATATATGCAAATATATAATATTCACTACATGCTAGGTCTGAGGTATCACACTCTCCCCTCCTTCAAATAATTGCGTCCGCGCAATTCTTCTTTCAAAAGAACTCTCATAAGTATTCTAAATACTCTGAATGAGGACTTCGATTACAAATACTTCATGAAAACTCCAAGGTTGAATACTGAGAAACATGCCAATAAGGGTTTTCAAATAAAAGTCCCAAAGGAAAACCAATCAAGGTGAATGCCGGCAAGAATACTCACGAAATTCTCCGTAGGAATACCACTGAAAATACCAAATATGAAATCCAGAGATAAGTACGCCAAATAAAGGCTCCATTTAAAATACCCACATAGAATTCTCGGAAGTGAATCCCCTTGAAGACAAATACCGCACATGAATTCCAAATATAATTACTGAGTAAAATGTCCCGACGAGAATCCCAATGAAAATACCAAGAATAATACCAAATGAGAATCCAAATTCCGAATATCGAGAAAATAATGAAGAAAAATACTCAAAGAGACTTCCAAACTTGCTTCTCGAAATACTTTGTGTTGATCACTAATATAAGCTACAGTCGGCTCTGTTGGTCCACATCTTCAGAAATCCACTTCTGGCTATCTCTATAGGGGAGAGTCTACTTACCATTGTAAGGGTAATATATAGGTATGCATGTAGGGAAAAGTATATAAAATACATATACTTCACAAATATACCACATAGAGGCACACATAATCACATATTTGCACATAATAATTGTTATTCACTTATTGGACAAAGAGGTCACGTAACACATAACTATATCACATAGGTGCACACATTCAATTCAATACACACAATCACACATACAGACACACACTTCCAAGACACACTTAACAAGCACACATTCAAGGCTTACTACCCAACAGACCGAGGACCCTGTCCCAGCTGAGAGCTAACTAAGCTCTGATACCAATTGTAACGCCTCGTTCCCTCACGAGACCAGAGGCTCTAATGACCAAGCTATTTTCAACCCTATTTCCAACCCGGTCTCAAAGTTTTAGGGAAAACGGACAGAGTCTCCCCTGTACCGTGGACATTTTGAAAACCTGTAAGCATTCAAATAAAACCACGATGCAAAAGGAACAACTTTTCTAATTGAAATCCTAACTTCAAGGCCATCCGAGCCTTAAGCAACACAAGACAATATAAATACATACAAGCATGCAACATTAGTCTTAAAATCATTGTCTTCATTCACTTATCGTACCATTCTATGTTAGCAATTAAACATTCTTAGAAATTAAAGCCAACCATACATCCGTTAATTCACACCCAAGCATGCAACGTAGCTAGAAGCAGAAGAATAAGTTATTGCATGCCACAATTCCATAACACTTACTACATCCACTTAGCTATCAAACTTGTAACTACCCAAATATATACATAAGCCCTTAGGCTCCAAAATAGAACAAAAAGTAGAACAAGCAAGGTCTTCCACAGTTTAGCAGGCAATCACTCAAATCTCAAGTAATAGTACACAGCAATCAAGGCAACTCCTCCAACTGCACCACCTGAAACATGTTTAGCGAGGTATGAGCAATCACAATTGCCCAGTGAGGGATAAGGTCTACCGGGGATGTGCAATTCAACAATTAGTACAAATAAAGCATTTTACAACCAAAGAACAATTGAAACAACAAGTTACCACGCATTAAAAATGATACGATTCACTTTGTTCTTCAATCATGAACCACGAGCCACAAACGGAAATCCCAATGTAATAATGACACTTATATCGATAAGCTGGTATCCCCTTATAACTCAAAATGCGTGTCCTCCGGATGTACCCCGAAATCCTATGACCCAACTCTCCCTGGGCGGCATTCCAAGTAAGAGAGGAACTGGGCAACCATGGTAGCCAAGGTAGACCGGCAAGCCCGATACCGCCCGATTTCCATGACACTACCATGCCCGAATGGTTGCGCAACCACGATGCAATACACTCAAAATGATAACAACAGAATAAATCAATAAACACATGATTGAGGGATAACAAAGTAGGTTGCCCTCACACACAATATATAGACAATAAGTGCACATAATCTATGTACAAGTAAATAACTATTATGCACGTAAGGTTGAAGTCTCCCTCACCTGGAATTAAGCCAAGCACACAAGAGAATAGCTCCGATTTACTTCAACTTTCCCGAATTAGCTCGAATATGTAACCCTAGTGTGTTCATATAAGTTTAGCATTTAACTATATTAATTCCAACTCAACTCATACTTAAATCAACCCTACAACATTAGAAGCTTGATTTATAATCACTTATTCACACAAGTTTATAACCCATACACAATTAAGCTACAATGTTCACCTTACCATATCATTAGAGAACATAAGATATATTAGAAACATCAAATACCATTGAGTTAAGATCATAAGTTATAAATTCCAATTAATTTTAATTACAATAATCAATAATCATATAACTAGATGAGTTATCCTTATAGTCCTACTCACTTAGCATACAATGTTTATCAGAGTTTGATCTTAACAAAATACAAGTAATATAAACATTATAACAAGATATAAGCATTAAGTATGAAAATAACTATACCAACACAAATGGGGTCAATGACTGATGATCACGAAACTTCACAAAATGCTCACAAATGCCATAAAATAACATGTAAAGACAAGATATACAAGCACCAAAGCTAATTCAAAGGCTAAGCATGAAAACCCCAAGTTTTCCTTTTGTGATCCTAAGTCATTTAACTCCAAACCAAAGGCTAAGGCTCAAGATTCACCAACTAACTATTCTAATATTCTAGTTATACATTATGACACACTTAGAACCCTTGAAATCATTCATTAACCTGAATTAGCCACAAAAGCCCCTATTACCCCCTTTGTGCATTGTACTACAAGTACCCTAATCGGGACTCAACCGAGGTTTAACAAAGCATATATAGCACCTATATAGCCTAAAAACACTAGATGTAATGGCCAAATTAACCCGAATTTGTATTAACCCCGAAACCCCTTTTTAAAAGTCGCCTATTTCGTGTGTTAGCCAATTTTTGAGCAATTCAATGTCATGTGGCTATTAAACTATCTTTATTAACATCTAAGGCACCTACTAGAAGCAATGAATCAAGCCATATCACACAATTCCATAAAACCCTAGAAAAAAAATACTATTCATGTCATACGATCAACGAACGAATTCAACTGTTTAAACTACGAAACAATAGCATAAATAAGGTCTCTACTACTTATATACAACATACATAAACCTCTTTAAGCATTACATAAGCATCTGATAGCAAATCCATGAATTCAGGAAAAGAATAACATTTTTCAAATGCAAAAATAAGTATGAAATCCCTCACCCATTGAGTGTAGGAGCTCCTAGGAGGCTAGTAAACACCCTATACCACTTGCACCTAGCTTGGCTTGGCTTGGAATGAGGATTTGTTGAGCAAAAATCTCTCCTCCTCCTCCTATGCTGATTTTCAGCCTTGCTACAGTGTTTTCAGCTTTTGCACTCTTTTTTTTTTGTCGCTTATTATGTTATATAGATAATAGACTAAGAAAATAACGGGTTCGGTTGGTAAATTGGGTCTAATTAAACATATTTAAGGGTCTAATAAAAGTCCAAAGTTTAGCTACTTCACTAGAAGCCCAAATAAAAATTCTACAAAAAGTTACTATTCTTTCATAATACTATTCATTCAGGACACTAATATTTTTTTATCTCACGTTCTCGACATGTTATGCACATATTTTCAATGGAAGAAATACATCTAATAAGGTAAGTAATAAAGGAAAAATATAAATTTTGAAAAATAAAATAGTCAAATTTTACACCCCGAACACTATTCATTTTTTATACTAATCAATTTTCTACCAACCTTCCCGAAACACCATGCACATAAAAATTATAAATGTATGCATGAAAATAAACATATAGTGAAAATAAATTTTAAATTTTAAAAAAAATAACGTACTTCAAAAATTATCCCGAACTCATGGCTTATTTTAAAATGATGAAAACTAATTTATTAGACATAAGAAAGTAATATCACATTTTACAAATAACAAAATAAGAGATTAAACATTTTATATGATTTAATTAAGTGATAATTACACACTTAAAGAAATACTAAAAGTAAAGTTACTAAATATATATATATATAAAGTTAGAATAAACACTTAAATTCAATCAATCAATTAAATTAACACATAAATATATGCAAATAGACACTATTCACTACATGCTAGGTCTTGGATATCACACTTAGTAGTTCCTTTAATCATGTTACCACTTGTTTAGACTTATCTTGCCAAGGTTAGAATAGAGAATGTTTTGATTGGTAGGCTATACTTTGATTAGACTTTGGAAATGTGTTGTGGTCCAGTTGTTGGTGCCATTTGCATTTTTGTACAGGTGTTAGAATGACCTAAGTACAGGAAAAACTTCATCTGTTTTTTCTCGTTTTTTGTGCCTTGGGGTTTGGGTCGGATTGTTATTAGTGGTCTTGATTCTGCGTGGAATCGGGGCGTTACAAAAGGGGTATGAAAGAACGGTAAATCATATTTACCTCAAAAATCACAAAATCAAAACCAATAATTAAAGCCTATTAAACCTTCAAAACTTGATAAAATTCTCTCCTAACTTTTTTGCTTTTCTCCAAAAAGTTGTGAGATTCTAAGGTATTATGCCTCGTTTATATAGAGATTTAATCCTAATCTGATAGACACTCAGAATTCAATGCTAATTAAATTTTTATCTTATTTTTCAGATCACTTATCTTATCTTAAACCATAAAATCTTACAAAATCAAAACTTATATTTATCTTATCAAAACATTAAAATCCTATTCGAATTAAAATTCTATTATATTGTTTTATCAAACTCTTAAAAATTCAGGTTGACAATCTACCCGTCTTAACAAATTTTTTGTCCTCAAAACTTACTTCAAAATCAATCTAAAAGATCAAAGTATGCCAATCAAAAATCGATAGCAACAAAAGCATTAATCACAAATGATAAAGATATTAAAACACACAACTGAAACTTAGTTACCTAAAACCCACTTAGGCCACAAGTGATCATAACCTATTGCTCTGATACCATCCTATCACGCCTCTCAAATTTGTCGGGAAAACTTCGGGAATGATACTATCGCGAACCTAAAAGATCAACTTTCTAAGCCCACAAGGCTCTAAAATTATAAAATAACAATAAAGTAAACTAAAATAATCTATACATAAATATCGCAAATAGTGCATTTAAAGCCTTTATAAAAAGCAAAACTTCAAATATTCGAAATACATATACTCATTAAAAATCGTGATATAGAAAAATCTAAAGTCAATCGTCAAATCTCGTAATCAAAATCAGGGAGCCTTTACCTTTCTATTTACTAGTTCTTATCTGCTAGAATCAAATAAAGTAGTAAGCGAAATAATACCCAGTAATTAGAACTCATCCCAAGGAAAGTTGAGGCTAAAATATCAATCAAATTCGAAGGTCAATTATTGATACGAAATTCAATAATCAATAAAATGACATAATATCAAACACTAACAAAACTATAACAAGCCATGACTGCTTAGTAGCGTGATTCACAATACGAAGTTCACAATTCACACTAAAACATATTGTGGCTAATTAACTCCCAGTTATCTAGGATTCGATACATAGTTTGTATAGTTCATAGGATCAAAACAATGTCGTGCAATTAATTTTATCCAAGGAATGAAGAAACAAGATTCAACAATAATCAATAATGAATTAGGGATGGTAGCAAGTAGGGTTTAAATCCAGAACTAACCGGTATTCGCCTGATAAAAATTTGATAACAAAAATCGATGGATAAACAGAGAAGTTTTGGTTTCTAAAAAAAATAACCGGTGGGTAAACCGATAGGTTTTGATTTTAGACGTTAAAAAAAATCGAAACCCGAAATCTGATTATTAATTTATTATATAATATATGTAATGTATATAAAATCTACATATATAATATAATATTTATTATTGATGAAAATATAAAAATAATTTTTATATTAATATCTAAAATTATATTAACAGAGAATTAAAAATAGGCTATTCTTCAAAAAAAATTTAAGGCCCAATACAATTATTTAGAAAAGAAACAATAAAAAAATGTTATTGGGCTTAGCCCAAGTACCCAACTAAAAAAATACTAAACAAAATCTTATCAAACCCTAAAGTATATTCTATCTCTTGTCTTCATTTTCAACGTTAAGCTCAAGTAGTAAAAAGACTTGAAAGCTCCGCCTAGCATCATCTGTTTGCGACTCTCTAGGTTATTTATTTATTTTTTTCTCTTATCCTCTTTTTAATTTTATTCTATTTTTACTCTCAAGTTTGTTCTTTTTTCTCTTATTCTCTTTTTTCTTTCTATTTTCTCTTATTCTCTTTTTTGTCTTATTTTTTGATTTTTCTTGATAGATCATCAGATGTGTCGTCTCTTTTTTATGTCTTACTTTTTGATTTATTCTCACTTTTAATTTTTTTACATTTAAATTATTTTTTCCATATAAATGCACTAATTTGCTATTAAATTATTTTTTTTTAAGTTAGCGGGTTCGATTTCGGTTATCCGTAATTTTTTTGTAACTTCTCGATTTCAATTTTGGATACATATTTTCAAAACCGTGCAGTTTCTATTGCGATTTCGATTTCAGATTATTCTAAACAGTTCCAGTTTCGATCTTTTTTATTTTTTTCGGTTAACCAAATCGTTGTCATTCCTATAATGAATGTCAAAGAAGATGAATAATGGAACAAAATTTATGGATCAATAAAGGGGCATGAAAGAACGGTAAATCTTACTTACCTAAAAAATTATGAAATCAGAACTAAGAATTAAAGCCTACTAAACCTTCAAAACTAGATAAAATTCTCTCCTAACATTTTTTCTTTTCTCCAAAAAGTTGTGAGATTCTAATGTCTTATGACTCGTTTTTATAGAGGTTTAATCCTAATATGGTAGATACTCGTAATTCAAAGCTAATTAAATCTCTGTCTTATTTTTCAGATCACTTATCTTATCTTAAATCATAAAATCTTACAAAATCAAAACTCATGTTTATCTTATCAAAACATCAAAATCCTATTTGAACTAAAATTATATTATATTTTTTTCAAACTCTTAAAAATTTAGGTTGTTACTTCTATCCCTCTTAATATAAGTTTTGTCCTCGAAACTTACTTCAAAATCAATCTCAAAGATCAAAGTATGCCAATCAATAAGCTATAGCAACAAAAACATTAACCACAAATGATAAAGACACTAAAACACACAATTGAAACTTAGCTACCTAAAACCCACTTAGGCCACAAGTGATCATAAACTATTGCTCTAATACTATCTTGTCACGTCCCCCAAATTTGCCATGGTAAATCCGGGAACGAGACTGTCATGAACCTAAGAAGATCAACTTCCAAAACCTGCAAGGCTCTAAAACCATAAACTAACAAAATCAAAACGAAGAATTAAAGCCTACTAAACCTTCAAAACTTGATAAAATTCTCTCATAACTTTTTTTATTTTCTCCAAAAGGTTGTGAGATTCTAAAGTCTTATGGCTTGTTTATATAGAGGTTTAATCGTAATATGATAGACACTCAGAATTCAAAGCTAATTAAATCTAGATCTTATTTCTAGGTCACTTATCTTATCTTAAACCATAAAATCTTACAAAATCAAAACTCATATTTATCTTATCAAAACATCAAAATCCTATTCAAACTAAAATTCTATTATATTTTTTTTTTTCAAACTCTTAAAAATTCAGGTTGTTACAACTTTTATATGAGTGTCATGTAAAATTGGCATAAGTATTATGCCAAGATGAATTTCCTCATCAAGCAATGTACAAATATATACAATATTGCCCCTTAATTCAAGAAGACAACCAAGATAATCACAAATAACTAAATAAAATAATAAACATATTTATTTAAAACTATGAGACAAATATAGAAAATACTAAAATCTCAACACTCCCCTTCAATTTGGAGAGTGAATATCAAGAACTCCCAACTTGCACAATAATCTACTAAAATTGTCTTGCCCTAGTGCTTTGGTGATAAGTTTGCCAATTGTAGCGAGGAGGTTACATATGCAGTGGTAATTGACCCCTCTTTTATTTTGTCTCTAACGGAATGACAGTCTCTTTCAATGTCTCGTCTTTTTATGGAATATTGGAATAGTTGCTTTGTGAAAGGCTACTTCATTGTCATAGTGGAGCAAGGTTGGCTAAAGATGATTCAATTGGAGGTCCTTCAACAAGCTTCATATCCAGGTAAGTTCATAACAAGTACCTATTATGGTACGATACACAGCCTCTACTGAAGATAATGAAATAGTTTTTTACCTCTTTGTCCTCCAAGAAATCAATGAGTTTTTAAGAAAAATGCAATATCTAGTTGTTGGCTTTATCGTGGCTAGACAACTTGCACAATCAGAGTCACAATAAGCTTTCAATTGCAATGAATTTTGTGCTGAAAAGAAAAGGTTTTGCCCTGGAGTATTTTGGACATTCCTTAGTACCCGCAATGTAGCATCTCAATGAGGCTTTCTTGGCTCATTAATAAAATGACTTAATATGTGAACAACAAAAGTGATGTATGGCCTGGTAATAGTCAAATAAATAAGTCGACCTAACAATCTTCTGTATTTCTGGGGATCTACAAGTAGTTCCCTCAAGTTATCAGGTTTCAATCCTTATTCCATAGGAAAATAAATTGGATATGTATCCAATAAACCAAAACCGCTGAGAATCTCAAGAGCATATTTTCGCTACAAGATGCTAATGCCCTTTTTTGACCGAGCCATTTCAATGCCCAAGAAATATTTTAAATCTCTGAGGTCTTTGATGTAAAAGCAACTATGAAAAAATGCTTGATCTCATTAATAGCCTCCAAATCATTTCCAGTAAGCACAATATCATCTACATAAATCAAGAGGGCAGCAAATGACTTCTATGTTTCACACGTGAATAGGGAATAATTTGTTTTGGATTGAATAAAACCAAAAGCTTGTATGGCTTCAAAAAATTTAGCGAACCACTATCGAGATGCTTGCTTTAGCCCATATAATTTGTTGAGATGACACACAATGCGCTCCTCTGTCACTGAAAGCCAGGTCGAGGGAGCATTTAATTTTTTTCTTAGATATTACCATGAAGAAATGCATTATGAACATCTAATTGGTGAAGTGGCCAAGATTGTATAGTGGTCATACCAAGAAGGCAATGAACTATGACCATTTTTGCTGCGGGAAAAATGGGTGATGGTAATCAACACCATCAGTCTAGGTATATCATTTAGCAATAAGGCAAGCCTTATAGCGCTCAATACTACCATCATATTTATGTTTTATTAGTCCAAATAAGCCTAAGAGGGGGTGAATTAACTAATGGAAGAAAATCATTACTTTAAAAATTATGTGTATGTCTAATTGGCATGCTAAAGAAGAGAGAAATTAATTAAGAGAGAAAAATACAAAAAAAAATTGTTAAGATGGTATACAAACTACGATATACATATGAAGTGAAAAGTGGTACAATCTAGTATTCTCTTTGTAAAACTCTCTCTTTTGTTAGTTTGATACACTTGTTCGTCATGCACCAGTAGACCATATAGTTGGCTAAATTAAGTGGTAATTGAAGGATCTTCTAATTACTTTTATAAGAGTGTCACACACACATCTAGTTAAAATAAATAAATTCAATTTCTGCCACCTCTTTAATCAATTAGATTGCAACTTCAAATATAGCTTATTCATCTCTAAAACATTGATACTAAAGATTGAAGCTTCTTAGACCATTTCATAAAGGGTGTATATATTTTCTAAATAAATTCTATCTTCTTAAATCATTTGTTTTAGGAAGAGAAAAGTTTAGGTTATTTTAGTGCTAAATATAAGTGAGTAGTGAGGTATACAAACATGATCCTTTATTTTAAGTGTGTGAGATATATTTTTTTTCTGTAATTCAATATTTTATAAAAATGTAAAACACTACAAATGCATAATGAGGTAGCGCAAATCATACCATTTATTTTAGAAGAAGGATATGTGTCACTTTCTTGAGGAAATAATTAGAAGATTCTTTACCCCCTAATTAAAAAGAATCCAAAGTCATAATACGCTCCTAGTCTAAAGAAACTAGTATTACATCCTCACATTAGTGTTAGTAAATCTATCTCATCTAATAATGCTTGATCCCTTCGCAATGAATTTGCTTATTGGACCCTTTAGATTCTTAAGCACAACATTTTTTCTCTCTTTTTTTTTTTTTTGCAGAGAAGGGAATTGAGGGGAGGGGAGGGGAGGGGAGGGGTAATACTTAACCCTAGTACTTTTAATATCATCAATAATGTATTTGAAACACCATGTCCCACAAGAAGCACTAGCCATCAAATGAACAAGAGTCAAGAAGTCCCTTTCATGGCAAACTAGATACTAGAGTCTATATATCTCCGTTGTCTAAAGCCTATAACGAGAGTGTTCAATTAATTCTACGATTAAGAGATATGGTTAATGTAGTTGCCACATTAGCTATAGAGACCATTTATGACCAAAACATGGCGTAATGTCCCACTCGGTATGAGACGCGATTAATGAGTCGTTATTACTTTGATTCAGTAAATCTAAAATCCAACACAGTTGTTCTTAAGCATATAACAATGATTTCATTCATGGGAGAAATACTTTTTAGCCCTTGATTTATTGTATAATTCCCAAATAGGCCCCTCAATTCTGAAAAATATGTATTTTAGTCCCTATCGTCTACCTCTATTTTTTTATATAAAAAAAATACAAAAAGGTATTTTGGACATCTCATCAGCTGATAAAATGTAAAAAACAAAAATAAAATAGCAAAGCTTTTTTTTGTAGGCCGCATAGTGCCATGCTGGACTCCACTACTCTACTTAACCTGTGAAAACACGTACACTCTCACACATAGATATCATACATATATATAGGCAAACACAACAAAACATGGTACCTAACCTTCAAAAGCTTAATGGAAATGTATGAGCTACACGGTAGATCAATCGAATTTCTTCATCGTTTAACTCAGAGAATGCAATACCAGATTCTTTCTTGCAAAAATTGCAAGCTTAAGGGGTCGTCTTGTCATTTAAAAACTACAACTTAGACAAAATCCTCATCAGCCAATTTTCTCATCTCTATCAATATATATTAAGGTTAGGGATTGGGGTTTTTTTAATGCAAACTAACTAATGTTTAATATGGTAATTTTTTGTTTTAGTTTATGTATTATAAATCACTATCTGTTTGATTAATTGCAAAAAAAAAAAAATTGTATTACATATTGAAATTTGTGGTTAGGGTTTGTGATCTTTTAATTTTTCGGCCTTAAGCTTAGGGTTTTGGAATAATATCAGTAATAATGTGTGTTATTTGTGATAGGTTGATCAATATTATTAGTGTAAAAACATTGCATGTTCGGTTCTTGCATTTGGACTGTTATAGAAAATTTATCTTATATCTGTCGTATAACATTTCTAGTAAATCAATTGTAATAATGTTATAATCACTTTACTTATTCACATCAGTTATCACAATCAGGCAATCCACGACCATACTTTAGTATCTAAAGAAATGTCAAATCTTCTTATTTTTTCTTGTGTAACCTGCAATAATTATAGCAACTCCACCATTTCTCTTCATCTGTTCTATGGACGACCCTACTAACAACAGGCTTGTAAGTTTGCATCAATTTATCTCATGTCGTTGTTATTAATTAGGCTTGAAACTAGTTTTGTTTTCTACTTGAGACTAAAATATTGTTACAGAGTCTAACAACTTTGTTTTTTGAGAGATATCGCGAGCATATAGAGTCAACATTCACATCCGATGTAAAAAAAATGTCATGGAGGGTAAAATTAGAAGAAATAGATGGTACATATTACTTTACTCACTACTGGATAGAGTTTGAAGAGACAACTTCTATTAAATCAAAAGATTTTTTAGTTTTTGATACAAAGGCCAAGCAACATTTAAAGTTAGGATATTTGGTCATAATAATTGTGAAAGAAAGATTAGACATTTCTCTAATGGATGTACAATTTAGGACTGATATTTTTATGACATGTTTATTTTATGTTATTATGTTAATATTCTAATGATGAACTATTAATTTTTTGAAATATTTAGTCCTAGTTAGTATTTAGATGGATGCATATTTTGGAAGATATTTTTGGTATATATTTTTTAGACTTGTGATTTTTTGTAATATATTTGTGTAGTTTTTGGTGCTAAATATGCTCTATAGAGGTAATTGTATTTGTGCTAAATATGGAGTGTGGTTGGTTTGTTTGAGTGTTGTATTTGTGTTGAATATATTGAGATTATTGTAAAAACATTACAAGGGTATTTTAGACTTTTAGCACAATCAAAGCGTTGACTATTAATTTTGGCGTAACGGAGGTAGACGGTAGGGACTGAAAAAAATATTGTTCAAAGTTGAGCTACCTGTTGAGAAATTGTAGAATAACTGAGGTACTAAAGGGATCTGTCTTTTTTTAAAAAAAATTTAAGAGAGGTCTAAGACCGTACAACATAACCAACGAGACTCAAACTCACAACATTTCACATATAGCTGATCGCGTCGTTTTATTCTAAAAAATAGTAAGGTTAAATGATTGAAAATATTGCTTACCTTGAATTATCTCTAACTGTGGCAAGTAGAGGGTAGATCCACAGAGATTGGGTTATCAAATTAATTTAAGTCCTTAATTTAGAATTATTTGACTATTTTCCGTCACAGATAAGTTTGATTAAGTCCAAAAGTCCAAAAGTACGGAAGTACGAAAAATTAAGTCCAAGAAATGTCCACAAAATGTCCAAAGATACGGTAGTAATAAGATCCAAAAGTGAATTAAACAAAGGTATTAAACTGAAGAATCACAACTCTCAACAATGAAAATCCAAAGGGTTAATGATTCAGGGTGGTTATAGCTTAGTATACGCAAGTACAAAGTTATTAATTCAGATTTAAAGTTAAGTCCTTCAGAAATAGGGCTACAAGCTCCTACTACTGAAATGAGCATTTAATTACGTAAGTGATAAGATTAATTAATTAACAAGACTGGATGTGTTGGTACAACTTAACGATATCCAATTTCTCAATTAATCTTTTATTTATGTAACATGGAGGTGTCGGTCCAACCAGACTAGAATCCATCCAAGTTAGTCCCATATTGCCACTGGTTTACAAAACTGGGCTTATATTTACTTTCAATTAAAAATAATAAAACTACAAGTATACGTATAATTAATCAAATAATACTTGGAAATAAAAAATACGAGACTTCAATAAATCTGAATCAAAACATATGTACGAGAATAACCTCACATATACCACCCAAAATCTTGGGTCTAGTGTACCATGATAAACTTTAAAGTACACAAATTCATAACAAAAACCAAAATCAAAGAATACTTATTGTGTTTGAACGGATTTCGGCAGACCGGTATGACTTTGATATGCTGATGGCTCACTAGACCCTCCCCTCGTGATTATAACTTTGCACACAACTAAATATAATAATTAAATCACTCACAACTCACTTCACAAACACAAGAATAGCAGAAATTATGCTAGGAGAGAAAATGGTACGATTTTGTTGCTGAAAATAGCAACTTTTATAGGCAAAAATTTAGGAGGGTGCTTGAGCGCCAGCGCGCGCGCTCGAGCGCCTTTCTGCACTTTTGATTTTTATATTTTCCCTGTCGTTTTCGGTCTGCATTCTGCCGTTCAATTGTCGACCTTTTTTAAAAAGTGGCGCTCGAGCTCGGAAAAGGGGCGCTCGAGCGCTACTTTGACTATGGTAGGTGAACTTTGACCAGCTCGATTGACTTTGACCATTGACCGTTGACTTTGACCGTTGATCAACAAGTTGACCAGGTCTATTCCAAGGTTTTTCAGCGTCCTGAATCCGTTTCCGCACTCGGTTTTGCCAAATTCAATCTCGAATTGCTCATTTTGATGTTGTTCTCCTATTCTTCACTAATGTCGTGCTGAATTTCTTGTTCAAATGTTGGTTTTGTTGGCCGTTTTTGCTATTTCTTCTTTAAAATCTATATTGCACTAAAATTGTGTAAAATATACAATTAAGCTTGAAATAATAATGCAATATACAAAATTCAATGGGTTAAAGTTACTAAAAATATGGATTTATCAATAGCAAATAACTTTACCACTGGACCAAAGCCCTAGTGGCAAGAGTTCTCTCCTTAGGCTGGGTCACATGGTGAAATGCGAATTTTTTTTTCTTTTTTTTTTTAATCAGAAACGCAAATTGAGTATACATACAATAACAAAAAAAACTGGGGCATACGTATATCAGTTCCTTGATAACAAATTACTAATTAGAGGCAAAAACAAAAACATTTCTTATGCTAATTGTTGCAAAGTTAAAAATCGACAAAGATTGACCCAAAAAAAAAATGGACAAAGAAGTTTAGCTTTTACACCAAAAAACCAAGAAAATATAAAAGCAAGTCCTATAGGCTACACATGACATAATAGCTAGCCAAATAAATACAGCAAGAATTTGTTTTTAAGCAAAATTACTAATGCAGTTAAAACGTAATAAGCATTAACCCTTCCCTCCCATACTAAACTAATAAGATTTAAATATTATAAAATAAAAAAAGACGCACCTGGGATCAAATGCAACTTCAATCCTTGAATGTCGGTTTTGTCTTTAATTTTATTTGTGAATCCCTTTATTTAATCTTAGAAATATGAAATATATATATTTTTCATTTTTTATTATCTTAAATTTGTCGTTTCCTTTTTTGAATTATATTAAAATTAAATTCTTACAATTACGTATTCGTTAAAAAAAATAACTTACGAGCAGAGCTAATTTGCGGGCATGACACAATTCAATCTTGTTAATAAAATTATTATGTGAGGAACAAATTCTAACCCAATAAAAAGGTGAGATTTGAAAATTGAGGATAACATCTGATGTTTGTTTGTGTTTCTGCAAAGAGAGCAGGATAAATTCCAAGGACTAAGAACGATAATGACGTGTCAATGGGTGTGATGGCCCCAATCAACCGTCCTCATCGGTCAAACCGCTAGTCAGTCAAAGTAACTCTATAAGCATGGCCCAACCTTCTGTCCTATTTGGCAGAATTATAAAGTCGAAAAAAGGGTCACCGATGTGGCATACAAGCCTTTAAATGCACCCCTCACCTACACAAACGTTTATATGGTCACATCTGTATTTAGTCCTAAGTACATCATTGTCCATATTGTGAATTCATTGGAATTTTGGGAGTTTTCATTTCTTGATAGTATTGGTGATTTCAGAGTTGAATATAGTAATGAGCAAAAAAAAAAAATTAAACAGGGTGTTTATTGAGAGCATTGAGTTTTAGGTTAGAAAGCATCTTTATATTTACATTAACTCATGATATCATATCGAAATAGAAACTAGACATGAGAGATATCGTGAAACTCAAATATGATTTATCAGGAAAAAGTAATTCTTATATACCGTAACGCCCCGATCCCTCACAAGGCCAGAGCCTCATTCCATTACCCGAGATCACGAAAAATGAGGGGAAATGGACAGAGTCTCCCTCGTTTATAAGGCTATTAGTTCACCTGCAAGTAGTAACTTATCCTTAAAACTATAATCCAACTCCAAGGTACAATCTCATTCACTAACTAGGCAATCAAGTAATTCATTGAAGTTATTACAACTCATCTACAGTTATTAACTTATACAAGAATTCAACTTTTACTCTATATTACAACATCTTAGACAATAGAAAAATACACAAGGTTCCATCATCTCAAAACAAAACACATCCAGCCAGCAACTTGCATTTCCTGCACATAGACCAGTACATAGCATCTAACCACAACTTTTCCTGAAACATGTTAAAACGATGAATGAGTAATCACAATTACTCAGTGAGGGAGGTGATGCAGTAAACCAGGGTGTGTTTTTGTGAGATGCAATAAGATAAAAGCATTAATAACACAAATAAACAAGTTAATTAGACAAGTGTTTAATCATGTATTTAAAGGATACGGTTCTACTTGTCTTCCATCACGAGCCACAAGCCAAGATCTTCAAGCAAGTACCAGCAAACCCCGTACTCTTCAAAAATAGGGTACTCCGGATGTACCCCGATCCTATGACCCTTTCTACTGAGGTAGGTCTATATACCCAGTAGGTGAACCACACCTCTGGGGTAGTGGAGTATACTCAACGAGAGAAAGGGAATAGGCACCACGGTAGTCGAGGGAGCACGGCAAACCCGATGTTGCCCATGTTTCTCGATACTACTATGTCCGAAAAGGTTGCGCAACCCCGAGATAAGATCACGAGAAACAAGAATATCAAATCACGTAAGAGGAATGACACCGCCCTCACAATTAATCACAAATAACACGAAAAGTCTCAAGATAGCAAGTAAAATATTACATATAAACTTTATTAAGTACTAAATAATTCAATTTAGAAACAATAAATCGATTTAAAATGCACATAAGAGATGAAGACTCCCACACCTTGGATTAGGCTAATTATGTAAGAGAATCGCTTAGATTCACTCCAAATCTCCTTGAATTTGTTCAAACATGCAAACCCTAGTTTATTCATATAAGTATAACATTTAGCCATAAAAACTAGCATAACACTACGCAAGTAACTCGCATAACACTTTAACATACATTACTTAAATTTAAAGCTAAGTGATGTGCTTTAAAGCTTTGCTTGATTCCCAGAATTACAATTAGCCCTTATTATCTAAGCATTCATTCTTATTTAAGTAGCACGCATAAAAGCATTATGTAATTAATAGCACTTGAGACCTTCGATTTCAAGTCATATCCTTTATAGCTACATTTAACTATGCATATCCAATCAAGTTAGTAACCTAAGTAAACATTAAAACATAATCACATCCTCCTTATAACTAAGTAATCATCCTTATGTAGGTATTTTACTTGGATTCCTTAGTTGTTTCTTGGTTCATAAATCAAATGAAGCTTAATTCTACCAATATACACTTCATTCAAGCATTGAATCAAACACTTGATCTTCAATTTCCACCTAACACATCAAACTTTGATCTATAATAAAAATAATCATATAAGTTTCTATAATTAGCAAAAGAATGTTCTTACATACTCATGATATACCAGATAGACACTTATATAGGCTCAACCCCATTTAACCACCAAAAGAAAATCAACTACCAAGCATGTTTTCAACACTTAACATGTAAAATTTCACGGAAGCAAGCTCATTTTCCAACTTTTTAGCAGAAGCTTAACTTTATTCAATCATGTACCTATGCTAAGGACCTCCAAATTATTTTATTTTTATATATAAATGTATCTCTCAAGTGTAGTTAATTTTAGGTTCAAACGGTGCTCAATTACGAGTTAAATTCTAAAAGTTATAACCCTTACCGTGCAACTACACATAGCTGGGCAGAACCAGCAATTTTTGAGCTACATTTCGGAAATGATGTGATCAGCGGACTAAAACGTTAGAATTAGCCTTAGTCCTAGAAATTAACATTTTCTCTAAACTGCCTAATCTAGTTTCCATACAAATTTCGTTAATTTTCGAACATGTTTACTATGTCAAAAGAGCTTTGAAAGGCAGGGGCAGTGGACTGTCCGAATCAGGGCTTTGCTTGTTTATCAACTTTTCCTGTTGTTTTCTTGCATTTAGCTAACTATGATCAACACTCTAGCATATATAACATTCTTACACTTCATTTAGACATTATTACAAATACTTAAGCTACACCATTAAGTTAAAAATCTTCAACTACATCCAAAACACATATATAAACTAGCAACACAAGCGTTAGATGATTCATACATCATTTTTCACACTAAGCGACTAACCAATCATGAGTTTCAAGTTTCTTTAACCATTAACTTCAACATAATATAAACCACATAGCAAGATAATTAACTTCAAATCTAGCTTCACTAATCTCATATGGCCACTTTATAATGCAACTAAATGCTACGAAATCACATTTTTAAACATGTTAACACAAAAGCACTAAAAAGTCTCTTTAGTGATTTGAACTACGGCTACCTGATCCGATTAATAATTAAGCATCATAATTACATTTTAAGAGCTTCCTAACACTTCTAAGGCTAACTACATAATCAAACGAATTAAATTCAATATTTCGTTCCAAAACCCTCTTTGTAATTCAAGCTATAATTCCAATTCTAACTAGGTTATATCCATTCTCATGATACATAGAGTATTCTCACGGTTTAAAGCAATTATTAGAAGCAATAAAATAATTAAAAATGCAAAAACCCCAAAATTCGCAGGTTACTATTTACATACACTATTCATCATCTTCCTACAACATGCATTCTTCATTTCTAGCCATAGCAATTGCCAATAAACCACAAAAGAATGTTCTCTACGCATATTATGAGGTATTTGAAGCATCAAATAGCAAAATAATAGCTTTAAACAACATTTGTAAAAATTCAAAGTAAGCCCTAGAATACAAATGTACAAAAAAATATGAAATCTACCTCACCAAATGGCTTGTAGAAGGCTAGAAGAAGACTCTTGGATGGTTCAAACACCTCCTAATACAAGCTTAAGGGATCAAATTGCAAGATTGTTGAAGAATATTTTTTTTTTCTTTTTCTAAGGGCCAACGGGTTTGGCCTTTTTTTGAGTTGTTTTTGTGCATTTTTGGTGTTTATTTGGCTTATATGTTGGCTTGGTCAAAGATCCATGGGTTTGGGTAGTTTTAAAATGGGTCAAATGTCAAGCAAATGGATCACTAAAATGCTAAGTGGATCATGAAAAAGGTTAGTAAAAATTGAAAAGTACTATTCATCGGGGACACTAAAGATAATTAATTTCCTGACACTTCCGATATGCTATGCACATAGTACGATGATCGAACGATTATATAAATTATATGGAATATAGGAAAAATAAGTAATTCATAAAAAGAAACATAAAATTTTTAGTCTCTGGGCTTGAGTTATTTAAACAATTAATGAAAAATAATGAGATCTAGCACTTAGATACAAAAGAATAATTTTTAATAATTATAATATTAAAATGGTTACCTTATTTAATTTTTCTAAACTCTATTTGCATGTATTTCAAAAATATGATAAATAGTGTAATTAATGAATGAATTAAATTAAGTTATTCATATAATTTTAAATCAACTTTTAAAGTAACACATAAATATATGCAAATATGTACTATATGCTATGTGTTGGGTCTGGGCTATTACATATACAACATGCCTTTATATAGGCTTAGAATTACTTGGTGCCCAAGACACCATAAATGCTATACATATGGTAAGTAGTAGTACAATCAAAGGTGTAGTACAATAGTACAACTGTACAACGATGTATATAGTTAACAGTTTTCAAAATGAGGCTTTTCTTTTTGCTTTGTATTTTTCGTTTTATATATTATATCCTGTTTAACATAGTAGTCAAGTGCTAGCTCTCTTGTGAATATTTGGTCATTTGTTCAAACTTTGGAAACATCTTTAGCTACCTGTCTATAAAGATTGTCTTCTTAAGATCCTATTATTTGCGGGAGTTTTGTGTACCAACTACGAACTTTTGATCCTATCTAACATCTTAAAACTCAAAAGTTACATGTGTTATGTTTTTCATATAAATTTTCTTTAAGTTTTACTCCTCCTTTCCCACTTTTTGGATGTCTCATTTGCGTATACTAATAAGTGAACTATGTAGAATTTTAGCATATATCTTGGTTAGATGTGGATCCGGGCTTGTTATTCAGCGAAGCCTAAAACCACACAATTTAGTTTTCGTATATGGATCAATTTTTCTAATGGGGCTAAATTAATTTTTCAATGTATAAATAGAAAGATTTTGAAAAATACAAGCCAAACTTACTAATAATTCTAATCTTGAAGTTAGAGGGGTTGTAGTAGATGGCTCCACCCTTGATCTTGGTTGAGAAAGACGATAAATAAAGATCGGTAGAAACTAGAAAGCTCGTACAAAGGTAAAAACACTAGTTGTTTGTCTTGACTCAGACAAAGTTGATTTTAGGAATATATCATTGCTAACATTGTTCATGGAGACAAGAACATATACATGCACCCAAACATCGTACATTTTTGTTAGATTTCTTAAAATAAATATATCATTGAACCTCCTTTCGGAAGTTCTTGGTTCATTTGATATATTTGTTACATCATTATAGTGATTTTTAAGTTATTATCTCCAAATGAAGATTCCGAAAGCAATATATAAGAAGCTCCTACACGGCACGTTAGCTTGTGTTAAATTACCACCTTATTTAAAATTAAGTTATTAAAAAAAGGTGTATAATATTTATTATTGCCTTCATCACACCTCCGCACGTGCAAGTAGGATTCATTTTTGTGTCTTGCTTGTGAATAACGTTTTTTATTTTTAAATAGATGGCGGCGCGCGAGACTTGGAATTATGATCGTTTCTATTAGAATAAATATTTTCCCACATCAAAAAAATAAAAACTTCAAGACCACCTTCTTAGATCCTGTGCTACTTCACTTAACACCAATTGATTTTAAGATGAAAACCTATAATTCTTAACATGGTGTCAGACCTGAGCCCTCTGGTCTAGTTTTATTCATCCGCATGTGACCCATCTCAAATCAGGTCCACTTGTGTTCAATCTTTCGCGTGTATTATATTCTCTACATCTTCAATATTTCACATGTGTCCTACATGTATACAATCTTCCAAATGTGACCCATCTCAAAATTAGATCCACGCGTGTTCAATCTTTTACGTGTGACCCCTCACAAATTAGGTCACACATGAGGGGGAGTGTTAGAATATATATTTTCCCACATCGGAAATTAAAGCAAGAAACTTCAATACCACCTTATAAGATCATAAGCTACTCCACTTAAAACTAATTGGTTTTAAAATGAAAATCTATGATTATTAAGAGTTTCTGATAGATACATCAAACATGAATCTTGAAGGTAACAAGTAATGGATCTATGGCAATTATATTATACTTTAGGGTTACTGAAATTTGAAGGTAAAATAATAGATCAGTCCACACATTTTGAAGATTAAAACTACCAAGACACTAAATTTACTTTGTTTATCTTGTACATTTCAGATCACTGTATCAAATAGCAAATGCATTGTCACTGCACAAGTTCACAAGAGGTCTTTAAATTTGAAAGAATTATCGCACCTTTTGTTGAATTACTTTGGATTATTTTATGTAGAATGATCCTTTACATCTCATTATCTAACTCATCTAAAAATTTAAACTATATATTTTATTATATTCATTTATTGTCCTCAAAGGTAAATTAGTTAATGTGCTCTCACAATTAAGATTCCAAATTTAGGAATACATAGCTCTTGCAGAATGTTAAAGTGATCACACTGTTCTCATATCATATTTTTATTTCAAGAATTTTTTCGATATACCATCAAAGCGTAGGCTAAGATTCATGCAAACACCTCTATTTGAGGTTCCATACTTCTTTGAACAAAAAAAAAAAGTTTTCCATACTTCATAATGAGGTTCTAAAGTAAGAGAAGAACTAGAACACAACAACGCAAACAATTTCAGTTCTATAGATGGCAAAAATAGTCACAGTCTAATCAAGATTAAAATGTAATACGCTCAAAGGAACGGTCCAGGAGAATGCAAGGCCTAAATAAGAAAAGACCCTTAAAGTCTTCCAACCCATATGATGGAAACTCGTGACAGCATCTTGGAGAGCCTAAAAGCCATCAAAAGAACCAATGGACGAGAAACAATAATGTTTGTGCTTCATACATCTCGGGCACAATGTCCAAAAGAAATCATTGTGTCAAACCCACTACTCACCTGTCAATCTTCATGGCTAAGTAATAATCCAATGAGCACGAATACAGCTCTCGAGAGATTGAAGGGATGCAAAAGCCACAAAGAAACGAAGCACGAGGACAACCACATTAAATGAGCCCAACGCGTGTGAAGTTAGGCAGCAGTTCAGGATAAACATGGGGAAGACCATGATGCCTCAACCAACCAATAAGAAACTTAGGACGTTGGCCACTTAATTACTAACACTTCCACGCCATCACTCTCAACCAATTAAAAGCCTATAAGGATATCCACTTGCCTAATAACGGCTGCTCAAGAATTTCTCAACCAATCAAGAACAAGAAGAAGCTCCAAAAAGGACAGATGCAAGGCCCACGCAACGGTTAAAAATAATGGTTACCTTAACGACCTATGGAAAACACACGAAGAGGAGAATTAAATACAAACAGAGAACTGTACCAAAGGGCACAAACAAAACACAAACGCACACACTCACGCGAGACATATGGCAATGGCATAGTACGACATGTGCCATCGATGCCGCGACCAAGTTGGGCGAAGAGAGGAGCTTGAGAAACAATGCAAGAGCTTGTTAGAGCCCCACTTGTTTGAAATCACTAAAAAAAGGTCTGGGTATGGGCTAGCTCCCTGGAGCGTCCGACCCGAACCCTGATTCTAAGTTTACAAGGATATACAAGTTCTTCAATGGGTAAATTTCAACAATATTCCTCAATGTTTACTCAAATCTTTTAAAATTAGTCGTTAATATTATAAAGATTATATAAAATTAGTTTTCAAAGTTATCAAAAAGTAACATAATTGGTCAAAAGTAACATAATTTATCCTTTATGTCAAATTGCTATTAAAAACAAAGAAAACATATGAAATGACCATTTTTCCCTAAACTAAGCAAAGTTATAAATATTCCCTTCTCAATTGTGAAATGAGATTTTTTTTTATGACGTTGGAACCCAGTTGGAGGAGCTCGACTATCGAAAATCAGCGGAGCCCGACCACTTCCTAGTAAATCCCCAAGTGCAGCGGTACGTCCTCAACACCTACACCAGTTCAGTCAAGATTACCTAGAGCAGGGGTCGTGCATTGAACTCAAGAGTATACTACATTCGATACAAGCTCTTACCGCTAGGCTGTCCTAAAAGACTGTGAAATGACATATTTACCCTTACACATTTAAAAATTTTCTTCTCCTTTCTTTTTTCCTTATCCTTCTTTTCCCCCCTCTTCCTTCTTCATCTCTATCAAATCTCACGCACCCACCACCATACAATCCCACGCATAACATAAGCACTAGACACACAATCACATACACAAACACACATGTACACAAAGCCAAGCTTTAGTTGTACCAGGGCGGAATGAGGGGGCCCGGCCCCCCCCCCCCAACCTCCAAAGACATATATATATATATATATATATATATATATTTGTTGGATTTAAAAAAAAAAAAAAAACAGGTTTAGGCCCCCAGTTTCAAAAAAAAAAAAAGAACGTTATTAAATTGTATTAATGTGGCGTTGGCTGTAGTGGCTAGGAACAACCATAAGTGCATTGTTGTCGCGGGTTTGACTCACTGCAGCAATAATGTCTTTTTGCAGTTAAAAGTTGATCAAAAAAAAGAAAGAAAAAAGGATTGGGTAGGGAAGTGCCTACCCCATTGCCAATTTGCTGGGAAAGGATGTATCTTTTTTTTTATCTATAAGCTATTCACCTATCAACTATCACCTATCATCTATCATCTTCTTTTTTGGCTAAGCTAGCTATCATCTTCCCTCTTCCATTTTAACAATCATCCATGATCCATCTATTCATCTCCTCAGCTCCTCTCTGTCTTTGCCGGGCAAACGAAAAGGTACTCCTTTTTTTGTTTTTTTGGTCATTAACAAGTTACATATGCAGGCGGAGGGAGGGGGCCAAGTACACATGTTGTATCTTTTTTTTTTTTTTTTTTTTTTAAAAAGAATGAAAATCTATCATCTAAAACATGAAAAAGTTTCTAAAATCTTCAAAAATATAGAGTTAATTGTGGTGGTTACTTACAAATAACATTATGTTGATGGTGTGGGTTCAAAACAAAATAGTTGCATTTTGTTTTTTGCTAGTATGTGTATGTTTATTATTAGATTTAGATAGATATATATAACTTTCAACTTATTTAACTGTAAAAATTGAATTTTTTTCTACTAATCTAAAAAATACTGTACAAAAAAAAAAATTTAACCCCCTAACACTCGACTTCTAGCTCCGCCCCTGGTTTTGCGTGACCTATCCCTCACTTAGTAAGGGTATTTTTGAAACTTTGTAATTATGCTTTTCCATTAGCCTAAGAATAACCTCTTGCCACAAAGGATTCAATTCTTTTGACTCTAAGCAAGCTTGCTTTTTTTTTTTTTTTTTTTGCTCGAAAGCAAGTATATTCATAAAATAACGAATAACAAATGTTACATCATAAACTATGTCAAAAGTGCAAAAAAATAGTTAGCCAAGTAGGCTAGAATAATGTTCCAAGAATTACATAAATTTCTATATATTGAGAGCAGTGTTCTTAAATTTTCATCCCTTAGCGTGTTAGAATATATACTTGTCCCATATAAAAAAATCATAAATTCTAAACAATATGGGACGCGCTTGTTAAATTTACTTCTTAAGTTTCCATTTCTCAAAATTATGGATTCTCAGCCATGTGTTTGACGAAATTCTCGTGAAATTCTGCACAATTTAATTGCTTGGTTACCATTTATTTTTCCTTTTGCCACCAACAGGAATATCATTGCAAAGTCTATTTCTTTTTCTAGGAGTTCAAATATCAATAGAGATACTGGGGGGCGGGGGGTTTGTATTTTCAATAACTAACAATGCTTCAAAAGTTTCGTACTGTACAAAAAATATTTATGTAAATTTTTTTAACTCACTAATTATTAACTTCTACGGTTATACCATATTAAGAAAAGTTTCAGTTCAATCTATGTTTGATGTTTATTTGAATGGTCACTTAGTGTCCGATTGACAACCAGGTGAAGCTATTATGAAAGAAGCTGTAAAGTTGATTGCATTTGTATGTTATGTCATTACTATATTAAGGAGAAATCATGTTTTGAAAACTTTAGATATATTTTAGTAAGCATTTATACAATTGCTATAAAGTGCATTATATGAGAGGATCTATACTTTGAAGGTTTTATTTATAATATAATGTACTTAAATTAAGTTTTTGTTTATGCTTAGATAAGTGACCTCGATCTCGATTACTGACTCTACCACTACGTACAATTCCCCCCTCATCCTTAGTGACTAGTTTCGCCACTAGGTGGGGCAAGCAGGCTAGGAGGTAAAGGTGTAAGGGGTTGTGGTTGGAGGGCTAGGGGGTTGAGAAAGAAAATGTAGAAAAGGAAAAAGAAAATATGTATATTAAATGATATTTTTATCCTTAAATTAAAGAATTGATCATATACGCGGCACATGATAATTTTTTATTAGACTTAACCCTTTATTTAATAATAGGGACCAACCATGTCACGTTTAGGTAATATTAGAGACTAACTATGTAATATTTATAATAATATACTAAAATCACAAAAATGTGTAAACATTAAAAACTACTAATAAATTTTTCCCTTCTTCAATTAATGCTACAAATAGCAATTTTGGCATCTTTGTAGCAGAGATCGGACGATGTAACCTATAAGTTAATGCACACTTTCCTTTGACCAAAGAAGTTAAGGAAAATGGACATAAAAGTTGAAAAAATTAAGTCTAGCCAAACCTATAAACACTACAACCTTTTCAAAAGCTTTCCTGCAACATCCCAATTAAAAGCTAAAACGCATTGCAATAGAAATCTTACAATAATTTTTTAGCCGTGGTTTAAACTAAAATTCTTTGCAAAGGATTGTATTTAATTATAACGGTTAAATTTCTTTATCAATTTTTATTAATAATTACTCATTTGATCACTTTTTTTTTGCAACTGTTTTAAAATTATAGTTTAATTATAACAGATTTTTAAACAATTTCTTATTATTGACAAAAGTTATTGAAAATTTTATAATTAAGTTCAAAATCTTCATAATCTGAAAATTTCATAAAAGTAGACTAACATTTCATGAAGTGAAAATGGTAGAACGATCAAAGTATTTGTTCCACTGCGTATGCTTGGAATCCGAGAATACAATACAAGATTGTACTCTAGGTCTAATTCACAGCCTAAGAACCCAAGTTAATTGCAGAGAGAATTTGCTTGAGAGAGAACAAAGAGATTTTGTTTCTTTTAGCCTGGAATTGAAAAGAACGAACGAACGTTCTTTTGTTCTGGATTTTGGCTTAAATACCAAGTAGTAGGAAGTTTATTAACTTTTCACTCACTTGGGTCATAAGGGTCGAGTCAGTCCATCTTGGACAACCTATCTCAACATGTTAATTGGGTTGGGTTTATCGGGTTGTAACCCAGCCTAAGTCAATAATAACTCAATTCAGTCCAGCCTAGTTGCTAAAATACTGGATTGGGCTATAACTCATGTACTACTACGGATTGAGTTGGATTCAAGTTTAAATATTATAAACCCAGCTCAGCTCAGTCCCAAATAACAACCCAACCCAACTCGATTCGATAACCTAGCCCAACTCGATTCGGTAACCCAATCCACCTCAATTCAGTAAACTAGCCCAACGATTCGGTAAACTAATCCAATTCAATTTAACTCTTTTTCTAAGAAAAATAATTCTTTTTTTTTATTTTGAAGTGAAGCCAGATCGTGTATGACCACTTTTTTTTATAGTGACGTCATATCATAGAGTCATGACTCATGACCATAATGTTTTTTTTATATATAGTGAAGTCAGATCGTAGAGTCATGACCATAATGTTTTTATTTTATTTTATAGTGAAGTCAAATCGTAGAGTTAGATCGTGCATGGAGCATTTTTTTTGTTTTGATTTTTGTATTATTTTTTATATCAATTTTTAATTTTTGTAAGTTCAAGTTTTTAACTTAATAACATTTGAGTTATTTTTAAAATTTTATATTGCCTCAAGACTTAATAATTCATTCGTATATATTGCTTATTGTTTTCTTAAAAAATGGGCTAGCCCAATTAACCATTTAACCCATTTTACTAGGTGTGATGATTGCTGCTGGCTTATCCACGTGTAGTCAAATTCATGATCTCACCCCTAAGCAGGTAACACTATATTTCTCACTCTCTCTCTCTCATTTTTTGGGGTTTGTGGATATGTCAGTTTGAATGGATTAGCTTGGCTTTTTCCTACACTATTCATATGCTTACTACCACCACCCTTTATGATCCCCTCTCTCATTTCTTCTGCCTCACCTCAAAATGTTCCACTACTTTGTGGGATGTTGTAGTGGCTTGAATTACTACTTCCAGATTTCAACTTTAACCTTCAAGATTTTCTTGAAGATTTGAATGGCAGTGCACACCAATCAATAGAACTCCACAAGAAAAGGTAGAGAGAAAAGTGAAAAAGAAAAAGAGAAGAGAAAGATGGTGATTACAGGCACTTCACTTTTGCTTTCTTTTCATCATTTGCTGCCTAAATAACAATATCATCATGTTAACATAGCATTAGGAGAAGACCTATTAGTATCTCCCTTTTGCCTCAACTAGCAAGCAATATTGCTTTTTTTTTTATTCCGAACGGAGTGAGGGTTTTCAATCTTATTGACTCTTGACCAAGTAATTTATCCAAGCGTGTCGCTGAAATAGTGAAAGCTACTCAAGGTAGTGGTGTTTTTCGACAGTAAAAGCTTTGCCAGGACAAAGACGTCTACAGACTTTCTTTTGTCAAAAAGAGTACGGCACAAAGGAGGTTGGTCTTTCTCAACGAGATCAAACCACATTGAAAGAGAGAAAAGATCTTTTATATACATATCGTGTTATGCATGGATAATATGATCATGGCTAACCAAGGTGGTATCAATAACGTGTTAAGAGACTACAGAAAAGGGAACTGGACAGTTGAAGAAACAATGGTTCTTATCGAAGCGAAGAAGATGGAAGATGAGAGAAGAATGAAGAGTGAGAGAGGTAAACCAACAGAGCAAAGATGGAAATGGATAGAAGATTATTGTTGGAAAAAGGGTTGCTTCAGAAGCCAAAGCCAATGCAATGATAAGTGGGATAATCTAATGAGAGATTTCAAGAAAGTGAGAGAGTATGAGAGGAGAGTATTATCATCAGAGAAAGTTGCTCAAGGAGATGATAATGATAATAATAATAAAAGCATTAGGTCTTATTGGAAGATGGAAAAGAATGAAAGGAAAGAGAGGAATTTGCCTTCTAATATGTTGTCTCAAATATATGAAGCATTGGTTGAGGTGGTGGAAAGAAGAGGAGGTCAAAGGGTAGTAGTGCTTGGTGGTGGTGCTGGTGGTGCTGGTGTTGATAGGCCTGGTTTTGTAGGGCAGCTGCCTCCTATAATGCAGCATTCCCCCCAAAATCCAACACCACTTATCCCTCTACCCCCACCACAGCAAACACTAGCACAACCAACTACAACTACAACTACAACTACAACATCTCATCATCCTTATTCTCAGCCTTTGCCTACATTAGGTACTACTCTCTCTGATGCTATCTGCCTACATTAGGTACTACTCTCTCTAATGTTATCTGTTAAGTAATCATCTCATTTAAAAAGTTAAATTGTTAAAGAAAAATTTATCGTATTTATTTATTATGTTTAATACACGTCCTCACGTGTAATTAGACTAAATAGTTTTTGATTGAGCCTTACACAAAAATATAATTTTACAAATAGGTGGCAGTAAATTTTGAACCCACGATCTTTTAGTTCTTAGGATCTAATATCATGTTAAGTGACTAACTCATCTAAAACTTTAAATTATTAGAACATAATTTGTCATATTTATTTATTATATTTAACACTATCATTTGGTTTCTTTAATGTATGATCAGCTTACTACCTTGTTCGATCAAGCGTGGTGTCTGCTAAGCTGTTAATGTCTATCTAAGATGTTTATCGATATATAAAAAAGTTTAAAAAAAAAAAAGAGTAAGCTTAGCCTTGTTGCATTATCATTCAAGTTCAGCATATATTAAAGATGATTATTCTGTCCTTTTTACCCATTTTTTCATTTGTGCCACAATGTTTCTCAAATTTTAAACCATTTTTTTCCTGTCGGCAACATATTATGATAGGTATAAGATGATATATTACATTCAATTTTTGTTGATTTCTGCTAATTTTTCACACCCTTTTTATTGGTATTGAACTAAAATGCACAATAAGAAATGTATCTTTCTTTTATTTCATATATACCATGTCTAATACTAATATAACATTTTATGTCACTCGACTAATGTTCCATCCCTCTTTTTATAGTGAGAATTTAACTATTGAATACCAAATTTCTCTTTATATAGTAAAACATTTTACTATATAGAAAGGACTGAAATATCACCCGAGTGGTATATAGTAATACTCGTTACAATTCTATTAGTATGGAGAATGGTGCAATTGCATATATGCTCACATTTTGAAGACGTATCACGATTCAGATTCAGATACAAGTGATCAATCAGACTCTCCAGCAAAGAGAAGGAGAAGAGGCCGAGGAGAGGGAACAAGCAGTGGTGGAAAAAACTCAAATGATGAGGACGTTGTTTCTGCCGCCATTTGTAAGAGTGCTACAATAATGGCTGAAGCTATTCAAGCTCGTGAAGATAGAGAAGAAAGGAGGCATAGAGAACTGTTAAGCTTGCATGAGAGAAGGCTGCAAATTGAGGAGTCAAAAGCTGAGGTCACAAGGCAAGGCATTAATGGAATGGTTGATGCTATTAATAAGCTTGCCAATTCTATCTTAGCTTTTGCTGCCAACAACAACCAAGTAACTCCAAAATAGCCCTATTGATTTTATGTGTACGATTACTTACATGTTTTATTTTTGGTAATTATATTGCTTGTAAGTAATTTTTTGAATTGATGATGAACCATTTTTTGGGTTCATGGTAGATTAATTTTTCACTAAATCAATCATGTTTCTTGATGCTTCATTTCTCCAGTATTGTTATACAGTGCTCAAGAGCTGATTATAACATTATTTTTAGTTAAATGTAGCTTCTTCTTCTTTTTTTCTTTTTCGGTACAATGGAATTAAGCAAAACCCGAAATTTAAACAATTATTCTTGGGATGTTTAACTCCTTTTATTCTCCTCTAATAAAACCTGAAATGGTACTAGGAGATGATCAATATATATAATCCAGCAGGCTCCAAGTAATGAAATGTAGCTTTGGGCAGGGTATAATAAATTCCGAGTTTAAAATATTTAAGAGCTTTATTCTTTCTTTGTCCAAATGTATCTCTGGTCTTTAGGGCTCAACGTGCCTTTTCCCCTTTGCAAAAAAAAGTAATAATTTATACAACATTATATATATGGTCGGAGACAATTTATCAAATTAGAAGCACAATCTTTAATGATTACACAATAATTCGTGTGTATTAGTTTGAATATCAACACATAATTAGAATCACAACCCCAACCCCTCCGTCCCTTCTTGCCCTCGCATTGGTGGGGAGAATTCTAAACCCTAAACTCAGTGTGAGGTCTCGTGTACATTTTTTTATGAATTTTTTATTTATATATTGAATTTTTATCCAAGTATGTTTGGATTTTACAATATTGCCCATTTGATGGCATTTAAGTTCGATACTAAAATAATATTTCCTAAAAGGTACACTTTGAGCAAATTTTATGCATTCCAATGTGATTTTGGGAACTAGGCATACTTGTGCATATCATTTTCTATGTCTATTTGGGCACTAAGTCTCAAATAGACATGTGTTTGTAAAGATGTTGACTAAGATAGATTTTTTTTATTTTTTAATTCTTCAAATCCAAATGAGTTTGAGACTTTCGGCGCCTTTGCATTTAGTATTGGGTAGACAGACCTCGTACAATAACTGTCCTAGTCTACATTTTGGCAGACATGTCTATTTTATTGAGCCTCTTTTTCAAGACAATACCCAAATCGTTATGCCTTTCGTACGGGTCAGGTAAGTAATTAGTTAACCATAAATATATTTTAGTTAATGGGTGTATAGTAGATATACCAAGTTATCGATGCAGATCATCAAGCCAAGGACAACTCCCAGGGTTCACTAATTAAAACTTCCTTTTTTGAATTGGTTTTAACTCTTAGCATAAGAATGATTTTAGAATCAAAGATTGAAAATGTATCTGATTCTAGGTGCATCTTCTTTTTAATATTAATTCTGTTACAAGATTCATGAAGCTAAGCATCAAAAATTTAGATAAATTCTTAGGACCCATACTGCGAGTGGTTTCATGCCATAAATAAACTCCAAGACTCAAGAAATCCATTGGACAGGCAGATTCACATCTCTTACAACCAACACATCCTTTATTCTTGGAGCAGTCGGGAGATGTTTCAGTTTATATTTCTACTAACGTAATTGCTATTACTGATGGACAAATATTCTTATCTACCGATCTATTCCGACTTACCCATTCAGTGACATCGACACTGAACATTTTTGTTTTTCCTTTTTTATTCCATCTCTATGAGAGGATCATAGTTTTGATCTATGCCAAGGTTTCAGACAGAAACGAAATGAGATTCAAATACCTATGGCCTAAGAAGCATCCACCTTACCAAAGAAAGAAAATTGCAGATAATATTAGAATTAATTTGGAATTTTGTGAAAGATTCCTGTAAAAAGTTTCATTAACAATTAATTCGTATTGAGTAGACCTAATTGTTCTATTGTGGCCCCTAAATATCAATATAATAGAAGTGGGTTGATCAAATAGTCTAATTTTAAAGAAATACCATTTATTAATGATCCTATACCACACATATTGATATCTCTTATGTGAGATGTACTGGCAGTGGACACTGACTAGAAGTTCTGAGCAACATGTGGTATTGGCATCCCAAAAGGACTGGTCTGGTCAAAGACGCCTGCCTAGTCAATGATCTCTGGAGTGGCCTCGACTACCATTACAAAATGGCCATTTATGCGTTATTATTGGTGTCAGTCTTCTGTAAGGCTGTGATATGGAAAAGGTTGGGTGTTTTCTTTCCCATCTCAGGACTAGAGAGTTAGTATTGAGTGACTAATTACTAGAGCTATTATTGTACTAGAGTTATTACTAAGCAATTCTAATGATTGTAAACTATATATATTATTTTATTATAATTATATTAATAATATATAATTATTAAATTATATTTATAATATCATAATATTACGAACAAATCATCATTATTGGCTAATTTTGTAAGCTTGTATGTTCTCCACTGGGGAAAATAGTACATATGGTCTTTTTTGTTTTTCACTTTTTTTAAAATTAGTCTTTATTATTTTAAATGGTTCAAATCAACCCCTAATATTTTTAAAAAGTGTAAATTTAGTCCCCAGTATTTTATAAAAAATGTCAATTTAGTCTTCGATGTTTCCAAACAATAGGAACTAAATTGACATTTTTTAAAAATATTGAAAACTGATTTAATCCATTTAAAACAATGAGAACTAATTTAAAAAAATAAAAAACAATGGGGACTTCTTGTGTAATTCTCCCTTCTCCACTTTATCATTCTTTATTCTGTGATGCAATGAGTATTTCAGCTTATTATTCTTATATATTTTACATAAATAAACTGTAAGCCAATGTTTTCTTCTTTTCTTCCTACATATGAATACAACTAGAAAATCTTTACGTATTTTTCGTTTGTTGGTATAAAACTAAGCGGGAGACTTGTTTACATTTTTTGTTTGAATTTAATTTAAAAAATTTGTTTCTTGATGCAATCAACCTAGATCATATTTTCGATGTGCAAAATCATATGTCTTAAAATTTAACACTTTATTTTTAGACGGAAAGAGTTTTTAAGAAAAAATTTCTGCCATAAAAAAAGGAGAAAAGACCATGAGCGCTTTGGATTCTAACTTACAAAGATACTGTAAAAAGAAAGGCCACAAGGTGGGACAAACAAATTTGGATCACACACGATTAGTGAAGTATAAGAATACTTTGATCCTTACTATTTAAAGGGGTGATTTGCCCTTTATACTATTTGAGATTGCATGATCATACGAAAAGAAAAAAGAAATAAAATCAATGCTTAGTTGTAGGTGAACTTGGATTTGTGTTAGGTGAAGTGGGGCATATGGTGAAAAAGATAATAGCAATAAAGTTGTGCAACCTTAATTGATCACCTTTTTTTTTTTAACCCGGAAAATATCTTTACATCAATCAGCCTACGGAACGTTAATCAAGATTAGACACCACTGCATTTCGGTCCCTTGATAGGTTATACTTGGCTTACTCTCACCTGACTTAACGACTGGGTGTGAACCAAAACTCAGGGGTACAGCGGCTCAATTCAAAGCATATACTAGTTCAATTAAGAGTCTGATTTCTGGGGGCGATGGGGGAATCGAACTTGGATCATCTCACGAATGAAAATGAGATAAGAGTAAAGTGGGGATATGTCTATAGGATAAAAGAGTAACACAAGAAAAAGAATGAAACAAATGCTAGTAGCTTCTTTGGGGGCAAGTTTTTTTTTTTTTTTTTAAAAGGAAGGGTGTATCAAAACAAAAGTTGAGGACGGTTGGGAAGTTTGAAAAAGAGAAAATTGCTATGCTTAAGAGATGGAAGAAAATAAAAGGATTTTGGCTAGAAAATTCTAAGGTTCTGGTACTTCAAGACCTTCGAAACTAGGTAAGTGAGGCTAATATGATGGTATCATGAAAAGGTTAACATTTCTTATACAGAAAAAAAAAAAAAAAAAAAAACTAACGGTGTTATTTTGCGTAAGAAGTTGCTTCAAATCTATAGGCATGAATAATGAAATTTTTTTATAAAATAATAAGTAATATGTGTATTCTATTGGATTTGATCCTTATGAAGATGAACTATATTTCAAATATGAGATTATATGAAGTATCACATGAATTTCTTTGTTCCAGATCAACAATATAATGAAGTCGTAATGAAAAAGAATGCGTTCTGATCGTAATTCTCTATTATTAATGCGCTATTAATCGGCACGGAAAGTCCGATAGTTTGGACTATTTGTTTGACCTGTCGTGCACTATAGAAGGTGCATTGTTTGATCGATCGGATCGGACTTGTCATCCGAAGTCCATGATTCAATTTCTGTTACGTTTCTTTCCATAGTGCTAATTAATGTTGGATTGTTGGGTACGTTAAATTTAAGTGTGTTGCGTAGTAAATTGTCTCAATTTGATCAATTCGAGTTCATGATCGATGTAGGATTACTTGGGTTGACTCAACGAGTTTGAATGCGAAATTGGGACTTAAGTTTAGTGAAAAAACCAAGGTTTCAGTTGGACCAGACAGGTCGAGTGTCTCGACCGACTGAGCTCGTCTAACTATTCCAGTGGGAGTAGGTCGAGTACTCGACCGACTCCTCCAGTTTGCTACCAACGGGAATTTTTTTGAAAGATTTTGCACCCCTTCATGAATGGCATGAGTTTCCCTATACATAGTAGGTATAATGACCAGATTTTTGCAAGTTTTTATGTGCATTAGTGTTAGTGAAACTCTGCAAAAACATAGTTTGAGAGAAATCAAATTTTTGAGGTTCACCAAGTTCTTCAATTTGAAGTGCTTCTATTGAAGATATCAATCGTTGAATCCTGAAAGACTATTACCAAGAGTTCGTCAGCACCTTAGAGGGGCAATAGCGTCTTAAGGAAACTGAGAAATCAGGCCTCGATGTTTGCTTTCTACTTTATTGCATTAACTTTTCTTCTTTATCAAGTTCATTTTATTTTGTGATTTTTCAGTTTCCTCCTTTAAGTTGTTTCTTTCTGACTTTCCTTTCTTTTTCTCTTTTACATGACTACTTGATTTCATGTGTAATTACATGATCAAAATTACGTATTACTTTATTTAGTTTTCTCTTCACCTACTTGATTTCACTAATCGAGATTGCAACTTTTGATTAAGTGTGTCTACTCAATTTTTCTATAAAGATTGCGAATTTCTTTAGTTTTATTTCTGGTTTTCGCCTATTCGATTTCATGTGTGATTACATAACCGAGATTGCGAGTTTCTTTTAAGTATTTTTTTTATATTGTGTTTTATATTCCTAGTTTTAGTTTTATCCTTCTTCACTTTATTATTCTGCAATTTGTTTCGCAATTCACGCATAATTCCCTTACACAATTAAGATACACGGCATGCATGCTTTTGTGTGAAGTTTTATTTGCTAGTTGTTTAATCATTATGTCATGAGGAGAAATAGTGAATGTGCAGATTTAATGATCTCGTGACCTCAATGAAAAATGGGTAACCAAGTTCTATTGTGTATAAGAATGAAGATACATGTCACATATGAAATTGGTCCTTCAGAAGTTTAATGGTCACATTAGCAAGAAATCAGAGTTGCGGAACGGTAGGGCGGTGATTCGTTCAGGGCCTGATCTCGAAATTATGAAGTTATCTCATTTTGGTATTCTTGTAATGGGAGATCAAAGTTCTACTGACAAATTGACTGTTGTGGTTGCACTACAAAAATATGAGTTTCAAAGACAAAAAACTCTTATAAGGGGGAGGATCTTAACGACTGGCCAATTGGGCCATTTATTATATTTGTTGAAATAAATGAAATAAGGGTGATATGGGTATAAACTGATCTGATTTAGACATGGGTATAATCTGACCCGATCCAATTAATATGATCCGAATTTGTCTAATCATTGGATGGGCAGCTCGGGTATTACATGTTGGACAAAAGTAATATCCGATGGGTAAAAGAGTGAAGCCTGACATGTGTAAGAGGAGCACCATCACGCATTAAATGTTTGGCCGTCATTAGAGTTAGTATAAATAATTCATTCAATGCGCCAACCAGAGGTAACGGATAGTCATTAATTGCTACTTCTCTTTTAGTGATTATTTGAGCTCGGACAAACTAACTTATTCTCACATCAGATGAGGTGCACGAGTGATAACCCTGGTTGTTCCTTTCCTTGTTTTGCAGATTAGCACTGAGTTCGGGTTGAAGGATATTCAACCCTCATCAAAGGGTAATGTGGGGATATGTAAGATTCTATAGGATAAAAGGGTAACACAAGAAAAAGAATGAAACAATTGCTAATAACATCTTTGGTGGGAAGTTTTTTTTTTTTTTTATAAAGAAAATGAAGGGTATGTTAAAACAAAAACAGAGGACGGGTGGGAAGTTTGGCAAAGAGTAAAATGCTATGCTTAAGAGATGGAAGAAAATAAAATCATTTTCGCTATTCTAAAGTTCTAGTACTTCAAGATCTTCCAAACCAGGTACGTGATGCTAATTTGAGGGTATCCTAAAAATGTTAAAATTTCTTATAGAAAAAAGAAACTAACGGTGATATTTTGCATAAGAAGTTGCTTCAAATCTATAAGCATGTATAGTGAAAATTATCTTGTATAAAATGATAAGAGTAATTTTTGTACTTTATTGGATTTGATCCTTATGAAGATGAACCATATTTCTATGAGATTATATGAATTTCTTTGTCTGCAAGGCCAGCAATGAAGTCATAATGAAAAAGAATGTGTTCTAATCATAATTCTCTATCGTTAATGCTAGATAAATCGGCTCCAAAAGTCCGATGAATTGGACTATTTATTCGACCGATCATGCACTATTTGATCAATCGGACTCGTCATCCGAAATCCATGATTCATTTTCAGTTTCGTTTCTTTTCATAGTGTTGATTAAGATACACTGCAAGCATGCTTTAGTGCGAAGTTTTATTTGTTAGTTGTTCAATCATTATGTCATGAGTGGAAATACGAAATGTGTAGTATATGATTTGCATTGGAACGTTTTATGATAAATGTAAGTATCTTTTGTAATGTTATGAGAAGTGGATTCAGATCTCCAAATGTGGAAGTGAGTTTATCAAGAGTTATTAAGTGAAGTTTTCAGGGTTGGAAAATACTACAAACGCAGTAGAATACAAATTCTTTATATTTGTGTTAGTTTACAAGTAATTGAAAAGACAAACTATGAAATTACCAACAGACAACAATCCAAGTAAAAGGTACATCAAGATTATCACATGCACCACACACACCCTCCAATCATTACAAAAAACGCATAAATACACGGCATTTTTTCATAGGCGGCGGTTAGGCCAACCGCCGCCTATTATGGTTTTAGCTTTTCATCATAGATGGTGGTCATGCCAACCGCCGTCTATAATAACGGCGGTTTTGTGATAAAATCATCCTATTTCCATCGTCCATTCCATCGCCTAACTGCATTTTTTTCCAAACTATTTCTTTTTTCTTCTCTTGCAGCTCCATTGGCGAAATTTTCCCTTAAGGTACCTTCTTTCTCCCTCTCTCATTCAATCTTTTACGTAACTAAATCAATTTGCAGCTCCATTTGTGATTTTTTTTTTATTTTGTTAATTTTTCAGTTTATCTTGTGATTTTATTATTTGCTTACCAGTTGGAGTAGCTGCTTCGTAGGAGAAGCTCCATCAGCACCACTTGTTTTCTGTTATTGCCGAAAATATGGTATTAGAGCGAAATAATATCGAAAATTTGGACTAATCATCAGCACCACTTCTTTTATGTTATTTTATCTAATTCAGTCTTGTTTGACTAGGAAAATAGCTGAGACTATTTGTTAATCTTTATGCTCTATTGCTCATATATAATGATCCATGATAGTGAAGATAATCGTAAATGCATGAGGTCCTAGTTTAATTACTCATTTTTCTGATGGAGTCTTGTTTGATTAGGAAAATAGCCAAGGCTATTCATCAATCTTAATCTTGATGCTCTATTGCTCATATATAATGATCCATGATAGTAAAGATAATCGGAAATGCAAGCCACACTTGATCCAATAAAAGAATGTGAAATGTTGCTTTCAGTAGTTAGATTTCCAAATTAAAATACCCATCTCATCTTCTTTTCATACCCATCTCACTTTCTGTCCCTTTCATCCTTCTCCATGGTTTTTTTTTTAATTTTATGTCTTGATACTTTTGATTTACTTTTTTTTTCCTTTTTTAAAATTATAGGAATTGGAAATCAGTGCTATAATAAAAGAGTCAAACAGTTCACAGAGCAGCTGAGTCAATGATCTGAATCCAAAGGATATTGCTTGTAAGATTTTCTTTTTGCTACATTTTTTTTTAATTATTTGACTTCTCTGTGATCAATTGAGAATTAAAGTGTAAGACTTCTCTTGAAGTTATATCTTAAACCTTTATTTTGTTTGAAATATTGATGTTCCACGAGATTGTCTAAACCTGGGCGTAATTGGAACAAATGAGCCAGAAGAAAAAGCAAAAAACAAAAGAAGAAAGAAATGAAATTAGATCACTACTAAACTCTAGTTAATTAGTTTCAGCTTTGACATTGCAGCTTTGACTCTGCTTTTTGGTTTATGCATGAGTTAGTTGTTTACTTTGACAGTTCTAATTAGCATTAAAAACTCTTTAATATGCCTATTTATCGGTTTTTTTTATTATAGATATAGCAATGGATAAAAGTTGGATGACAAAGCCACGATATAACAATCAATACATTCTTGGCTTGGAGAGTTTTCTAGATTTCGCATTCAGTTATACTGGTACATCTAGTGGTAAAATTTCTCATTTGTCTCATTTGTCTTTCCCTATTATATCAATGAAAGATAGTTCTGGTTTGAATTTCTTATTCTCATTTTTGTAGTTCAAAGTAATTAAGTGAAAGCCACACCAAGGAACTCAAGTGTTTGCATTTTATGACTTTGAACCTAAGTGATATAGCACTAATTTCTTTCTGTTTAAGTGATATATGTTTCCCCTGTTTCTAAATCTACATGAACTCTCATCTGATTGATTGACATTGTTCTTGAAAATGTTTTATTACTGGTTTATGTGTATTTACAAAACACACACTGTTTACATTTTTATCAATCGTGCATCTAATTAATTATTCTTATTTATATTCTAAGCCTTTTTCTGTTAATGATGATACAATTAGATAACTTTTATAGTATATTTATTTTGTCTTAGATCTCTTTTTATTCTTAGTTTATCATCTTTTTTGTGTTTGTGATATGTGCTATGTGCTATTAAGGAGTGAGGTAGTTTTTGAAAACGTGTGAATTTTTAAACTATCAAAGAGTGAGTTGTGATTCCATTTTTTGGCTGCACAAATAATGGCCTCATCATCCTCAAGTGGCATAGGGACAATGACATCCCAAAACACAAATCGAAAGAGGAAAACCAAAGGCAAAACATGTTGCAGGGACCTGTGGCATCGAGATCCCGAAAAATGTTTTAGAGTGGAGTTTAATAAAGACGGTCAGCCTATTGGATGATGACGAGTTAAGTTAGCAAGTGGATGTGGAGTGGTCGCTCGAATGGGCAACTATTGTTCATTAATTCACGAGAATTGGTCAAAAGTTTCCGACCCTATGAAGAGAGAAATTAAGAAATACATGAAGGTTAATGCCAAATTATGCTCTTGTATATGTTTCTTTGTTTTCTATACTTTTAGATGTTTTAGGTTTAGTTGATGTTCATCTTATACCTATAACTCTTATGTGTTAGGAACGCTACGAATTTCTTGTTGAGAATGAAACGTATGAAAGATTTGTGTTGATGTCTATTGGACGCAAGTGGAATGACCACAAACATGATTTAAGGAAGGTGTTGTTTAAACGTTTAAAAGACGAATCCCTAGAACAAATTCTTGCTAAGGCTCCAAATGGGGTTGATCCTAGTTAGTGGATACATTTGGTAAATTACTTTTTATCTGACGAAGGGATTGTAAGTGTCGTGCCCATTGGCTTTTGATATGTATTCACTATGTATCTATAGTTGTATTCATTTAGTTAGTGATATTATCCAATTTTGATGTTTATATTGACAGAAAGCATCAAATAACGCTAAAACTTATAGGAGTAAACAAATGTATATGCAAAAGGGAGGAAACAAAAGCTTTGCCCAAATCAGATTTGATATGGTACTCGAAACTGGAGCTCTTACAATTGTTATGATATTGCAATGAATTGTTAACCTTACGACTTTATAAAAAAAAAAATTGCAGGAAGAAAAACATGGTGGTCCAGTGAGTGATATCACTTTTTTTCGTGTTGTATACATGAAAGAAGATGAAGAACTAGATGATGGAGTTTGGGAGACTTTGGTAATTTCTCTCTTTTGCTTATCTCATAGTATCTTCTTTGATGGTTCAAATTCTTGTATTCAGTACTTTATTTTTTAAATTCTTTTGAACTTTGAATAATTCAGTATGCAATGGTAGATAATCATAATTGTGTATTTGAATTGCTAGAACTCTTCTATTTCATGCCTAAATTTATGCGCTTGCTATATAGTTCTTTGATCTTGGAGAAATGAAGTGAATGGCATGTTATTCTAAAAAGCTTTTTGTTGAAAATATCTAACTACTAGTTCTCGTCGGGGCAACCATATAATGTTATCAATTTGTTGATATTGGAACACTTTCCTACCAAATAAACTCCATTTATTTATAGGTTTGATCTCAAGCCAAATAATATATTATTCCTTTTAACTCTTTTCTATTTGTATGTGTAGGATCGATGTGATGCCGCGTTGGCCCAAAAAAAGGCTGCAATTGAAGCTCTTGGAGATAATGACGAAAACGTAGATGAGATTGAGTTAGAAAATATGGGTTTTCGTGAGGTTCGTGCCCTGAACATCCTGGGCGTGTCAGATTGGGAGGGATGGGAGTTACCTCCTCGACATTCTTTGGCCAAAAGAGGCCTAGTACATCAGATGTAAGACGTTTGGAAGTTGAATTAGTTGTTGAGCGTCGTGAGCGAGATGCCTTCTTAGCTGCTAAGCGTGCTAAGCGGGATGCCTTGTTAGTAGCAGAGTGGGCTGAGCGGGACAACCTATTAGTGGCTAAGCGTGCTGAGCGAGATAGCCTGTTAGCATTTGAGCGGGCCGAGCGGGCCAAGTTGAAGGCTAGGTTCAACAAACTAGTAGAAATGCTACAAGCCAGATAAATTATTGTTTTCTACTTGTCCCTTTAATTTGCTTCAGTTATGTGCCCTTGATTGATTACCGAAATTAAACTTTATATATGCATAATACCACATTCTTTGAAAGTGCAACATAAAGCTGTATTTTTGAAGCCTAAAGTGCGACAGCTTTTTATTTTTGCTGATTTCAGAACAGATATAATGAACTGTTTGCATTATATTCATAATATAGAGCTGGCTAGGAGAAGAAGTTGGTTATTAATTAAGCCTAAAGTACATTGTTTGCAACTTGCAATTTTCTCGGCTGTTGGTTATGACATGTTGTTTGCCACTGATTTAGGTGAGTTGATTACTTGCAGAGAAGACGGTCATATTTTTCAGACTAAGGTATGATCCATTCTTTTACTCGTTAGTAATAATTGGTTTTGAGACTCTTTAGGGAATCTGAATTGAGGGGGTGGGGTTGATTGTATATGTATTTAAACATAGCAAAGGGTTGCCATCTTTTCTTTTCACTTACCTATTTTGACATGAGTTGTATTTGGTCAAAATACAAAGGAGAGAATAGATTTATTGCAACATAGTTAGAAGAAAAGGCTAAAAAAAAAACAACCTCCTCACCCTCAAACACACCATTATTTATGGCCTTGTGTTTTCCTCCACACTACTTTTTTTCTCTTAGCATTTTTGCAATCTTCAGATCACTTCATGGCTTCTCTTTTTACTTTCTTTTTTGCCCATCTTTATCTTATCTTTCTGACTTTGCCTTAACTTTCTCATAAATCTAGTGCCATCTATTCTTTGTTTATCAATCAGTCTTTGTTGGATTTGGTCCTATATATATCTAGTGGTTTCCAGGGCTCTGAAAGTTTTAAACAGTTTGGTCAGAAACCTATCATACCTTAATGGGTCAAAAAAATATATTGTACCTTATTTATTTTTGTTTTGCGAACAAGTGAAGCAACTTGAATTGTATGATATACTCATAAAGAGAAGTATGAAAAAGTGAATACATATAGTTTTTGGTTTGCGTTATATTATTGGCTTAAATGGAGCAAAGAAGTATCTTAAAGGCTTTGGAACATGCCATTCATCTATTCTAATATGTTAATCTCCTCTGTTTTATTTTCTTAAAGGCTTTGGAATCTTGATGGATTGATGGATTTTGAGTTTCATGGTGAGGAAGAGATGTCCACTTTGCAGCATTGATGGATTTGCTACTTGGGAGTTGTTCAGTTTTATTTTGTAATTTTTCTCAGTTGGAACTGATGTACATTTTGCTTATGAACCCGAATGCTTATGAATGTTTATTGTAACCCGAATGCTTATGAATGGTGCTATGTTTGATATTAATCTTCCTCAAATTTGAAATATGTTTCTTTTTCTTTCAGTTATCATGTCATTAGGTAGCTTATGAATGTTGGAATGTTCGTGTTGTGCAGCAAAGTAATTATCACCATTATTAGTTTCATGGTATACATCTTGTCCCAAGAGAAAAAAAACAGAGGAAATCCATATGCGACGGTTTCACAACTGCCACAAAAATGTGAAAAGTGAAAAATATGGATGAGGACATAGGGGGCAGTTATTTACCACCACTGCCTATTATGTATATACATGGCGGTTAAGGTCCGAGGTAAACACGGCATACAGCCCACCGACCATCTATGAGTTCTGCAACACTTGTTATTATGGCACCTTGCGCGGCGTTTCTTAAACTGCTGTGGATGAATATACGGAAGTTTGAAACAGTTGTGTATAGTGAAAAAAACCGCCGCTTATTTGCTTAAATCTTGTAGTGAATGCAAAGGGAAAAACCACAGGATCAAAGACCCACCACCGAACTTCTACTACACTAAAAATAAGGATCACAAAGATCTAAAAATCAAGAACAACGAGTCTTGATACTGCTCCTAAAAACAACCCTCACAAATAAATGAAAAAAAAAATAAAAGACAAGAAAGATATCACCAAAACAGGGCAAAAACTTTAGGAGCTCACCAGATTTATCTTTAGGCCTTAAACACGCGATCCCAGTGTTGGTTTGAAGAACAAGATGTTAGGAATAGACCCACAAAGCTGTAACTCAATTCAAGAAGAAATCACCATACCATTTCATTTGGAACAGACTTGCGTAATATAGTAACTGTAACGCCCCGAACCCAACCCCACGCTAAAGGTCAAGTCCGGACCTGTCACTCGGACAGAGTCTCCTCTGTACCAAGGACTAAACTGTTACCTGTGAATAGTCATATATATCATTTGAACTATAAACAACAACTTATACAACCTATCTTCTAATATTCCCAAAGTCAAGTCAAATTCACAAGGTCATCCGAGCCTTAGGAAAACATCAAATTACTTAGGCACGCAAGCATGCAAGGTAAGTTGGCTTTAACCAAAAGTAGTTAGATACAATTATAGTTTTTAAGTTCTATTTGTAGGATAATAAACACTCCAAGCATGCAATAGAAGATGAAATCTAAAATCCATTATAACAATCCAACATCTTTCTCTAACATACAAGACTTCAACTACCAACATATATACAAGACCCCAAGGTCTCAAAATACAACATTTAACATGAAATCCACGCAAACTGCATATAAGATCCACCTTAGCACACAAAGTCACGGATTCTGATCTACGTGAACTTCTTCTTCTTCTTCTACTTCTAACAGCTGGGGATTCACCTCAGCTTCTCCTGAAACATATTAAATGAGGAGTGAGCAACAATGTTGCCCAGCAAGGGAGGTGATGCAATATACCAACGTGCAATATGATATGCAAACACAAGAAAACATATATATGCAACATAAACCAACGAGATAAAAAGCCTAGTAATTAACCACATTAAAAAGGATACGGTTCTACTTCAAGTCTTCAAACACGAGCCACGAACCACGAGCCACGAACATGCCGGCAAACCCCAAACACCAACAAGTTGGGATACTCCGGATGTATCCCGATCCTACGACCCTTTCTCCTGAGGTAGGTCCATGCCCAGCAGGTGAACCACGCCTCTGGGGTAGTGGAGTATGCCTCAGCGAGAAGGGAATAGGCACCATGGTAGTCGAGGGAGCACGGCAAGCCCGACGCCGCTCGTGTTCTCGATGCTACTATGTCCGAAAAGATTGCGCAACCCCGAGACAAGTCACATACAATCAAGATATCACATAACACATAAGAGGGTCGACAAAGTAGGCCGCCCTCACATATAAGCACAATATAAGTTCACATAAGCACGAGAATAGCTTTAGAGTTCCAAAAGAAGCAATCAACATAAATATTTCCCACGAACTACTCAAATAGCTTAATTATATCTTAGATATTCAATACAAGACAAGGCAACTCCACAATAAGTTCTTAATGCAACAAAATTGGCTAAAAACTACTTTTCCCCTTTCTTTAACCAAGATTTCTTTCTCTTATGTGTGTTTCAAGGTTTCCAAATCATATCCTAATCTTTCTATATTCTTAATTAAGCCCAAAGACACCTATTAGAATCATAAAAACTCATTTTAGAAGCAAAAGTTTGAGAAGGCTCCGAACAGGTTTGAACTACAACTATACTAACCGAATCCCATTTTAGCGAAACGAAAGCACCAAATGTGCTTCCTTAGCTCAAGGATACCCGAATCAAAGCCCAAACTTGCCCGGATTACTCAACGAGAAAAGTCCCCTTTTTAAAGTCGACTAATTACTCAATTTAGCTTGGTTTTGAGTGATTCAACCTCACATAGCTTTTCAACTAGCATCATTAGGCCCTAGAGCATCTAATTGAAGTCTCAATTCAAGCTAATTAACAATTTTTATTCAAACCCTAAAATGTGCACTATTCATCATCTCTTTTGTTCAATCTCAACTTTCAACCATAAACATTGACAATAAGCTTCAAAAGTTAACTCTATAGCATCTATTAAGCATATAATAAGCACTCATAACAAGTATTAAAGCTATAATCAACAATTTAATAAATTCATAAAAGATGCATAAACTTTAACTTCACAAAAAAAAATGAACTCCCTCACTATTTAGAAGGCAAGGATGCGAAGTAGGAGCACCTCAATGCCACAAAACTTTCCTAGATCAAGCCAAGAGCTCAAGATGCAAGATTGATGAAGCAAAAATCTCCTCTTTTCTCCTTAGGGTGGTCGGCCATATGAGAGGACAAGGAGGGAATTTATGCTTTTGTTTTTTGATGACAAGTATGTGTTTTGTTTTAATTTTTATGAGTTGGATTATTATATGTATGTGTATGTCTATTAATTTGAGTTAATTAGTCCCAAAAACTTGATCAACTAAGGCCAAAATGCAATTTTAAATGTTTTTAGTTGCAATTAACATTATTCTTACGTAACACTATTCAAATGACATGAAATCTATTTTCTAAACGCAAGCTCCCAAGCTCGAAAGTCCAAAATGACTAGATCTCGATTCCTTATAAATGTCCTATGATCTAGGAAAAATATAAAATCTAACTTTTGAGGCAGTCAAAAATTTTATAAATAGTAACCTCTAATAAAAACAATTAAGCAAGAAAGATGATACACATAGAAATGCGTAAATAGATATGCAACAATTATAAAAAGATTTATGGTAGAATTCTTGGGCGTCACACCCTCTCCCCCTTAAACTAATTGCGTCCTCGCAATTCTTACATGATTCGGCAAAGAGCTCCGAATACTTCTCTCTGATCTGATCTTCTCGCTCCCAAGTGGCATCCTCAACCCCATGATGATCCCAAAGAACTTTTACCATAGGAATACTTTTAGTTCGAAGTTCCTGAATCTTTCGGTCAACCACTCGAAGAGGTTTCTCAACATATACTAAAGACTCATCAATCTCCAATGGTTCTGGCTCAATAATATGCGACGGATCAGGATTATATTTTCTCAATAGTGACTCATCGAAAACATCATGAATCCGGCCCAAACTCGAAGGTAATGCCAATTTGTAAGCTAAATCCCCAACCTTCTCAATGATTTCAAATGGTCCCACGTATCTAGGGCTAAGTTTACCTCATTTTTCGTGTCAAATCAAACCTTTGCGCGGAGAGACTTTCAAGAATACACGATCACCCTTTGAAAATACTAAGTCTCGTCGACGTCTATCAGCATAATTCTTCTGTCGACTCTGAGCTGTAAGCATCCTTTTCTTTATAAGTTTCACATTATCCACCATTTTGATCATCTCAGGAAGAATAGCGGGATCAACTATTTTCATCTCACCTACCTCATCCCAATACAACGGAGACCTACATTTTCACCCGTAAAGTGCTTCGTAGAGTGTCATACCAATAGTAGCCTGATAACTATTATTATAAGAAAACTCCGCTAAAGGTAGGTACTTTTCCCAATTCTTGCCAAAATCCAGAACACAAGCTCTCAACATGTCTTCCAGTATCCTGATAGTCCTCTCTGACTGGCCATCCGTCTGCGGGTGATATGCAGTACTAAAACTCAAATTAGTCCCCAAAGCCTTTTATAGTTCTGCCAAAACTGTGATGTAAACCTGGGATCCCTGTCTGACACTATTTGAGATGGGACTCCATGCAATCTCACAATATTTTCAACATATAGCTTTGCCAATTTATCAAGAGAATCTGTTTTCTTTGTAGCAATAAAATGTGAACTCTTCGTCAATTTGTCTACTACAACCCACACAGAATCATTACCTCGTGGTGATCTCGGAAAATCCGACACAAGGACCATAGTAACCTGGTCCCATTTCCATACCGGAATCTCTAATGGCTGCAACAATCCTGCCGGCCTCTGATGTTCTGCCTTAACTTTCTGACAAGTCAAACACTTAGCTATATAATTAGCTATCTCTCTCTTCATGTTATTCCACCAGAAATTCTGTTTTAAATCTTTGTACATTTTAGTACTTCCATGATGAATTGTATATTTAGAAACATGAGCCTTAGCAAGAATCTCATCTTTCACAATCGAATCACTAGGAATGCAAATTCTATTCCTGTACCTGAGTAGTCCACCATCATGCAACTTGAAGTCGGACTCTTCCCCTTTGGACTTCTTTAGAAGTTTCAATAGCTGAGAATCTAATTGTTGCGCTTCTCTAATTCTAGATAGCAATAGAGATTGGATTTGTAGGCTAGCAAACTGAATACCTGATCTAGAAGCCTCCGGTTTCCACAAACATAGTTCTTCCATAATCTCCCAGTCCTTGATTATCATACTAGCCACAGAAGCTTTTTGGCTCAGTGTATCTGCTACAGTATTAGTTTTTCCCGGCAAATAGCTAATGGTACAATTATAATCATTTAACAGTTCTAGCCAACGCCTTTGCCTCATATTCAGATCTTTTTGAGAAAACAGGTATTTTAAACTTTATGGTCAGTAAATATTTCAAATTTATTACCCCACAAATAATGACGCTATTTCTTCAAAGCAAATACAACAGCAGTAAGCTCAAGATCATGTGTAGGATAATTGAGTTCATATGGTTTCAATTTCCTAGAGGCATATGCTATCACTTTACCATTTTGCATAAGAACACAACCCAGGCCTTCTTTCGAAGCATCACTGTAAATCACTAAGTTTTTAGTCCCCTTAGGCAAAGCAAGGATAGGTGCAGTGGTAAGTCTCTTTTTCAACTCCTAGAAACTGGTTTCACATCTATCATCCCAATTAAACACAGTTTTTTTCTGGGTTAATGTAGTCAAAGGTCTTGCAATCTTTGAAAAATCCTTAACAAATCGCCTATAATAGCCCGCTAATCCCAAGAAACTACGGACTTCCGTAACAGTTTTAGGTCTTTTTCAGGACATAACCACCTCAATTTTAGCAGGATCAACAGATATTCCCTCCTGTGAAATGATATGACCCAAAAAGGCAACCTGTTTCAACCAGAATTCGCATTTGCTAAATTTGGCAAACAATTTGTGTTCTTGCAGGGTTCAAAGCACAATTCTCAAATGTTCTTCATGCTCTGACTCAGATTTAGAATACACTAATATATCATCAATAAAAATCACAACAAACTGATCAAGATAGGGTCAAAACACTCTCTGCATCAAATCCATAAAGGCGGCTAGAGCATTTGTCAAACCAAATGGTAAAACAACAAACTCATAGTGGTCGTACCTGGTTCTAAATGCAGTCTTAGGAACATCCTCTTTCCAGATCCTCAACTGATAATAACCCTGCCTCAGATCAAATTTAGAAAACACAACAGCACCCTGTAGCTGATCAAACAACTCCTCAATTAAAGGCAAAGGATATTTATTTTTCACTGTCACCTGGTTAAGACCTCGATAATCAATGCACAAACACAGAGTACCGTCTTTCTTTTTCACAAATAACACGGGAACACCCCACGGTGACGAACTAGGCTGAATAAAACCTTTCTCAAGTAAACACTGTAGCTGAATTTTCAATTCCTGCAACTCAAGGGGAGCCATTCTATACGGGGTTCTCGAAATAGGATTAATCCCCGGCAACAAGTCAATCACAAACTCAATCTCCCTATTAGGTGGTAATCCATGCAACTCCTAAGGGAAAACCCCCGGAAACTCTTTTATAACAAGTACTTCATTCAATGTCAATTTATCTCCAGACTGATTAATTAAATAAGTTAAGTATGCATCATAACCTTTACTCAACATTTTAGTAGCTTTAATGGAAGATATGATACGAGTCCCAGTAGATTTTCGACTCCCAGTTACTTTAATAACAAGTTGGTTAGGTACTTCTAAAGTTAAAACTTTCCTCCTACAGTCCAAACATGCATAATATCGCACCAACCAATCCATCCCCAAGATGACTTCAAAGTCCCGAAATGGCATGATTATCAAGTCAACAGGATACATGTGACCCTCAATGCAAATATTACATTTTTTACACACAGACTCCATAACAAATTTAGTACCCATAGGATTACCTACTTCAATCACATACGGCAGTTTATCAACTTTTAATGTAGCAGACTGTGCACATGCAGGAGTAATGAATGAATGTGTAGCCCCGATGTCAATCAAAACTACTACCGGCTGACTATTAATAAGAAAAGTACCTTCCACCACCATTGTCGTCTCTGGAAGCTCCTCCTGGTCGAGTGCAAATACCCGTGCCTGACCTCGCGGTACAGTAGCTGCTCCTGAAGCTCTAGTCTGGGCACCCTGGCCTGAAGTCTGTCCCTGACCATATTTAAACTTGGGGCAATCTCTAACTCTATGCTGATCACTGCCACAACCTATGCAACGGCCCAATTTCCTCCAACACTCAGCCTCCGTGTGGCCTTTGCGGTTGCAATGAGTACACTGTAGGTTCTTCTTAGCAGCAGCACCTCCTGTAGGGGCCCTATAAGTAGATGTAGCAGAACTACCCTGCTGAGATCTAGCAGTCACTGGTCGGGTCTGTGACTGTCCCTGTGGCTGGCTTTGAGCTGGTCTCGGCTGTGACTGTACCTGAACTGATCCTGGATAGCTCTGGGTCTACCTAGGCTGCTAAGTCTGAACAGGCTGCTGATACTGCCTCTGATAACCCTGACTCTGAGACTGGAACTGACGTTTGCTTGACTGACTAGACTGAGCTAACACATCTGCCTTGCGTTTCTCATATCTCGATACAGCCCTGACTACTGCAGCATAGCTCGGATAATCCTGCGAAGACAAATTAAGCATGATGTTACTCCTCAACCCTGTGATAAATCTCTGGATCTTCACATCCTCTGGCTAAACTAAAGTTGGCACATATCGAGAAAGTCTAGTGAAGGTAGCCTCATACTGGTTTACAGTCATGTTTCCCTGTCTCAAAGCTATGAATTCATCCTGATGTCTCTCGCGAGCTACAACCAATACATATTTATCCCGAAACTCACGAACAAAGTCAGCCCATACATGCTGGACCCTCTCAGCATCCCATTTCTCTTTAATAGTGCGCCACCACTCCTCGGCGTCACCCTCCATTAAAAAGGCAGCATAGGTAATCTTTCTTTCATCGTTGCACTCAAGTATCGCAGCAACTTTCTCGAACTTACTTAACCACATCTCTGCTTTCGTGTCATCAGGCTCGCCATAAAAACTATATGCCCCGTGATGCAGGAATTTATCATACAAGTTACCCCCTGCAGCACCACTGCCCTCTGCTCTGGCAGCCTGATTACCCCTGCCGACACCTGTTGTTCCCTGCTGAACCACAAACTGAGCTATGGTATTCATTGCGGTGGCCATTGTGGCCATAATCTGAGCATTACTCGGTTCCTGACCCTACGGTACATCCTCGGCTGCCCCTGCATCTTGCCCCGGTACATCCTGTCTGGGGGCTTCCTCCGGCTCTCTCCTTGGTCTACCTTGTCTCCTCATTTCAATGCTAGAAGAACATAATATTATAATAGGCAAATAAACTATGCAAAGATAATGTATACATTGTTTTCAAACATTTTACTCACATAAGAAATATATAAAACACTTAACAACATTAAACTCTAAACTTTTCATATTCTTATCATATCATGCTTTATCATTCCCTTTTCATGCTAGCATGTCTTTTATCTAAGTACTTAAACAATTAAACAATCACATATTCACATAATTCACTTTCACATATAGACCACTACCCACAAGCCAAGGAAGTTAACCCGGCTTCAAGCATTCAAGTAGCTCTGATACCACCTAAAGTGTAACTCCCCGAACCCAACCCCACGCTAAAGGTCAAGCCCGGACCCGTCACTCGAACAGAGTCTCCTCTGTACCAAGGACTAAACTGTTACCTGTGAATAATCATATATATCATTTGAACTATAAACAACAACTTATACAACCTATCTTCTAATATTCCCAAAGTCAAGTCAAATTCACAAGGCCATCCGAGCCTTGAGACAACATCAATTTACTTAGGCACACAAGCATGGGAGGTAAGTTGGCTTTAACCAAAAGTAGTTAGATACAATTATAGTTTTTAAGTTCTATTTGTAGGATAATAAACACTCCAAGCATGCAATAGAAGATGAAATCTAAAATCCATTATTACAATCCAACATCTTTATCTAACATACAAGACTTCAACTACCAACATATATACAAAACCCCAAGGTCTCAAAATACAACATTTATCATGAACTCCACGCAAACTGCATATAAGATCCACCTTAGCACACAAAGTCACGGATTCTGACCTACGTGAACTTCTTATTCTTCTTCTACTTCTAATAGCTGGGGATTCACCTCAGCTTCTCCTGAAACATATTAAATGAGGAGTGAGCAACAATGTTACCCAGCGAGAGAGGTGATGCAACATACCAACGTGCAATATGATATGCGAACACAAGAAAACATATATATGCAACATAAACTAGCGAGATAAAAAACCAAGTAATTAACCACATTAAAAAGGATACGGTTCCACTTCAAGTTTTCAAACACGAGCCACGAACCACGAGCCACGAACATGCCGGCAAACCCCAAACACCAACAAGTTGGGATACTCCGGATGTATCCCGATCTTACGACCCTTTCTTCTGAGGTAGGTCCATGCCCAGCAAGTGAACCACGCCTCTGGGGTAGTGGAGTATGCCTCAGCGAGAAGGGAATAGGCATCATGGTAGTCGAGGGAGCATGGCAAGCCCGACGCCGCCCGTGTTCTCGACGCTACCGTGTCTGAAAAGGTTGCGCAACCCCTAGACAAGTCACATACAATCAAGATATCACATAACACATAAGAGGGCCGACAAAGTAGTCCGCCCTCACATATAAGCACGATACAAGTTCACATAAGCACGATACAAGTTCACATAAGCACGAGAATAGCTTTAGAGTTCCAAAAGAAGCAATCAACATAAATATTTCCCACGAACTACTCAAATAGCTTAATTATATCTTAGATATTCAATACAAGACAAGGCAACTCCACAACAAGTTCCTAATGCAACAAAATTGGCTAAAAACTAATATTTCCCTTTCTTTAACCAAGATTTCTTTCTCCTATGCGTGTTTTAAGGTTTTCAAATCATATCCTAATCTTTCTATATTCTTAATTAAGCCCAAAGACACCTATTAGAATCATAAAAACTCATTTTAGAAGCAAAAGTTCGGGAAGGCCCCGAATGGGTTTGAACTACAACTATACTAACCGAACCCTATTTTAGTGAAACGAAAGCACCAAATGTGCTTCCTTAGCTCAAGGATACCCGAATCAAAGCCCAAACTTGCCCGGATTGCTCAACGAGAAAAGTCCCCTTTTTAAAGTCGACTAATTACGCAATTTAGCTTGGTTTTGAGTGATTCAACCTCACGTGGCTTTTCAACTAGCTTCACTAGGGCTTAGAGCATCTAATTGAAGTCTCAATTCAAGCTAATTAGCAATTTTTATTCAAACCCTAAAACGTGCACTATTCATCATCTCTTTTGTTCAATCTTAACTTTCAAACATAAACATTGATAATCAGCTTCAAAAGTTAACTCTATTGCATCTATTAAGCATATAATAAGCACTCATAACAAGTATTAAAGCTATAATCAACAATGTAAGAAATTCATAAAAGATGCATAAACTTTAACTTCATAAAAAAATGAACTCCCTCACAATTTAGAAGGCAAGGATGCGAAGTAGGAGCTCCTAGATGCCACAAAACTTTCCTAGATCAAGCCAAGAGCTCAAGATGCAAGATTGATGAAGCAAAAATCTCCTCTTTTCTCCTTAGGGTGGTCAGCCATATGAGAGGACAAGGAGGGAATTTATGCTTTTGTTTTTTGATGACAAGTATGTGTTTTGTTTTAATTTTTATGAGTTGGATTATTATATGTATGTGTATGTCTATTAATTTGAGTTAATTAGTCCCAAAAACTTGATCAACTAAGACCAAAATGCAATTTTAAATGTTTTTAGTTGCAATTAACACTATTCTTACGTAACACTATTCAAATGACATGAAATCTATTTTCTAAACGCAACCTCCCAAGCTCGAAAGTCCAAAATGACTAGGTCTCGATTCCTTATAGATGACCTATGATCTAAGAAAAATATAAAATCTAACTTTCGAGGCGGTCAAAATTTTTATGAATAGTAACATCTAATAAAAACAATTAAGCAAGAAAGATGATGCACGTAGAAATGCGCAAATAGATATGCAACAGTTATAAAAAGATTTATGGTAAAATTCTCGGGCGTCACAGTAACGAACCAACAAATACTATTTTCTTTCTCTGTAATTCTCTCTATTTTTCTTGCACTCTCTTCACCTTAAGAAAACCTAAAAGAGGTTTTTATAGCCAACTTATGTTATCTAAACATTACTATAAAAGCCCTTAAACCAATTATTTAATTTTTTAACATGGTAGGCTAGCTTTCTTTGTTTTTTTGTTTTCTTTTTTCTCATTGTAAATGGTGGTTTGATCCACCTATGTACATTTTCATTATTCAATAAAATACACACTACCGAATTAACAAAAAAATAGTTAAAAAGAGCTATTTAGCCCTTTACATATGAGGAATCAACCCAACAACTCACCCTTTTCCCGAATTATGCAGAGGGATCAACACTTTCAACTTGACAACAAACTTCAAGTTTTCTTCTAGTTGATGTCTTAGTCATCATGTCAGCACCATTGTCATTAATGTGAACTTTTACAAGCCCTAACATTTTTTTCTTCTAGCACATCTCATATCCAATGATAACCCACATCAATGTGCTTTTGACCTATAGTAGAAAGTGAAGTTCTTCCTCAAGTGGATAGAACTCTGACTATCATAATACAAATTACAACTCGACTGCTTAAACCCAACCTCTAGCAAGAACTTTTTCATCTACAACGTCTCCTTGCACGCTTCAATAGTTGTAATGAACTCTGCCTCAGTTGTAGAAAAAGCCACACATTTCTGCAACTTTGATTGACATAATACAGCTCTCCCTTCAAATTTGATCAAATAGCATGATGTAGACTTTCTCAAGTCACCATTCCAACCCCAATCTGCATGTGTGAAACCCATCAACTCCAGCTTCTGAATTTCAAAACTAAAACATAACTTAGAAGTACCTCACAGATATCGCATAATTCATTTAACTGCATTCTAATGTTGTCGACTTTGATTAAAAATGAATCTGTTAACAACTCTAATTGCATGAACTATATTCGGTCTCGTACACACCATAATATACATCAAACTTCTCAAGGAAAAAGCATATGTAACATTCTTCATCTTATCCTTTTCTTTCTCCAAAAGACACCATGCTGAGCTTAGCTTAAAATGGTTAGCTAAGGGACAACTAACCACTTTCATATCCTTTTTTTTATTTTTTATTTTTCATATATTTCGTGTTGAATCTTTCAAGAACATTCTCCACATACTTCTCTTGAGATAACCACTACTTCTTGAACTTTCTGCATGTAGATTCTCATTCCAAGGATTTACTTTGCCAGCCCTAAATGTTTTATAGAAAAAGGTTTACTCATAGCATTCTTTAACTTGTCAATCTTAGACTTATCCTTGCTAACAATCAGTATATCATCAATATATAACAAAAGAATGAGAAAAGCATCACTTAAAAATCTCTTGCATAGACATTTCAAATCATAGTATTAAAATCAGATAACCTGGTACATACATATCTAAAAGGTGCAGTATCAACATCAAGTAGCTTATAAATTGAGAATTGCAATAGGCATAGTTAACTCAAGATAATCGATACAACTGCAAATAAAGAATTATTTTTATCCTATTGTAAAAGAAACAAAGACAAAACTCTTGTTTAATTTATTGAATAATAGAACCTATGCTTAGCAAAAATTGAAGAAACCATAGGAAAGTCCAATAACAATTCCAATGTAAGTTTAACAAAAAATTGAACCTTGTACAAATTAACAAAATCATCTTTCATTAGAAGAAATTTGAGATTTAGATTTTTCTTTCATATTTGGAGTATCAATTCTAGAATTTGATAACTTTCATATTTATTTTGGTTGTTAAAGATTAAGCGGTCATATCTATTGGTATAAGAGTTGGTTTGAGTTTCTTTTAAAATAGTTTTTTATTATAACACATAGCGGTCGCAAAACTTCAATTGTATGTGCCATTCTCCTAAAACTTGCCACAAGAAAATTTTAATTTATTTACCTATTTTTAGTTGGAAAAGGGTACGCAAACCCAAGAGAAGTCCATAGTCCCTACTTTCATTTTTCAAAACCCCATGGATCTATATGAAAATTACCCATTTTGGACAGGGGCAGAATTAGGTCGGGGCAGTTAAGGGGCCCGGCGCACCCAATATTTTTGTTTAAAAAAAAAATTTGTAATATCGTTAAAAAAAAATTACTATCGTTAAAAAAATTTATATAGTATCATTAAAAATAAGTTAACGGCCCTTCTATTTTTTATTTGAATTTTAACCCCCCAATTTTAAAATCCTAACTCCGCCCCTTATTTTGGATATTGACTACCCACCTTGTCCTTTGCATAAATTTCCATTCTTCGATGTATATATGCATAATTTTTATGATCAAAAGGTGTACCAATGTAAATACATCAAAATTTGCGACCATGACTAATTCTTAGTCGACATTGCTTGACATTGCCTTTTGATGTTCGTCAACTCTCACTTCATAAAACCCCCATCGTACACGCTTTTCTTCTTCGTGTATATACGTACATATATATACATACATATATATATATATATCTATTCAATCTTCAGCTTATATATACTATTAACTTCTATAATTGAAGCTGTCAGATAGCAGAGCCATGGCCTCTACTGGAAACAAAAGCATCAACGCTAAGCTGGTATCCTTCCTTTCATTCAATTTGACTTTGATCATGTTCATATAATTATTTTTTTTTTTTTTTTTTTTGTTGAATTGATTTTGATAGCTTATTTGTTTTTAATTTCTGGGTTAATTTTCATGGTTCATGCTTAATCTATTATTATTATTATTAGTATTGTTGTTGTTGTTGTTAATAGCATCTATATACTATGGAACAAGTAAATTTACATTTATCAATTAAATGGGTTCTCATAATTGAGAAAAATTTAGTAAATTGCTTGTGTTCTTTATTAGCTTTAAGTTTCTGGGTAAATAGCATCGTAGTTTCAGTGATTTGCCAAAAGTGCAGATTATTCGCGTTTACTGCAATTATGGTGTTAGTCTCTAAGGTTTTTAAATAGTTGCACGATACCCCTTCCTATTAAAATTTCCGTAATGGTGATCTGGAACCTTTTTGGAAAAACCTTAGGGACTAAAAAGAGTAATTACGGTAGCATAGGAGAATAATATGCACTTTCCGTAAACCATAGAGTACTCTGTTGTTTACGCTAAGTTTTATTAAAATTGATCCCAACTGTTGCTAAGTTCAAATTTGGCTCGGTCCATGTGCAATTAGGTGCTTCTTGGTGATGTTGGAGCTGGAAAATCTAGTTTAGTGCTGCGGTTTGTTAAAGGGCAATTCGTAGAATTTCAGGTTGGTTTGTATATCAGCATCATAGTTTCTGTACATTGATGTTCCAAATCTTATCTTTGTCGTTTCTGAGGTTCTTGAGTCTGTTTTTCGTCATTGTGTAGGAATCAACTATAGGGGCTGCCTTTTTCTCGCAAACAGTGGCTTTAAATGATGCGACTGTGAAATTTGAAATATGGGATACAGCTGGGCAAGAAAGATACCATAGCTTGGCTCCAATGTACTACAGAGGAGCAGTGGCAGCCATAATCGTCTATGATATTACAAATCAAGTAAGCCCTCATTGCCCGTTTTGTAGCTTCAACATTCTGATTGGCTTCTCTGTTACCTTGCTTTCGAACCTAACTACACTCAGATGTAAACAAAAATTGTTCATGATTTTGTTTCCTTGATCCATATGCAAACCAGCATGCAGTTTATTCCTAGTCATTATTTTTGGAAGTGGAAATCTGATGTTTAATACATCGCTTAATTCTTCCATTGTTGTCTTACAACCTAACTTGCATGTCTAGGCATCATTTGAGCGGGCAAAAAAATGGGTTCAGGAGCTCCAAGCACAAGGTATTTCTAAAGCACCTATTGTCTTCTAAATTTCCATATATAAATATGCCTCTCAGGTGATCAGATACTTTACGTCCTTTTTCTTTACTCTTTCTGTTTCCTTTGGCTTAAGGTAACCCTAACATGGTTACGGCACTTGCTGGGAATAAAGCTGACATGATCGATGCAAGAAAGGTGGCAGCAGAGGCAAGTTTTTCATGTTCTAGTTGCTTTCCTATTGGGTTGCACTATGATTGAATTTTACATTCTTAACTGAAGTTGCCAATCTTTGTGTAGCATGTTTCTGATCTTGCATAATTATAGTCAAAGTGCATGGCTTCTGTCATTTTATGTATTTTACCTTCATAAATGTAAGGCATGACGCATGAGTGAAGTTCCATGTATGAAGCTTGAGATCTAAGATATGTTATACTGTTATTGTACTCACCTTCTTTAGTTATAACTTTGATGGTCTTCAAATCTACTAAACAGCTTATATACGTGTACGTAATTGTGCAAGGCATCCAGCTCTGATGTATTATAGTAGCTTTCAGATCGTCACATATTGCTATGGGGAAAAGCTAGACAAAAAACTGTTATTATGGGATTTGAGGTGAACTATATTGCATGAATTGCTACATGTGTTGGATTATGATAGTTTAGGTGTGCCTTCTCAGCGACGTTACAAAGAGGACTAAGTTGGTTACAGTTTGTTTGCTTGTGTGCATGCAAAGTCAATAATTGTGCATAACAGCCACGGTATTCGTTACTTTCTTTTTGCTTTGCTTCTGCATTGGTATGCCTTTCTGGTGCAGTGGCAAACCGATAAAAAAAGCCCTTTCGGAATACAAGTGCAGCTTCCCTTTTGTTGTCAAGGGGCTGATCCTTGAACTTCAATGGAAAAACTTCATGCTTGCCTGAAGCTCTATAGGGAAGGCAGCTCTGGCAATGAAAGTCTATCCCCTCAGGCTCTGAAACTCCTCAAGTTTCTAATGATGTGGGGGGTCAAGGAGATGAAACTAACCACTGTTGAAGAAGCTAGGCAGGGAGAAGAGAGAGAAAAAGATCTCATTAATGTTAAATATGTATATCCGATTGAATCTATTGATCCAAGGCTTTCTTTGGAAGGTTGACCTTCCATTCATTGTGAAATAATAGGGACTTGAATGGAGGCATTGTCAATTGGTGAACAGTTGGCAATTGGAAGGTTGACCTTCCATTCATTGTGAAATAATAGGGACTTGAATGGAGGCATTGTCAATTGGTGAAGAGTTGGCAATGGCTTCCAGATAGGTTCATACTGTGCAGGCACCTTCAATTTTTGATAACTTTTAGTAGCAAAGAAGCAAAAATTTGTTTATAAGAGACACAAGATGCTCTCAGGTCCGTTGATGATTGCGTACTCAAGGAAAGATTACAAGCGCATATAGTAAAATATCCCATGCCATTCTACAGAATTACCTATATAAACTAATTTCTTACAAGATGAAAATGTAAATACCATTTCTTATACGACATTTCATGCCATTTTGTGCTACTAGATGCCAGTGATGTGATCTGTATTGATAAAGGTCAAGAACTTTATTACTTTCGCAGCATCTGCTCTCCCTAGAAATATAATAAAATTGCTCGTCCATTATTTAGACTCTCCAAACACATTTTCCAATCGTGTAACAAGTAAGAGATTGCGTGAGCCTTGCTTTGGATATGTCAAATTCGTGCTGTTTGAATGATATTTTATAATCAATCAGTGAAAACCCAAATTGTATAGTAACAATTTGTTATTATTGGCTTGTAGGCTGTAATTTTGCATTTTCACTGAAAACATTCCGACATTTTTTTCACAGGAAGCACAGGCATATGCACAGGAACATGGCCTTTTCTTTATGGAAACCTCGGCAAAAACAGCAACCAACGTCAACGAGATATTCTATGAAATAGGTACTGTTGATATGTTGAGCATTTCTCATGTCTTATCTCTCAAAGAAATTGCTTTATCGAATCAATTTAAAAGATTGAATGCTGCTCTTTGATAATGCACTCCAATATTTGTGAAATTCCTCGCGTGCAACACAGTTCAATTTTCAATTTGTAGATTTGGTTATAGTAACAGTATCAGGCTTACTTCTCTGGCATTTTTGATTGCCTTGCTATAAGAACCTATTTTTATGAGGGTAACAGATCATATGTGACTGCCATACAAAAGTAATCTTCATCGGGCATTCCTTATGAGGTGGTCAAATGATATGCCTTTGGGAGAATCATATATTCCTTTTAGCCGGGGAAAAAAATTTCTTTATCTTCTGATTATTCGTGTAGTTTCTTGTCTTTATGATTTCTTTTTTAGTCACTTTTGCATACCTGACTTTGAAAATGAACTTGCAAATTGCAATCTCTTGTCTTTATCCTTTACCGGTTTCCTTATCTATTTCCTTGAATCTGCAGCAAAGAGCCTGCCTCGTTTACAGTCGGCACCAAACCCAGCGGGCATGGTTCTTACGGACAGGCCAGCTGAGAGAGCTGCCAGTGCTGCTTGTTGCTCTTAAAGTTTCTTGACTGGTGTGATCACAAGTGTTTGTTAATTCAATTGTGCTGTCATATTCTGCCCTTGAGAAATTACCCCATGTTTATTTGCTGTATCATCTGTTCGGATTTCAAAAATGTACAGAATGGATAATGAATTCTTCTTCATATATACAATATGCTTGTTTTGGTTTCTAATGGTGCCGCGATACATGTCAATATATATGCCAGTTCAGTCAACAGAGATACTTGAACTCGGAAAATATATGAGATACATAATCGATAAAGGATCTTTCTGGAGATTAGGCTTTATGTATGTGCCATAACTGCAGTTTTGAAAGCCTGATCAATGTATGTCTTTGAATTCAGAAACATAGAGGTCTATAAAGTCAGTGATGGTCAGTGTATCAGTGCTCACTATCCATATGTAAGGAAAATTCTTCTATCCGACTACTGATTCAGTAGCTTAGAATCAGTCAAACACTGCTATATCAGAAAGATAAACCCCACATGCATTTAAAATACTGTTTTGGGAATGAACATCAACAAATGATGTTCATCCCTTTCGATAAATGGTTATAATCAAAAGACCGTATCATCTGGTTGGCCGGATGGAAGTCTTTCCCTCTTGTAAGATTTAAAATTCGGAAAATGGGTGAAATCAATCGGTTCGGACAAGAAATAATTTCGAAGAGTTATGACAACAATTTACATGAAGGTACATACGATAGAACAAGATAGCTTTCCTTTCCCCTTTGTCACATATCACCCAATTTACATCCACAGATCACCTTGATGCATAAGGAGTAAAAGCAGGAAAAAGAAAGAATCAGATAGATTGCTATCTAAAATAAGCAAACGCAGATATGCGGGGAAAAACAAACAAAATTCGTTATCTACGTGAACTTCAGGTCAATCGTTTCTTGCGCAATCTGGAAACCGTTAGATCTGCACCGCCAAAGCCATCCATCACGGCATTTGCTGAAGGGAACTCGGCTCTAGCTGTCGAACTTTTACGTGCAAATGGAAAAGATAAACCGAAAAGTAAACAGTAATTAGTATAACTTGGTAAAAGGTTCGTTCGATGACCGAGCATATACTAAGAGATCAAAAGTGATTATTCTTTCTACTTGACTTTTGTAATTGAAACTCTAATCGAAAGTAGACTCAAGCTATCACTTTCGACGATTGAACTTTGACTTTTATATCTAGATTGGAACCTTCCTATTCTACCAGAGACCGAATTTTCTGCTCTATAAGATAGTATAAAAGATGAAGCTCAAGATTAAAATGGAAAATTTGCATCGTTTCAAGGACCAGGTTTTACCTGCTTCGGAGAACAATGCAAGGCATGCCAATTCGCTCAGCCCCAGCAGCTCCAGGTTGGCTTCCTGCAACAAGCACACAATTGTGGACGGGCACCTCTGCATATTCTGCTCCAGCTCGTAGTGCAGCCACAACAGATTGTATGCTATGTAAAGCAAATATATTAGCATTAAACCACCATTGGCATAAGCAGTGAGGCAGATTTGATCAGCTAACCTATAGCATTTTTGTTATAATTGACATGCATCCAATAGCTGATAAATATCACACCGCACAATAAGATATTATTGATGGAAATATTCATGCGTGAGAAGTTTCTATTATAATTATTAGAGTTGGCAATTCTGTGATGAATTGAAATGGGAGCTATAGGATTTTGAAGCTATGTTTAACCAATGACAACATTATTGAATAAGGGATGATTTTCCAAACCAATCTGCCTGCTTAAAGTTTTTAGTCGTGAGACTCATGATTCTCAATAAAAAATAAATGAAATAGGACATATGAAATGCCGTGGTAATAAACTAATTATTCTCTACTCCTGATTGTTAAGATACTATTTGGATATTTAGATAGAATACAACGTACTGAAAGTTGGAACTTATTTCAAAATAAGTAGTGTAATCATCACCCACACTTCAATCTCAAGAATAGTGAACTAATGGAAAAGAATAAAACGGTGGACAGAACACCTATTAAATCTAGTACACAGAAATGCATAATAACCTTTATTTGAACTTCTATTCCTGCATATTGCTCCTGCATCACTTTTGTTTTAACACTATTGTCAACAAGAACCAAGAGTCAACTATGCCAGACCAGAAGATAATGCTAAACGCTTAGAAAAGTCGAAAGCCACAAAACATAGCACAACCTGTTATTTCTATGGAAAGCTTTTTGCAGGATTTGGACATTTGATGAATCAAGCATTTCAATGATCCTTACTTTATGACAAACCAAACATCATAAACTAGAGATGAACAGTTTATGAGAAGCATAGGGGTGAAAGAATTTTAAAATGCAAAGTACAAAAAGAAGTAAGCTAACCTTTCACTTGAGCTCGTATCCAGCTCAACACTTAACTTCAGTAAGGAAGCAACCTCGTCCGCGATCCTTTGTTTCTCAGCAGCAGCTGTATCAGAATAATTTATAGACCTTTACAGTCTCAATATCTACACGGAAATAGAAAACATAAAATCAACTCAGACCAGGATATTACCTGCTTTTGTTGCTTCCTTGGCTATTTGCTCATCCAGACTAGAAGAAACTCCTTTACCAAATACAAGTTGTCCATAAAAACTCTTCTTTACCTCCTCATCTCCAATAATCTTTACTTTTGACATTCTATCATTTCCAAGCTTGTCAACAATGGATCTAACAGAAAAGTAAAACAGAAAATAATGGATACTTAAGAAAGTGTTGACCCTAATAGTATATGAAAAATAATTCGTTGGGTAACAACATGTACAATACCAGAAATTTATTCTTGTATGATGAATACTGATTGAACAATAGGATCCTATGTGAGGCCGGAATGGCCATTTGAATCTAATTCCATTCGTGCATGCCAAATCTGACCTAAAAGTTATTCAGAAACCAACTGGCAGGAGAAATTTTAAGTTACGATGGCTTTTAAGAACTGAATTTGCATAAAATAACTATGGTCGTGTTCTTAACAAATGGGAAGATGAACTGCTTTTATGATCTCTTAATGTTTGATCACTGTTGATAACCATAACTTAATTTATTAGTTTTATTTTCATTTATTAGCTAACCTTAGTCAATTTCTACATTAGATAAACCCTCCCCCTTCCGCACCCCCCCACCCAACCAAATCCCACCTACGCAACACACATAGACACATATGAAAAGAGAAAAAGGCGTCTTGAAAAGCTGAAGAATCTGTCCACTATCTTCTTCCCCATTGCAAGATACTTTGGGACCTCTAGCAGATTTACTTTCTGTTTTTGAAATGCAACAAAGCATGCCTACTCTGGTAAAAGGCTTCCGAAATGAAGCAGAATCCATAGAACAGATTGCAAAACAGGGGTGCTGCTCCTTGTAGCATTGTTTGCTCCTTGTGACAAGAGGGTAGGACAGAAGTTGTTTCAAGAATGTTAATCATTTTACTTAGCCTGAAGAATAATTGCCTAAGAGAATAATTGCAGAGTGAACTAAGGGCTCTTTTCAAGATTTTGCCTACTTTTGTCTATCCTTGAATATTTTATAATTCTTTGTAAATAATTTGACAAGAATCATCTATTACTTATGTGGAAGAGAGACAAAAATGATGAAGACCCTTCCAAATGGTTGTCACAGAGGATCAAATGGTCTTAAAAAAGATTCTGTGCTATGCGCTGATAGCCATGATAAAGTAACTAGAACATAAATACGATTGCAATCTGTTTGCAGCTACTGTATTCTTGCATTTTACTGTTGGATTAATTATCTTCCTTTCACAATACAATTATGTCAACAATGGATTTCCACAGAAAAGAATCATGTGACAAATAAAGTTGAGCATAAAAAGAAATGAGAACTCGGTCGTGGGCGCTGCATATTAGCAGGCCTATAGCACGAAGGGAAACAGGAATTCCTCATGCAGATGACAGTTATAGTAACTAGGGAAACAGGAATTCCTCATGTAGATGACAGTTATAGTAACTTAGAATTCGCCAGCTGGCTGGCTACCTTTGAAAGGAATAACTGAAAATAAAGATTTGGAACAAGCTTAAGGGTGCATAATGTACGTTAACTTGAGGTGAGAGATTTCTAGCAATTGGATTAAGTCTTCTCCAGTCCACTAGCTGGTCCAGTGACATCAAATATATCCGTCCAGCCAGCGATATCCTCAATATGCTTTATTGAGGTTTCAGAAGCAGTTAGTTAATACTTGAATGATATATTTCAAATTGTATACAGCAGTCTAATAATCACACTTTTCAATTTGTAGCCAAAAGACTAGAATGATATACTTATCAACAGACCTGGCTACCCTTTCCCCACTTCTACTGTAAGCTGTCAATATGACCACAGGTACACCACCTTTATGTGCATCATCAATGAAACTGCAAATAGAGATGGAAGATGAATTTTAGTAAATGATTCAATTATTAGTAAATGATTCAATTATGGAAACTAGCAATGAAATATGGCAGATATTTCATTATCTACACGAAACAATATGCAGAACAATAAATGCTAGTTCGAATGAAGTTCACTGTAGAGAAGTAAAGCGCAAACAAACAATTGTGAAGTGCAAGTCCTCAGAAGTAAGATTTTGCCAGCTAGATATTAACAAAAATAGGTACTAAACTCAGACGTCAGTTAATGACTTGAGATCAAAACCTTCATAATTTTGTTAAAATCACCAAAATTATAAAGTTGTTGACACCTAAAAAATTAAAAGAACAATAAAACTTGTGAAAGTTGAACTTGATTAATTTGGGCAAGGAAACAAAATATAAAGCAAAAGAACAAAGAAAAAAAAGAAAAGTGATAACGTTTAGTATGCATCACGAAATGCAAGATACAAGAAAGACATGCTTATGCATGAACTAGCACCCAGAGATGGAGTATTTTGATGAAGTAAACATTCAAATGAGCCTTTTGTTCCAATGCCTAAAGGAATAGTCTAGTACTCATCACACTGCAAAGTTCACCTAAGCTTAGACGAAGGTCTCTGTACTTCCATTATCACAGTAAGCCTAGAAGTCTGAAACAATAATGCATACGGCACATAGGGTTACATGAAGCATTTCAGTTAGGATCAGGTTACTCACTCCTCAGCACCAGCTGTTAATGGTAAATTTTCTGATATTACAAGATCATCCAGTGCATTTTTCTGCGGACAATTAATCAAAAGTTTCAGTTACAGCAGCACCTAAAAGAATCATGATAATGCAAATCACTATTCACAACTAACTGCATTTGAAAGGAAACCCACCACCAATTACACATTTTTTTATCTGACTAAGTTACCAAATACTTCATCGAAAACTGTCTAATAGCTCACTCATTTTCATTAGATATAGCATTCACTCAAAAAAAAGATGGACTTTGTTTTGTTACCCTCTATTCTTCCTTCTTTTTTATTTTTAATTTGGGGACTGAGAGGGGTGGGGGTGGGGGAGGGGGGGACGACACAAAGGATAATGATAAGGCGGCAACTTGGATGTGGAAAATAAAAGTTGCAATTGCAATTGGTTTTCATCTCTTCAGTTAGTACTTTACTGCTTGAGCAATCCAAAAGTAATACTTCTTAGTCCTTCCATGATTGGTGATCCCTATAAACAACTTAAGTCAGAAATCATATTGAACAAACGATGATCATGCAACTAGCTGTTCGGTATAGATTGTTGCATTGGTAGAGATCATCCTGACCACGAGTTTCACCCACCCATGATCATGCAAATAGCTAGTTTACCCTCTTGTTTCACTCTGTTCTTTTTGGAGGGTACCGAGAGGCAGTGGCAGAGCTATTCAATTGTGATTGGGGCCTGGGGGCCACTCACTCCAAAATGTTTTGAAAATTTGTATATTTTTTAAGTACATTTAGTTTGAACAATCAATTTAGCCCCTACTCAAAAATATTTATTCCATATACAAGAATCTTAGATCTGTCCTTACCAAGAGGTGAGGGGGGACACAAACAGGATGGCAAGAAGAAGGCAACTTGGATTTGAACAATGATAAAGTGAAATTGCAATTGGTCTTCATGTCTTGATTTAATATTTTATTCCTCGAGTAATCCAAAAGTAATACTTCTGAGTTTTTCATGACTAGCAATCCGTATAAACAACTCAAGTTAGAGATTATACTGAACATATAATGAACATGCAGATAGCTTATGAAAAGATGAGTAAATCCTTTAGGAGCCCATTAATCTGCATGACTCTTAACTTTTATATGATTTGTTAGCTCCATATAAGAGATCAAGTGATCCTACATTCTAAAAGTAGTCCAATCATAACTTCGTATGATTTCACTGGCAGTCAGTACCTTCTCTCGAAGAACGCTTTTCATGAATTTTCCGTTCTCACTTGTGGCAACTGAGGTAGGCCAACCAATCTGAAGAAAGGAATTAGAAACCAGGAAAAACAATGATAAGTAGAAGTTCGATATAGTAAAGGATGCCAACACATATTGAGATGTAAACCTTTACCAAAAAAGAATTGAAGAGAATGAAGATCTAACCCTGTTAAAATATAAGATCAACATCCTTTCCTCATCACCCACACTTTTCCTGAGCAGAGTAAACACAAATTTACACCAGTAACAGTGATATACTTAAATATCCATAAACAGTAAAAACTAAATATACAGGACATTATGCAAGTTCATCATCATAACTTTGTATATATACAGGACATTATGCAAGTCACCATCATAACTTTATATATATCAATCTTTAGGCTGCATAAATTGTTGAACATTTGACGTTGAACATAAATTTTAAATGTCAAAGCCTTGACCTTAACATCAACAAATATCAGAACTTGCAATGCATCTACATCAATTAAATCAATCAGTAATCTCCCGTTTAACTTCTGTTAGCTGTGTCTTTGCTGAAAGCTACTCCTTTTTCACGTTACTCCATTAGGCAAATGGATAAGTGATACTATGTTTTGACTTTACAGTTGCTCAACAAGTCATTATATTCATTGCAAATATAAATGCAGCAAGTGGATAAGTGACATAATGTTTTCACTGCACAGACGCTCAACGCATCAATATATATAGCATATACAGATGCAAAGAATAATTTATAAAAAATTGTGATAGAATCTAAAAACAAACAATGAAAGTTCTCCACTAATTCACGAATAAATTCCGAACACCACACCTTAAAAGGTCCAAATAAACTGGTTCAGTCCAATTAGCACAGTCCAACCCAAGCTTTCTGAACGCTGGTAGTATCAAATAAAAGATTCTTTAGATACATATGACACAGGTTAATTATAAAGATGTGATTGCTCTTCCAGAACAAAGATCTTCTAGAGTTGCTCATACATATGCAGTCCATCTCGTACCTACATTAAAGGCTTGGCGGTTGCATAAGCGGTACACATCCATTAGGACCCTGAAGTAAACAGAAACTCATTAGAGAAAAATGCAGGCAGGTTTGGGAAGTTTAAAAACCGCATCAAAATAAATAATTTAGTTTAGATTATTAAAAATACTCCCCCCTACTAAAACTAAACCCTAAAATATAATCACGGTAATATTTTTGTATACAAATGTTAATAACAAAACATTCCTTGTCAATTACTTTTATTACCTTCCTTTCCTTTTGAGTTTTGTACATTCTCAAAGGTCTCAATTGAAATCAAATGTACATGACGTACAGTGAAGGGGAGGAAGAAACCATGTAACATAATTTTTCCGAGCAGATATCGATAGATGTGAAATTGCAATAAAGTTAGACGTTATCATAAGAGAACAATAGTGAAAGCTTCCCAAGATAATCTAGTCACTGATAGAAACTACACAAGTGTACAAGTACTACGACAGGCTTTTTCTAATTCATTTCAAGAATGAGGGTCAAGGAAAAGGGCGTATGCCTATTCTCACATTTATTACTAGAAACATAAAGTTTTCTGAAAACAGTTGCCATCCCCAAATTTTCGCCTTAAATTTCTATTATTAGAGGTAAAAGACAAAAATTTGCAGCCACGGGAACTTGGTTTACAAAACTAGTGGAATGTGCATTACGAATCACACCCTTCCTCTGTTAACTATGTTTAAGAAAATTCAATCATATGATAATACTCTTTAAGGCTTGAAAATCCAATCATACAGATCAGGTTAGATTCCATATTTCTTGGCATTTAAGAATTTCTTAAACTTTCTTTGTGCAATTATTATGGTTAGAAAATTTCCCAAATCCCGCACATAGCGAAAGCTTCTTGCATGGGGCGCTGCTTTATATATTCCTCACGTTATACTGTGAAGAAGGAAGTTTCACACAGGGAAGTGATAATTGAAGTGCACATTTAGAAAAAACAGCACCACATGTCTAAGCTATATAACAGTAAGTAATACCAAGAAATCATCTTGCATATACATACAAACACATATCTGAAATGAAATATGACAAATGAATAATGATATAAACAAACATGGTGAATTAAGATATACGATAACAAAGAGTGAAAACTAAGCATAATACCCTTCAACTTCAAGAAGAATAGCGAGTTCTTGAGATGGGTTTTGGTCAGTAGTGGTGGAGGTTGAGCTGCTGGAGGCATTGAAGTGCAATTTCTTGGTGGTGGTAAAAGAGGTGTTTCTTGAAGAGGTAAGAGGAAAAGAAGAGATAGGATGGAGATGGTTTCTGGGGATTTTGTAGAATTTGCTTGCGTTTTTGTTGCTGTTGTTGTTGGTAAAGTGAAGTGTGTTGAGGAGTGGACAAGCAGCGGTCTCCATGGGAAGTCAGAAGAAGAGCACACGACACATAATCTAAGTGGTGGGTTACATACACTAGATATAACTGCTCCTATTTGGTCTCGTTTGCTTTCTTTTTTGGGTAAACGGCATGTAAAACCCGTGAGCTTTGACTCCGTTTCTTTGCAGTAAAATATTTTTTTGAAAAATATTTTTTTATTATAAATAATTATTATAAAGGTAATAATATAAAATAAAATAAAAATGAGAAAAATTAGAAAGAATTCTATTAATTTTACTGTAAATTTTAAATTATAATGAAATTTATTTATGGAAAAATATTATTATTATATAATAACTATTCATGCGTCACTATTTGAACAGTATCTAAAAATCAACACTATTTGAATAGTAATGTCGATGTTACTATTTGAATAGTAATAGTCGGTGGTACTATTCGCGTAGTACTATTCATATGGTACTATTTGTACAGTAACTGTCGGTAGCACTATTCACGTGACACTATTTATGTAATACTATTCATCTGTCAATAGCTTGTTCATGTATGAGTATCTATATTTTGTATGAGTTGTGAATATCCATTATTCAATATGTCATGTAAAACCCGTGAGGTTTGACCAGTGGCGGAACTAGGTACTCGGGGTTAGGGGGTGCCGCTCCGCCATCCGGATTATCTATATATAGACCGATATTTAATTTAAGCACATTATGGTATAAATGAAGTATTTAAGCAACTCGCTTTCATTTGATGCACATTATAACAAATATAAAAATATAAGCAAAAAAACATATATACGAATGACATAACATATAACATAGAGAAAGTAAATAGATATAGTTCCTAAAATAGAAAAGTACCTTTTATAAATGTCCTTAACGTGTTTTCATTTTTTGAAATCGTTGTAGATCTTCTAAGTTGATCTCAATTCGAGGTTGCTTTGAAAAATTTCATGCATTATCTTCATTATTCATTTCATTAGATTCGGAAGAAAATTGTGGCTCAAAAGTTAACTTTATTTTTATAAATTTATCCATAAATCTAATAACCAATAACCTACAAATAAAATAACAATTGCATCAATTAAAATAAACACATAAAAGATTCCATATCAATAATTTCATATAAAAAAGTTATTTATGAATAAAATTTTTACCTATTTCAGCAAATAAAAATTTAAAAGTTTCAATTTTTTGCTATTAATTATTACTGAAATTCAATCAAATAGACTGTAATAATCTATCTTAAGGAAAAATACCCTTAGAAAAAAAAGGAAAAATTGGACTTAACTCTAACATCTGACTAATTAGTGGATTGGAATTTGAAAAAGTTATATAACTAATCTTCCATTCAACACACACACAAACACACAAATATATATATAAGAAAAGGATGATTCTATTATTTTTTGGCATAGATACATCATACATGTTTCATGATAAAAAAATAACCTAATCAAAAATTAAATTTAAACCCTAATTTAATCAAACTCAAATACTACATAAAAAGAAGTTACAAGATAATTAATTATCACATTTGCTTTGCCGCTCGATTTTTTTTTTGGTTGAATGCCTTTGGACTTTGGTGATGTCGGGACTTGAGAATGGTGAATAGTGGATGGTGATTGCCGAGTGGGTTAGAAGAGTTGAAGTGATGAAGCTGTGATGTTAATTTGGGTTTTGTAATATTTTTTTTTAAATAAAAGTATATTACCTATTATCTATATACCCCTCATTAAATGAGGGGTGGGCCAAGGGTGCCCTTGGTGAACCAGTGGGTTCATGTGAACCCACTGAATTGTTAGTAGCTCCGCCAGTGGGTTTGACTACGTTTGTTTGCAATAAAATATTTTTTGAATTTTTTGATATTTGATTATAGGAAAATTTTGATCAATCAGAAAATATTTTCCAATCAAGAGAAAATTTTAGTTTAAAATAGTAGAAAATATTTTTTTGTCATTTGGTAGAAGAAAACATTTTCTGGAACTCACCCATTCACCCCCACCGCCTACCCCACCCTCATGATTAACATATATATTATATGTGAATGGTTTTTTTTTATAAAATCTCATGTCGAAAAATATTTTCAGTGTACATTCAAATATCAGAAAATATTTTTCAGAAAAATATTTTTTCCCATCAAGTTATTTTACGGCAAACAAACAAAGTCGTGCACATTTTTCTCTTGTAACAAAAAAAAAAAAAAAAAAAACCACCAGCCTTACCACGCGCCACCCCTACTCTTTTCCTCCCCAAAAAATACCCCAGCACCATCCTCAACCTCCACCCTAACCCCCTAACCCCCTAACCCTACCTAGTAACACCATCTGCATCACCGCCACCACCGCAACCTCCCAACCCCAAAAGATACCCCACCCCCACCCTCACCCTCACCCTCACCCTCACCCTCACCCTCACTCTCACTCTCACCATTACCCGCCATGACCACCACTACCCCTAACCTCCTCACCCACACCATACACCATGTTGCCACTACACTCACTGTAAGGCCCAGCCCGAGACCACATGTACATATAGATCATATCATATATAATTAAATTATTTTATATGCATTCACCTTGTTTTATGTGCTTTTAAATTAATTTATGTGCATTTGTCTTGATATACGTGCATTGCATTGGTTACCGTGCATTTGAGTATTTTAGATACCCTATACGATAATTAGATTCTATTGCGTAGGCTATCTAACTAGAATACTTAGATTAGAACCAAAATAATTTGAGTTGGAAAAAATGGCATGCTAGTAAAATATAGTTTAGTTGGAGGGCACTCTCATCATTAGGCAACTTAGATATTATCTCAACACACACTACACCACTCAACACGCACCAAATCCCTACAACACACACTATACCACTCAACACACACAAAATCTCCACACACACACTAGAGAACTCAACCAAGAGAAGAGAGGAAGAAGAAGAAGAAGATCTCCAAGCCATCCATAGCATCTTTCTTTGTGTTCCTAGTTTTCTTCAAGTGAGTCTTGCTTCATTTCCGTCTAGCACACAAGAGCAAAGGTGAGGGAAGTTTTCTAAATGTTTTATAAAAGCATGTGAAGTATGTTTGATGAGTTATATAGGTGTAGTAAGTATGATAATGAGTATGTGTAAGCTTGTTTCATGAATTTGAACTTAGCTTGTTCATTTAGGGTTTCAAGAATTGGTTGTATTACTATTCTTGCTTTGAACTTGCCTTTAGAACTTGTGGTTAATTATGATATGTTGTGGCATTAGTTATGTGAAGTAATTTATGGGTAAGATATGCTTGAGTTGTTGGTAGATAGGAAGAAGGAAAAAAAAAATTGATTTTTGAACTTGGGTGCCAAGTTGAATGTTGAGAAGATTTGGTGTTGTTCTTGAGTTGTGTGAGTTTAGGAGCTAGAAAACTTGTAGTTTAGTGTTGTTTATGGTTGAGTTTAGTTGTCTACTTGGAAAGAGCTTAAAAAATTAAGTTTGGAGCAAAAACAAGTCAATTCATGTATAAAATGCTTCATCCGGTCGAGTAACTCGACAGGATCTACTCTTCCGGATGCTCACTGCCACTCATCTAGAACAGTAGATCCAGTCGAGTTACTCAACCTGATTTACTCGTCCGGATTTTTTAACAGATTTGCGCAATATTTTTTCGGAGGCCATATCTCACTCAATTCAACTCCGAATTGAGTTTCGTTTGATTCTAGAGTTATCTTCACTCGATAAGATTCGATTCTATACCAAAATAAGATGTATTGGAGTTCGGAAACATAAGTATATTTATCTCCTAATTTAGGCTAATGTAGAAACATTGCAATGGATCCATAGTTTCGCTTGTGTTTGTGTTTTCTTGTCATTTTAAGTAGTCTATTGATGTCATTTCTCTATCCCATGATACTTGCCATTACTTGAAACTCCACAAGTGTTGTATATGCATAAATATTATCTGACTGTTTAACATTCATTGATAATTACAAACGCATTTGAGTTGTATATGCGCGACAGTTATAACCATTGTTAAGGGAGGAAGTGACGGGACCTCCAGGTTTGCCGGTATATCTCAACCCTCCCATTACTAATAGAGGAAGTGACGGGACCTCCGGGTTTGCCGGTATATGTAACGCCCCGATCCCTCACGAGACCGGAGGTTCTACTAACCAAGCTATTCTCAACCCAAATCCAACCCAGTCTCAAGGTTTTAGGGAAAACGGACAGAGTCTCCCTTGTACCGTGGACATTCTGAAAACCTGAAAGCATTCAATAAAGCCACAACATAACAAGACATGCTTTTATAACTAAAGTTCAAAGCTTCAAGGCCATCCGAGCCTTGAGACATACAATTGAGACATACAATAGTTCAGAATCACACAAGCATGCACCAACTTAACTTCTTTACAAAAACCGTTTATCATGCCACTCCATGATAGCATTGAAACATTCTTGGAATTTGAAAAACAAACATACATCAGAACATTCACTCCTAAGCATGCAAAGTGGCTAGAAGTAGAAACATAAGTTATTACATGCCATGGTTCCAAATCTATTACTACAACATCTATTCTTCAATTTGCAAACTACATAACATACACATAGCACTTAGGATACAAAATAGAGCATAAAGTAAAGCAAACAAGTTCTACTCTCATCAACAAGAACATAGTCCACCTCAAGCAACTAGACACAGCAACTAAGGCAACTCCTCCAACTGTGCCACCTGAAACATGTTTAGCGAGGTATGAGCAATCACAATTGCTCAGTGAGGGATAAGGTCTACCGGGGATGTGCAATGTAGCAGATAACTCAATAGGCATTTAAAACAACTAAGGAACAATCAAAATAACAAGTTACCACACATTAAAAGATACAGTTCACTTGTTCTTCAATCACGAACCACGAGCCACGAACTAAAATCCCTATGTAATAACGACATTGTTATCGATAATCCGGCATTCCCTTATAACTCCAAAATGGGTGTACTCCGAATGTTCCCCAAAATCCTACGACCCAACTCTCCTTGGGCGGCATCCCAAGCGAGAGAGGGACTAGGAAACCATGGTAGCCGAGGTAGACCGGCAAGCCCGATGCCGCCCAGTTTCCACGCCACTACTATGCCCAAATGGTTGCGCAACCATGATGTAATGCACTCAAAATGATAACAATATAATAAATCAATAAACACATGATTGAGGGACAACAAAGTAGGTTGCCCTCACACACAATATATAGACAATAAGTGCACATAATCTAGGTACAAGTAAATAAATTATTGTGCACATAAGGATGAAGTCTCCCTCACCTCTACCGAGCTCCAAGATGTAAGTTTGAATCACATCCTTTCCAGTCACCTTGAACCTATGTGTAAACATTACTTCAATTACTCTTGAACTACAACATTCATTAATTATTCAGCTAGGTTAGCTAACTTATAACTTCACTTATTTGGCATACAATATCCATTAGAATTCTATCTTTAGCAACAGTTACCTTTATATACTCTGGCTAAACATACCACCCAAGCAATCATTCTAGCAGCCCAGTTACAAGTCTTAAGTATATCTTTACCCATACAACACAATATACAAGTAATGTACACATTATACAAGATATAAGCATATTTACTCAATTCTTAACAAGTAATACATAAACAATATAAGCAATATACAAGCATATCACGAAATTAACCAAATGAACACAAAGGGTAAATTACATATTTTTCACAAAACATTACTAAAAGCTCACAATTAACTTAAAAGTGCATTTAAACACCTAAGAAACATTTACAAGGTCATAGAAGTGCAAAACAACCGATTTCCTACTTTTTCCCCTTTGTAACGTAAGCCATTTTTCTTTCAAATACAAGTTAATGTTCTAGTTAAGCGAGCTGACTATTCTATACTTCTAAGTAACCCATAAGGCACCCTTAGGACCCTCGAAGTTACCCAAATACCCACGTTTAACACAAAAGCCCCAATTTCACTCTTTTGACTTTGTATTACACGTACCTCATCTGGGACTCAAATGAAGGCTAGAAAAGCTTAATTAGGTCCTAAATGGCCTAGGATTACTAAATGTGGAGGCCAATTCAACTCGGATTAGCGATAACCCCAAAACCCCTTTCTAAAAGTCGGCTATTTCATTCTTTCACTAGGTTACGGGCAATTAAACCCTACAAGGCCTTTACACTACTTTCATTAACATCTAAATCACCTATTAGAACCATTAATTCAAGCTACAAGGTCTGATTTCGCAAATCCCTAATTTTCTCGTCACTATTCATGCCCTACAATCAACAAGTGATTTCAACCGTTTAAACTATGAAACAATAGCATAAATTAGGTCTCTACTACTTATACACAACATACATAAGCGTATTTAAGCATTGCATGATCATAATATAGCAAATCAAGAAATTCAAGAAAGTTGACATATATTTCAAATGCAAAAATAGCATGCAAATCCCTCACCTAAAGCGCGTAGGAGCTCGGCAAAAGCTAGTAGACACCCTAAACTACTGGAACCTAGCTTGGCTTGGCTTGGAATAGAGATTTGATGAGCTAAAACTCTCCTCCTTGGCTGCACAAAGTTTTCGGATTTGCTACAGTAATTTCTGCATCTTCTTTTTTTGTTGTTGCTAAGTTATGACTTGTGTTGTGTTTGATTGAATATATATTAAGTTGGTTTAAGTTGGGGCATATATGGTATTCTAAAATGAGTCTAATAAGCTTTAAAACAAGTCTAAGGTGCAAAATGAGTGCTAGCTAATTAAAATACTAAGTTAAGTTACGTAACACTATTTATTAGATTGGCAAAACATTTTCTAAATGAGTGCTCCTATCGCTCTAAGCTCAAATGCACATTTTTCTCATTCCTAAAATAATTAATATGATTTAATAAAAATGCTAATTCATGGTAATTAAGTAGTTGAAAAATGGAATGAATAGTGATTAAAAAAGACAATAAGCAAAGCACAAAATAAATGCGCAAATAGTGGATGCAATAGTAAGCTAGAAGTACGGTTAAATCTCGGGCATCACAGTATATCTCGACCCTCTCATTATTAATTGAAGGCTTATGTTAAGGATATCTTTGCGTGGTTATGTGCATAACATATTTTATCAACCGTTTGCGAAAAGATAAAACCTTTATGAAAATCTTTCGTGTTCACCCTCATTGAGCTATACGTGAGGATCTAGCTCACCCCTCTTTAAACATTTCAGGTGAGGTTGAGCCTGAGCAGGCCGCTCAAGATGATGACAGAACTCCTTGGTGTGATCCCGAGAACTTCTGCTTTATGTGATCACTATTTGTTGATGTGCTAGAGATATAAATGATGTATAACTTATTCTTTTGGACAACTCTAATGTAACTAAATACTTATATTCTTTTGAGGCCCAGAAACTTGAATATTGGTTAGACATTATACTTGAATAGGAGGGTTGAGGTCTTGTACATATGTAACAGGTTATGGATACCTTTCTAAGGCTGATGACTTGGTTGATTTTTGAACTCTAGTAGAATAAAAAAATAGATGTACAGGTTGTTAAGCTTTTAATTTACAGATTTACTAGTTATAAATGTCGCGTTCCGGCCTCAACCTTTGCAGGTATACGAGTCGGGGCGTTACAACTTTAGTGGTATCAGAGTTAGCCTTAGTTAGTATAGAGTTAACTTGTGTTAGCGTAGACCGGGTTTTTGAACCCCTGGTTAGTGGGTAAGACCTTAGAACGAATATGCTTTAGTGTTATACGTGCTTATGTGAACCTATGTGCTTAACATGCTATATTTACTTATATGCAATCTATGTGCTAGGTATGTTTATATGTATTAAACGTATTAGGCGTAATGATAGTACTTATACTAACCCTCGTATAATAGTGCATACATGTCATATAACCATGAGTGTTGTCTACTCTATATCTATAGATGGCAGGACCTAACACCTGCAGTACTACCGGATCTCAAACAACGGGTAATGCGGATCAAGCCAACCATGGGGAAGCAATGTTTAATTTGATGGCAACTGTCATCGATAAGATGAGTAGGGCTATGGAACAACAAGCAGAAACCGCGGCAGCCACAGCAGCAGCAACATCTAATAATAATAACAACAACAATCATGGTGCTGGTAGCAGTGGTGGAAACGGAAGTAATAGAGGAGGTGATAACCTCAAGGATTTCTTGTATTACAACCCTCCGAAGTTCAGGGGCCAACCAAATAGTGAAAAGGTAGAGTATTGGTTGTCTCGAATGGAGAAGATTTATGCTGCACAAGACTATGTGGATGAGAAAAAGGTCGCCTATGTGGTCTTTCAATTAGAAGGTGATGCGGAGACATAATGGGGTACAGTGAGAGATCAATGGGAGGTTCAACACACTCTATTTACATGGAGGAACTTTGTTAGAGCATTCAAGAGTAAATACATATTTGAGGCTTCCCGGGATAAGAAGATGAATGAGTTTATGTACTTGAGGCAAGGAAGCATGACGGTGGCGGAGTATGGGGCAAAATTTGATAGCCTTTCTTAGTATGCACCGTATATGGTCCAGACCCCGGCCACCAAGATATGGAAGTTTCAACAAGGGCTAAGACTCGAGATTCAGGATGGGCTGGCAGTGGCAGAGTTCAACACTTATGATGCTATCTATGAAGCTGTATCGAGGATTGAGGATATGAAATTAGCAATGAAGGTTAACCTATCTCAATAGAACAAGAGACCCTTTCAGACTCAGGGTTAGTCCAGAGCATTCCAGACCCAGAAGCCCCAAGATCAGGCCAAACCAGTAGTTACTAGGCCACAGCCTAATGCCCCAGCCAATCAACCCGTTCGTGGTACAGCAGGTGCTACTACTACTACTCAGGGTACCTTGTGCAACTATTGCAAAAATATGGGGTATGTGGAAGCGCAATGTTGGAAGAAATTGGGCACGTGTTTGGGGTGCGAAAGTGATAAGCACTAGGCTAGGGATTGCCCGAGGTGGTAGAACAAGGGAATACAGAATCCGCCTGCAAGGAATGCCCTAGGCCAAAGAATTCAAGCTCGAGTTTATGCCATGGATCAAGAAGTAATCCCAGATGATACCGCTATTGTTGAAGGTACCTTCTTGATTCAAAATCAATTGGTTAAAATTCTTATTGACACTGGAGCTACGCATTCATTCATAACTCCCAAATGTGCATATCGCACTAAGTTGCCGGTTGAGAACTTACCATATTATGTAGAAGTTAGCACACCAATGGGCCCCAAATATGTCATTAGACTGGTGTGTAAAGCATGCAAGATATAGGTTGGGAATCAGGAATTTTTGGCCGATCTCATAGTGCTTATTTTCTGAGACTATGAGGTTATTTTGGGGATGGACTGGCTATCACGACATCATGCACGATTAGATTGTTGAACGAAAGTTATTGAGTTTCGGGTATCGGGACAACCTGTGCTTATGGTGAGAGGAGAACGTGACTTGTCGGGAAGGGCTGTGATATCCTCAGTCAAGGCTGTGAAATACATGAGGAGAAGGTGCAAGGGATATTTGGCTTACTTAATCAACAAGCCAACAGATCAAGTTAAACTAGCGGAAGTGCCAGTGGTTAAAGAATACGTTGATGTATTTCCAGAGGAGTTGTCGGGATTATCGCCCGCAAGGGAGATTGAGTTCGCAATTGAGACACTGCCAGGTACTCAGCCGATCTCTAAGGCTCCTTACCGTATGGCTCCGACCGAATTGCAAGAGTTGAAGGTTCAGTTACAAGGCTTATTGGAAAAAGGCTTCATACAACCTAGCTCATCTCCATGGGATGCACCAGTCCTATTTGTGAAGAAGAATGATGAAACTTTGAGATTGTGCATCAATTACAGGGGGTTGAACCAAGTGACAATAAAAAATAAGTACCCTTTACCATTGATTGATGAATTGTTTGATCAATTTCAAGGAGCCAAGGTCTATTCTAAATTTGACTTAAGGCAAGGATATTATCAACTCCATATCAAACAGAAGGATGTACCTAAGTCAGCTTTCAGAACGAGGTACGGGCATTATGAGTTTGTTGTAATGTCATTTGGATTAACCAATGCTCCCGCCGCTTTTATGGACTTGATGCACAAGGTATTCCAACCGTATTTGGACTAGTTTGTAGTGATTTTCATAGATGACATCTTGGTATATTCCAAGACCGAGGAGGAATACGAGAGGCATTTGCATTTGGTATTGCAGAAACTGAGAAAACATAAATTGTACGCCAAGTTTAGTAAGTGCGAGTTCTGGCATAGGCAAGTTGCATTCTTGGGACACGTGATTTCTCAAGAAGAGATTGTAGTGGATCCGACCAAAATTGATGTTGTGCAATCATGGAAGAAACCAAAGAATGTCACCGAGGTACGTAGTTTTCTTGGTTTGGCAGGATACTATAAAAGATTTGTAAAGGATTTCTCTAAGCTTGCGGGGCCGCTCACAAGGCTCACACAGAAGAAGGTTACTTTCGTGTGGGATGATAAATGTGAAAACAGTTTCTAAGAGTTGAAAAAGAGATTGATAACTGCTCATGTACTGGCATTGCCTGAAGGTAGTCAAGGGTTTGTTATTTATAGTGATGCTTCAAAAGAAGGGTTAGGTTGTGTGTTGATGCAAAACAATCAAGTCATAGCTTATGTATCACGGAAGTTGAAGCCTTATGAGGTGAACTACCTTACACATGACTTGGAGCTTGCAACCATTGTCTTTGCATTGAAGAAATTGAGGCATTACTTGTGGGGAAGTAAGTTTGAGATATTCACTGACCATAAGAGTTTAAAGTATCTCTTTTCTCAAAAGGAGTTGAACATGCGATAGAGGAGGTGGATGGAACTTTTAGATGACTATAATTGTACCATAAATTATGTACCCAGAAAGGCGAATGTGGTAGAGGATGCATTGAGCCGGAAAGCCAGTTTGGCAAGGTTAGAAATCAAGGAACCTATCTTGTTGTCTCAGATCCGAGAGTTGCAACAGCAAAACCCTCAACTTCAAAAGATAAAAGACGGTAATCCGGATTTCAAGCTGCATGAAGATGGGTTATGGAAATTCAGGAACCGGATTTGTGTGCCAAATGATCTGGAGTTGAAAAAGAAGGTACTTGAAGAAGCTTACCATTCTAAATACACCATTCACCCAGGAAGTACAAAAATGTATTGAGATCTGAAACAACACTATTGGTGGAATAATATGAAGCAGGAGATTGCAGAGTTTGTGTCTCGATGCTTGACATGTCAACGGGTGAAGGCAGAACATCAAAGACCTGCGGGGCTCCTACAACCTTTGGAGATTCCGCTATGGAAATGGGAGCATGTGACTATGGATTTCGTTATGGAGTTACCGAGATCTTCTCGGGGAAATGATGCAGTTTGGGTCATTGTGGATAGATTGACGAAGACCGCTCATTTCATTGCAATGATCAAGGCTAACAGTGTAAAAAAATTACCCGAATTGTATGTGGCTAACATTGTGAAGTTACATGGGGTGCCAGCTAGTATTTTGTCTGACAGAGATCCAAGATTTACATCTCAGTTCTGGTAGAAATTGCAGGAAGCCTTGAGGATGAAGTTGAAGCTCGGTTCAACGTATTACCCTCAAACTGATGGACAATCTGAAAGGACTATTCAGATTTTGGAGGACATGTTGAGGGCATGTATGATGGATTTTGGAGGTACGTGGGAGAAGCATTTACCTTTGGCAGAATTTGCTTATAATAATAGTTATCAGGCAACAATTGGCATGGCTCCCTATGAGGCTTTGTATGGACGAAAGTGTAGGTCACCATTGTATTAGGACGAAGTCGGAGAGATTAAAGTAGTTGACCCTACATTGATGCCAGAGTTGATAGAGAAGATGGAGAATGCCTAGTTGATTTGGAAGAGGATGCTCACGGCTCAAAGTAGACAAAAGAGTTATACCGATAAGAGAAGGCGAGACTTAGAATTTGTTGTTGATGATCGGGTATTCTTGAAGTTGTCGCCCCGGAGAGGGTTGATTAGACATGGAAAAGGTGGAAAATTAAGCCCGAGATATGTTGGGCCATTTACAATTGTGAAAAGAATTGACAAACTCGCATATCGGTTAGACCTTCCCTCGAATCTCTCCAACATTCACAATGTGTTCCATGTTTCGATGTTGCGAAAATATCATCCCGATCCCTTTCATATTCTAGAACCAGAACCACTAGAGCTTCAGGAAAACTTGTCCTATGAAGAAAGACCCGTGTAAATTCTAGATGAGTAAGACCGGGAGTTGCGCAACAAGAGTATTCTGATGGTGAAGGTACTTTGGGGTCACCATGGGGTTGAGGATGCAACGTGGGAGAGACATGATCAGATGGAGCAACAATATCCGTTCTTATTTGCAAGGTAATTAGGGAATTGCAAGGGCGCAAATCTTTTAAGGAGGGAAGGTTGTAAGGCCCAGCCCGAGACCACATGTACATATAGATCATATCATATATAATTAAATTATTTTATATGCATTCACCTTGTTTTATGTACTTTTAAATTAATTTATGTGCATTTATCTCGATTTACGTGCATTGCATTGATTACCGTGCATTCGAGTATTTTAGATACCCTATACGATAATTGGATTCTATTGCGTAGGCTATCTAACTAGAATACTTAGATTAGAACCAAAATAATTTGAGTAGGACAAAATGGAATGCTAGTAAAATAGAGTTTAGTTGGAGGGCACTCTCGTCATTAGGCAACTTAGATATTATCTCAACACACACCAAATCCCTCCAACCCACACTACACCACTCAACACACACAAAATCTCTACACACACTAGAGAACTCAACCAAGAGAAGAGAGGTAGAGGAAAAAGAAGATCTTCAAGTCATCCCTAGCATCTTTCTTTGTGTTTCCTAGTTTTCTTCAAGTGAGTCTTGCTCCATTTTCGTCTAGCACACAAGAGCAAAGGTGATGAAAGTTTTCTAAATATTTTATAAAAGCATGTGAAGTATGTTTGATGAGTTATATAGGTGTAGTAAGTATGATAATGAGTATGTGTAAGCTTGTTTCATTAATTTGAACTTAGCTTGTTTATCTAGGGTTTCAAGAATTAGTTGTATTACTATTCTTGCTTTGAACTTGCCTTTAGAACTTGTGGTTAATTATGATATGTTGTGGCATTAGTTATGTGAAGTAATTTATGGGTAAGATATGCTTGAGTTGTTGGTAGATAGGAAGAAGGAAAAAAAATAGAGTTTTGAACTTGGGTGCCAAGTTGAATGTTGAGAAGATTTGGTGTTGTACTTGAGTTGTGTGAATTTAGGAGCTAGAAAACTTGTAATTTAGTGTTGTTTATGGTTGAGTTTAGTTATCTACTTGGAAAGAGCTTGAAAAATTAAGTTTGGAGCAAAAACAAGTCAATTCGTGTGTAAAATACTCTATCCGGTCGAGTAACTTGACCGGATCCACTCTTCCAGATGCTCACTGCCACTCATCCGGAACAGTGGATTCGGTTGAGTTACTCAACCGGATTTACTCGTCCGGATTTTTTAACAAATTTGCGCGATATTTTTTCGGAGGCCATATCTCATTCAATTCAACTCCGAATTGAGTTTCGTTTGATTCTAAAGTTATCTTCACTCGATAAGATTCGATTCTATACCAAAATCAGATGTATTGGAGTTCGGAAACATAGGTATATTTATCTCCTAATTTAGGCTAATGTAGAAACATTGCAATAGATCCATAGTTTCACTTGTGTTTGCGTTTTCTTGTCGTTTTAAGTAGTCTATTGATGTCATTTCTCTATCCCATGATACTTGGCATTACTTGAAACTCCACAAGTGTTGTATATGCATAAATATTATCTGACTGTTTAACATTCATTGATAATTACAAATGCATTTGAGTTGTATATGCGCGGCGGTTATAACCATTGTTAAGGGAGGAAGTAACGGGACCTCCGGGTTTGCCGGTATATCTCGACCCTCTCATTATTAATAGAGGAAGTAACGGGACCTCCGGGTTTGCCGGTATATCTCGACCCTCTCATTATTAATTAACCCTCTTATTATTAATTGAAGGCTTGTGTTAAGGATATCTTTGCGTGGTTATGTGCATGATATATTTTATCAACCGTTTGCGAAAAGATAAAACCTTTATGAAAATCTTTCTTGTTCACCCTCATTGAGCTATACGTGAGGATCTAGCTCACCCCTCTTTTAACATTTCAGGTGAGGTTGAGCCTGAGCAGGTCACTCAAGATGATGACGGAACTCCTTGGTGTGATCCCGAGGACTTCTGCTTTATGTGATCACTATTTGTTGATGTGCTAGAGATATAAATGATGTATAACTTATTCTTTTGGACAACTCTAATGTAACTAAATACTTATATTCTTTTGAGGCCCAGAAACCTGAATGTTGGTTAGACATTATGCTTGAATAGGAGGGTTATAACAGGTTATGGATACCTTTCTAAGGCCGATGACTTTGTTGATTTTTGAACTCTGGTGGAATATAAAAATAGATGTATAGGTTGTTAAACTTTCAATTTACAGATTTACTGGTTATGAATGTCGCGTTTCGGCCTTAGCCTTTGCAGGTATACGAGTCGGGGCGTTACACTCACATATACATACAACGTTGAACGCACATATACACAAATGGAGCCGAAGACACATACACATAGAGCTGAACACACACACAAGGATTGGCAATTAAAGGTTAGGGTTTTGTGATTTAGGCTAAGGGTGGCGGGATTGGGGGTGATGGTGGCCGTTTTTGTAACACCCCCAAAATTTTAGGCTTTGACTTTCTCTATTTTATAATAATACCTCTTTGATTAACATTATTATGGGATGATAATAAATCTTTATTGTTGATTATGGGCAGATTTGGAGCCTAAGAATTAGGGGCACTAACTAAGTGGGTTAGTTTTATCTACTTATAAAAGGGAATGATGAGAACGTGATCTTTTGGGTATAGGAAACGTTGAAATGACTCAGAGGAAAAAAAAAGAAAAAGAGAGAGAGAAAACTTTATTGCATGGGTTAATTACTTATCTTGGCAAATTAAATTGATGGCAAATTTCGGCATTATTCCTTAGATTTTGAGTGCAAGGAATTAGTTGGTCATCAATCCAGAAAATCCATTGGAAACTCTGACATAGGTAACAGGTTTTGTATTGCATAACTGATGATTAAGGTAATCTTCTAAAAGTTAAGATTTTCTATGAGTTGACATTGTACTAGACTATTATATTATATAGGATATATAATTAGAGTTCAATCTGGAGGTGTTAGCACATGTTGTATGAGGTTGAGAATTAATTATTTGATTTGTGCATTCTAATTTTAGGGCTTGGAATTTGAAGAATCTATTTAAATTTTCATAATTTTGGCTTTGTAATTTCGTAATCAAGGTAAGTAGAACATACCATTTTTCCTTCATACCCCATTTGTTCATCGAAAGTGTTATTTGATCCATTGTTCTTTGATATTCGTTGTGATTCTAGTCAAAGTATTGTTCCATTCCTTGTTAGCCATTGTTTCAAGTCTTACAAAACTATGCAAGTTGTATATCGAATCCTAAGCGGCTAGGAGTTAATAAGCCGTCATTTGTTATTGAATGTGTATTGTGAAATATGAATTATGTGCTCGCTGCTAAGCAGCCACAGCTTGCTATATGTTGAGTTAGTGCTTGATAATTCTGTGCTTGTCTTAACCATTCATTGCCTTTGAGCCTTATCGTTCCTTAGGGTAGATTCTACTTACTGAGCTTTGTTTCGCTCAACTCTCTCTTTTCTACCTTGCAGATAACAAAGTGTAAATCGGATTTTATCGGGCTAGTTGGTATGGCAAGAATTGCAGAGTGTTAAGATTCTTTTGTGTAATATTTTAAGTAGCGATTGGTATACTGGAATGGATTTAGACAGGAATGGAATGAAACAATGAATGGAATGAAACTAGGAATGGAATGAACTTGGAAATGCGAATAATATGTTTGGTATGGTTTAGGAATGAAGAGTAGTAATGAGAATGCCTTATATTATATGACAAGATTGTCCTTTTATTATTATAGCATTAAAAATATGACAAGATTATTCTTTTATTATTATTATTATTATTTCAATCACTATTATTATTTTGTTATTTTAATTTTATTGATTATTATTATTATTATTACTTTTATTTTATTTTATTTTTAGTTTTTGCTTTTATTATTATTATTATTATTATTTCAATCACTATTATTATTTGTTATTTTAATTTTATTGATTATAATTATTATTATTACTACTTTTATTTTTATTTTATTTTTATTTTTTGATTTTATATTTATTATTATTATTATTATTATTATTATTATTAAAAATAAAAATAATAAAATTTATTATTATTATTATTAAAAATAAAAATAATAAAATTTATTATTATTATTTTTTAATAATAATTTATATTATATTTATTTATTATTTTTTATATAATATTTATTATTATTTTATTTTTTAATTATTATTATTGTTATTTTTATTATTATTTTTGTTATTATTATTATTATTATTGAATATGTTGGTATGATAGTCAAGTTCATTCCCAAATACATGGGAATGACCCATTCCCATGGGTTTGCTCTGGAATGACTATTCTCATATACGTGGGAATGTGATTACCTTGGGAATGAGATTCCCAAGTTCATTCCTTTATACCAAGTATGGGAATAAAAAATAATTGAGAATGTCATTCTATTCTAAACTTCATTCCAGTATACCAATCGGTACCTTAGTGCAGACACTTATTTATTATGGAGTTTTATTATGTAATTGGAAGATTAGTGTTTTTGGTATTTATTTAAAGGATTAGTTTTTTTCTCTGAATTATACATTGATATTATTTAATTGATTCATAGTTTATTGTATTGAGGATTTAAAGCCTTGCGGGCTTAGGAAGTTATTCTTCTTAGGTTCGCAGTGGTCTCATCCCTAAATTTTCTCTGTTAAATTTGGAGGCATGACAGTTTTGGGTTTGGGTTTGGGTAGGGACAGGGGTAGGGGTGGGGGTGGGGTGGGGTGGGGTGGGGTGGGCTACTGGGGTGGGAGGTGGGCTGCTCGTTGGGGGAAGGGTTTTTTAATTTTTTTATTGAAATTTGAAATGCCCATTATACCTAATCAGCGGTATTATTGGTGCAAAAAAAAGAGTATTTTAAGTGGACAACTCCCAAATTCGCAATTAGAGTACGTAGAGCACAAATGCTATTAATATGGATGGTTTTCTTAACAGATAAGGTATTGTGTATTATTTCATTAGATCACAGGAGAGAATCGTGCACTTTAGAAGCCACAAGAGGCAAACGTGAAACCATAGGGGGTTTTATACCGTTTACCCTTCTTTTATTTTTTCCTCTCTCTTTTCTTTTCTCTCTCCCTCTACCTCTCTCTATTTCTTTACAATGATCCTCTCTATGAACTTTAGAGATGACAACGGTTCGAATAACTACGAAAAATAAAATAAAAAACTGCAATCAAAATTGTCTAAGCATACTTATAACCATAATCATAACTAAAACTTAATGGGGGTTTAAAAACTATGAATCATAATTGTAACCATTAAAAATTTAAAAATTTGCAGTTGACAATAACCACAATTGTTTAATTTTTTTAAATAACAAAAATTAGTTTTAATTGAAAAAACCAAAACTTTACATGTCAAGAAGTCCAAACAGATCAATCAAAACCATGCACAATAAAATGAGAAAATTCGAAATAAATTACATAATCTTCACAATATTTGTCCATAAATAAATACTACCAATAAATTAGGTATGCTGCATTTCTTTTGACTAAAAATTTCGAAGCCAACATCCATTTGTGATGTATTCTTCAATAAATAAAAAAACCAATCTACAGTAATAAAATAACTAATTTAAAACTAACAAGGGCAATAATATATATGCGTATATATATATATATATATACTCACACATATATGTAGTAAATTAGTAATCAAGTTTTGAGTTTCGATTATTTTTTAACGTCTAAAACCAAAACCTATTGGTATATTCGTCGGTTACCTTTTATAAAATCTAACCGAAATGAATATTCCATCAGTTTTTGTTATCAAATTTTTATTAGCAAATATCCATCAATTTCGAATTTAAACTTAACCACTACCATCCCTATTAACCTTGTATTAGAATTTGTTTTTGGGTGAGACGTATTAGTACATTCTTTTTTTCTTTTTCTTTTTTTTTGTCATTATTTATTAGTACATTCAAATCCACACAGAATGTGTTAGGAGTAAGTATCTTCATTTTCTTTTTGTGTGCGATGAATTAGTATCTTCTTGAGTTGTTCCAAAATAATGCTAACTTAACTTTAGAAATCAATCTTTGACCATTGCATGTATATCTAATATATTTACTTTAAATGTTTAAAAGATTATATACTGTATATATGTTGTATGCTTAATCATTATATAAAATTTGTTTGATTAAGGCCCAATTATGACGTTTGATTTTCTGATAATAGAATATTACGATGGTATAACAATAAGAACTTAAAGATGGTCAATTAATCTACTATGTTAGTAAAAAAATAAGAAAACTTTTCCACTCCGTATCGAGACAACTAAAGAATAGGTCCCAAAATAAACTTCCAATGGTCATTAGGGCTTTAGTCCAATGGTAAATTACTCGTTGTGTATGCAAGAAGTTACGAGATCACTTGAACCCTACTTTCTGAATTGGGAGAGGTAAGGATTGCAACTTAGAATGATTAATATTTTTGGATAGGGGAGGTGACTTAGAAAGAAGAGCATATACAATATAACGTTTTGAAATTAATAAAGTAGATAAACACCAATAATTTTTTATATACTCATTTGATTGATATATGGCTATTGAAGAACATATACAATATAACGTTTTTAAATTTATAGTGTTGGGATCACCTAAATTTTATTAACTCGTCAAGATATCAATTAAATCTAAATTCTATTAACTTAGTAAGATATCAATTGAACCTAGATTATATTAACTTAGCAAGATGTCAATTTATTGATAATTAACAATTATTAATTTATAAAGATAGACACACTATTAATGAATTGTGAGTGATATAATATTTTTAAATTAATAGTGTTGGGATCACCTAAATTTTATTAACTCAGCAAGATATCAATTAAGTCTAAATTTTATTAACTTAGCAAGATATCAATTAGACCTAGATTCTATTAACTTAGCAAGATGTCAATTTATTGATAATTAACAATTATTAATTTATAAAGAGAGACACACTATTAATGGATTGTGAGGCATAATCAATGAGTCGAGGTATCATAAAAAATTATATGTCAACCATCTCTTGAATTTTTCTAGTGAAAATGACACCAGTACAGAGGTTTCGAGCGTAAATAAAATGATTGACAACATGACAGGACATTCCCAAGATGAAGTTCAAGTTGAATTTGATAATGATACACAACTTTAAGAAATGGTGTAACGCAAAAAAGTACTCAAAGTATCAATAACACTCCAAAACTTATTATTATAATACGAGAAGTAATCGCAAGATTTTTAGGCGCATTGCACACAATAATCTTTGCAGAGCTTTACCTCCACATATATTATCTGATGCTATCTAAAACACATTTATACATTCCTCCCAAACTTTGCCATAATGGGAAAAGAACCACTTCATTTTCCCACATCCTGGAATTTAAAACATTTTTAGGCCTTAGTGTCAACCAAGCCAAGGGCCAAAAAAGAGAAGCAAAGTCAAGCAATTACAAAGAAAAATCAAATTACAAATTAACTGCCCCTTGTCCATAATGGTCCTATTATGCCCGGAGTAAAAAATCAATTTTCCCAACCAAAATTTTGGCACTCGCATCAGCATGGATTCACATCAGAATTTGATCTTCTGTGAACCCAGCTTGTTAAAAAAACCAGTTGTTTCTTTCATCCTAGATATGATATATGGAAACACAAAGAAATAGCTGGAAAAGTTGCACTAAGATTTCTAGGTGCAATATCAATTATTTGTATCACACGAAAACTGAGGAATGGATACCAAGTGTCCGTAAACCCTTCATCCAGATTTTTCGTGTAAAACCGCACTCAAAGAATAAGTGATCTCTTGATTCACAACCTATAAAATAGAAGATGTAATAAGCCTATGTGATATGCCCCCGAAGAAAGAAGTCTTTCCCTAACAGTAAGCCTGTCCAAACAAATAAGTCACGTGATGAAACTAACAATGATTAGAGAGTGCAAGTTAATCACTTTCTTAGAGTGGAATTTAAAGGAATAGAATAAACAACTGATGAGAAGGAAAGTGCAAATTATACTTTTGCTTCACAACCACTCGATTTATAACCATATAATAAACAAGACGACTATATGCAATTTTCTATTACTTATCCATTTATACATGCACTTGTTTAATAGAGTTTGTAATTCTTAACTTAAGAGTGCATTCAATTACTAGCTACAATTAATGAAATATTGTAACCATTTCATAAGTGTTGGGAGCATAATAAATTTTTTTGTAACCCAAAAATCTACCTTGTATTTATGTGTTGTTTTAGAGTTCCTTTCCATACTACTCATTCTGTAAATTGTAAATTGTCACGACAAGCATGGCCTCTTTGTTTGGCATTTCTTTCACATTTATCTTTGTTCTAAGACATATTGTCTAAGTTGTTTGAATTTCAATACTTAGTAATAGTGAGATTATTGTACAAATTAAATAACTGCTGCTCTAAGAAAAATACTATACTATCATAAATCAAAGATCTATCACAAGACATTAGATCTAGCACAAAGTTAATTAGAATCTATTTATTATTATTAACGTTCCTTTTTTTTTTATTATTAATCAACCACAAGACGCTAGAATCGATTTCTTATATATCATTAGTTTCATTGTTTACATGGTAGTATATAAACTTTTCTTTGCAAATTCTAATCGTTTAAAAGAACAGATAATTAATAATAGTGTAGTACCCAACTTTTACCCCTCCTTGTAAACCAAAAAATAAAAAAGAACAGATAAATTCTCCAAAAGTCATTAAAAAAAACTTGTAATCAACATAAAAATTGGCAAAATCCTTGTTAAACCATGCCTATTCTCCCCTAGAGAGTCTAGCCCTATTGGCTAATAAATTGAGAGATCAATCAACATCACTGGAATGCTGATAACTCGAGCCATTTAAAGTGCCCATCCATGGTGGTGGCAGCATACCAGTTTGTTCATGAACAGTCTGCAACAATTGTGGCAACATCTTATAAACCCCTGCAACTTCCTTCATGGCACCACTTCCAGAAACAGCACCAGTCTCTCCACTTCCACTTTCGTTAGTCCAAATGCTCATTTTTGGTTGCAATCCACGTACAGCCTCGGCATTAGTCTTGGCAATTTCTTGAAACATGCCTCCACTTATCATCAGATAATCTCTCAAAGCTGCGTAGCTTCCTCCCAATGCATTTAAAAGGGTGCGTAAATAAATGCCTTGAGCTTCTGCTGTGGCTTTCAATGCTTCTGCTTCTTTCTTCTTGGCATATAAATCACCATCGATAGTTTGTTGACACGCGTAAAAATTTGCCTCTGCAGTTGCCTTTTGAGCCTCTGCTTGTTTCTGCTTTTCGAATAGAAATGCTTCTGCGGCTTTTTGTTTCGTGTAGAGCTCAGAATTTGCTACTTGTACCTTTAAATTCAGTGAAATTTGAATGATAAGAATATATATAGTGATGAAATATATGCTTTTCTTGCTAATATACTGGTTAAATTATGACATAGTTATTTCACGTTTCGTGTAAAAATCAATTGTTTTCTTTGATTGATGCTAATGCTGCAATGGAAGCAAACATGAATGACGTTTACTTATAGATGAAAGCATACCTTGGTTTCGTACTCTACACTGGCTTTGCTCAGAAACTCGGCTTTAAGCTTCTCTGTTTGTGTCATGGCATTCATTCTCTCCACCTCCTTTTGCAACTCAGCATCGCGTAGAGCGACTGCTTTCTTTGCCTCCACCTCGGCCATTTGAGCATCCTTAGACCATCCGGATTTTTTCTTTGCCAATTCTGCATTCGCCTCTGCCGCCTCTGCATCTCTTTGATTTTCAAAGATCTTTACCTCAGTTTTCACTTTGAGCTCTTCTTTCTTGCCTTGTCCTTGCCTCTGTGTTGATATAATCCTAGTCTCTGCATCAATTTTTGCAGCATTTTGAAGTGTTTGGCCATCGCGAAGTTTAGAACCGATCTCTCCTTTCATCTTCGCCTCTGCAACATCAATTTTCGCCTGATTTGCAGTTTCCATCTGAGTTTTTTGACCCAAGTAGGAAAAGTACTCATGTCCAGGTACATCAACAAGTTGTTTTACATTTGCATTGTAGATCAACAAGCCAAACTGGTTCAATTCGAGCTGGACTTTATTAAAAACTTCCTCTTTAAACTCCTTAGTTCCTTTAAAGATTTCCTCCATCGTCATTGATGCTGCTAGGACACGAGTTTCGCCTTCAATGACGCCTTCAACGAGTTCTTTAACATGATTAGAGAGTTTATCATGAGGAGAGATGAGCTTGGCATACTTTAACAGGCTAGCTTCATTGTCAACACTAGGACCAATTGTGAACACTGCTGGTAAAACAAAAGGAAGCTTTTCTGCACTCATGGCCTGGACTTGAAAGGTATAGTTCACTGGAGAGACATCAAAAACAGTGCAAGATTGGCCTGGAAAAACCCATGCCTTCTTTGTAATCTTTATATCACTGATGCCAGCCCCAGTAATCGCTAGGCACTCTGATGCACTTGCGACTCGATACATGGTTGCTTCTCTCTCTTGTTTAATCTGTACTAAACTGTAACAAATAACAGAGCTATATGAATAATGGGATTTAGATCTTCTTATAACGGTTTAAAGTTAGTGAGAAAAATTAGTGTCGATGAAATAACAATACAAATATGATAAAATCATACGTTAGAAGGGAATCCAAATCCTAGATAACCTATCAATAATCTAGCAAAAATAAGATTTAATCAATCTTGTAATATCAGTAATTGATAAGTTAATTACATCACTAAAACAGAAAAGTTAAGATTTGTTAATTACTGGAATATATGTACAAAAGAACTACTCGAGTATGGGTATATTTTTTTTTTTAATAGAGGTTTAAGTCGTACAATAAATATAAAAAAATATTACCAATAAAAATTGATCTCGCACACACAACAAGGGACATATCACTATACCGAAAGCCCGTTGGCACATTTAAAGGGTATTTGCAATAACTAATGCAAATCTGTAGTTGGTCAGTCATGCGCAAAAGAATAATTCAATAATTGACATTTAATTTCATACTTCTAGGACAAGGCATTCAAACATTAAGACATAACTAGTAGACAAATTAATCATGAATTATACATGTCACAGTTAAATTGGTCTCTTTTTTTTTTTTCTCTAGTTAAGTTTCTCTTATTTGGAAACACTAAAAATTATATAATAACGTTACAGAATATTAAATCATATGTAGAGACATTAATTACGACAGAATCATAAACTTATATAACAATTTCTCAAAATAACACAATCATAAATTTTAGTATAAGAGAGATCGAAACCCGTGAACACAACCTTAAATTAACTTTGACTAGTCCTTTCCACTTTATATTCATATTTCATCAATTTTTTCATCATGTAACGCATATAATTCTCAGCTAGGGTGGGTTCAATAATCACGTTTTAATAAAAATCTATGTTTTACGCTCCAAAGGGATAGGATTACAAAAGAATCAAGATTATCGCATGATTAATCAGAGAATAGTATAGAATAATTCAAGCCAAGAACTATACGTAGAATCTCAAGCATGTATAGGAAGACAGCGACAAAAAAAAAAAAAAAAAACAAACAAAACAAAACTACTTACTTTTCTTTTACCCCCACCCCCACCCCCACCTGCTTTTTACCTCCATAAAATTCGAATCCTAATCTCTTACCTATCGAAAAAGTAGCAGAAGGAACAAACTACGTACTTTAATAATCTTGAAATCAAACTAAGAACTTTGATGAAATCGGCTCCTACTTCTTAACCTTTTTGTCTGGTTTGAACTTATGGAGAATTTAAGACCCAAAGCTTGCTTATATAATAGTCTAATCCTAATCCTATAAAGGTTAGGAAATCTAAGTAAACTAAATCTCAACCTTTTATGTCCTTATTGAACTAATTAAAATTCTTTTTTCCTTAATTGGCTCTAATTTCCACCGACTTAAAATCCTAACAAAATTCAAATTGCATCTTTTATTATTTATTTTTCTTGGAATCTAGAAAATTTTCTAGTCATACATGAGTCGATATTTCTGTTTTCTAGGCTTTCATAGTTGTGCTTGAACTGATAACTACTTAAAAGAAAATTTCTTTCATCCGTCCGGATTGATGAGTTTGTCTCTCATATGGTTGGTAGAAGTTACACGTGTGGGTTCGTCAATATGTAAAACATTAATATCAATCCAAATTGAGTGAAGAGTTTTCCTACTTAAGAGCCTAAATATGGAGGGTCGTTCCACAATATTTCTTGTATTAATGACTACTTTTTTTTTGTCAAAATTAATGACTACTTGAAGCAATTAAACAATGATTCTTTGCAGGTAAAGGCCAAAATTAATATTAATTGCAGTAAAAACCTCTTAAGTTGAACCACGACAATTTGACACGGATGCACGAAAATCATAAATGCTTATGTATTTTTAGTCTAAAAAATTAAATAACTTCCACTTAAGAATTAATATATTCGTTTAGTTGTTAAATCATGTATTTTAATCCTAATTGAAAAATAAAAAATAAAAAATTCTAGATCTTCCCATATAGTGGAAGCTGGTGAAGTATTGAAATAAATTAGATTTCAGAATAATTCGGGGCATTAATCTACGCTTGAATTAAGAAAATTCTACGTTTCCTTATGAGATTAAGTTTCTTATTAGTTAAGTTATTTATTCTTGTTCACTAAGTTTTGTAGCCAATAAATAGATTCTCTTATAATCTTATTGTATTTTGTTATATCAAATAATATGAAGATGTAATCATTTTGTTCTTCCTCTTGTTTAGAACAATTGTTGGTAGTGGCTCCACCAATTATTGGATTTCGCATATGTATTTTTGTTGTTTCTTTGATTTTGTTTAACAGAAGCATTTGTCACTCGTTGTTCCTCTACCAGGTTAAACACAAAGTCTATTCAGATCGGCTCTAAAAAATTTAGTTTCATAAAAAACCGTGAGAGACATGTTCCAACCTAGAGGAAGCATGGTCCAAGTCAATTAAACTCAAAACCTATCAAGATTAACTCCAAAAAAAATTAGTTTCATGCCAAACCTTAAGATAAATAATCTCATTTAAAAGAGACATGACACAAATTAATCAACCACAACAATACCTAGCGAGACTGATTCTAAAAAAGTTAGTTTCTTGGCCGATAGAGTTGGTTGGTTTCAACTATTCCCTTCATTTTCTGGCTTCTGATTCTCGAAATCTTATTGAAATCAACAATGCATACGTTAGACTTTTGACATATAACAACATAATCATTCTGTTGAACTACAATTGTGCTTTCATGTTTGAAAGTGAAAATTCAAACCAGATTGATCCATTAATAAGACAAGACAAGACATATCTACAATCCATATCTCATCACACAAATGTACGTACAACCTGAAAAGAATGAATTTTAGACATTAGGGTCAATAAGCTCTCCATTCAAGTACTCTCTGTAGGCAGCAACAGGCCAGATAAATCCTCTCCAGATAAGCCTGTTAGCCAATGGAACATCAATGATGATCTCCTTCTCTGTTGGCTTCTTCTCATCTCTAATGGCGATCAAGTAGCTCCTTCCAACCCACCCGATCCATCCAGCAATGTACAAGAACAAGATTCCAGGAGTGATGAACTCACCCCAATGTCTTTGGTCTCCACTCACGATCAAGTGAGGCAGACCATCTGATCCACACAACAACCCTTGCTTCCCATAGTTGTCAAACCTACAACCAACATAATCAACAAACTTCATCATTTCAGGCAAAACTATTAGTCCAAGGGACGGATCTATTTTTTAAGTTGTCGGGATTGTAGCCCCCGCAAACCGCATAAAGTGTTTTAAAATACCCTGATATTTATAATTTTTTAAAACCATTTTGCTAAGACTTAAATCCCGCTCACAAAATATTCTAAACCCGTCCCTAAATAGTCCCATTTATCCTGTATAGAAAATTCTCATGCAAATTAATATATAATAATGATGTAATACATCACAAATTGGTTAATGTAATACTGGTTCTAAAGAAATTAGTTTGCCGCTGTATACCGATATGTTAGAATCCGTATTATCACTAGTATATTTGATAGATGTACTATGTTATTTTTATCTCCTATAGTATGATGTCTCATTAGTTGCTTTAGTAGATGCAAACCATATTTTACCTCCCTAGTTGTCATAAATTCGCCAAGTAATATTTCCATCTAAGCGCGATTAAGGAGATTTATTTTTCTAGTTCTTGGATTATGTCTCGGCGAATTTGGAAGCGTGACATTATATATCTATCACGAAAGCATTAGAAGTTGAAGTTAAAAGCAAAGATGAATGCCAAAGACCTTTTGGTCTAACCACATGACACTTGTTTATGCGAGAGGTTTACGAGTTCGGCATTAGGCCACCTTGGTATAAAAATAAAAATAAAAGCAAAGATGAATTGGAGGCGGGGTTTAGTGAGGACCTGCGCTTGGTCTTCTCCATGGTGGCCTGGATAGCAAGAGCAGGAGCACTGTCAGGGGCATAAAGCTTCAAGGAGCTCTCAAGCTTCTTGAGCTCTTGTTTCTCACGCTTAGCAAACTGCTTGGAGTCCTTGCATGGTGTAAGGCCTGCGATGTCAGCAGATGCAGGGAGCACTGGGGCAGACAAGAGAATGGATGAGAGAGCAACTGCAGCAGAGAATGCCTTCAATGGTGAGGACTGGTCCTCTTGGTGTGAGGTAGCTGAGCATAGGATGGTGGATGCTCTTGGCTTTGTTGTGAAGTGAGAAGAGTTGTTGTTCAACTTTGGCTTTGATAAGGGTGTGGAAAGGTTTGAAGGAATGGTGAGTGACATGTTTAGAGCTCTACCTGTGTCGCAGATGGAGAAAGAAAAGAGAATATGGTGGGATGAAGAGATAGGAAGTGTGGAGGAGGAATGGTTTTTAGATTTTTGAGAGAGGAGAGAAGTAGTCAAGATTAGTGGTGGAAAGAGAAGGGATAAGGTGGAAATGAGTAAGGGAAGCTGAGTTGGATGGATTTGATTGGTCTAAGTGTTAGATTTTTGGGTTTTGGAGATTCTTGCTGCCCTATTATTCTTATCTGTGTTTGGAAATGATTTGAAACAACGGATAACAGATGAGCAGAATGAGTGTTACTCCCACGCGTTCATTGGAATGGTTCTAAACGAGTTAAATCTCGTAACATTATAACATTATTAATGGATATAATAGTTATAGATTATTTATATCATTTTATTATACGCCTTAGTAATCGAATCTGGTAACATTATAACATTATTAGTAAATATAGCAATTATAAATTATTTATATCATTTTATTATATGTACTAGTAGTCAGACAATACCATTTCACTTTGCCAACTGAAGGTAAAAACCAAAAAAATAATACTATATATCATCATTTTTCAAACCTCCGTCTTGACATAAATAAATACTAAAAATGTTGACTTATGAAACAAAGTCCCGAATTCAAACCTCTCTTGACCAAACTAATACATGTATCGAGACAAATCAAAATCCCAAATATAAACCTCCGACTTGACAAAACTAATACATGTATTAGGATTCATTGCTCCACAACAGAATTTGTAGCTTTTAAATAAATACATTATAATCTTACTTACAGTAAATTTTCTCGTTAGCGCTCATGGGGTGAAATACACAAATTACATATTATGGAAATGACAGTAAATAGTTGCAAATTATCCAGAACAACTATCACATCACTTAGTGTTTTTCAGATGAAAAAGAGCAGAAATACTTGAACCATTCGAGGAAAAAAAAATTGATAATCGTCAAAATTTTATCTTCTTAAAAAACTGAATGTTATATTGTACATGTTTTACATATACTACACACTTGAGAAATCAGCAGCAAACAAGCAGCAAATTAGACTCATTCAACACCTCTCTCAGCCAAGCTTAATGTTAGACAAGCCCTGTTCAAACACAGTATCATATTCTCAGACATCAGACACAGTTGTGCACTTACAACCTAGGAATCTGCAATTTGACAAGCATGAACTATTGCTTCTGGAATTTTTCATATCTGAATTATTTCCATGCAATTACATCTTTGCTTCCGCACAAATGGTCATTCCTCCGGACGTTGATGCTGCTTCCATCTTCAATTTGGACTAAGCTTTAGTAACAAGCAACACTGAGGGAGACCGAGTTCAGCGCGTATGTCACTTTCCTGAAACTTGGGAGTGGACCTTGTAACAGCTCTACTTTATCCAGGGAGGTTAAGCCATGTCACCGCGTAACCAACCAACCAGGTTTATACAAAATATCTTGCTTAAAATCACGCCCTGTGACAGACGTAGATTCACCTTGGCGACGAAAGCACTGCACAAAAGGGATTTCAACAAAAATGAGTTAAGCCATAATGCTCAGTGAGATGCATAACAAAAAAAAAAAAAGCCCAGTTTCATTTATTCATCACAAACGCTTGAAATGTGACCACATTACTTCTTTCTCAACTAAGATGACATTATTGGCGATGCTTGAGAAATACATAAGCAAAACTTGTCAAATGACAGACTTCCCAGCATTTACGGCACATGTGCTCGAGCTTAAAATGCCAAACATAATTTAATAAAGTAATTGACTCTTGATGAAGGGAGAACTCCCTTCATTCGTTGCTAAGCCAAGGTCTCAGGTCTCCGACTCAGCCCGCGCTTTCTCGAAGAATTCTGCAGCCATGGACTGTAGCCTGGCAGGCTTTCCCTTTTGGCCAGACCTTTTTGGTGAAATAATCAATCTAAAATTGTCAAGTAAAAGGAAATAAGGTCAGAAAAACCGCAAACCTTATAACAAACTACAGTGTCGTCTGGGTACATGGCAAAAAGTTTTGTTCCAAGCCGAGCATGGCAAGAATCACAGACGCTCTCATCATTGATCAGCACGTGGCGTGACCTTTCTTCTAGTCTTGCCAAGCTCGCATCAACATCTAAAGCACGAGATAGATTATGTACTATCTGGAAAAAGGCAGTAAAAGAAAAGATTATTATGGCATCAAGACCTGATGCAGCAATATCCTACAAAGTCTCAGCAGTATGAAACTTGAGCAAAAATGTCAACGGACACAGCAAAATCATGAACTCAAATCAGCCTAGCATTTCACCCAAAAAAAAAAAAAAAAACAGCCTAGCATAGAGTTCATGGACCCAGCTGCAAACTAGGAAAAAAATGCTTGGGTCTATGTGGAGACATAAAATTTACAAAATATGCTGACTGCAAGCGGTCTTCTTAATATTTCGAGCTCCCACCTACTTCTAGTGAAAAGCACAATCACAATGTAAAGGAAAAACTCATATCTACAGCCTAATTCTATGAGCCTTCAAAGTTCCTGCAATTTTCTTTTGTTTGAAAAAGTATTTTTAGTACTCTCAGTCTCAGTATGGAAGATATTGGAGTGAATTTGACTCCTAAAATTTGTGGTCCTTGGTTTTCCTTATCAGAAGTAGCATTTATACTCTTTGCACATCTAGACATCCACACCATTCACCATAAATATACAATATACATGCTCGCGCACAATTTACTGACATAAAATGTCATGTATTTGTCAATTGACCAATTTTAGCGTCACTTCTCTAGTTAATCTTGATGGTGATTCATAAAGGAAGAGAATCCAAATAAGGATTTTGCTTCTGGTTGTTTTGTTAGTAAAATGGTGTTCTTGATCATAAATATGTATTATATATTCCTGATTACAAGACTTCGCATATTGTAAAACTAAGTCCTTTTCATTAATAACGACCCGGAACTGATTAGCCTTCAAGAAGATATGTCAATGCTTTGAACACCCAATTGGATAATGCTGCATACTTCTGGCATATGTGCTGAAATATCTATATGAAATTCGTGCTTTCAGAAAAAGGTTTAAAAATAAATAAAAAGAATCAATGCACCATGCAGCAAATACATACTTGTCCTTGACGATGATGATGAAGTCGAGCTTTCAACATCCTCAATATTGTCTCTGATGCAAGCTGCAGGGGCATATCAGGGGATAACCGCTGCAAAAGAGAACTTCATTCAGCACACAAAAGTCTGGGAACTCAAACCAGCAGGCAAAGGAACCATGACAGTCTTTTAGCCATTTCTCCAAGAGGAACACTAGATGATTTTAGGTATTTGTTCCATTAGTATCTGTTGTATAGTCTATTCATTAGCACAATTTCAACTGTGTTCCCGTCAACTTGTTTCCAATTGTCTCCAATTGATCACTGACTGCTTATTATCATGGTATAAACATGTCCCAAGAATACAACTATTTTTAGAAGGTTGCCTCATAGTCATTACAATTGAACAACAAAAGACATGCTCAACCAATAAAGTTCAATCCAATGACCCAAATTAAAATAGCCATTTGAATAAGAAGAGTATCATGTGTGATAGCATATCCGCACTTCCAAAATAGTTTTCTTCTTTAAAGGAGAATTACACTTTCTTCTAATACCACTAATAAAGACTTAGTATTATGGCACATAAGACTGCAGACTTTTTCTTAATACTTGAACCAGTTTCAAGCTAAATAACTCCAGCTACATGGCTATAGAGCTTAGCATTAATAACACATAACAATGCCAACTCCAAAATTTTCCCATCATCATGACTGAACAAAAAGAAAAATACTATTCATAATGATACATAAAAAGGATAACGAAGATAACCACATCCTTACGCAATTACTCTTCTATCTGCACAAGTGGATTATTTCATGACAAGTTTTTGAGCAACTTATACAGTCATATACAGCTAAATTAAGGATCATGCAAAGAACAAGATTCCATTCAGTGTGCAAGAGGAAACTCATAAACTATGATACCTCCAAAACTTGCAAAGGATCTAATGATTCCCCATGATTGTGGAGAAGGCGAACGGCGGCTTTGAACATGGGCTCTTTGCCATATTCTGGATCCAAATACATTTCAAGCAACCTGAGGACATACTCAACAGCTTAAAGAACATGTTTTAAATAATTTGCTAGCATCATAAGATTGGAGAAAGAGTGGAAGAATGGACTAACTGCATATAAGCATCTGGTCTACCAATCTCTGCACAATATTGCTCAGCAGCTTCACAGTCTTCCAGCTTCCTACCAGAACACAAAAATAAATAAGATAAACAGATATGAAGTTACAGCTAAGTACAATATAGTTTAATTAAGTCAGTGCAGAGATAAAATCCAATCATCCAGTTACATAGAACCAACTTTTATGGGAGGAAAAGAACAAAGAAAAACAAATCGAGAAATTTCCATTACCAATCATATTTGTCATTAATAATCCACATCACATACAATATAATGCTTCACACCATAATATCCCTCCATGTTAATGGAATTAAATCCAGTTTGCAAGATAAAAACCCAAGATGCTGCTATTTATATTTCAACGGAATTCCTTTAACCCAGAAATAATAATCATTGGCCACAAGACTCATAAAATTGGATCCACAAATACAACAAGCTTTGCACTGGGTACAGAAATGGACGCAAAGGAGTCATGCTAAGGAATATCATTAACCGGTGGCAGATAAGGTTCTGACATATTCATTGCTAAAGTTGTGTCAATAGATGATCTTGAACTTACAAAGCCAAAATTTGGAGCACTAATGTTTCTTGACCAAGTTTCCTGTAAAGAATAGCCTGTCACACAAAGCAGCTTAAGAATTAAAAAGTACGAAGAGGAGATTTAAACAAACGCACAAAAAAAAGAAAAAAAAAAGGTTATATTTATAATTTGGCAGCATAATAAAAGGAAAATCACAAGTTCAAAACTATCAAACCTTAAATGCTACCAAATATATAGCCAAATGGAAATCAAGAATGAAAAATTTGTGAATGACCTTTTCTAGCCACAATTCAGATACTTCAATCAAGTCAAGGACCTCCTCAGGATCATACAAGTCAGATGACTCTAGAAAGATCTGCAGTCTCTCCCTGTCAGGACTTTCAAAGATTGAATTCCTTCCTGAATCAGAATGACTCATCTCTGGTAGAGGTCGAGCTTCAGAATTTTGGGATGCATGCTCCATCTCATAAGTGTCAAGTGCAGACTTGGCTAATAAGAGAGCATATGTTGTGTGGAATCGAATGTCATCAGAGTCTTGATCTTCAATCAACCACTGCAGATATCTGCATTATTGGGTTGTGTGCACACATTAGGCCATCTTTGGTATGCGAGGAGAGAATCAAACTAATAAATGCCCTTCCCCCCAACCCCCAGGAAAAAGAATAAATAAATAGTCACCGCCACAAGTACCCCCATTTTGTTTCCCACCACCCACGCTTCTAATGAAGGCACTAGAGCAAAAATCCAATGCACACCTGCCTCTCCAAGAAACATTTGAAATTGAATGTTCTATCTTTTCCTTTCACCAACCTAATCTCCCCCCCCCACAAAACCCCGGGCCCCACAAAAAAACCAAACTAAGCCTAAGCCTACTAGGTGAAATCGGCTGTATGCATCTGACGACGCCACGCATCCTTGTCAAGAGCTGTCTCCTCTGCTAGCTCCATGCATGCGAAATCTCGCTTGAATTTTTTCCTCTAACTCATCCTAGGTCTACCTCTGCCCCTCTTACTGTGTCCTACATCCATACCTTCACACTAGCTTATTTTCATGCAAGGATAAGAAGTCATTTTACCACTTTCACCGATAGCATCCTTCATTGAGGACGAAACACAAGAATAGGACTATGATCAAGAACCCAAAATTGCCTTTCCACCCTCATTTCCAAGATCATACTAAACATGGATAAAGGAGAAACGATTCCACACTATCAAAATCATATCTCAGTCATGCCAAAATTCAATCCTTTTTCTTTAATAATGCTATATCCAACCAAGCATTCCATACTAGCTTATAGTTGGCAAGCAAAAAACCTAAAATAGAGGCCTTCAGCATCAAGAGCTCTTGCATGCCCACTAATTCAAATACATCGTGTTTTAATTTTTCTCCAATATATATTTCATCTTAATTCCTACTCCATACTAACACCCAAATGTTACATAGATAGAAAGTTAGATTAAGTGAAGGGATCTCAAAAAGGTATGCAAAATACAAATGATAGTAACAATTAAGCATGAACCTGAGGCCCTAGATAGAAGATTAAAGATGAACTCAAAATGAAACATGAAAAGTAATTTTACTAGTTGAATAATGGTTCAAGCCACATAGTAAGATCAGGATGAAATTATAAATTATATAAAATTGTAATATTAATTTCAGAAACCAGAGATTCAATTTATAAATTACATTGGATGGGCCAGGCAAAGTAGATACTTACGATCAAAGACGGAGAGAGACAGAGAGACAGAAAAGCGGCTTCAAGGAGGAGCATGCACATTATCTTCTTCATGATGATGGAAAAAGAAAGAGAGAAGTCACATGTAAGACTGAAGAAACCAGTCGTTGGAGTTGAGGATTTTACAAATACTATGACATCTAATCCCTAATAGAGACCGCATGCCCATGTAAATCTGGCTTGCATGTTCCACTAAAAGCAACCATTAAAGGGTTTCCCCCCAAAAACCCAATATGTCTGCACATTCTTGAGGCATATAACCACAAAAATTTACAATATCTTTCGAATTTGAAAAGCTGATATGTAATTGCAGATCCAGGCGATAAAGAACCAAAGACGGACAGAAACATTATCGGGATATACCTTTGAAGGATTTCTACCTTTTTGGGATCAATTGCTGCAATTACTTCATCTGCAATTGCAACCACATGTAAGAAAACAGACATACAGAAACACATTCATATATAACTGGTATTTATGCAGATCCTGTAGAAACTTCAGAGTCACAGAAATTGGTGTCAAAAGTTTGTACTAAATTAAAGCAAAGCATTTACAATATTTAACACACCCCAAAGTCAAGCCTGATGACTGACGCAATAATCTCATAACTTAGAATTACATGAAGAGAGAACTGTAGAGATGAAGCCTTCCAAAAGAAGCACACGCATAAGAGAAAACTATAGATATAAAACATTCAAAAACAAAATGCATCAATACAATATGAACTATTCAAACAAAACTCAATAAAGTTAATTATTTCTACGTCCTGACAATGATATTTGTTATTTTTGACAAAATGTTCATCAAAATGAGGGGGTGCCTAGAAAGAGAATACAACATAGAAAGGAAGCACGATAGAGCAACAGTAAAAGGCCAAGCGCTATACAGTAGCAAAAAGCTAACAACACATAAATGCAATGAAAATTAACTAATACAGAAAGCATACCTGGTGAGAGCATATTGACTCTTTCATCAGATATTAAAACTTGAACAGCAAGAATCTGATCAATATCTGCAATCTAATAAGGAAAGAAGTGAAAACCAATGAGAAACACGAGGAACTAACCAGAAAACTGATAAAAATAAAATAAAAATAAAATAAAAAACTAAACTAATAAAATCTAAAGGTGTTGTTACATACCCACCCCAGATGTTGCAGCACCAAACCTTGATCAGATGACTCCTCTAAAATCCTTGCCGCCTCTATCACGGCAACATTTCTGGAAGCATCTTGCAAAGCATTTTCTCCAGTTGTACCTTTGTGACCACTTGAAGCATAGTCTCTTGCCAAAACACGCCAAATACCAAGAGCTTTAGAGCTCATCCCCTTACTAGCATACAGAAATGCAAGTGTGCGTAAATGCCCAGACTCATTCAATAATGATTCTAATTCCTCCTGCACTGTCAATAGAAGTTACATGGTTATCCATGCCATTGGAATAGTATGATTTACCAGACATACTATACTACATTTGTCCCGGGATTTCATGATTCTACTTACCAGCATCTACATTGTCATTAATAGAAAATATAAACTTAGGGTTTGTTTGGCCCAACTTTTTGACACATAAAACGCTCCTATGAGTTTAGAAGCTAAAACTAACCTGTTTAGCCCATCAAATATACATCTCCAATATTTTTGGAAGCCCAGCATGGCCCTCAAAATTTCTCATAAATACCCCTCCATAGTTTCTTTTTTCGTCATTTTCACAGCTCACAGCATTTTTCTAGTAACAGGCCAAATAGGTTCACTGACAGTTAACAGTACTTCTAACATAACAATGTCAAAAACAGTCAATGGCTTCTGTTTAACAACATTTCTCACCAAAACTCTACTATTGAAAGCTCTATAGCTAAAATTTCACAGTTAGGCCAAACAGACCCTTAATCTAACTATAAAGCTACAATACAATATTTTCAAATGCAAAGACATTGCAACGTATGAAGATCTAAAAACGGCTGTTTTTTATTGCATTCTAGAAGATCAAAGCACTCCAACTTTTACCTATGCCTAAAACTGTAGGAGGACCAAATTTTCTATCAAGTTTTATGGTATAGCGTGTTACCAGGCATACTTTTACATACTGGTTGGAGCAGCTTTTGGTATCTGATTATGCATTCTAGATGGAATACTATGTTTGTTGTGCATTTGACCTACATCACTCTCGTGATCCAGAATCAAATTGCAAGATTAGATAGGTCATGATTCATACGGAGGTCTAAGAGTGCTTTCTGATGGATTAATAATTTCAATGAATTCTCAAAGTTCAGTGTGTATCTCTGAAGAAATAAATTAATCCCAACATTAAACCTCTCTTTTATTTCTTTTTGAGAAATGAATAAATTTTATTGAAAAGCACCAAGGTAGTGCAGCCCAAAAGAACATCAACTACGTAATAGATTTATACATTCTAAACATTACACCTCATTAAAGAAAAAGCACTAAGACATTATTCACATTGAAATGGATTAGTCATTAGTGAACCAAAATCATTCAGTGACCCACTTGCAATTAGAAAGTATTGGAATGGAAATACTTTCATTCATAAAATTCGTATATACTAATCAGCGTTCATGAGTACATGTCCCTCTTCATCCAACATAGATTGGGATAACAGTCATAGACGGAAGAAACAGGTGAAGATCAGCTTGGTTGAATTTAACTGAGTTTGAATGATCTTCTCTTCTTTCTTGTATTTTTTTAAGATGAAGAAAAAACTGTTAAGAATCTGCCATAGGGGTCATTACCCAAATCATCAAAGAACTCTTACACTTCGAAAGAAAAGCAAACAACATACTACCCCACTAACTCCCCTTCTAACAAAACTTCCATGTTTAATATAGAGATAAAAACAGGACAGATCTCAATTCTGTCGAAGTAACTTCCTATTTGTTTTGACAAAGCAGAGATCTGTCCATCATCATGATGGCATTCTGGTCACTTACAAATGCCATATAGTACACAAATAAAACTGAAATTGATGGATAAAAAGAAAAGTTATATCAAGTGAGTCAAAAATAAGATGAAGCATACCACTACACAAAAGTTTTCAGAAGATGCAAGTCTTTCCATTTCATCTACACGATTGAGTGCTCTATACAGATACATCAAAAGAGTATCAACCCCCTCCCTCACAGATGGAGCCAAACTTTTATCACGAGAAGCTTCTAAATACCTGCAGAGCAGGGATATAACTTAAAATTCAAGAGTTGATGCAAACATTTAGCAAGGATAGTAGAGAACAGGCAGACAAACAAGCAACTTAGTAACTGCTTATATATGATTATCAAACCTGATCATGCTTTTGATCGCAGACTCCATCAAATCGGCTCTGCTTGGTCGATTTAAAATAAACTCATCATCTACTGCAGTCTCCACGCCTGCCCTCTTAAGAAAAATAGCTCTTTCAATAGCCCTTAATCCATCATCCACAACATTTTCGAGAGGTGCTGGAGGAGGATGCAATCCCCAATATCGATTCCTTGGAACCTGAATGCATATGATCCTTTAACTTTTCCTTTTAATACAAGAGAAATAAATCGATACTCATTAGGAGACTGAGAAAATAAACATACTAAGCTTACAAAAACAAGCTGCATATATATAGACACAAACAAGCACATAAAATAATCATTTGCTCATTGGACTCTGATTATTCATTTTACACCCTTTGTAAGGCCGATACTAATCTTTGGCTAACATATTCCTGGCAATTTTTCTTCAAGTCCTTTCCTAATATCCAATTGCCTTTTACACCTCTTTTGCATTTTATTCTGGATTTAGTAATCTGAAAAGCCAAGATTCTCTACAAACACGAAAAGCAACCAGGTATGCTAGACTACAGTTAAGTATTGAGTTCTCAAACTGTTTCTGGGTTGTAAATCAATTTCTGTAAAAGCGCTGTTTGAAGTTATATAGGCCTTCTTTTGGGAGCGAGATTCAACTCCAACCATACCAGAGAAAGTTAAACCTCAATCAGTATTTAAAGCGAAGGTTCATTATCAGTAACATTACATACATATCATATCTATAATTGTTTTTCATTTACTGATTCTGCATACCCTGCAAAGGCATTTCAATCATATACAGACTTTTAACTTTAGTTGATTATTATGTCACTTCTTCACAATATAAGAATAATTTTATAAAGTGTGGAACTTCATGATATGCAAATTGAACCTCCAAAAAAATCAATAAGCTTAATGTCCATAGCCCATCAAAAGAAGTACTCAAAGTCCAAAATCACATCCTCATGGATACAGCATTCTTCTGAAGCAATATCAGAAGTTTGCTTTTGACCAATATATGGATAAAAATAAATCACACAAGTGCACCAAGTACACTTGACAGGCGTATAACTGCATACCAGCAGTGACCAACGATTTGGGTCCCGCATGATAAATGGGAAAACTTCAGAAGGCTGCATAGTTTCTGAAAGCAAGAAGTGATGTACGGCCTCCTCAAAATGCAAGTCAAACAGCAAGAGAAATCCCACTTGAGCATGGACAAAGGACAGGATTTCCTTGGACATTTCTCCTTCCCTTTCAAGCTCTTCCACCAACATGATAGCTTCCTTAAAGCTCTTCCTTCGCAACAGATCCTTAATTTGCTCCTCTAAAGGTACTTTGCGGTAGCAGATGACCTGGTATTAGAGACAACAAAGTCTTTAAGTCTACATAATGCAGAAAAAATGCATATGAATCTCCTGTTAGTGTGACCGGAAATTTATTAGGTTGTTTTTCTTTTGTCTTTGAGAATATAGCTATGCCACAATTTAAGTACATGCGAGATCTAGAAATTTCCTTTTCGTAGTTGTAGAAGCAGTTTTTTTGTGGATAGAATGGGAAAAAATGCATCCACTTTCAGTTGAATTCCGCGTTTATGGTGGAAAAGTTAAGTCAAGGAAACATCTCATTAGTCAGTTAGGAAAAGCTTTTTGATAAGTAAATAGTTTGATATAAAGGTAGCGCCAAATGGAAGCACAGTCCCATATACAAGACAGCATGTACAACTTGGCTAAAAGGGCCATATCCAGAGGAACAAAAGAAACTAGCCTAACCCTGTAAGATCAACAATCCAAGAAAACCAGAAAGTAAACAGAACACAAAGTGAAAGAATCTCAATGACTAACAATAACTCTCTTTCCACTGCAAGAAAACTTTTCTTTCTCCTCGTTGTCCTTGTCTTTGATCAAACACTTGAATCTATTGGGTCCTCGCTCTTGTTTCTATTGAGGCATCTTCTTCGTTTCTTCTTGTTCTCGTTATAACTTAGTTCTTGCCAACTTCTCACAACCCATTAGCAACTCTTTCGCTTTATCGGCATCGGGGCCAATCAATGCCTATGATCTTGTCGGCGTCTTCCTCCATTTCATGACTCACAGAACATTCAGCCCCTCTATTATTAGAACCAAGGGCAATCAAAGCCCCTAAAACAGGATCAATTACAGAAAGAGGCTGAGGTACAGGGGTGATTGCAATTGGCCCTGCTAGACCCCTTAATTTCCAAAAAATGACGTCTTTGAAAGAATCGTTACAATCCATCCATGAGTTGTTGCATGACTCTTATAAGAGAAGCAAAAGGGTTGCCCATTAAGACTGGATATGTTAAAAAGGTATTCTATTTACAGGTTGATTCCCTAAACAATAACTATGTGAGCAATGCATTTAAAACAAGCATCACTAGAAAAATTAAGTTAAGGTCTATTTTTCCAAGTTCTGACCATAATAAAACAATCTAAACAAACTTGTTTCATCCTATATAATATTGATCACAAGCAATCGTTACATGCTACTACATCCTCTCTATAGTCAGTTGGGCTCCCTGCCACTACAGAATCACGATAAAATGCATATCAAGGCTTTGCAAGGCTTTGCATGACATAATGCAGCATATGCATGCAAGAAGAAAGACGAAATTCTAACATAACAAGGAGCTTCCTTCACAGTCAGTTTCATTGTTTTTGAACTGAAAATTACGAGTAGTTTTCCTTTTATGATACTTTCCCTCAGGATTTCTTATATTTCAGGTGATTCCAGGGTACCGTTCCATACCCTGAAACTCAAAATTTCTCCTCCTATTCTAAACTCTAGAACCTCTTTCTAACCATTAGTCATCCTTAAACCTAACTTAAAGTATATTCATAATGCCTCCTCCAGTCAGTAGAAGCTGTATGTATAGCCATTACAGAAACTGTTAGTCATAATGACTCTTTATATAGTTGGATGCCAAACACAAGTAGTAACCATAATCTGAATATTCCCCAAGTGCAACTCACTAGTTAGTAATGTATCGTCATTGCTATTGACGAGATTATACCGTTAGAAAGTTTGTGACGAGATGTAGGGAAGAAAAGAAAAAGGAAACAGAAAAAAAGAAAAGGCAACTCGTTACTTCACCCACTGGCCTCTCTGACCATACTACAAAATCAAAGGAATTGCTTGACTTGTTGATAGGCCAATAGCTTCAGCAATCTTTGTCCCTCATGGTTGCACCAATATCATATTAATCTGAATACTTGCCTGTGTTTAGTCTCTCTTCACTAGGCAACATTTCTAATTAAACACACACTAAAAAATTTCTATTAGCAAGCTGCTTTAGACAATATTCACAGGATAAAGTTTTTCATGATCAGCATATTCTGCAAACCACTCAAAAATGGAACATATACTTAACTAAAAGTGGCTTATATGTATTAATTACGAACTAAAAGGGCACTTAAAACATACAACATATGGAAAGAAAAGAAAGAGAAAATATGTCTCCCCAGTATGCATGCTTAACTAAGAATTATAGAAGATATTTCACACACAGTTAATGTTTCAGATATTTAACTACATTCAAGACTTCACAGTAAGCCATACGTGATATCCACTAGAACTGCGGTGAGATTCCTCTTCAAATTAACAAATTTAAAAGTTATCACAGAAGACATTAATGAGACACAAGTAAATTGCATGGCGTGTTGCTACCAAGTCCAATAATTTACCAAGAGTGCAATTCAGAAAGCATCTCGAACCAAAACGATAACTTCGTAACTACAATAAGTAACTTGCTATTTGCCAAGTTAACTCCAGCCGTGCGAACAAATATAAGTTAATATTAGGATAGAAATACACAATTCAGTCTTTAAGCAATATCACCAAACCCCATAAGTAAATATAGATCATCCAAAACCAAAGCACATTTTAGATATACTAGAATTTATCTATCCAGCTAAGATAACTAAAATCAAATGCTATTAAATCAGGAATTTACTAGTCAAAGCCAATACCTTTGTACCAGTCGCTACAGCAACAAGATCTCCAGATGCATCCTCCTCATCCGCCATGAGACACGGGCCGATTCCCCCATCTACACCCAATTTAACCACCTGCACACAAATCCCAGACTTCTTATGATAAACTTCCACCTTCCCATCCCTCACCACCACCACATACAACCCAACCTCCCCCACCTCATGCGGGACACCTTTAAATACCAAACTCCCTCCCACAGGCTGCCCCTCAGTATCCACAATAACCCCGACATTGTCCACCACCAACAACACCTTCCCTTCCTTCCTCAACAACTTCATCCTCGGCACACTACTTCCCTCCGGCATCGCGAATATCAACCCACATTGCCCGTTTACACACGAATACAAATAATACCCACTCTTACTCCCAACAATTATCGAATCATCAACCCAAACCACAGTCATTATACCACCAACAACCCCTTCCAAACCCCCTTGAATTTCCCTCAAAATTACCAAATCACCCCTCGAATTCACCTCCACTATCACCAATTTCCTCCCCGCCGCCACCACAAAAACGCAACTATTCCGATCCTCATCTCCCCTACCACTCAATTCGTTGATTTTTTTCACTCCGTTTGACTTGTGTAAAAACAGGTCAACGCCGCCACTATAATTTTGACTTTTGAATCCCTTCGCGATAGCGTTGACTCCCCCCTTGATAAACCCTAGCTTTTTTACGGGCTCGCGAAAGTGCGAATCTACTAAAAAGAGAGAATTACCGGAGAGGATTAGGATTTTACGGAGAGGGGCAATGAAGTTGATGGAAATTACAGGTGTGCCACTGTTGATTGTGAGGGTTTTGAAGAGGATTAAAGCGTTGGTGTTAGGGTTTGTGGTGAGCAAACTAAGGGTGCCGGAAAGGGTACCGATGTAAATAAGTGGAGATTGGGGGTCGGAAAGTGAGGAGATAACAAGGGATCGGATCGGACTGTTGGGGTAACTGTAAAGGAGAGGTAAGTGTGGATCGAGTACGGGCCGGGTTTTGGGTTCGGGCTCGGGTTTGGGCTTGGCCATGGAGCATTGAGGTTAACGAAGAAGAAAAGTTAGTTAGAGTGAGAGGAAAGGAAAGGAAAGGAAAAGTTGATCGAATGAAAATTTTTAATTACTCTCGCATATTTTTAAATATATTTTTAACATAGATATGAAAGGGTATTTAAGTGATTTTTTATTTAAAATTATTATATTTTTTTTATTTTGCTCCATTCCAAACAAAAAATTATTTTCTTTCCCTTCTCTTCTTTTTTTTTTTTTTTTGCATTCTAAATGAAACAACCTCCTTTCTTTCAATTCTTTTATAATTCTCGTCTGTGTTTGGATTCGAGAGGCAAAGAGAAGGAAACTAAGATAGAAGAAAAAATCATAAAGGGAAGAAATGGAAAAGAAAAGAATAATTCTCATTTGGATAGTGAAAAACGAATAAAAAACAAATTAAGAGATATTATAGTTTTCTTGGATTCGCAAGACGAAGGAAAGGAATTAAGATAAAAGAAAAAATTATAAAAGAATGAAAATAATTTTTCTCATTTGGATAATAAAAAATGAATAAGAAAAAAAAGTAAGAGATATTATAATTTTCATTTGAATTAGAAAAGGAAAAAAAAAAGAATTTTGTAATATAATTGATAAGTCCTTGCCAAGCTTTGTCATATTCTAGTCATGAAGAAATTTATCTCTTGTAGTCGAGTGCATTTTTATATAAACCACAATCATGGTTTCGATTTTTTTTATAGCCATTCCAACTATTTAAATATAATCATCATTTTCTTCAAGTTGTACATTTTGACTTATTGCGCTTTTGGAAAGTTTTCTACATGACCAGAAAAATATTCGAAGGCAATTAATTACTAGGAGGCAAGAAAATTAAATATGAATTGATAGTGAATTATTTGAAAGTTTAGATTCAATTTACCACATAAGAGCAAATCTTCTAGTCATATATGTATACATTTCCATTTTATCTTCTCTTACGTGCGTACATTTTCTTTTTAGACAGTAATTAAACATATAAAGTTAAAAGGAAAAAAAAATTACGTTTACGATATAGACTCTTTCTTTTCAAATTGAATGTCTAGGAAGGGGAGATTCTAAAGTAAGCTTAGAGGTTAAGTTTGATATAGTTAGTAGGAAGCATATAACAATTTATAGTACTTAAGTAGTGGTGTTTTTGGCTCTGCGTTTGTTGGGACTTCAAGTTATGTTTGAAATTCGTATTTTTTGTATAGGTTAAAAATAAATTAAAACCCATGCTTCAAACTTGGGTACGCTAATTTTTAACATGAGTATTCTTAATGTGATTCTTAAAATGTGAATTTGTCAAATATAGGGCCAAAGGGTCCTTAAAAGATAAAAGAATTCATATTTGTTTCAATGATCTAAAGGAGCATAACAAGTTAATTTGGGGCAAAATGTATACAAATAGATATAGCACTAAAAGTAGTTTCATTTCCAACTTGAATAGTATAGTGCATAATAATCAAGCATAAAACTAGTTTCATTGATCCTTTTCCATTTCCATTAGAGAACTAAAGTAATAGAGGTTAATTAATTTTGTTAGCATTGTTCATACAATTAATATTATAGTATGAAATTAGTAAAATAACAGTATTTTAATTTCTTTTTAGCTACGCAAAAATATAACTACAGGATGGTTATTCATATGAGAATTAGGGTAATCATTGTGAGAGAATTGGAACGAACCAACTAACAATTTGAAGGAAATAATAATTAATTAACTAACAACTAATTAATCAAGTTGACTAATGAAAATAAATTACATAGGCAAGAGAAACTAGAGAAAATTTTATGAGAAGACAATAATTTAGGATGATATTTTATCAAGTATACGCGTGATCAACCAAAAATTAACAATTAATGCAAAAACACAAGGAAGTAGATCAAATCAAATTCAAGCATTATCCAACAAATTTCCCTCACATGACTAGCACCCCAAATCTAGGGTGCAAGGTATCATATTCAATACAAAATCAAGTAAGTGAGTGAAACTAGAGTTGGGGGAAGAAAAAATCAATTGATTTTTGAAAATTTGATTGTTGGGGCTTGATCTCTTGCGAGGACTTTAGCTCTCTCTTACATCTTGCTCTCCTTGGTCTTTTCCAAAACACTTTTTTTGCTCAGTAATTGAGAATTTCATTAAAATGAACAAGTAATTAGAATCGCAAACCACTGATCAAAAATATATACGACGCCAAGACCCTCTATTTATAATTTAAAAAGTTCGCCTGCATCAATCGATCAACAGTCACAGATGATCAATCGCCAATCAATTGATAGAGAGAAGAGACGTGCATTTGAAATTTATAATATCTAGATAGATAAGTTACAAGATAGTTCAAGCCTTATCTCTTAAAAGAAATTTGTTTCACATTGATGGTTAATATCACAAAACTGACACTCTACCTAATCAAAGTAGTTGCTTATAACAACCTACTAATTTTAGATGATTCAAAATGAAAATGTAAAAAGATCAGAAAAGCTAAGTTTAAGGAGATGAATTATTTGGCTCAGTAACTTTTAATCTCTTATTGCAGTTCAGGTAAGAAATTCATTGCAACAGAAACTGACACCAAAGAATCAATAAGAACCTGCAAATAATGAACTAAACAAGAACAGTAAGAGTTATAAAAGAAATTTTAAAGATGAATAGAATTCCCAGATTGCCAAATCATGCTACTATCTACACCTATATAATAGTTAGTACGAACCAATCAAGAACTGGAAATCCTATTCGCGTCTTGAAGTCAAGTTGCATGTCTTGTTCAGTCGTTCTACTTGCTGAGAAGGTTTAGGAAAGCCGAGGTTCTGTGACTTTGACACCATGCTAACCATGCTTGGAGTATCATAGCCGATGGCGCCGCTGGCACTAGTGCTTCCACCTTCTTTAAGCAGTGTGGAATGAGTCATGGTGTCACCCCTAGTTGTAGCTCGTTGCCAAGAATGCGAACTTAACCCTGAGAGCACATAAGCTCGTCCTGTATGTTCATATAGCTCCCGATTTGCCATCCTCTCTCTGATTTCTGACAATTCAGCTTCAAGCCAGTCGCAAAGAGCATCACCTGCTTGAGCGGATGCTGACGATAGAAGTGTTGATCTCCTGCTAGTTAGCACAGCTTGTGCGCCCTCTAGATTTCCATTTTCAGCCATTTCCTGGGCCTCAGCAATAGCTTCCGCCACCCAGAGGCGATTCCTCTGCCGGTCAACCTCTAGGCTCACTATCATATCCGAAGGAGATAGAACCTTTGGTCGACAAATCTCAATTCTGTCGCCTTCAACATGTACTATCTGTTTTGACACAGTATCTTTGTAGGAACACACAATGTCCAAAAGCGGAGTCTTTCCCAGCCTTTCCTCACCTTCAGTAGCAGAAAATGAGGGAACCGATAAGTAGATGAGGAATTCTTTTTCCTCATCTGCATATAAATCTCCAACATTTACTGAACCTACACAACCTTGTTCAGAAATTTCACTTCTATACCGTCCTGAAAGAATGGATCCCATTTCTACCCCAAGTGAAGCTGACCTTACAGTGATCTTTAGTTCCTGGGCCACCACACTGAGAAGACCGCCAATACACCTTGCAAAAGCATCTTGCACCATGCCAACTGACTCAATGAATGAAAAGGTGCCACCAGATGTATCAGATATAGCATGCATTGCAGAAGAATCGTGATCTGAACCAAATCCAAATGTGTGTACCGGAAAAGTTAAGTACTGGTCCTCATCTTGTACTTCTCTGTTCCCGGGACAGATAGAAACAGGCAAGAAGTTCAATAATGGGGAAGTCTGGTCATGTGAACTCTGGCGCTGGTCGGTGCTATTGATATTATAGTTGTCCTTTCCATCAGATAAGAGGATGATACTTGCAACTGGGTTTAGTTCGCGTCTTTCTTCAAGAACCTGAGCACCTTTCTTGAGACCTGCCACAATGTCAGTCCCACCATTCGACGAAAGGGAACTGATTGCTCTTTTTGCATCTTCACGGCCTCTGTCAGTCATCCTGCGCAAAGGGAAGATTCTTTGAGCACCTGATGAGAAAGAAACTATTGCCAGTCGGTCAGAAGAGCCCAAGTTATCCACAACAAAACGAACAGCACGCTTGAGGAGAGCCAACTTTGAGCCAGCCATGCTGCCACTAACATCTAGAACTGTGACAAGGTCAATAGGTGCGCGCTCCAGATGACGAGTATCATTTAAGAGAGGCGGTGCCTGTACACCAACAAGAACTGCAAATGTAGAAACAGTGTCTAAAGCAACGACAGCAGGAAATTCTGGAAAAGCCTTAATGGTAACGTTCTGTGAAACAACAGAAGTCGATGTGCCAAAATCTGTAGAGGCAGCAGGCAAGGGCTCATCATCAGAGAAATGAAGGGGCTCATGGTGGGGCGGTGATGGTAGCAGGAGAGGACCAGAGTAATGAGCAGGGTAATCCTCAGGAGACACTCTAGCCCGACCACCATGGTTACGGTTATCAACATTAGAGCCTGGAAATTGGAAAGGTATCTCTTTCCATGTAGAGCGGCAGATGGGACAAAGGTAATTTCCATGCTTGACACTGTTGGCAATGCAGCTAAAGTGGAAGGAGTGCGAGCATTCAGCAGTAAAGATGGCCTGGCCCTGCCCACTTCTTACATACCCCAAGCAAATTGCGCACGTCTTCTGCAGCCACAAGAATAACTTTTAGCAAGGGTAAAAGACAGCAGTTTTCTTCCACTTACAAAATTTGTATCAATAATTGTAAGGAGGACATTCGGAAGAGCACAGATGGAACCAACAACATATAGAAAGTGAACGTTTAACTCTAAATAAAAGAGAAAAAAAGAAAGCTGTTTGGTTACTCATGGTGCATATAGATAAAAAAATGTGAAACTTGCTAGCCTGCACTTGGAATGTGCACAACATCACAAATTCAAACTAAACTTTCGCTCGATCATACAGAAGAACTTCACATCTGATGTTCATAATTTAGACCAGAGTTAATTTCTGAACAAGTATTTCAAGTTAATGTTTTGACGTGGTATAATATACGAAATTTAAACCACAATCCATTTTCTTTTTCGTCAAATATTTTCTAAGAACATCTAGCATCCTATAAAAGGTAAGAAACTTCTTCATTAAGCATGTAAATAGCATTTAATTAACTTAAAAACGCGAACATAGGATATGGTTGAGTAGGGGAAGAAAGTGAAATCTTTAATGGTATTTCAAGCTACATATTAGTAGCTGATTTTTGACCAAACGCACATTGAATGCAATTTGATTTTGGACTTGTAAAGCCCTTTAATGCAAAAGCTGTATACCATCTTGCCTCTATAGTAAGTCAATGATTTAAGCATTACATGAACAATAACTACTACCCAAGAATTTTGTTCTTAGCCTAACCACAAAATCACCATATTAACTCCATATACCAATTTCAGGAATGCTGACAAAATGTTTACATGGACTGTCACGTTACCTAAACACTACCCTCATCCTTTATCCCGTGTTTTAGTCTATATTTTTTACTTATTGTATCAAATGATCACAAGCCACTAAATAAAACTTAACCCAAATTAGTCAATGTTGACATTTCACAATAATATGTATAATTGGTACAAGTCTAGCTTACACAGCTGTCACAATTAACCAAAATGTAGTAAATGCTTGAAATGACATAACTCACGGGCAATTCTTCAGGCTATCGAACTATTCGCACAGAGAATCTCTATAATTTTATTGAAATTACGCGTCTATCTAAAAATTACAGGTTTTAAATTGTGAAAACAATTATTGCTATTTACTCAAAAATTACATGTTTTAAATCGCGAAAATAACTTTTTACAAATCCCACGCTGCACATAGAAACTTTTCAATTAAAAAAAGCATTGACCATTAAACGTTTATTAAAAAGTCAACATAAAGCGCCTGCACGAAAATTAAAGAAGATACATCAAGGTGACTTTCACGTTTCAAAACAAAGCCACCAAGAATTGAAATGACTATACTATCCTTACTATATATCTGCAAAAGCATGTGCTAAATCGTAATTAACAGAAACAGAGGAGGGCATAATGGGAATTAAATGTTACGGTTTCAGTTTCGGAAAGCGATAAACTTTTGGCTGTTCCCTCCTGTCAGAGTTGAAGACGGTGACGTCATCATCTCCCCGCAACTAACGGACCGCGACGGACGGCGAAATTCAGTTAAAACCACCACCACCGCGGTGGCCGGAAGATTCATCAAAAAGTTTTGAAAAACAATGAGAGTAACGAGAAAAAAAAGGCGGAAACAGACCTTGTAGGAGGAGCTGAAACTGCGAGAAAAGCGGGTCGAGAACGACAAAGACGAGCGCGAGGAGGGGGAGCCGCTGGTTTTACCGACGGCTGCGACGGCGGAGGAGGCAGCGGAGGAAGGGGACAGTGGGCTTTGGTCGTTATTAGAAGTCGAACCCGACCCTTTAAACGACAGCGTTTTCTTCAACTTGCTCCATGCACCCGACATTTTCGTTCTTCTTCTTCTTCCCTCTTTTCTATACGTAATGCGTGTTAGTGTGTGTGAGTGTGCATATGTGTGTGTGTGTGTGTGTGAAGAGAGGGAATGTAAACGTAATTACTGGATCTTATTGTTAAGTTTTTTTTATGCTTATCTGTTTTTTGAGGAAGGTTAAAATGAAATCTACCAGATTTATTGTTGATTTGGTAAAATGGTTGAGAGAGTCAAACTTTTTTTTTTTTTTTCTCTCTTTTTTTTGTTTGTTGTTTTTAATGTGAAATGGAAAAGGTTAGGATTTTTGGTTAGTTTGAAATAGTGATTCTGTTATAGAGAGATGAGCCTAACACAACCCCACTGGAAACGGATCACTTCCCGCACGGAGGTTTGGGCCTAACCTAGTTTTGTCTTTTTCTAATTCTATTTAGATAAAATAGAAAATAAATCAAAAACTTAACAAAAGAATAAAAGAATAACCACTATACATTTGCTCTAGTGATATGGTTCTCATTTATAGTTTATTTGGATTATAAATTTTGAAGAAAAAGAAAGGATAGGGACGAAATAGGATGAATAGCTCTAAACTTTTTGTAGTTCGCCGAGGATGCACTCGACCCCCCTAAGGTCTCAAAACCTCCGTCAGACTTCCCTGTAGTCTACCATCTGGTGTGTACAACCCCCCTCCGTCTAATATTCCATCACTTTTAACTTAATGTGTAATACACGCACATGCATTGTAGCTTGGATTAGTTTTCAACCATTTTGGAAATAAAATAAATGTGTTGATTGACCAAAATACCCTTTTCACCAAAAAAAATAAAATTAAAAATTAAAACCCAGTGTCATTTTGCCCAACCCCCCCCCTCCTTCCCCAAACCCCCACCCCTACCCCCGTCAGCCCCCTGCCCCTCCCCACATACCCCATCAATCCCCCACATCCCTACCCCTTACCCCTCACCCCTCACCCCTCACCCTGTATGTATAATGAAAACTTGGTCATATATGTCATGAACTGCTTAGAAAAAAAAAACCTCGTAAGTTCAACCTTGGAAGGTGACAGTAGGAATGAAACATTGCTAGCACATATATTAAGCATTCATTGACCAAATTAACCCGATCAAAGCTCACGCTCCGACCGTTGGATCGTCAATCCATCAATGGTGAAACAATCCCTATCTTCTAACGACCAGCCTTGTGCTCTCCAATTATCACACCGACAAGAATCCATCGTTTCGCCGCCACTCATAGCTCTGCGATGTTATTTCCACCGCCGGCGTCATTATAAGCATCGGTAGGTGATGCTTCAGCCTCAATCATTTTCATCTCTTCACGACGCCGTCAATGGTGGTCTTCAATCGCTATTTGGTGGTTGTATATATATATATATTATACATACATATACATACATATTTATTTCATTTTCTTTTGGTATGTGAGATTCTTTTTTAGCTAATTAAAAATAAGGGCATAATAGTCTTTTATCATATTCCGCAACAAACTTTGACAAAAACTTGGGGTGGGGATATGTATGCACCGAATGGGAGACCACATGAGAGTTTTGAGACCTTAGGAAGGTCGTGTGCACTTTCAGTGAACCACAGGAGAATCTGGAGCTATTCACCCCAAAGGAATAAGTAATCCCTCCCTCATTTGGATTGCAATTTTGAATGAGGAAAATGTTATGGAGGGTTTCCAAAATCCCTCATTTTTCATTATTGAGAAGGATTTTACAATCATTTCAATTGGGAGTTTTTTGGATGGAAATGAAAGTTGTAAAAAGTCTTTCTTACCCTTACTTATCTCTTGGCTATAAAAATAAAAAGAGTACTTGAGTAATTTTTCATTTAAAATTATCCTATCCTTTCCTTTCCTTCTTCAATCCAAGCAAAAAAGCATAAAATCCTATGATTTCCTTTTTCTTGTTATTTTTTCGCAATCCAAACAAGTAATTCTCTTTCCTTTACTTTCCTTTATTTATTTTTTCCTGCATTTTACTTTGCTTTCCTTTCTCTTGTGCAATCCAAAGAGGGGGTAGTGTATGAAAAGTCTCGAGATTGACCAAATCTCGGTAAGTATAACATTATTTGTATGTGATATAATATTGACTTAGGCCTCTTTTTAAATCAAAGAATAATAATAATATTTAAAGAATACTTATACTCAAGTTAAAAACTTTAAAAGAAATAGATAATTCTCAAGTTTAATTACTTTAATTTGTAAAACACAAAAGTACAGTCATAAAAACTAGTGTTTGTCTACTTAAAAAAGTGATTTCAATTCTTCAAGCAAACGATTACCTCAATGTTTCCAAAGTGCTGCTCGTTAGCCAACTCATCTCCTCCTTACGCATAGAAAAAGTTGGTTGTTGCTTATTTGGGTCCCAAACTTCAAATATAAATTATTTTGAAAGTTAGAGTGATAATTCTTTTAAGTGCCTTCTTAAAAATTTGGAAGCTTATTCCTGATTTCAATACAATACAAATATTATAATTTGTTTATTCTTTTCTCGAAACAAGTATTAAAAACCACCAAACAAGTGAAGTTCGAGTACGATGTGTACTAGTGGTAGATGCGAATAGAACAATTAGGTATAGATGAACGTAAAAATAAAATTATTAATACAAAATTTTATACCCAAGTATAATTATGAGTAATGCAAAAACAAAAAGAAGAATTCAACAAATTTAAATTCAAAATGTTGAGAATGAAGATATCGGAGAGAATTTGTTGTTTGTGGCAAATAAAATGGTTTAAGGTATTTATGGATTTTTTCTCATACAATGAAAACATTAGGTTATAACCCAATACGCTACTTCAAAGGCTCAATTTAAAGATGACCAAATCTACTACTGCTACTACTGATGCTTTTAATGTTGTATCTTCCAAAACCAAGTTATATTTCACTTTTCCAAAATATCGTCACTAACAAATCATTTATGGCTGCTAGCAGGGTGTATTGGTCATTTACTTATCAAATTTCACTATTGAGGTGTCAAAAAAGGGCAAAAAACTTGTCAACATAAGCCGAGTCACTTCAATTTGGTCCAGTGCTTCACGAAAGCTAAGACCTGCCCAAGTCATTAACCGCAATTGGAGCGGCTCAACTTGAGCCAGCTTGGGCAGTTTAGTGAGTAACACTCTACTCATTTGATATGTTGGGAAAACTTTTTAAAAAGTTTAACTGATCGGTCAGTCAAATTTTTTTACTTATAATTACTAATTTTCATATGTGTTTGACCCTAATATTTTGTGTGTAAAAAGCCTAACGGATCGGTCTGTCAGACTTTTTAAAGAGTTTCCCGACATATTGGGATTGTTATTTAAAAAAATATATTTTTATGACGAGGAACTCACCATACACAGAACCTCGACACATATTCAAGTCAATTCAAAAGTCAAACAATATTTGTGATGAAAGGGTTTTTGTTGTTATAGTTAGGGGTTAGAAACAAAAATTCTTACTAATCCTATTAGATTAGATTTAGATACATTTCACTGCAACTACATTTTGTTTTTTGTCTGCAAAAATTGAGTTTTTTTTCTACTAATTCAAAAAATATTGTAAAAAAAAAAAAACAAAATTCACCCCCTCCCAACATTAGACTTCTAACTCCACTTCTAATTGTGTGGTGCAATATAAATTCCATGGTCAAGTGTAGGCATTACGCACAATTGAGTGCTTATATTTAATGGCTAGTGGATATTTCTCGTAGATAAAAGATTTTCCGGTTAGAGTATAGGAGCTATATTATTACAAAATTTAATATCATGGATAAATGGATAATGCTAATGGAGCAATGCTCAATTGCTAAAGTACTTGTATTACTTTAAAGATTCACTTGAAGTTTTTCTCATTGTAGGTTATTTCAACGAATCATTCTTTATACAAGACTTCGGCAAATAACAAAGGCATAATAATTAGGGCCAAGGGGAAATGTAGTCACTACTAACTCTATAATTTTTTTTAAAAATATATATGAATGACTTTTAGCCTAAAAAATTAATTAATCCCTACCATTCAACTAATTTAAGTCTTCAAGATCAAGTGGGGATTCACATTGGGTAGCTCCCACTGGTCCACTAAGTCAGATCTTCAAAATCTTTTAACTTGAATAGGGCTACAAACTTTTTTGTTAAAAGTGTATATAATATTCGTAAAAATATTTACATAATTACAATAGAATCACCAGTAAGTACGGTTATCGATGTTTCAGACTCTACAAATTGTTTGGTTCAAAAGGGCATAAATTCACTTTCCTAACTTTGTACATTTTTGTTCGAACATCAAAAATAATGTTTGACACAGAATATGCTTCTCGGACAAAACTTTATTGCTGTGAATGCGTCTATCCTGCTCCTTCCAAATGTGGAAAACAATGTCCCAAAAAAACATTTCATGATGATCGCTTGGGCCATTTAACTTTAAAACTTTTTTTAATGGCCCAAATGTTAGTCCCGTTTGGGCCAGATAATTCTTTCAACAACATAGTCCCATTTGGGCCATTAACTTAAAACTTTTTTTTTCTTGTTTCTTCTTCTCTTATTTTTATTAATTCTATTTTGGGGAGAGAGTAAGACGAAAATAAGTTATCAAAAATTACTTCCATCCCTGCATGTGATCTCGCTTAAGATCTTAATTTTCTCTCATTCCCCCTCCATGCCTATATGAAGTTCTACTTGAAACTTTCGAAGTGAGATTCTTTCTTGTATTTATTTTCTTCACTTTCTTGAAATTTTTACAAATTAACTTAATAGAATTTTTAATCTCGTTATTTATCACATAGTGATATCTCACTGAAATTGATAAAATTATGTTTTATTTAAAAAAAAATCAATTCTGAATAAAATTTAAATAGAAACTTTAATTTTAGGACAATGGAGTTCAAATGATCAACAATAAATAAATAAATAAATTACATATTAAGTGAAGAAATGAATATCCCATTTGGAATATAAATAATACATATTTGTACCATCTAATGAAGAAAAGAAAAAAAAAATCATAATATACATATATAGTCCTACTAATGAGAATTTCTAAATCCGCTTCTGAAGGCGCGAATGAGGTAATCATTAACAATAAAAATAAAGAAAAAACATTACTTGATTAATAATTCTTTTCATAGGATATAAGAAATCTATCAATGAAATCTATCATAATAATTGCAATTCTCATGTCGAAGGCTTGAGCAATGAAAAGGGAAAAGAAAAAAGAAGGAACTATTACAATATTCCACAAATAAATCATCCACAAACATCCAACACAAGTACCAAAAAAGAACAAAAAAAAAAAATTCTCTATGAGTACAACCTTAAACATTCATTGAATTATCTGGTTTATAATGGGGTGGAGGTGAAGAAGAGCTATGAAAACTGGGACCATCAATGGCTCCTTTTGGTGGAGTTGGCATACCAAAAACCTGAGGATTGGTTCGCACGTCTTGTCGACCTTTGTATCTTCCAAAGAAGTAACACCCAAAACCAAGCAGTATTGAGAATAGGATGAATGGGAGAGATACAACCACAACCATACCCATCTTATCTTGTCTCTCCTTAATCTTCTCAAAATGTGTTCCTAATTTCTAGTATAGAGTGTGTGTATGTGTGTTACAGAGAGAGGGAGTGTGTGTGTGTGTGTGTTGTGATGCAATTGCAGGTGAAGGGTGCATGCAATTTGGCTCGACTATATAGTAAGCTTCAGGTTGTGTAATAAAGTAGAGACAAGTGATGGGTGCTAACGGTAGGCTTAACGTTCAAGTTTTGGTAACGGATACTTTTTTTGTGGGACAAATCGTATTAGGACAGAGTGGTAATGTACGAGGAAACACAAGAACGTGACCGAAAGAGCGTCAACTATTACAAGCTTCGGATTGAAGATGTCGGATTTTGTTAAAAAAACGTTCGACACACAGTGTGAGGTATGATGTACACGTCACAAATAATTATGGAGTGCACGGTACATTTTTAAGAGCAACCTTGAAGATGCCTTATACCTTCTTCATGAGTCTCAGTGCGGGAAATTTGCGTAAGTGATTTTTATTGTTTTTATAAAATTTTAAATTTATTTTTATTGTTCAAAATTAATTAATTTAGTCTCTATTATTTTAAAAAAATATATTAAATTCATTCTTATTATTCAAAATTCGTCAATTTAGTCTCTAATATTTTTCAAAATTTTTTATTTTAATCCCTACTTAAATTGACTAAATTGATTTTTTTTTTGTACAACAATAGAGAGAAAATTGAAATTTTAAACAATAGATACGATATTTGAAATTTTTTAAAAATAATAGAGGCAATATTTGATTTTTTTTTATAAATAATAAAGATTAAATTGACTAATTTTAAATAATAAAAATAAATTTAAATTTTTTTAAAAAATAATGGAGACTATTTGTATAATTTTCCAATTTCGGTACCAACCATCTAAGAAGTATAATAAATATATCACGATGGTTAATTGAACCAAAGGCCTAGTCTTCAAAATGATGATGATAGCAACAACATTTATCTACCCAACAACCTTTTTAGTGCAAACTTTCCAAGCCTGCTTTAATACCAATAACTTACGTGTTTTAAAAAGAGCAAGGTAGCCAAAACTTGAAGTTGAAAACTTGAGGGGTTGAGACATAAATATTCAAACACGTAGGACCCCAAAGTGACTTACTCTGAAAATCCAAGACTCTTATTAAAGGCGAAGCTATAAATTTTTTTTGGGGGCTAAGATTTAATTAAACATTTTAAACATTCAAAACTCTTAAAAAAATTGATGATATTGAATATTTTAAACATAAACAAGTGTAAAAAATACTATTTAGCAAAAATAAATATTTTTCTAAAAGAAAGCTTACCGATTTACTCAATAAAATTGGACTGTCTCTCTTCTATTGAATAAAATTTATCAATCATCGTATCACTAGGAACATTTTTAGCATTTTGTTTTTCAATATAGAGAATCAAGTTATCTATGAGAAAATCATCCTTTATCCGGTTGTGAGATCTAACAGTTTTATTCAGTGAGGCCTATAATAAGACTATCTAACAATTTTAGTTAGTTATTGAGTAAAATAAATAAATAAATTCTACAAAACATAAACATACTTATATTTAACCCAAAAAATAAATAATTAACGCATTTAATTTAATAAAAGATGAACTAATGTAGGCATGTTTCAAACAATCTTATATATACTACATAAAGAAATACCAAACAAGTAGAATATGAATATATAAAATTTTATTAACCAAAAAAAATTGAGGATCAAATAGACATTCTATCAATATAAATATAAAAAACTAACTAATATGGGTATAAACCCAACCCGGACTTCTATAGGACAGGACCCAACCCGTGTATTGACACTTGACCTCAGCATTTAATGTAGGATGAGACATAAAGATTCTAACCATTGAGTAATAGCTTTGTCCGCCGGATAATTAGTTCGGACATGCGAGTACAGTGCCCCCACCGAATTAAACATTTAATGCTGCCCGAATCAGTTGTTAGTATAAATAACTCATTCAATGCTCACATTGGATATAACTCATTCTCATTAATTGCTCTCTACTTACCATAGTTATTTGAGCTTGGACATATTAACTAATTCTCGTGCCGGAGGGAAAACGTGTGTCATAACCCCTGCGATTCCTTCCCTTTTTGTGTAGGTATTTGCTGAGCTCGGGCCAGAGCATATTTCAACCATTATCACTAACAATTAATAAATACATTAAAAATATCTTAACTCAAATAGAAAATAATGCTCTTTGAATTCAATTTCAATCACCTGTCTAGAAGAGTGAAACTTGTGAATTTCGTTTGTGTGATGAATGAAGAAGGAAAGAAAGAATTGAATGATAGCCCAATGGTAAGGGCTATCACCTTGGACTTGGGAGGTTCAGGGTTCAATTCTCAGGGGTGGGGGTTTGGAAGGGGAAAAGGGAGAGGGGGAAGGATAAAAAAAAAACACACACACACACGCACAAAAGAAGGGAAGAAAGAATTGGGAAAGTAGAAAGAGAATGTTGTGCTTGTGCAGACATGAAAAAAAAATGGATCATGCAGGGGTAAATGAAAAGGAAAGAAGGGTAAAAGAAATGAAATAAGGGAAAAATGTTTGAGGTAAAGGTAAGAAAAATAATGTGAAAAAAAGAGGAATGTGCCATGCGAGAATGAGAAAAAGGAGGAGGAAAAATTAATTGGGAGAAAGGGAAATGGATAGGAAAAAAGGGATAATGGAATTGGAATTGAAAAAAGGAAAAAAGAATATTTGATGAATTTGAATAACTGGGTCCGTCGGTTCTCCTTTAGTTCCATCCCTAACTCTTATGTCTTATTAGTCCAAAACTTAGGGTATGAGACAAACGAGCAGAGTTTTAGTTTATAAAGAACAAGAAATTACCAACGGGTCTTTGGTTTAGTGGTATGTTTTTCGTTATAAGTGTGAAATATTTGAAAATTAATTTTTGTGGTGATATCCTTTAAAATATGTGTTGTATGGTTTAATCTTTTTAAATAAAAAAAGAGTAAATGTTACCTGTGGTCCCAAATGTTTTGAAAATTTGACACTTTGGTCCTAGGTCTTTCAAAATAATTCTTTAGTCCTTAATGCCTTTTAATTGTGACGCTGTTAGTCCAACTAGTTTAATCCATTACTTTTTTAAAGTTTTTAGCACGTGACTTGCACATGTCGCATAAAAATCCAAAATTTTGAGGGCAAAATTGGAAGAAAAATTATAAAGTACGTGAAATCTTACCGTTTATATAATATCGTTAGATCGACATGTGCAAATCACATGCTAAAAATGTTTAAAAAATAATAATTAAGTTAATTGAACTAATGAACTCACACTTAAAAGACATTAAAATAAAATAAAAAAGTCATTTTTAAAAATTAAGGAAGAAGATACTGATACTATTAATAGGAGGACTATGTAAGTGTTTATATGGAGGAACTACAAAATATTAGCACATAACTCTTTGACAAATGTATCATAAACAACTAAACTCAATCTTCAGAACAACATCACACTTTGCAGCATTCAATTTCAAGCCCCATTCAATTCACACCCACATACAGAAGAACACACAAGAGCTCTTAGCATCCAAAATTGTACCAATCTTAGAATCTTGTTCAAATTCCACTACTTTTTCAGACCCTTGTTTTGTTTCTGCTATTCTCAGACAGGGCCAACAAGTTCACACACAAGTGACCGTTAATGGACTCGACAACTTGGGCATATTGGGCACAAGAATCTTGGGTATGTACATTCTTTGTGGTGAATATAATCATGGCTTTAACATGTTTCGTCAGCTTAAGTTGTATTATGCTTCCCCTTGGAATTGGATGATTAGAGGCTTTACTATGATGGGTTGGTTTAAATTTGCAATCTTGTACTATTTCAAGATGTTAACTTTTGGTACTTGTCCTGATAAGTATACTTTTCCTTATGTTATTAAGGCTTGTAGTGGTTTGAATGCTGTGAAATTAGGTAAATGGGTACATGGTATGATTAAAGATTTGGGTTTTGAGATGGATGTGTATGTGGGTAGTGCTCTGGTTAAATTTTATGCTGAACATGGTTGTATGAACGAAGCACGGTTTTTGTTTGATAGGATGCCCGGAAAGGATGGTGTTTTGTGGAACGTGATGTTGAATTGTTTTGTGAAACATGGAGGTTCTAAGGATGATGCAGTCGGGTTGTTCATGGAAATGAGGGGAAGTGATATTAGGCCTGATTCGGTTACATATGCTTGTGTTTTTTCTTTTTGTGGCTCGGAAGGTATGGTCAGTTTTGGTGCTCAGATACATGGGCTTGTTATTAGAAATGGGTTGGAGATGGATTCTCCCTTGGCCAACACATTGGTTGCGATGTATGCAAAATTTGGTTGCTTGTCTGATGCCCGAAAATTGTTTGGTTTTGTAAGAGATGGAAATTTGGTGACTTGGAATGCGATGATTGGAGGATACGTCCAAAATGGGTCGATGCATGAAGCGTTGCAATTGTTTCATGAAATGATATCTACTGGTGTGAAACCGGACTCGATAACTTTTGCAAGTTTGCTTCCGTCAATATCTGACTTGGAGAATTTGAACCTTGGTAAGGAGATTCATGGCTATATTATGAGACAAGGTATTCTTGTTGATGTGTTCTTGAAGAATGCGCTCATTGATATGTACTTCAAGTGCAGGAACGTGGAGATGGCATGGCAGGTATTCAACCATACCCGTTCAATAGATGTTGTCATTTGCACGTCTATGATTTCTGGTTTTGTGCTTAATGGGATTAATGTTGATGCCTTGAAAACTTTTCGATGGTTGCTTCATAAGCAAATGAGGCCTAATGCAGTAACTCTAGCAAGTGTTTTGCCGGCTTGTGCTGGTTTGGCTGCTTTGAAATTGGGAAAGGAGTTACATGGTAACATCCTCAGAAATGGGCTTGAAGGAAGGTGTTATGTGGGAAGTGCAATCACAGATATGTATGCGAAATGCGGAAGGCTAGATCTTGCTCATGAATTTTTCATAAGGATGTCTGAAAGAGATGCTGTTTGCTGGAACACAATGATAACAAGCTCTTCCCAGAATGGCAAACCAGAACTAGCCATTGACATTTTCCGTCAGATGGGTGTAGATGGATCCAAGTATGACTATGTCAGCATATCAGGCGCTCTTTCGGCTTGTGCAAACTTGCCGGCCCTGCATTATGGAAAAGAGATCCATTGCTTCATGATTCGAGGCGCATTCAACTATGATTTGTTCACCGTGAGTGCATTAATAGACATGTATGCTAAATGTGGACACCTGGATTTAGCACGCTGGGTTTTTGATATGATGGACCACAAGAATGAAGTTTCTTGGAATAGCATGATTGCTGCTTATGGAAACCATGGTCAACTGAAGGACTGTTTGTCTTTGTTCCATGAAATGGAAGAAAATGGATTTCAACCTGACCATGTTACTTTTCTGGCCATAATATCTGCATGCGGTCATACTGGTCAAGTTGAAGAAGGAAAGTTCTACTTCAGTTACATGACCCAGGAGTATGGGTTAGCTGCTTCAATGGAGCACTATGCCTGCATGATTGATTTGTTTGGACGAGCTGGTCGGTTAGAAGAAGCATTCGAAATTATTAAGAGCATGCCATTTACACCAGATGCGGGAATTTGGGGCACATTACTTGGAGCTTGTCGGATTCATGGCAACGTTGAGCTTGCTGAAATGGCGTCAAACCATCTTTTTCAGTTGGACCCACAAAACTCAGGATACTATGTCTTGCTTTCAAATCTGCAGGCTAAAACTGGAAAGTGGGATAAGGTTCATACAATACGGAATATGATGAAAGAGAGAGGAGTCCAGAAAGTGCCTGGTTACAGCTGGATTGAAGTGAACAGCACCACACACATGTTTGTTGCTGCGGACACAAGCCACCCACAGTCTGACCAGATATATATGCTATTAGAATATCTTGTCCTTGAGCTACAAAGAGAGGGATATAATCCCCAACTTCACTTTCAAGCGCAACCTACTTTTCCGCTGTCAAATTACCAGCCAGAGCTGGCGAATGGTTCCAATATCTATTATCAATTAAAAGTAGAAACATTTTGAGCAGCATACCTGGTAAGTGTAGGCATTTTTTCCTTCAATTTTGATTAATTATACTCTAAATGAGATGTTTTAGGTGATATCACATCTTAGAAAAGTTGGAAGCTTAGACAGTTAAGCTTAACCATATTCCAACATTGTTTCTCATGTTTTTCTGAAATGCACTAATGTGCAATGTTGTTTCTCGAACCTCGAGCTAGCTAGCAGGTATCATTATTGAATACAGTAAATATAATATCATTATCCTTCCAGATATTGTAGATCTCTTTAGGTGTAAAATATGTTACTTTGTGTTGGTACTTACTTAAGGATTAAATTTCACTAGCAATGCCCATTTTCACTTTCCCTATTTCCAAGTGACTTATGGTATGAAAGTACTAGTTGGTCTCTTTTGAAAAGCAAAGAAGTAGCATGTCCTGAATGTTTGCAGGTGCCTTTTCGTTTTTATGAATACTCTCATTCAATTCTCCTCTACCACTCTATGCAGGCTTTATGAGATCAATGCATGGTACAAGAATGTCTTTATTTGATTTGTGGAGTTTTAGATACGTATTGATGTTACTTCCTATGCATTCATATTGCATAAAGCAAAAAGTCACCTAAAATTGACCATAAAGAGCTATAGTTTTGATTCTAGAATGGGAGCTTTGAATTTTTCCTGAATCAGTTTGAGGATAAATAAGGTGACACCATAAATCTTCCATCACAAGGACCATTTGTTGGGATTGAAAACCCCTGGCTATACAGTTAGGTGAAATACTTGCTTTTGTAATTATTCCTACTTGCATTGGTCATTTTTGCATCTCATTCAAAAAGCGCTTGTAGCTATTGGTAGAAGACTCCTTAAGAATACATTGAACCAACATGAGGATCTGTAGCCATCACCTTTAACACCTTGAAGTCAGTTTGAATTCATTGACAAAATGTTGCCTAAGCACTTTCCTCTTCCCCATTTAGCAGATGAAAGTTTTGTGGAGGGATATGCGGTTAAGTTGGAGGGGAGTATGGGGAAAAATTGGGCGATGGAGACCATTCAAAGAAGATTACTATCTACATTAAGATTTTAATTGCGTGCTTTAGAAAAGAAAGGGTGCTCTAATCAAACTAATGTTCAAATGTGCTTCTATACCACCTAAACTTGGGTTCCTTTTTTTCCATTGTAATATAATTCTGATTTTTGTATGACACACCACTGGTCTCAGACTAAACTTCAATAATTAACATTTAAAAGTCATTAAGACAATTTTCAGTATGTCATCTAATTTTTACAAGAAGGTTCTGTTTAAGAAAGTTCTTTCTCAGTGTTTGACATTTTCCTTAGGGCTCTTTTGTTTCAATGGAAAAATGGGAGAGAAGAAATAAAATGAAGGAACATTAAATTTTTAACTGAGAACTCTTGTACTAAAATTTCCAATCATTTTAAAATGCTAATATTTTTTCTGGAAAATGTAATAGTTAGGTTATATAGGAACTTATATCTAACTTTTGCATATCTCCCTGTGGATGAAGGTTCGAATATGTGGCAATGGGCCAGCACTTTGGCTTGCAAGATGCCATTGCCTACTGTTTCTCTTGGACACCTCTGCAAAGAAGTAGATAATGGTGTGCTTGAGAAGATGTCAAAGAAATTATGTACGTCGAAGGAACAATGTCTTCTAAATGTGGCAGGCTTACTCTCATGAAGGCTACACTGCAAACCTCCCAACTTTCTTTCTCTACCATTTTGTGATTCCAAAATCAATTGCAGAGCGCATTGAAGAACTATAAAGACATTTCTTGTGAGAGGGAGACAGTGAGGGATATGAATGTTGACTTCTTACATTGGGAAAACTACATACAATGACAAAAAACGTGCCGGAATCTGAAGAGTTAGTGATTTCAATCAGGCATTCCTTGAGGGATAATGAAGGAGGTTTACTAACTACAGAGAGAATGTGTTCGACGTAGATTATCAGTTCTAAATCTGGAGTCTTGGAAGTTACGAGGATGAACAAAGATGTGTGATCTCTCCTTATGGGACTGCTGTTTGGGAAGTAATTATAGAAGGGTGGCAGGATTTTAGCAGATACATATGTTTTGAGGTAGATGATGAGAGGAGGGTGAAACTTTGGGAAAGCTGATTTATTTGGGATGGGCGTGAAAAAAAAAAAAAAATTTGTGGCAGAGGTGATTGTAAAAAATTGGGGGATGTGATATGGGAGAACCTGTCTTCAGAATATTACTACAGCATTAAAAGTTAAGGATGTCAGAATCCTTTTTGCATGGCCGGTGGCCGGTGGCCGGTATGATATATGTATTGGTATGCCAAAGCAGGACAGGAAAAGACGATCAGGTACAAGAAAGGGACTATTATCTGTCAAACTCTTGTTACTGGGCAACTAGAAATGTAGACGATTTTCCCTGGGACAAAGTTGAGATTTTTCACCTGGGAATCAACTTTAGAAGGTATTCTTACTGGCAATTATTTGAGAAGGATGAGAGAATCTATGTTAATTGTTGCATCATGCGCTGGAAGGCTGAACAAACCACATCACTCTGAAGATATTTTATCCATTGCTAGAAATTTTTGAATGCTGCAAATATCCTCGACATTAAAATGTCATTAAAAACCTTTTTGCGGATCCAAAGCTCTTTGAGTGCAAGTAACCATTTAACTATACTGCGAAGATGTCGAGAACTTTCTAACCTTCATTGATGTGAGGAGTACGGAAAGTAAATTGTGTTCATCAAACTCCTTTTGTGGATCCATAGCTCTTCCTAAGTAATCTGTGTTTGGCCATTTTGTTATGTTGTCAAGAAGTTTGAGGAGCTGCAGCTCAATTGCTTATCTCCTGTGGTGTTTGTTTTTCCTTTTTGAGTATATCACAGAGGTCCTACTTGATACGGTTAACTACTTGGGGCAGAGCTGGAAGTTGCACACACATAGAGGTAAGAGAAAGAACCATTTGGCTAACAGCATCGCTAATCCTTTCATGATTGCTTGCAGCTAAGATGATTCTTACGTGCATTATCACGCAAATTGTGGATGGAGTCCTCGTGCTGCGTTGGTTGAAGATGAGGGCATCAAAGATCAGATATCCATAGTGTGACTAAATGGGATAACCTTCTCCAGGCTGTAGAGAGTAGTCTCCGACGATCTGGCCAGCCATTTCGGAATTGTAGGTTTGAAGTTGAAGTTCCCGCATCCTTTAGCAGTTTCTCATCACTGCATAAGTTTTCAGGTGCAGCTCAACTACCATTGTGCTGTTGTAGATGTCAAGTGCACAAGAAGCAGAAGCAGGAGCAGCAGCTGGTAGTTTTCTACGCATTGTGGGTGAGCTTTCTTTGTTACATGTCATACAACACACATTAAAGGATGTTGCTCACAAAAATTGATCTCGCAATCTCTCGCACTTATATCGAAGAACATACCACTAGACCAAAGGCCTGTTGGTAAGAGAAAAACCCTTTGAGAATGAAAAGCACTACCCTCCATTATTTTCAAAAGATTCCAACTAATTTTTTTTTATATATTATTATTATCATTATTATTATTGTTATTTTTATTGTTTAGCAATAGGAAAAACTAGTCCAGTACACGAAATTTACGCTATGTGTAAAGTTTGGAGAAGAATAAAATCTATTTTAGAATCTATTTACCCAATCTTATTTCGTATTTTTCACCACTTGAATTTGTAATCGGCAAATCACAACTTTGCCGGGCTCAGAAGCTTTCCTTCATAGTTTGGCACTAGTGAGTTAATAAGAATTTACAATATTGTTGTATATTAATCCATCTCGAGATTGTCACACCGCTTCCCTTCTTTATCCTTGGAGACTATTTCTAAGCTCTCAAGAAAAATTCCATACAAAAGATATATTTGGGGAAGATTTTCTCATTACATGACACGCAATTACTTAATACAAAATGTAGTGTATTTTGTATTACATAGATGCTTACTGAGGTGGTAAGCCTCAAAACAACCCAAAAAAAAAAAAAAAGGTTACAAATCAGCTAAATAAATTTCTCTACGTTTTGTTTAAAACAATAGCGAGGTCACGAAGTTCCTCAAAAGCATGCATTGTTTCTGCATCAAAACCTCCGGCAAACTGCAAGTAAAGCGGAGAGAGTTAAACATGGATGCAAGTCTTTCGATAATTATTACGCGTCACAGTTACTAGATTCGCGATACGTTTTAAATTATGGTATGAGTCTATACAGGGATGATACTTAGGATTTTATAGGTTACGATGAGAGTATACTAATTGGGATTGGGTTCATAGTACATTGTGAAGAATAATTATAGAATTCTTTTACCAAATATTATGTAGAGCAATATTTTTTGTTTATTAACTACTAAAATAAATTTGCTGCAAATTTTAGTCTAGTTACTAATTACTACTTTTCCCCTCCAAATATAGTAAGAATTTAAACTCTCGTTCTCTTTCGTTAATTTTTTGATAAAAATTTGTTTATTGTTTGGGTCACCAGCTTTAATAAACCAGAAAAGAATCGCAGTGTTTTGGTACACAAATATACTGTAAATTGAGACGTACACGCGATTTTAAAAGGTAGGACAAATCTGGTAACTATGCTAACAATTTCTTTATGCATTGGACATTAAAATAAGTCAGTCGATGAACCTGATGAATTCTGAAAGCAAATCTGACTCCTTGGAGTAGCATGTAGTCCATGGAAGAGTCCTTATCTGAAGTTCCCTTGAATTGCAGTTCCACAGCTACTCGCTTCATATACATCCTCGCCAGTTTGACTGAGCTTAATTTTATCTGCAAGTCAAGAATGAAATAATTTGCCAAACTTCAGTTAACACATTTTTTTTTTTTTTTTTGATTTAAGGGAGGGCTAAGGATGTTTAACATAATAAGCGAGATTTGAGCTTGCAATCTCTTGTATAATAGCAACATTACCACTGAACTAAAGCCCAAGTGGCCAAACTTTAGAATAGTGGGGAGTGTTGAACCCGCGATCTCACAGAACAATTTTATCCCACTACCGCTGGACCATGCCTCTGGGGGCATTAATTTCTGTTAACACTTTGCATGCTATTTTATAATACTCGAAAATGCTTGAAAACGATAATCGTTTCAATTTTATAATTCTTTGGTTTCTTCAAAACAAACATATTGTAACACTCATAGAAAGCATTCACATGTACAATGAATGAACAAGTTCTACAATTGCAAAGACTATGAGATGAATGAAGCACGGTAAATGATCTAGAACAGTTTAGGAGTCCATGGAATCTGAAGAAATTAACCATCTAAACAATGAAAGTCGCGTAAAACCAAACAAACCAGCTCAAGTGTTATCCCACTAAGTGGATTGGTTAATCGAAATGATGAAACCAAACACAGACTCTGTACCTTAATATGATTAGTTATGCTTTATAAGCATTATGTAATCTTTTGGCATTTGCATTTGCAGGTCATATATATATATATCACCAGTTCATAACAGTATCTTTTCAAGAGAATGAACGCTTTCATAATCTAAAATTATTGATCATCTAACCTTGGATAGTATCCCACTATCAAGCATCCAATCTGTGGGAATTTGGAAGTCCTTGCAATGGCGCATCAATGAATCTCTCGTACGAAGCAGACCGTACACCGTACGTTCCATCCTGAAAAGATGAAGCTATTTAGACAAACAATCAGATAAGAAAACATCTAAGAGAAAAATTCAGAGGTGTCCGGAAGCGCATCTTAGGTGATGCTCTCAAGTTTTCACCTCTCAGACAAAGCAACCATTTTCTTAAGTGCAATTTCACTTGGCAACTGAGGATTATCCCTGAAATTTGAAACTTCATGCTCTATCTTCTTTAGATCTGTATATCCGAAAGCTGCCTCTCTTAATGTGTCGGCTTTCCTCTCCGGCCAGTCAAAGTGCTTTAAGACCGCCCTCTCGTCCACCTTTTAGACAAGCACAATGGAGGTAAGTAGGAGAAAATAACAATATGCAGCTTTTCTCCATAATGTAACATATAAGGAGTTAACATTAGATGATGCGTTCATTTATTATGCTGCTCAAGAGGATTTCCCGAGAACTGCAACTTGTTCAGAGTTGAAATTATGCAAATTATTGAAGTTGTATACTCTAGCAGTGAATGGTAATCATTTCGTGCATTTTTTCAACTTACAAGAAAGCTCAGTTCATCATCCAGCCACTTCACAAATGCAACTACATCTTCAATATCCTGATAAACTGCATTTTTGACTTCTTGGATCAGGTAGTTCACAAATTCTCCTTGAGTCTCGACATCTGCCTTTATCTGGACATAAAATAGTAATAACATCATAAAAATTATAACCGATGGCAGGGAAAATAGAAGTATGAAAATTATTATGATTCTTTTCCTTTTTGCCCCCAAGAAGCCGGGCCAGGGGGGGCGGGCTGGTGATACAGATATTTCCTTCTTCTGGTTATCAGAAATGAAATAAATATTGATTGAAACAACTGAATTTAAGAGCATTGCACTTACTGCTAGCAAATGTGATGATCGATTCTCAATTTCACCAATCATGCTGCTGCGAACATTAGCAACTTCTGAGACATCACAAATACCTGCATTTATAGAATCTTTCCTAGAATCTCTCTTCATGAGCGAATGATAAAACTCAACCACTTGTGGAGCGCGCTGCACTGTTGCTGTCGTACTTCTGGCCTTGAGTTTTGGAGGTGGTGGTGGGGGAGGTGGTGGTGGTAGGGGTGGAAGAATTTGAGCAGAACTTTGTTCTTTCTGCTCATTTAGAAAAGTGCATGAAGGTCTTGGAGGAGGATTGGGAATACGCAGTGCCCTTTTCTCAACATTCAAGGGAGCTGCCACTTTACTAGCTTCCTGGCAGCTAGCATAAGGCCTTGGATTTATCTCCGAGTCATAATGTTGCGAATCTAGTGGCTCCACCTCCTTGTCTGCTTCCCAGGAACATACAAAGCCATCAGATTGCCTTCTTTTATAAGGCACAATTTCATCAGGACAGCATTTTGATCCACTTATTGAATGCCTTCGTGTTGAACTCAACGAACCATCCCAACTATGATTTACAAAACTATCTGCGCATTCTGGGTGTTGCATATCTTCATCAGTAATAGGCCATTTCTTTAGCTTTTTAATAAGATGCAACCTCTTTGTGCCACTACATATAAAGTCTTCATCACTTTGATCAGATGACAAGCTAATGGATTCTGCACTCCTCTCAGTGGCAGTCGGGCTGGATACCTTATTAGAACTCAGGGTTAAGCAATTACGCAACTCATTCCTTAAACATGAATTGACCCATCTCAGGTAAGCAAGCTCTTCAACCTCATTTAATCTGCTTATTTGAAGCCCCTCAACTTGTTTGCACAGATCTTCATTTGTATGTCGCAGAAAAGAAGCCTCTGCTTTAATCTTTTCAATGACATCACTCTGAATGCAACAAAAACATTATGACTCAAATTTTTAGCGAGAAGTTGTTAAGCAAAACAAGGAATTTATCAGCTCCTAGTAAAATACTTCGAAACACACAATTGAATAATGTGATCCTCATTATAACACTAACTGCTTTTTGCTATCAGTACAATTATATTCTGAAATCTAAAGACATTTTCAGTCGTCTAAACACGTGTATTTCTCTGAAAATCGAATCTAACTGATAAAACAACAAGGTGAATAACAGTTGAGAAAACTGGAAGTGGTGCTGATTTTTACTCGAATTGTAATATAGATCAAATAGACATTTTCCTTGTTTTCCACAACTCGTCCCTATTTTCATTCGCATTCTAGTTCATTACATTCTCTTGCCGAATAATATATACAAACTATCTGTCTTTGCTATCTGCAGATTTTTATTCTAAAAATCCAGGACTCGATTTAGTTGTGAAGATGAAGGTGAAATGTATGTAAAATAGGCTTTAGAAAACAAGGGAAACTCCATTTTGCACACAGAGGTACAATTTGCTGGTTAATTAGTTTTCTGATTTTGACATTTTCATGACATAGTCAACTAGCAAAGGGGCTTCATACAAAACCTTTCTTGGCACCTTAAAAATATTCATTAAAATTTAAGAGACATCAAAACAAAAACATATTATATATTACTCAACATCAACCAAAAAAAAATAGAAAAGGAACATACAAAATATGACTTGTGCAACTCAAAACATTGTAACTTATAAATAATAATAATAATAATAATACCTCAGGGACTTTGGCAAGAGTGGCAAACTGAGATTCCATTGAAGACAACCTACAAGCAAGATTCCTCTTCTCAAGTTGTAGCTCCTTGTTCATTCTCCTCAACTCCAAAACCTCCATTTCCACACTATTCGAATTCTTGTTACCTTCCCTTTTCGTTACGGATTTCAAGCACATTAGTTCATCAGAAAGATTATTCTTTTCAGATTCTAGCAACCCAAGTTTCTTGGTAAGCTCATTAATCTCATTCTTCCTCAATTCAACTTCTTTTTCGAGCTCGAAAACTTTCGGGTTCCTCTTGCATTCTGACAACTCAGCTTGTAATTTAAATTCCCTCTCCTTTGATTCTTGAAGCAAACTCCTTAACTGATCAAGCTCAACAAACAAATCACTGCATGACCCTAAAGAATTAGACTTCATTGCAGTCTTGTTATGTGGATGGACTTGTGTTGCATTAACTGAACATGATAAATCACTGATCAATGACCTCTTTACTCTTGAATGCTCCACCAATGTGCTCTTTTGGTTTGCTGTTTCAGGCAATTTTTTGCTCTGCACAACTATGGTTTTTTGCAACTTAGTTTTCTTCTCTGTTGAGAAACCTTTCACTAACTGACTACCCCATAAAGATTTTGCCTTGGAAACATTTCCATTTCCCTTCACATTGTTGTGATTGTTGGTACCCTTTCTTGTTGGTGCCTGGTTTTGATCAGCAAATCTTGATGGTTTTGCTCTGTTCTCAAAAGGGTTTTCTTCTCTCATTGTAGATAGTGAATAAAAGCTCCAATCTTGGACCTTCTCAATGTATAAACAGCAGCTTGGTAAATGAAACTCCTGTTATACGTGGTGTCCAGAGAAGTATCGGACCAATATAATACCCCAAAAACATATACCAGGAATTGTAATAAAAAATAATTTAAAAAAGCTGAAAGTGAGAAAATGTGGTAGCTCAAGACTGAAGCTTTTTCAAGCCTACAAGAAGTACAGTAATGCATAGAGCTTTGTTTCTTTTCTCATTTTCAAAATTTTCAACTTTTGATGGAACAATCATGAAGGTTTTCATCTATGGAAGAGAAAAGTGAGGAGCCATGAGAATTAAAGAAAGGCTCAGATGTTGAGGTTGAAGTGTCGGGTTACGTAAAACATGGTGGAGTGTTGAAAGGCATATATATATGTATATTACTGAGGACCGTTTGATGAGCAAAAAGTGGTACTGTGTCCGCAGCTTTCTTTTCTTTATTGGCATTTGAATTTGAATTTTGAACTGGAGCCACCATTTTGTAATTAGGCCCTTTCTTGTTTGGAACATTTGCTATCTATCCCCCCAAAAGTTACATTAATAGTAAATTTAGACCCCATTTTTAATTAGTCGGGGGTGGGGGGAGCTGGCATCTGGGCCAGCCCAATCCAGTCCAGCTCACACGAGTCATGGGTTAAAAGAATTGAGTCCAACTCAGTCCAGTTTTTGGCGGGCTGAGTTGGGTTGGGCCTATTTTTCAAAACATAGGACATAACTCGATCCACGAGCCTACTACAATGGGTCACAAGTTGGGCTAAGTTAGGTTTGGTCAGCCCATCTTTTTTGTAATTAGTGCATTTTGAATATGCAATATATACTAATATACATATAGAAACACTAATATTCTCTCTCTCACACAACACATACACACATATATATAACTAAAAAACTAATTGGGGGTAATAGTTGGATTAATAAAAAAAATCTAAGTAAAATTTAAACTTTACTTTTTCAAGAAAAGTTAATTTAACTGTTAACAAAATACAAGAAGATTGATAAAATATTGTTAGTCCAAAATATCCTAAGAGGGAGGGGTGAATTAGGATAAATGGGCAATATTACTATTTTTTCGGAAATGATATAAACTAATAAATTCAATGGAACAATTTATCAAACACTATGTACACACAAATAAAAGAGGTAAGGTGAAAAGAGAAAAAGAGATAAAGTCGTTGATTTTTAGGTGGTTTGCTAATCTACTTCACTACCCAAGGTCTTCCTCCCCTTAGGCTTTCCACTAGTAGTGCTTCTTCAGAAGTTGGTGAAGCACAAACTAATAATACAAGACCTCTTGACTCCACAAGAGTTTGTACAAGCCTCTTAACTTCTTTGATTCCACAAAGAAGATTTCAAACACTCTATATACAATGATTCTCTCAAAGCTATAGTAGTGTTTATCTCATAACAAGAGTGAATAAATGATGAGTACAATGAACTCTTTTTAAGAATGGATAGATACAATTAAATGCTCTTGAATGCTCAATTGATTTGTAAGTTAAAGCTCAATAAATGTTCAAGCAAATGTGTTTTTAAGATATGAAAGCTATAGAACAACTGCTTGTAGTTGGAAGAGGTGTTTTGGGTAATGGGGGTGTTTGAAAATATATAAAAAAATGCTCCCAATGAATAAAAAACGGCCATATTTTTCAAACACAGCGATCCGGTTGAGTGACTCGATTGGGTCTCTCTCTTGGATATCATTGACAAGCATTCGGTCGAGTGACTCGACTGGGTCACTCACCTGGATATCACTGGACAAGATCTGGTCAAGTGGATCTGGTCGACTTACTCGACGGTGTCATTCATCCGAATTACCTTTTTTTAGCACAAAGGTTTGTCGTGATGATCCGAAATGATTTTCTCAAAATGTAACAATCTTAGAAACTTTAAGAGCACTTTTTGAAAGGAGTTTTCAATCTTTTAAACATCCCAAAACATTTTCTAAAATCCAAAAGGTAAAATTAATACGGATTTTACAAAATAATTTTGGAGCTTTAAAATGAATTCAAAGGCAAACCACAATTGTAAAGCCGGTACCCCTTATGTCGCCGCTTATCCACTTATGACTCTTTCTTCATCTTCCACGATCTTCATTCTTCTTTGGAAAGATCTTCATGGATATTAACTCTTCAAAGCTTCAATAGATCTTCATCAATCATAGCACTTCAAACTTGATTCCATTTGATAAGCACGTGCTAGCCATTTCTTTATGCATGAACAACACTTAAGCATTTCCCAATCTGTGACTAATCGCAAATATATATGACTTATACAAACAAGATTAGTCATTAGAGAGGCACTTAATTAAGATTTAGTTATCATCAAAATATGAGATTAACATCCTTAAGCTAACAAATATTATATAACAAACTATAACCTTACAAGACACAGGAATATTAGTAGCATAAATGTAAAAATCAAATGGGCTTGGGTTAGGCTCGAGCAGAGCTGGGCTAGTTTCGAGTCAAAAAGGGCTTGGGCTCAAATGAGTTTGGCCATAAATTTCATGACCCAACAAGACTTACCTATATATAGTAGGTTGGGTTGGGTTCGAGTTTTCGTGTGTTGAGCTGTGTTGGACCTGAGTTGGCCCAACCCAAATGCCAACTCTAGGGGCGAGTATTTTTTCCTCTCTACTAGTGGTCATTAAAGAAACATAATGAAAATGGAAAAGTTAATCGTAACCAAAAGGAAGTTTTTAGTTCAATTCAGAGGCTAGGTACTTTATAGATTCAAAATATATGAAAAAAGGAATACTCTTTGTTAGCCTGAAGGCCTTAATCCTATGTTTTGATGATAACTAAATCTTGATTATGAATTGATCTATTGACTAATCATATCTTGTAATGAGTTTACTATTTGAGAATTAGTAAAAGCTTGAAGGATATTCAACGTATTAAGCAAGCTCATGAGAATTGGAGTGATGATCAAGCTCATGGAAAGTGTTGATCAAACAAAAAGGCATCCTCCAACTAGAAGATCAAAGCACTTTAATGGTCAAGATTTGTAAAGACTCAAGATGTGAACATCCTAGCTAAGAGCTTATCCTGAAGAAGAAAGATTCAAGAGATTTTCAAAGCACTTTGTGAATTTCAATGTTTTACAATCTCAAGAGTGCCAAACAAGTTCAAGATACTAATCAAGATCAAGTTCTATGATTGGTGAAGATCTATTGAAACTTTGAAGAGTTAATATTCACGAAGATCTTTCCAAAGAATAATGAAGATCGTGGAAGATGAAGGGAGTCATAAGTGGAGAAGTGGCGACATATAGAGTACCGGCTAATTAAATGTCGAGTGACTTTGATTTGCTTGGTAAAAGCTAAAAAACCCTCATTTGAAACTTGTTTTTGAAAATTGCTTTAAAACGATTTCTTGAGAAAGTTTTGATTTCAAAAAACATTGTTCAAAAAGTGTGTTGAGTATTGGGTTTAAAAGTTTGTTGCGTTTTGATATAAATCGTCCCATCTTTGCAAAACATTTTTAGAGTTGGTCTTCCACTTGTCTTATTGCAATGAGAAAACAGGGCAAAGTCGAATGAATGATTCATCTGACTTCATTCAACCGACATTCCCAAGGAATGCCTAGGGCAAGTCGGAGGAATGGCTCATCCGACTTGACTCAGCCGACTTGTCCAGTGGGTACAATGGACAAGTTGGACGAATGGTCGGACGGATGGCATTCTCTCAAAGCTATAGTAGTGTTTATCTCACAATAAGAGTAACTAATGGTGAATACAATAAACTCTCTTCAAGAGTAGATAAATATAATTTAATGCTCAATTGATTTGCAAGTTAGAGCTCAAAAAATGATCAAACAAATGTGTTTTGAAGATATGAAAGCTATAGATCAATTGCTTGATATTGAAGAGATGATTTCAGCAAATGAGGTATGTTAGAACATATAGAAACCATTTACAACGGTTCTTTAACGACTCTTTTTTCAAAAGCCGGTTGAGTAGTCGGTCGAGTAACGCGCCCGACTTACTCGACCAGCATTGTTTGAGCACCAGTTGAGTAGTCGGGTGAGTAGTCGGGCGAAAAGCCGATTGAGTATCTCGCCCGACATTGCTCATCTGGCTTGCCCTGTTTTTGCAAGCCAAGCAACGCCTTTGAAACCTTTTTCAAAATTCCTTTTTGAGCGCTAAAAACACACTCAATACTTCTTTGACCAAACTTTTCAAAAAAACTCATTTTAAACAATAGAAAATGAATTTTGCAATTTTAACTTCAAAAAGATTTTTAAAAGAGAAGAAAAGTTTTGAGCATTACCAAGCAATTCAAAGTCATTCGACACATTATTTGCCGGTACCCCTTATGACGCCACGTCTCTTCTTATAACTCCCTCTTCTTCCTTTGAATCTTCAAGTTTTGATTCTCGAAAAAATCTTTACTTCTTTAGCTCTTTAAGACTTCATTTCTTTTTCATGGATGCAACTTTTTCATAGCTTCAAGAATTTGACTAGAGTTGCATTTCTTCATGTATAATCATTTCCCATTCTATGACTAATCTTAAACATATAAAACTTATACAAGAATGATTAGTCAATAGATAATCCTTGGTTTAAGATTTAGTTATCATCAAAATATGAGATTTACACCCTTAGGCTAACAATCTTCCCCTTTTTGATGATGACGAAATCTTACACAAATATTGCATAATGGGAATGAAAAGTAAGGCATAAGCAATGTAAGCATGAACACAAATGGAAGGCTCCCCCTTACTTAGTGCATATCAAGTTTGCTTTCCTTCAAATAAGACTCCTTTCACTCAATGCATATTTTCAAATCAACACATATCATAATACATCTCAACACATATATTCATATATCATCACTCATACATTTCAACATATCATGCATTTTCAACAGATCATGCATTCATGTCATATTCTCTCCCCCTTTTTGACATCATCAAATGACTCGAATATACTGAAAGGAGAGACAACACTCCCCCTGAGTATATGCACAAAAAGACTAGCTCCATTTTTCACTAAGTTTGCACAAAGAGCATCATAGCAATCTACAACAATTCATCCACATATATAGCTTAAACATAACCATCATAATAAAAGTAATGACATAAATAGCATCATTGATAAGCTAAAGGTAATTGAAGGTCAAATTCTACAATTATGCTAATGACTACAAAGCTAAGTCAATTTTGTTTTGAAAAATCATGAACAAAATAAAGTAGGAAAGTTTTAAAAGAATTTTGGCAAAGAAAAACATGATTCCTCTCTTCCCTCAAACATCAATCCTTTCCCTCATCAGCCTCGTCTTCCTCGCCATCCTCATCATCAAGCTTATCTCGGTATTCCTCATATGTAGGTTGAGGTAGAACATATCGATAGTCTGGAGGAATAGGAGGTACTCCGCCATGCTCCTGAATCCAAGTAGTATATCCATCAGCCCATTGGTTCAAGTTATGGACTTGAGTGCGAACAATCTTCATATCTTCTTGAGTTGTGCGCCCTAGATTATTGATTTGCTTACGCAGTGAGCTTGTACCATACGGTTCTACCACGTAAGCATGGCAGGAGTTTCAATTTTTACTAATTTGGCCTTACAGAGTTTTAAATTACTATGATGTCCTTTTGCAGCTTTAATTACCATAATGCCCTTATGCATTGAAAAAATCTATTGCCTTTCCCGAATTCTAAAGCCACTTTCTCAGCTATCCAACGTCTTACTCTGTTCCAAAGCAATTTATTTTTCTCTCTTATCTTATTTTGACCACCACTAGAACTCTTCATCTCTTCTAAAAAAAAATCCTCATTTACATTTTTCTCACTGGAGATTGTTGAAGCACTACAAAAAAAACTAGGAAAAAAGGGTAGTTTAAAGACGGCGTATCTACGCACCGTTGCCTATAACGATTTCAAGTTCAAGTCATAAGTGGCGTTTCTACACACTGCTGTGCACACTTAACGACAGTTTTAGACTAAAACAGCCGTGTATGTTCCGTAATTCTTTGCAATCTCGCGGCTGCGTTTAATTAATTTTTAAGTCTTTTTTCATCTAAAATTGATGACTAGTTCACAGAGCTAATAAGCCTATAGAAACACACTTCCTATTTTTTTCAAATTTTTTCCTTTCTCTTTTCTTGCAAAAAAGTCAACAACAATTTTTTTTCATCATCTTCGCCAAGGGTTGTATTGTGTTCATTCCCTATTAGTTCTCTTCAACATAGAGGTATGTAGTAACATTATGTAGTTGAACATGCAATTGATCTTTCACTTTGATTTTGTGTAATTTTTGTGTTTATTTGATTTTATTGTAGTTTCATAGGAAGTAAAATAGAATCTATTAGGAGTTTACAATATAAAAAATATGTTTTTATACCTACCCATTACATGTTCGAGGCAATGCCCGAGGGAGACTTTTTATATATTAGCATTGACTTATTTTGTTGTAGATAGCTTGCGTATAGATAAATTTATATATGTCATTTTAGTAACTGATGTATGAGTTTAAGAACTTTGGACCATGATTCAAAGAGATAGAAGTCAATTGAGATCATAAAAATTTCACAGTTAACTGATGTGTGTTTATTGCTTATAACTTGCATTATCTAAATTAATGAAATTGGAATTACATAGCTATCAGTTGTTTGAGGCTATTATGCAGTGTTAATATGCTTTACTAAACTATGTAGGTGGAGTGCAGCTTATATATCTTGATGTAAGACTAGGTGACATTGACAAAAGGTAAAATGATTTCTTTCTTTTCTGTCTCTAGTGTGCTTGATATATTCTTGAATGGAACTTCAAGACTAGGTAACAAAAGTCAATATGGTTTTCTTTCTTTTCGGCCTTGTCCTTCATTTTATTTGAATTTTAATGAAACGAGTTCGTACAGAATTGCTTCAATTGAGTTTTTTATTTTGAGAAAATACGGCCTGCTCATTGATGCTATACTTAATCACAGGGCTGTTTTGTTCATTAGTGTACCTGTGAAATGATTCTTCCAGCACTAGAAACCATTGAACTAGAGACTTGCATAGACATGCCACCATTGATGACCTTAGCATCACCATATAAAGCAAGCTTTGAATCAAAGTTTGAATCTACATTTAGGATTTTGAAGTAGAAATTATGGCCATTCTTTATATATGGTTGGAGTTAGCTTTCTGCTTTGCCTGTTATTGTGGATTTATAAGGGTTCCTTCAATGAAGCCACATAGTTAAAGTATATGAAGAATTTTTATATCTTATTCTATGACTCTAATACACAAGCACGTCGGTGTCCCTGATTGCCATATATTTTAACCACGACACTCTCTACAACGACGGCTACAACGACAGTTTTGAAACTGCCAAGAAAGAGTAGGCGGCAGTTAAAAACTGCCGCCTATTAGTGCAAAAAAGGTCACCTATTTACTTAATTTTTTGTAGTGAAACAAAACGTCGGTTTTTGCACCTCTCTCCGCCTTACTCCGATTTTGTCCACCTTCGGTTCCTCTTTCAAGGTACCATAAAAAAATTAATTTTAATGATATATTACTTTATTTTTGTGTGTCTGTGATTATGTGTGTATTTTATTTCATGAAAATTAAAATTTTTCCATCCTGTTGTTTGAATGCAATACATGTTTTGTCATGTTGTTGTTCCCTTCACATTCTCATTTTTCGCATTCTTTTCAGGTTTTTGGATATGCGTTTCATTATTTACGCCTTTGCGTTTGCGTTTCTTGACACGTTTCGCTTTCGAGCTCGTTAATCAGGTAAATAGTTGTATTTTTTTTTGCCATTTATTCACTTTTTTTGTCTATTTTGTTTTCCTTTTTTATTTCGTTTTTATGTCCTTATAGAGGCATTATACTCATGGTCGATTGTTTATCAAATTTTGGTTATGGTAATTATATTTCTTCAGAATTTTAACAGTCTTGGTTTTGCTAGCCAACAAGTATGATGTTAATTTAATCTCTTTTAAAGTTCTTATATTAGTTAATTTTTAAAAGAAGAAAATTAATAAAAAATTGTAAGATTGATAAATCTTTGTTGGTGTTGTTTGTTTGGGGCGCATTAGATAATGATGAGGGAAAATATTGATAGATCCATGTTATGATATTGAAATCTAATAATGCTTGGAGTTGCTGCAAATATAGATAAGTTGTTCAATATGGTTTTGTGATATTGGTGGATAGCATGCTGGAAGAGATACCACCTTTAGCACTCTAGAGGCTGGGCATGACTCTTGCCTGGAACAATCTTTTCTTTAAAATTGAAACACAAAATCAAAAGAAAATCTCCCATCATGCGTTGATCAATTGGTGAATTTTAATTTACTTTTATAGTTAGATTGGGCTAAATAATTGATCTGATGGCTTGTAATGAGATTACCGATAGTAAAAAAGTGAATTTCAACTCTGACCGTAATGCATGAATTATCTTCATGAGAATGTCTATTAAACATATCATTATCTACATCAATTTAATATGATCCTCTAGTCTCGTGAGTTAAAATTTGAGTCACATGCAGAGAAGATGAGTGAAAAGTTCGTTGATCTTACTGGCTCAGACGACGATGATGTTGATGCTCCTATTGCTCGAGCCCGAGTCAAGAATCAAGTGAGAGCCGAGTTGATGCAATCAGATAAGGCGCAGACAACATACTTATTTTCTCAAATAGACAATCCCCAATAAGCCATTCATTTACTATTTAGCATCTTATCATTACTTCAAATAATAATTTATATTTTTACTTGTCTTGTAGGGAATTAGTTGTGGAAAATCGTATGTACATCATAAGTAGGTCTGAGATGCTTTGTTTGATGCATGGTAGACAAATTCTTGATAACGTGAGTATTGTATTGAATATGCACTAATAACGGCTTATATTTTATATTTTGGTATTTTAATATTTAACTTATTATTTTTCTTATACCTCAGATTAACGACACTTACGCATCGTCGTTAACAAATGTATTTAGGAAGAAAAAGACATGGCCGTTGAGATGGTATATGCCAACTTCTTTCACAGTAAATTATTTACACCTTTATATAATTAAAAGTTGCCAATACTACATAAGAATTTTCCAAATTATAGTTACATGCAGAAAAAAGTCCTTGATGTTCCATCATTCGACCCCAAAGCATGTGGGAGGAGTTATTGGGGCCCCAAAAAATTCACATGCAACTATATTTTTGAGTGCGACGAGGTAATGATACATTTGCTAGTTATTTATTTATTTATGTTTCAGTTTTGCATTTTTAAAAATTGTTCATGTGCTTTTATCACTATTTAAATGCCATGTGTTTGGTTTGTCTTATAAATACGTGCAGATGTACTTGTCTGTGAATTATGATGACCACTGGGTATTATGCATAATTAATATATTGAAAAATACTGTGGACATATGTGATACCCTCATAGACCCAAGGCGAATGATACTAATAGAGAAGCGTGTAGTGACCTTAGTATGGTTAAATTCTCTTTTTTTTTCTTCTTGTTTCCTTGTGCAAAATGTGCTTGGGTGATTTACTAGTAAGATTTAACATTGGCACAATTATAGGTTGATGGAGTGCATAGGATATTGAAGGAGGTAGATCGTGATGTATATCCAGATTTGATGAGTTTGAACAAGTTCAAACTACATTATCCTAGCTGGGTCCCCACCCAATCTAATGGGAATGATTATGGTCTGTATGTATGCTTAATGACGGAGAAATCGGGCAAGGTTCGCTTGCTAAGTGATGAAGAGTCCGCCATTGAACGCAAAAGGTTGGCGTTCAATTTATGGCGTGATGCGGGAAATATTTTAAAATTGTCATGTCCGGATAATTTATAAGACTATTTTATTGGTTTGTAGAATAAGCATAATATATATGATATATTAGTGTTCAATAGAGTTCATGCTTTTAGCTATTTTAGTTATGCTTTTCTAGCAAGTTGGTGGACAAAACTGTGGTTTTAGAATAACTATAGGACTCGTTTAAGATTTTCATAATATTTTCACAAGTTTTACTTTATATATCGATGCAGCTTGGACTTTTTCTTTTATTAAGCTTTTCAATAATATTTTTGAGTTTCTTCAAGTACAATTAATAGAATTGTTTGAGTAATGTCACATGCATATTTAGTTGAAGCTTGAGTTGAGATTACTTTGCGTGACATTAAGAATGTTCTTGAAGGATGATCCTTGGTAATTTTTTACTTTTCATAATTTATTACATGTCTTTTCTGTTGGTGTTAGATTTTAGATTTAATACCTTTGGCTTTAGGTTGTAGTTGGTATGATACATATATCTTCGTTAAAATTATGAATATCTGAGTTTTGGGTTGATTTTGAAGTTCACACGTCTTCCATGGACTTTTTATTGGATAGGAATTAGAAAGAACTGGGTATATAGAAATCAAAGATTATTGGATATGAATTAGAAATAACTGGGTATATAGAATTCAAAGAAGTATGTTGTTGCGACTTTCATCTTTGTTGGAAATCACTTTCTTATAACGCATAGTGATTTATAAAGTTATGTTTTATAGTTTGTAGGTAATTCTTTGTGGTCACTGGGGGTGTCATCTGGCTGACCAGCAGTTGCAGTTGAGCTTGACATTTTCCTTTTAGTCAGTAGTGAACTAAATCAATGAATGAATGGAAAAGTAAATGAATAAAACTGATAATTTATTGATGGATAAAACATTTTATGCAAAAAAATTTACATAATTGAGTGGTGCTTTAGTTTTTCTCTTTCTGAATTATATTCTTATTTTCAATAACTTTGGTTTGGAATAAAATTGAAAAAGGTAAGTCAAGGACAATAAATGAATGAAGTGAAATTTAAATAAAAACGAAAAGGTAACTTGAATGCAAACGTGAAGTGGACATAATACAAAATGAGGGTGCCATACCACACCCCTCAAAACTTAACCAAAGTTTAACAATAAAAATAAAAATAAAGTTAACTAGAAGCATTGGAGGTGCATACCGCACCCTGCAAAAATTCCAATAAGTTTTAACTACAAATAACACATGCTCACTGCCAAATATTGACAGGATTGCATGTGTTTCCCCAGTGCCTCCATAAGTCAAACACAAATTGCTTGCGTTTTTCATCAGAATCTACAATCTTGAAAGCTGCCATGGACTTGTATTCTTTCATCATCAAACACACATATAAACCACAATCGTGTTCACCCTCTTGAATAGGTGTCCACGAGGGATGATACAGTGGCATCGATGAATTTTTTTGCATTGCCCGGTATGTTTCGAGTTCTTCATATTGAAATAACTCATCCAAGTATTTCAGTTGCAAAATATAAATATTAATTTTACTAAAATCACATTTGATACAATATATGAAAAATGATAAACATTAATATTATTTGTACCAGTTTTGACATTTGATTGATTATGGGGTCCCTTGTATTGCGATATGGAGCAGTATCGCATATGTTGACCTCATTTTTTATGAAGTCAATGACACACAAATACCAATGTATGCTTTTGTAATTCATTGGTAAAAAAATCTATAAAAATAAACAGTATTACTATATTATAAGTATTTAACTAACCAAAGCGAGTGTACAAAATGAGCTAATAGTTTATGAAACAATTTATTAAAAAAATTAAAATTTGAAGAATAAGCTGCATGTTCGCAATTCTTTAATGAACCAATAAACTTATGTTCCTTCCAAAATGATACAATATACTTAGAAACTCGAATAGGCTTCTCAGAAACTTCGTGAATAATCTGCCGCTGCCATGACAGAATATTTGAAAATTACAAATGTACCATGCTTTGAATATTTAATACTCCCAAGGACTTAACGTGGCATGGATATTTTTAAATGAACCATCTATGTTGACTTCATAGCACCTATTGGGGTTGGGAACCATTCAGCAGCAGTGACGTTAAGTCCTTGGTGATTACAAATGTAATATTTTCGTCAAAATTTAAGACATTTTCAATTGGGGGTAGGGATGATTCAGCATGGTGTAATCATAAAAAATCCATATTAATTATACACATTTCTAAATATTAAAAAATGATAAGAACGAATTAAGGGTTGTTTTATCTATTCGTATACATACCGTGAATAGAGATGGAAGATACCATTTGGGTAGTTTTGCATCGTCATGCTTAGCATTATTTCCAAGTTTAATGTAATAAGTTTAAAGTAAGATGTAACAATTAACATAGCGAAATGAATGATAAAAATTTTACAGTTGAGGATATGTCCTTGTTCGGAATTAGTTGTTGCATTTGAAATCTTGTAAGAAAATTATAATTCATGCTAACCAACACCTCCCTATAATATTAATGTCACAAAATTAGGCAAACTTAATTTATATGAGTAAATAAATAACTACATTAAAAAAAAATGTAATCAGACGTAATGAAACTTGCCTAGGGTCCTTCTTTAGTGAAAATAAGAATTCAAATAAAAATTCATCATCTTTTTCCATTCTCAGACCATCTGCATGTGAAACATTATCCAAGTGTTGCAAAGGTACTGTAATATTCGTGTCACTACTTATCTCAATCGCATTTGCATGAAAAATGGTTTTCCCTTTAACCCCAAATGAAAGACACCTTTGTGGCAGTTTTTCCACGTTTTTCGTCGGCCGGCTAATATGCATCGGACCATTTCGCTTCTTGTTTAGTGGGGATGTGATGGATATCGAATCTTCACCCAAAATATTTTTTCCCTTGCCATCACAAATGGCCCCATTTACACTGTCTCTACATTGAGTTTTTTGGGTTTGTATGAACTCCTTCGTAACTGTTATTGCCTCATTAATCTATTGTTTGAGATTTTCAATTATTTTCTCGTCACGAATTCGTTTTTCATATCCTACACATACCCATTTTAATATAATAAATAAATTTGCACATTGTCCTGATTAATTTTCAATAAAATTAAAAATGAATATAAACATCGTATACGTAAAATAATTCAAACCTTGCATTTCTTTGAGCGTCCACAAGGTGATTCAGACAAGTTTCTTTTATGACCCCCCTCTTAGTCATTTATTTTTCTTCTAATACACAATTAACTTCCTTCCAATTGGTTGGTAAGCAAAGTTTGTGGAGTAATTGCATGTATATCACAAATGAAATCTCCTACCCAGCTTATATTCCCCGTAATTTTAATGTCATCCATGACCTTGCTTCACTAGGATCACAAACAATTAATGCTACAGTCCCACTAGCATTAAATGCGTTATCTGTAATCAATTAATGCTGCAGTCCCACCAGTTGTGATGTTGGTTAAAAACTTGTTGACAAAACTATTACATAGCAGACATTGATATGTTTTTTTTTTTATAGTACAACAAGGGTTAAGTGCATTTGTTTTTCTTTCATCATTTTATTAACAAATATTACACAAAGCCACCTCGAGCCAAATAAAATTGTATGACAAGTGAGATGAAAGGTTGCTGCAAAGGTGACTGACACAAGTCATTGAAAACGTGGGAAGATGTACAAGGCATTGAAAAACGTGATTCAAACAAGGCATTTAATACTATTCTTCAAACTTAAATTATTTCTAACATTTAAGTCTATAATTTAATTTGTGAGGACATAAGTTGGTTTGATAAAATGTAAATAATTAAAAACTTATTTGGAGAAAACCATTACATTTTAGGTATGTCCACGTCATTTGTGAAGATTCTTATCAATCTTCTCTGTTGTACATGTTATATTGACAAAGCCATTCACAAGGGGAAACCCTTGACAAGGTTCTAGGTGCCTTTATTACCTAACAAAATGACAAGGCATCTCGAGCCTTGTGCATTTCTATGACAGGTGAGAAAAAAAATTGATGCAAAGGTGTTATTGAGAAGCATTGAAAAACGTGGGAAGATGAAGAAAATTAAAGCAAACGTTCAGATTAAAGAAGATTATTCCTCACATGTGAATTATGTCTATAATTTAATTTGTAAAGATATAAAATGGTGAAATATAAATGTAAACAAATAATCAATAATAACAATAAATGAAATTGTGATGATTCGATGTAGATTTTTTGATATTTCTTATAAAATGTTTTATAAAACATTTGTTTATTTTTTTCGTTGGTTAATAACTTTAGGACAGAACCATTACATATCATGTCCACGTAATTTCTAGTGATTCCAATCCCTTACACGTTAGGTTTGTGAATTTGTATGACACAACCATTCATAAGGCTCGAGGTGCCTTTATTACCAAACCAAGGAAGCACCTCGAGCCTTGTGAATTTATATGACAAGCATTGGCAAAACGTGGGGAGATGGAGAAAATAGAAGCTAACGTTCTGATTAAATTAACAGTGACATGGACGTGTCATGAGGATAACGATATTTAATTTAGAATCGTTAATTTAATTTGTGAGAACATAAAATAGTGAATTTTGGCGTAACAGTAAATGAGATGGAATTTTTTTAAATTAGTGACTAATATTGCAACAATTATACTCACTTCGAGATTGATACAACCTTGATTGACAATAAGAAAATGCAAAAAGTAATAAATACACCTAGAAGAAAATAATTCACATTGGCACCGGTTACAAGTTCCTTCTGCTTCTTCTTCGCTTTTATCATAGATGTTACTTCTTCTCCTAGTTCATCATCATCATTGTCGGTTATTCTTTTCGATACGCCAAGTTCGGTAGGGAACCAAAATTCAGAAATAGGTTCACACCATTTGAAAATTTTACATGTAATTACACGTATAGAATAAGCGGCCTATGATGTTCTTCTTAATATCGCTCACAACTAAAATTTCTGCTTTGCGATTGCACCAATATTTCTTGTTCTCGTATCTCAGGTAAAGTGTTGGCTTTTCGCATTTTTGAGCTCGATTAGTCGATGTAGACATTTTGATATTTGTTTTAAAAATAATAAAATTATAATCACTACAATAGGAAAAATAATTTAGTTAGTATGAATGAAATATGATATTCAAATAAAAGGCAATTATAAAATTGGAAAGAAGAATTATTACAAAAAGTAACCATAAAACTTGTGTAAACAAATGAGTGAAAGTGAAGCCTGGGAGAGGTGAAGATGTGGTAATGACAAAGCAAAGATACCCTTATATAGACAATCATTGTGGTGTTCATTTTGGAAAAAATTTAGGGCATAATGGTAAAATCAGCATAATAATCAATATATGAAAAATTCAGTAAAAATAAAAAATTTACGAATTGTGCATATTTTTCGTTAAACGTAACGATTACCTTACAAAGATAAGTGCACAATCATATTGCCATTTTAAATAAAATACATAAAATACCAAAATAAAAAATCCTACATTAAAATCTCCTCGATTAGTAGTACTGAAAATTGGTTGGATGGAATGAGGAGCTCGATCCGACATTGTCATTTTGCGAACCAAATAGCAAATGGCTAAGATTATTATAATGATCTCTATAATAATGTGGCACACTTGATTGTGTAGACCTGTTGTTTAAGTCACGATACGGTTCATCATTGTCATCTGATCCATCATCACGCTGTACCTTTGGACAATTATTTGTTTGGTGACCGATACGTCTGCAAAAATTTGCATTTAACATTTAAAATATTGAGTTTCAAAATGCTAACTATAATTAAAAAAAAATTACCTGCATTGACTGCATTTCCTAGGTTGTCTGTTGCTATCTTGACCCTTTGCCCGAGACCCTTTCGGCTTTGCTTTTTTAGGATCCAAAACATCAAAATCCATTGGTTAGGACGGTCCAACATCATCACCGTGTACTTCTATCATCCACAACTCCTTGGCATGAGCCATTAGAATCGCAATGCCTTCAACTACTTCCTTGCATAAAACCCTAGTTCATTGCATTTTGACATTATGAAGCCATTTCGGGCCGTCTCAATTTCATCTGTTGTAGCACCTATCAGCTTATTGTCACGGAACTCCTTGCTGATGTCAGCTGTCCATCGTTGGTTAATTCATGTTGGTGGAATCTCCTTAAGTCCTTCGCACTTAAGCACATATATAATGTGCTTACAAGGCATACCCGTGGACTCAAACCTTTTACATTCGCAATTTATTTGCATTGAGAACCTATTGAACAAAACATGACGTACTAACCCTTCAATATTATAATCAGCAATGATATAAGTGCGAGAATTAGCATTATGGGAGATAACTTTATCGTGCCAAAGCATCGCTTGTAACTCAATATGTTTTTTTTATCTTCATGAACACTGCTCGTGTATACACATTAGATGCATGCCGCTCGATTTCTACTAGCGAAGTGGTGAGGACTGGCTTCGTATTATTTGTCTTCACATCTTCCTCGACCACATTAATTCACACTCGCTCCAATGGTCGATGGTAGTCCCTTACGAAGTCTACTAGCTTTCGATCTGTTCTAAGGAAACTGTTCATAAATGCATTCATACCCTCACATCGCTGAGTACTTTTTACTCCGGCAAAGAAATATCCGCGCAAATATGCCTCTGCCCAAAGTTTTCTCTTCTCGTATACATCCATGATCCACTTGTGGGTCTCAAGTGTAACGCCCCGATCCCTCACGAGACCGGGACTCCTATTTATCATGCTATTCTCACCCAATTCCAAACCCCGGGCACAAAATTTTAGGGAAAACGGACAGAGTTTCCCCTGTATTGTGGACATTCTGAACAACCTGTAAACACTCAATAAAGCCACAACAAGATAAGACAAACTTTTCATAACTAAAGATCAAAGGATTAAGGCCATCCGAGCCTTGAAACATCCAACAGTTTCAAAACCACACAAGCATGCAAGTGGCTAGAGTTAGAACATTCACTACCAAGCATGCAAGGTAATTGAGAGCAGAAACATAAGTTATTACAAGATATAGGTTCCCAAATCTACACTACAACCAACTATCCTTCAACTTCTTACAGCAACCAATATAAACAAAGCCCTTAGGCCACAAAATAGATACACAAATACCAAATAGAAACAAGAAGGCACAGCCACTTCAGAATAACACACAGCAACTAGGGCAACTCCTCCAACTGCGCCACCTGAAACATGTTAGCGAGGTATGAGCAACCACTGTTGCCCAGTGAGGGATATAGTCCCGGGGCGTGCAATGCAACAGATAATACAATTATACAACAATAACACTTAGACAATTAAAGAAACAATGAAACTTAAATAACCACACATTTAAAGGATACATTTCACATAACCCCTATACACCAATCTTCACTGGTCTTCATTCACGATCCACGAACCACGAGCACGATCACGATAAGCCGGCATAACCCCAAACACTCCAGTGGGTGTACTCCGGATGTACCCCGATAATCCTACGACCCAACATCCCCTGGCAATCTCCGGACCAGGCGAATGAGGGATTAGGGTACGGAGTTTGAATATCCACCGGCAAGCCCTCTGCCGCCCAGCCGATATTCAACACATCCGCCCCTGACACTATGGTTGCGCAACCACTATGCAATGCACTTAACGATGACAAGTTAATAGCAATAATATAAGCATTAACACATATGAGGATCAACAAAGTAGGTTGACCTCGATGCAATCAGAATAGAACAATTATATAAGCAAATATGCAGTTTTGCAAAGAGACATTACAAAATAACCATAGGATTATACAAAAAGCACCAAATCAACTTAATATCACATATAAACTCTCAAGAAGTCATGCCGTGCGTGTAGAAGTGTGAGACAGCCGAAGTTGCACTTAAACCCCTTTATTTTACAAACTATTGCTCTTCCAAACCAAAGTTAATGGTTTCATTTTCAAAGGAAACTCTCCCAACCTTCTAACTAATCCTCAAGGTACCCTCTCAACCCTCTAACTCATTCAAATGCCCGCGTTTACCTCGAAAGCCCCAAATTCCCTCTTATGGCTTTAAACTACACATACATTGTCCGGGCTTCAAACAAGGGATATCAAGGGATCTATAGCACCTAGGTAGCCTAAGGATACTAAAATTGAAGCCCGAATCCACCCGGATTCACATTTACCCCAAAAGCCCCAAGTCAAAGTCGGCTATTTTCTATTTTTAGGCGATTTAAGGGCAATGCAAGTGCACGGGGCTATTAGGTTATCTTCACTAGCACCTAAGGCATCTATTAGAAGCATTAAATCAAGCTAATTCGAGCAATTACACAAAACCCTAGAAAAAACGTCACTATTCACCTCATAAATTCAAATGACGATTCCAACCGTTTAAAATGCGAACTAATAGCTCAAATGTGTTCTCTAGCACTTATATACAAGGTATAATAGCATAGATAAGCTTTGCAATAGCATTTGATAACATTTTCAACAAATCAAGAAAAATGTAACATTTTAGATATGCATAAAAAGTCATGAAAACCCTCACCAATTGCGCGTAGGAACTCTCGGGAGGCTAGCAAACACCCTAAACTACTTGTTCTAGGCTTGGCTTGGCTTGGCTTGAAGATTTGATGAGCAAAATCCTCTCATTCTCCTCCTATACTATTCTCGGATTTGCTACAGTAATTCCTGCATCTTCTCTTTTTTTTTTTTTTTTTTTGTGTTTTGTTAAGTTATGAGCTAGGTGGTGTTTTATGAGCATATATATTAAATGGGATCAAGTTAGGTGCTTAGTGGTCCACTAAAATGAACGTTGATAACCTTAAAACGAGCCTAAGGTGAAGAATATATGCTAGCTAATTAAATTACTAAGTTATGTTACGTAACACTATTCATTGAACCATTAAAACATTTTCTAAACGAGTGCTCCTATCGCTCCTAGCTCAATTGCACATTTTTCCCATTCCTTTAACAATTAATATGATTTAATAAAAATGCTAATTCACTAATATAATGCAGTTTAAAAATGGAATGAATAGTGACCAAGAAAGACAACAGGTAAAGCACATAATTTAATGCGCAATTAATAGATGCCACATTTAAAAATGTGTACGGTAGAATCTCGGGCGTCACATCAAGACCTTTCTGAACAACCATATTCCTCCATACATTCTTAAACTCATCAATTGAACATCTCAGTGACATATAAAAGTTGAATGTCATATTGAACTTCGGTATATTCACATTTGTACTTGCATTTTTCTGAAGATGCCATCTGCATAGCCCGTGTGTTGCTTTAGGGAATACTGTCATGATTGCTGCCTGCATTGACTTATCTCCATCCATGACAACTTATATTGGACTCTTACCTTCCATCGCATTCAGAAATGTGTTGAGCACCCAAATGTATGATTCGGTGGTCTCATTTTCTACCAAAGCAGCTCTGAAAATACATGTGTTTCAGTGGTTGTTCGCCCTAGCCAGGAGGATCAAAGGAAATTTATAGGCATTTGTCTTGTAAGTGGTATTGAAAATCAGTACATTACCAAATACTTCAAATTCATCCCTTGATCTCCCATCTGTCCAAAATAACTTCTCTAGTCGATTCTTATCATCTACTATGTATTGAAAAAAAAACCTCGGATCGCTATCCAATTTCCCATGAAGATAACCTAAAGCAGCTTTGGCATCTCCATCGACAACTTCCTCAACTCGATCGCGATCCATTTTATTGTAAAGATATTTTCTCGTGAACCCAACGTCAAGATAACCTCCGGCCACATAGTTAAAAAGATCCATGACTATTTTTTTTTACACCAGAACGATTCAAAGCATGGGCAACATCCTTATGTGCATTATCAACGTGTCTGTGTGAGTGGAGGAATGACACGCCGTACGTGGGTACCAACTCATGATTATGTTCTTCAATGAATGTGGTAACAACATATTGCATTGTTAATTTGTTGAGCCTAAATCGAAATTTTGCATTACAACCACATCTTGTTAATGCACGATGCTCTCGCTGTCTGTTCGGCATATCCAAGTAATCTTTACACCGCTCACCCTCGCAATGACAAACATATTGACGATTAAATATTTCACCAGTTAATTTATCTCTATGAATTGTACCTTTACAAACACTAAATCCAACGCCGCGCGCATAATTGTTATAGAAGTTGAATGCATCATCTTCAGATGAAAATGTCATTTGACTTATTTCTTCTTTACTTAGATGTTGCATGTTTGATAAATGGTCAACATCATTAGGTGGAATCGGTCTCTCACCCATCTTCATAAAACTTCCAACTATAATATAAAGCATTATTGTTACGTTATAAGATACACAATAAATTTAAGCGTTGTATTTCTAATATAATAAATTAAGGAGATAAGCATTATTATAAATTTCGATACACAAGCATTATTATAAATTCATTTTTTAAAAGTAAAGTGAATAATAAATTAATTCTGAAATAGTAGAATTTTACTTTTCAATTTTTAATATTCAAGAGATAATCAAAATTATAGTTTTTAACAGTAATCTTCAAATTTTAGTTTTTTAACAGTAAAAAGACTATAGAATTTTGTTTGTCAACTTGACTTTAAGGGATATCCCCAGCTTAGCAGCTAATAATCTCAATCTGAAGCTAAAGGTCACAGGTTCAAATCTTACAAAAGCTAAACTTAAAATTTTATTTTATTTAAATAGAAAAGAGAATAAATAATTTTGGTTGTCAATTTGATGTTAAGGGATGTCCCCAACCTAGCGGAAAACAATCTCTTACTCAAGTTATAGGTCCTAGGTTTGACTCTTGCAAACACTATACTTAAAATATTAGTTTTTAAAACATAAATAGAATAAATAAATTTAGATGACCAATTCATGCCAAGGGATATCCCCAGCATAGTGGTGACCAAACTCAAATTAAAGCCAAAGGTCCCAGGTTTGACTCTTGCAAAAGTTTAACTTAAAAATTTTAGTTTTTTTTATAACAGAAATAGAATAAAGAAATTTGGATGTCCATTTCAAACCAAGGGATATTCTTAGCTTGGTGGCAAACAATCCTTATCTTAAGCTAAAGGTCCTAGGTTCGAATCTTGCAAAAGCAAAACTTGAAAGTTTCTTTTTTTAAACAAAAAAGAGAATAAAGAAATTTGCATGTCTATTTCACACCATGGGATATCCCCAGCCGAGTGGAAAACAATCTTAAACTCAAGTTTAAAGTCCAAGGTTTGAATCTTGCAATAGTTGAACTTAATTTTTATTTTTTTTTATTTCTAACATAAAACAGAATATAGCATTTTACATTTCCATTTCATGATATCCCTAATCTAGTGCAAACAATCTAAATTCCTTCAAAAGTGAACAAGTACAATTTTTGGACTCAAAAACATAACATGTACTACTAACTTAATTTTTTTTTATAACATAAATGAGAATAAAGCATTTTATATTTCCATTTCATTATATCCCCAATCTAGTGCAAACAATCTAAATTCATTCAAAAAGTCACATGTTCAATTTTTGGACTCATGCTACATCAAACAACAAAAACATAACATGTACTACTCAAGATCGAAGAGAATATAAAACATTTTTCACGGAACTCCTTGCTGATGAAACAAACTACATCAAACAACAAAAAATTAACACGTACAACTCGAATGAAGATCAAAAAAATTTCATGTTATTGATGCAATATGCAAATATATTACTCCAAACATACAAACGCTAAAGCTAAGCTAAGCTAGAAAATTATACAATCAGTAGAAAATATTAACATGAACCATAATTTTAAATATGTTTTAATACATTCTCACTAATCTCATAAATAATCGGTATTTTTCCTATTCTCTCAACAATATTGCTCTTCTACTAATTTATATGTGAAGTTCAAATTTGTCTACCATCCATATGAGTTATACATCTTATTTATAGAAGATATATTGATTATATTAGTTGTAGCTTATTGTGGTTTATTTATGAGATATGACATTGATTAGATGTGACTAATTTATTGCTATTTCATTTTGCCAGTCCTAGGTTCTAAATTAAAGTAATTTATTTCATAACAATAATCAATACTTATTATATATATGAATTTCAGAAGACCTTGTAATGCAATCTGAAACAAGGGCTTGCAAGTCCAAAAGACATTGTACAAAGGCAAATGTAGCAAATTTAGCAATAGTAATTGTTATCATATTTGCAAACACGAAGGCTTTAAAGCAGGAAAATAGGTGATTGGAGGGCAAATTCTTCCATGGTCTAAGACAATGTCCCCAAAACACCCATATTCTTGCACATCGTTTCCTCCATCTTCAACCTACCAAATCCACCACCCTTCTTCTACCATGACACTGTCACTATTTTTTCACTCTATGTAGATACAAAAACAGAGCACAACCATATTCATACACTAGAAAAAAAGACTCACTTTATAACACCTCAATGGAACCAACAAAAAGCTCCAACCTCCATATATACAAACATCACCACGACGCATTACCTACCGCAGCCCTCACCCAAGCCACCACAAAAATTCTGATCAAAGCCAATTTCCACCACGAACAAGGCACCAAAACGGAATTATAGTTCATTAATTTTTGTTTAAAAAAAGAAAAAAGAAAAAAGAACATTCATACTTTCTCAAACTGAACAACTTCATTTTAGAGATTTTGAAAGCTCATTGCTCCTCACTGTTGAACTAACATACAAGCCAAACAGAAATTTTGCCGCTCACAAAATGATGGCTGGGTCAATAAAACTATATATCTTTTTAAGCATCAACAGTGGAACAACTGGTGCATAAGTACATTATTAGCTCTTTATCTACTTTTCTTTCATTTCTATTCGTTACCTAGACCATTGGACTTAAAGATGGAATTGCAAGACAAGCTGTACTAATTCATCTCTCTTAGCTTATTTCTTTCTGGTGGTTTTGCTTCAATGGTTGTTATGGGTTAACCATGGAGATAAGAGATAATTTATCAAATGGTTTTGATAGAGAAATAAAATTTTACAATTTAAAAATTAGATTCATGCTTAGAATGAAAAAAGAAACATTTTAATCTAAAATTTTATTAAAACGATATAAAAAATTAGAATTTTAAACTCCTCGGGATGGGTATGATTTTTATTCTTTTTTTATTCATGTCCAATTTAGTCAATTTCACACATGTTAATGTGGGGTCATATAAAGGGTACGTTGCTATTTTTAAATTAAGTGTCAAGGCTAATTTAGTAATTTTGCAAAAATAGCTAGCCCTACAATATTCCACAAGTTGTGCACGTGGACCTAGCCGCTATGTGTCTACTATATGGCTGTGGCAGCCTCCATGTGTCTGCTATGTGGCTGTGGCAAAATTGCCATAGCCATATAGAAGAATTTTCCTACATATGTATATTACTAAGGAATGTTTGATGAGCAAAAAATGGTACTGTGTCCGCAACTTTCTTTTCTTTATTGGCATTTGAATTTGAATTTTGAACTGGAGCCACCATTTTGTAATTAGGCCCTTTCTTGTTTGGAACATTTGCTATCTATCCCCCAAAAGTTACACTAATAGTAAATTTAGACCCCATTTTCAATTAGATGGGGTGGGGGGAGCTGGCATCTGGGCCAGCCCAATCCAGTCCAGCTCACACGAGTCATGGGTTAAAAGAATTGAGTCCAACTCAGTCCAATTTTTGGCGGGTTGAGTTGGGTTGGACTTATTTTTCAAAACATTAGGACATAACTTGGTCCACGAGCCTACTACCATGGGTCACAAGTTGGGCTAAGTTAGGTTGGGTCAGCCTATCTTTTTTGTAATTAGTGCATTTTGAATATGCAATATATACTAATATACATATAGAAACACTAATATTCTCTCTCTCACACAACACACACATTTATATAACTAAAAAAACTAATTGGGGGTAATAGTTGGATTAATAAAAAAAATCTAAGTAAAATTTAAACTTTACTTTTTCAAGAAAAGTTAATTTAACTGTTAACAAAACACAAGAAGATTGATAAAATATTGTTAGTCTAAAATATCCTAAGAGGGAGGGGTGATGTCACGCCCCAACTCGACCCCACCTACAATCAGTCAGGACGCAACGGGATTTCGGCAGTATAACGACAGTAAATAGAATACTGAGGTTCTAAACCAACCTCATTAATAACATTAAACACCCAATTCCAAAACCATACAAACAACAACTCCTCAACAGCATAACAACACACAACATAACCGTAATATACAATAATCAGTCCTCATTATCTGCCTCCGTTCCAACATAACATACAATACCTCAACCTTATCATACATTTCAAAAATAAGTTGGGACCCATCTAACAACCTAACCATAGACAAAAGAACTTGCTAGAATAGAAACAACTAATTTATATTCTTTTCAGCATCCTATACAACAAGAACTATAAAGCATAGAAAAGGATACTAAGCTAATATACAAGATAATAAAACATGTACGACATCATGGATAAGACTCTGGAACATAGGACTCATCCACGTAAGGCACGTTTTCCCCATTCTCCTCTTCAGGAGGCACGTACCCGTAATCCTGCAAAAGTACACCTGTATGCATGCAATAATAGAGAGTGAGCTTATATAAAATAAGCCCAGTGAGGATCCGATAGATCTCGAGCAAGGTCTACTAAACTCCTTGGAATAATCCTTTGAGTCAGTAAACACACAATAACATAAATAATACTATCATCACATAACTATATGACCATTCAATAAAGGATACTATCTCTAGTTGGTGTAGCTCCAAACGCCATCACGATCTCAACCATTCTTCTTATAACTCCCCATTACTCACGCACCCGAGGTACCTCACTAGCCCCTCCCTCCATGACACCTCCGTCATGCGAGCTGGGGGTAGCCTATGGCAGTCATGCCGTTATCAACCCGACAGCCCAACGCTGCCCGAGAGGTGGCACACACATACCAAGACTCCATAATCATCATCAATCATCAATCAATCATCAATCAATAATCGGGGAGATCAGCAACAAAAGTGCCCGATTCCCGTACTCAATAATCAATCAATATAACATCAATATAACAATCAATATAACATCAATATAACATCAATATTTTAATTAAACAACAAACAACTAAATTAGATGACAAAGAAGGCCATCTAACCGAACATGCAATTAACACACAATCAAACTCTAAATTACCCATCAACAACTAACAATTCAATCACTCAACCCACACCCAATCAACTAAGGCTCAATCTAACACTTTAAAGAAAGACAACCTAAACTTCAATTAATCATATCTTACATTCTACTAATCCAAACAACTCCAAATCGGTTTCAAACACTCACCCATTCAACCAACTACATTAGCCCTCTCGGAAATCCACCATAACACCTCCAAATCATGCCCGATAACCCTAAAACCCTAGGATATCTTGTCTGGATGTTTCGGACTTTCCCACGAGCCATGTAATCCAAAATTCGGCATTACAACAGCGCTAACACATAATTATCAAGTGTTTAGAAATCGACGGCAATCGATTTCGATCATCACAACTCAATTAATTCAACATTGAACAATTTAATCAAAATTTAATACCCGAAAAATAAAAATTATGCTACATCCGACAGAAACTCGTAGTATTACCACTAAACGATCCCTAGCATGCAAGGAGCAATAATCTAACATCAGATTACAATTCTAACGGTTCAATCTTCATTTATACGCAAAAACATAAAAATGACATTTTGAGATCTAGAATTTTTCTCTCAGCTTTGATGTGTTTTGATGCAAGAAATGTGTAGAATGGATGCCAAACAAGTGAAATCAAGCTTTGAATCACTCAATTCGGCTTTGAAACGCAAAATCTGTGAGAAAAATGCTTTGAAAATGCCTTTATCTTTCTCCTCCAAGGAGCCACGGTTTTGTGTATGTTTTTTGTGGTGTTTTGCTTTGTTTTCAATGTGTGTTGATCATATATTAAGCAAAGGTCAAATAAATAAAAGAAAGTCAAAGTGGAAACTAATTATTTTTAGTGTTTTCTTGACTTTAAATGCATTTTATTGATCACCAAAGTTCAAAACAATTATTCAACACCCAAGATAGCACAAGTAGGTTATTTTTAGGTGACAAGAAGTTTTACAATCAAACAATTTCACCCGCGTCGGCTTAAAACTTGATTTTCGCAAAAGTCAGTGTAAAAACCCTAATAAATTCTTAAGCCAATTTTAAAACCGTTTGAATCAAACACAGGTCTATTAAAGTCCATGGACTAGGTCTAGAAGAGTTAAAATGACCAGTTTCAAAATTTTAGTGGATGTGTTTCGAAAATACTATTCACTGAAAATCGACGATAAAATTTCTGACTCCGTTTTTGATGAAAATTTCATGAATGCACATTTAGCACGTATTAGGAGTATTGACATCAAAATTATAACATTCTAGGTCATATAGCACATAAATAGGTCAAATGCACGCAAAACGAGATAAAACACGTAAATCGAGTTAAAGCAGAAAAATGGGGTTTCACATTCTCCCCTCCTTAAAACAATTGCGTCCGCGCAATTCTTGAACTGACAGACAATTAAATCCTCAATCGTTACACTTAACAATACTTCTCTTAGTTCCCATTTATCTCTTAGGATGACAACTAACCAAAGACCTCAAAAGAACAATCGTTGTTGACTGCAAGTTGATGATCATAGTTCCAAGACAATCTTCAATTCATAATTCTCTCCTACCTCATATCATATTGTATATGAAAGAAATCGCAACTCCAAAGCTTAGCATGACACCACTAATTATCAATTATCCCCTACTACACAAAAGAGCTCTATGAACACCCCGAGGGTTTAAAAACTCATTCACGATAACATGAATGATTATTGATCAAGGAAATATCTCAAAAGTGACATTTGTCAGAATATGGCTCTTATGAAATTTACAAGGAAATACGAATATGAAAAATCATATTTGAGCCAACAATCAAGTGAACAAGAGGTCAAACAGGTTAGAGAATCAAGAGGTTAATAGTTTAATAAGGAAGCATGATAACTAAGATAAGAAATGTCTCAGCACCTATCAGTTAAATAAGTACGAACAAAGGATGATGACGAGTCAAAACAGTGCTGAGTATGTTGAACAAAAATTCTGAACAAGTAGATATTTCAATTCTCGATGATTGTTCAAGGAACCAACAAGTAAGTTGTACTTGAGGCGAAATGAAATTATAAAATAAGAGATGATTAATTCAATAGAAAACATGAGTGGCAAAAGTATCTCAGCACGCAATACCAAAGAAGTACGAATAAGAAATGATAACAATAGGACAGTGCCGAGTACTTTGAGTGAGCAATTACAAGCAAAGGAATGACTCAGGATTTAATAATAAAATAATAGGATTAACAAAGAATAAAAAGAATAACAACGATGTACTTAGGTAAAGAGTACATCAAACAAGTGAAATCGAATAAGTAAAATGGTGTAACAAATGTGAAATTACTTCCAAATGAATAGTAATAGAATGAAATGAAATATTGAAACCAATGGTTGGAGATATAGAATGAAATATAGAAGTATCAAACCTTAACTCCAATAAGTGACATTGCTATAAGAAGCAAATATGAATGTTAAGAATAGAAACAATGTCAAATGAGTATAGGATCCATTAATCCAATAAGCAAAACTTTCAAGAAACAATTGATAGGCTAGAAAAGTATAACTCTCTCTCAAATAAGTGAGAATAGAGTAAAAGATAAAATAAGACCGATAGAATTATGGAGTACAAGAAGGGTGTCCCACCTACACACTTAAACACCAACAAGTCAAATCCTACAATCTATCTTCCTACAAAACAAGACACTAAGGAGATCTAAAGAACCCAAGGAGTCATAACAATCACCAAACAAGATAAATCACTCCAAAATTTTACATTCCGTATCAGACCAATCACTAAACAAGATAAATCACCGATTACCCAACAAGATTAACTAATGAGGACTCCAAAATCTGATAACGCAATACAGATTCATATTAACCCATTATAACACTAGTGAATCCTCAATCAACAATTTAGAAAGTCATACCACCTAGAACTCAAAAGCTTGACGTAAGTAAGTAAATGTTCAGCCATCGAAATGCATTCTTATTTCCTCAAATTATTCTATCTCCCAACAATTACATCTTCGAATAAAGTAACTTTAGTCAGAAATCACTCTAATTGTTTCCAAGGTTTAAAGATCAAAACTCCAAAATATCCATTAATAATATAGCAATCTCAAATAGTAGAAATATTCACATGTTATACCACACTTCATTCCATTCACAAATATACATCACTAATTCCTCAAATAAATTCATTCTAAAATAACCTCAAGGAAGTATAGTCTGAGTTGAGACTCCAAAAGTGTCTAATCACAACCTCACAGAAACCTCAACTTATGATTCATCTCCAAGTAATAATAAGTTAAACATGGCAACAAAAGTAATTATAATCATCAAGATACATTGCTATTTTCCTCGAACAACTTCATTCTCGCTAAAGGAACATCAAGATCTATCCACTAAGCCGAAACTAAAATCCATAAACATAACAATTAAAATCTCACGGATAAACTACTAGAATAATAATAATTCAAAATCATGACCTACTTCTATTTCCGAAAACTCTTGCAGTCATCCTTACTTCACCTAAAAAAATCACCCACAGTTATAGAATATATACAATTACATCACATGAAAACAAGTACAACGTAATGCATGATTATCATATAATATAACATTATCACATAACACACAATTCAGCATATAAGAAGCCAACATCACATAAACAGGTTATATCACAGAAGTAAGTTATAAACAATTAAAGTCACAGAAGCAACAAATGTCACATAAAGCACTTTGATCACATAAAACACAATTGTCACATAATACACATTAATCACATAATGCACATTAATCACATAATGCACATTAATTACAACACATTGAGTACGTATAGAAAGTTATCACATAAAACACATTGACCACATTAGTTCACTTAACACACAAGGCATATTGGTCACATAGAAAGTTAGACACCTAAGTAAATTAATCACATAAACATATTAACATATGTTTCACTTTTCTTTCACTTAATACATACTTGCATGCTTAGACCACTACCCACATTCCGAGGATACCCCGGTTGACAGCTAACATGCGCTCTGATACCACTTAAATGTCACGCCCCAACTCGACCCCACCTACAATCAGTCAGGACGCAACGGGATTTCGGCAGTATAACGACAGTAAATAGAATACTGAGGTTCTAAACCAACCTCATTAATAACATTAAACACCCAATTCCAAAACCATACAAACAACAACTCCTCAACAGCATAACAACACATAACATAACCGTAATATACAATAATCAGTCCTCGTTATCTGCCTCCGTTCCAACATAACATACAATACCTCAACCTTATCATATATTTCAAAAATAAGTTGGGACCCATCTAACAACTTAACCATAGACAAAAGAAGCTGCTAGAATAGAAACAACCAATTTATATTCTTTTCAGCATCCTATACAACAAGAACTATAAAGCATAGAAAAGGCTACTAAGCTAATATACGAGATAATAAAACATTTACGACATCATATATAAGACTCTGGAACATAGGACTCATCCACGTAAGGCACGTTTTCCACATTCTCCTCTTCAGGAGGCACGTACCCGTAATCCTGCAAAAGTACACCTGTATGCATGCAATAATAGAGAGTGAGCTTATATAAAATAAGCCCAGTGAGGATCCAATAGATCTCGAGCAAGGTTTACTAAACTCCTTGGAAATAATCCTTTGAGTCAGTAAACACACAATAACATAAATAATATTATCATCACATAACTATATGATCATTCAATAAAGGATACTCTCTCTAGTTGGTGTAGCTCCAAACGCCATCACGATCTCAACCATTCTTCTTTTAACTCCCCATTACTCACGCACCCGGGGTACCTCACTAGCCCCTCCCTCCATGACACCTCCGTCATGCGAGCTGGGGGTAGCCTCTGGCAGTCATGCCGTTATCAACCCGACAGCCCAACGCTGCCCGAGAGGTGGCACACACATACCAAGACTCCATAATCATCATCAATCATCAATCAATCATCAATCAATCATCAATCAATAATCGGGGAGATCAGCAACAAAAGTGCCCGATTCCTGTACTCAATAATCAGTCAATATAACATAAATATAACAATCAATATAACATCAATATAACATCAATATTTTAATTAAACAACAAACAACTAAATTAGATGACAAAGTAGGCCATCTAACCGAACATGCATTAAACACACAATCAAACTCTAATTTACCCATCAACAACAAACAATTCAATCACTCAACCCTCACCCAATCAACTAAGGCTCAATCTAACATTTTAAAGAAAGACAACCTAAACTTCAATTAATCATATCTTACATTCTACTAAACCAACCAACCACAAATCAGTTCCCAACACTCACCCATTCAACCAACTACGTTACTCCTCTCGGAAATCCACCATAACACCCCCAAATCATGCCCGATAACCCTAAAACCCTAGGATATCTTGGCTGGATTTTCCGGACTTTCCCACGAGCAATGTAATCAAAAATTCGGCATTACAACAGCGCTAACACGTAATTATCAAGTGTTTAGAAATCGACGGCAATCGATTTCGATCATCACAACTCAATTAATTCAACATTGAACAATTTAATCAAAATTTAATACCCGAAAAATAAAAATTATGCTACATCCGACAGAAACTCGTAGTATTACCACTAAACGATCCCTAGCATGCAAGGAGCAATAATCTAACATCATATTACAATTTTAACGGTTCAATCTTCATTTATACGCAAAAACATAAAAATGACATTTTGAGATCTAGAATTTTTCTCTCACCTTTGATGTGTTTTGATGCAAGAAATGTGTAGAATGGATGCCAAACAAGTGAAATCAAGCTTTAAATCACTCAATTCGGCTTTGAAACGCAAAATCTGTGAGAAAAATACTTTGAAAATACCTTTATCTTTCTCCTCCAAGGAGCCACGGTTTTGTGTGTGTTTTTGGTGGTGTTTTGCTTTGTTTTCAATGTGTGTTGATCATATATTAAGCAAAGGTCAAATAAATAAAAGAAAGTCAAAGTGGAAACTAATTATTTTTAGTGTTTTCTTGACTTTAAATGCGTTTTCTTGATCACCAAAGTTCAAAACAATTATGCAACACCCAAGATAGCTCAAGTAGGTTATTTTTAGGTGACAAGAAGTTTTACAATCAAACAATTTCACCCGAGTCGGCTTAAAACTCGATTTTCGCAGAAGTCCGTGTAAAAACCCTAATAAATTCTTAAGCCCATTTTAAAACTGTTTTAATTAAACACAGGTCTATTAAAGTCCATGGTTTAGGTCTATAAGGGTTAAAAAGACCAGTTTCAAAATTTTAGCGAACGTGTTTCGAAAATACTATTCACTAAAAATCGACGATAAAATTTCTGACTCCGTTTTTGATGAAAATTTCATGAATGCACATTTAGCACGTATTAGGAGTATTGACATCAAAATTATAACATTCTAGGTCATATAGCACATAAACGGTCAAATGCACGTAAAACGAGATAAAACACGTAAATCGAGTTAAAGCAGAAAAATGGGGTTTCACAAGGTGAATTAGGATAAATGGGTAATATTACTACTTTTTCGGAAATGATATAAACTAATAAATTCAATGGAATAATTTATCAAACACTATGTACGAGCAAATAAAAGTGGTAAGGAGAGAATAGAAAAAGAGATAAAGTCGTTGATTTTTAGGTGGTTTGCTAATCTACTCCACCACCCAAGGTCTTCCTCCCCTTAGGCTTTCTACTAGTAGTGTAACTCCCCGAACCCAACCCCACGCTATTGGTCAAGTCCGAACCCGTCACTCGGACAGAGTCTCCTCTGTACCGTAGACTAAACTGTTACCTGTAAATAGTCACATACAATCTTTGACTCACATCCTACAACATATAAAATCCATCCTTCAAGATATTCATAGTCAACCCAAAGTCACAAGGCCATCCGAGCCTTGGAGCCACAAAATCTACTTATAGCATACAAGCAAGCAAGACAAAGTTAACTTTAACTATAAGTAGTTACATACATCTATAACCAAATTCCTCTATCAAGTTAATAAACACACAAGCATGCAATAAGAGAAGTAACTAAAATCCATTATTACATGCCATCTAACTTCATATCCACATACATGTTTACAACTTCCGAGCATATATATACAAGACCACAAGGTCTCAAAACACAACAACTAACATTTACTCCAAGCAAACTGCACATATGATCAACCTTATCACACAGGAATCAAGGAATCTGTTCTACATGCACTTCTTCTTCTTCCTCTACTGCTATCAGCTGGGGATTCACATCAACTTCTCCTGAAATATGTTAAATGAAGAGGGAGCAATAATGTTGCCCAGCGAGAGAGGTGATGCAGTATACCGGGATGTGCAATATGATATGCAAACACAAGAAGTCACATATATAACATAAACAACAAGATTAAATAGCAAGTAGTTAACCACATTGAAAAGGATACGGTTCCACTTCAAGTTTTCAATCTCGAACCACGAGCCACGAACGTCACGCAAGTGTCGGCAAACCTTTACCCCAACAAGTTGGGATACTCCGGATGTATCTCGATCCTACGACCCTTTCTCCTAAGATAGGTCCATATGCCCAGCAGGTGAACCACGCCTCTGGGGTAGTGGAGTATACTCAGCAAGAAAGGGAATAGGCAACATGGTAGTCGAGGGAGCACGACAAGCCCGATGCCGCCCGTGTTTATCGACGCTACCATGTCTGAAAAGATTGCGCAACCTCGAGACAAGATCACTAGGGCCAAGAATATCGGGTAACAAATAAGAGGGACGGCGAAGTAGGCCGTCCTCGTAATTATCCACAAATAAGCCAAGAATCCACAAAATAACAATAAAGCTAGAAAGATACAAATATCATAATCTTCACAAAACTTCATTGATAATCTAAGGAACCCATGTATCATGCATTTGAACATCTACCAAGTATTCACAAGTTCATATGAGCAAAAAGTCAACCAAAACATATTTTCCCCTTTGTTATCTTTCCGATTTCTTCTCCTACGCAAGGTTCAAGATTTTAAATCATCAAGCCAACCATCTTACATCCCTAGGTAGGTCAAAAGGCACCTATCTAAGTTTTGGAAACCCAGTTTGTAACAAAAACTTGGGAAGGCCTCGAGCGAGTTTGAACTACAACTACCCTATTCGGTCCCCAAATTCATGTAAGGAAAGCACCAAAAGTGCTTTCATACCCCAAGGATAACTAATCCTAAGCCCAAACGTGCCCGGATTATATTTCGGGAAAAATCCCCTTTTTAAAGATTATAAATTTTGCATTTTTTTATGTTTTCAAGCAATTCAACCCCACGTGAGCCTATGACTAGTTGCACTAATCTCTAGAGCACCTAATGGAAGCCTTAAATCTATCCAATTAACAATTTTTCTCAAAACCCTAATTTCAAGCACTATTCATTATCTTCTTCATTCAATCTCAATAATCAACCATAGAATTTGATAACAAGCTATACAAAAGAGTTCTGTAGGCTCAAAGGATCATATATCAAGCATTTATAACAAGTAATATAGCTACATTTAACAATACAAGAATTTCAACATATTTGAAACAAACTTTAAACTCAAAAATAATGCAACTCCCTCACTTATAAGAGGTCTAGGATGCTTGTGAAGGCTTGGAGAAGATTGGAACAATATGTAGAATGCTTGCAAGAGCTCAACCACCAAGGTTTGAAGAAAAAAATTCTCATTTTTCTTTTCTTTTGGCCGTCGGGTAGGGGATGGGGTATTTTGGGTATTATTGCAATTGTTTTGTTGAACAAATGATATGTATGTATGTAGGTGAATTGAATGTATGAATATATGTATTTTGCCCAAGTCAAATGTCTTTAACTATGGTCAAATAGGCTTAGAATTCTAATTATTTGCTAGAAATTTCAAAATCAAAATTGTTACGTATGTAACACTATTCAAATGATGCGGAAAAAAAATATTTTCTAATGTACGTTCCTAAGCTCGAAAGTCCAAAATGACAAGTTCCCGACTCCTTTTGTGGGTCATATGACTTAGGAAAAATATTAATTCGCACTTTTAAGACGGTTGAAAATCTTATGAATAGTAGCCTTAACATAAAGCAATTAAGCAAGAAAGATGATGCACGTAAGAATATTCAAGCAAGTATGCAACAATTATAAAGAAATTGTGATAAAATTCCCGGGAGTCACAAGTAGTGCTTCTTCAGAATTTGGTGAAGTACAAACTAACAATATAAGACCTCTTGACTCTACAAGAGTTTGTACAAGCCTCTTAACTTCTTTGATTCCACAAAGAAGATTTCAAACACTTCCTATACAATGATTCTCTCAAAGCTATAGTTGTAAGAGTGAATAAATGATGAGTACAATGAACTCTTTTTAAGAGTGGATAGATACAATTAAATGCTCTTGAATGCTTAATTGATTTGTAAGTTAAAGCTCAATAAATGTTCAAACAAATGTGTTTTGAAGATATGAAAGCTATAGAGCAATTGCTTGTAGTTGGAAGAGGTATTTTGGGTAATGGGGGTGTTTGAAAATATATAAAAAATGTTCCCAACGGATAAAAAACGACCATATTTTTCAAACACAGCGATCCGGTTGAGTGACTCGATCGGGTCTCTCGCCCGGATATCATTGGTAAGCATTTGGTCGAGTGACTCGACTGGGTCACTCACTTAGATATCACTGGACAAGATCTAGTCGAGTGGATCTGGTCGACTTACTCGACGGTGTCATTCATCCGAATTACCCTTTTTTAGCACAAAGGTTTATCATGATGATCCGAAATGATTTTGTCGAAATGTAACAATCTTAGAAACTTTAAGAGCACTTTTTGAAAGGAGTTTTCAATCTTTTAAACATCCCAAAACATTTTCTAAAATCCAAAAGGTAAAATTAATACAGATTTTACAAAATAATTTTGGAGCTTTAAAATGAATTCAAAGGCAAACCACAATTGTAAAGCCGGTACCCCTTATGTCGCCGCTTCTCCACTTATGACTCTTTCTTCATCTTCCATGATCTTCATTCTTCTTTGGAAAGATCTTCATGGATATTAACTCTTCAAAGCTTCAATAGATCTTCATCAATCATAGCACTTCAAACTTGATTCCATTTGATAAGCACGTGCTAGCCATTTCTTTATGCATGAGCAACACTTAAACATTTCCCAATCTATGACTAATCTCAAATATATATGACTTATACAAGCAAGATTAATCATTAGAGAAGCACTTAATTAAGATTTAGTTATCATCAAAATATGAAATTAACACCCTTAAGCTAACAATTATTATATGACAAACTATAACTCACAAGACACAGGAATATTAGTAGCATAAATATAAAAATAAAATGGGCTTGGGTTGGGCTCGTGCTGAGCTGGGCTAGTTCCTAGCCAAAAAGGGCTTGGGCTCAAATGAGTTTAGCCATAAATTTATTGACCCAACTCAATTTACCTATATATAATAGGTTTGGTTGGGTTTTAGTTTTCGTGTGTTGAGCTATGTTGGACCTGAGTTGGCCCAACCCAAATGCCAGCTCTAGTAATGAAAATGAAAAAGTTAATCGTAACCTAAAGGAAGTTTTTAGCTCAATTTAGAGGCTAGGTACTTTATAGATTCAAAATATATGAAAAAAGGAATACTATTTGTTAGCCTGAAGGCCTTAATCCTATGTTTTGATGATAACTAAATCTTGATTATGAAATTGATTTATTGACTAATCATATCTTGTAATGAGTTTATTATTTGAGAATTAGTCAAAGCTTGAAGGATATTCAGCGTATTAAGCAAGCTCAAGAGGATTGGAGTGATGATCAAGCTCATGGAAAGTGTTGATCAAACAAAAAGGCATCCTCCAACTAGAAGATCAAAGCACTTTAATGATCAAGATTTGTAAAGACTCAATATGTGAACATCCTAGCTAAGAGCTTGTCCTGAAGAAGGAAGATTCAAGAGATGATCAAAGCACTTTGTGAATTTCAATATTTTACAATCTCAAGAGTGCCAAACAAGTTCAAGATACTAATCAAGATCAAGTTCTATGATTGGTGAAGATCTATTGAAGCTTTGAATAGTTAATATCCACGAAGATCTTTCCAAAGAATAATGAAGATCGTGGAAGATGAAAGGAGTCATAAGTGGAGAAGTGGCAACATAAGGAGTACCGGCTAATTAAATGTTGAGTGACTTTGATTTGCTTGGTAAAAGCTAAAAAAACCTCATTTGAAACTGGTTTTTGAAAATTGCTTTAAAACGATTTCTTGAGAAAGTTTTGATTTCAAAAAACATTGTTCAAAAAGTGTATTGAGTATTGGGTTTAAAAGTTTGTTGCGTTTTGATATAAATCGTCCCATCTTTGCAAAACATTTCTAGACTTGGTCTTCCACTTGTCCTATTACAATGAGAAAACATGGCAAAGTCGGATGAATGATTCATCTGACTTTATTCAACCGGCATTCCCAAGGAATGCATAGGGCAATTCGGAGGAATGGCTCATCCGACTTGACTCAGCCGACTTGGCCAGTGGGTACAATGGACAAGTCGGACGAATGGCTCACTCAACTCCTCGTCGGACTGTTTGAAAATATAGCCATTTTATATCCATTAGGAACTCTTTCTATATATTTTCAAACACCCCCATTGCTAAAACCACCTCTTCCAACTACAAGCAATTGTTTTATAGCTTTCATATCTTTAAAACACATTTGCTTGAACAATTATTGAGCTTTAACTTGCAAATCAATTGAGCATTCAAGAGCATTAAATTGTATCTATCTACTCTTAAAGAGAGTTCATTGTACTCCTACTTTATTCACTCTTGTTGTGAGATAAACACTACTATAGCTTTGAGAGAATCATTGTATAGGGAGTGTTTGAAATCTTCTTTGTGGATTCAAAGAAGTGAAGAGGCTTGTATAAACTCTTGTGGAGTCAAGAGGTCTTGTAGTGTTGGTTTTTGCTTCACCAACTTGTGAAGAAGCACTACTAGTGGAACTAGTGGAAATCCTAAGGGGCAAAAGACCTTAGGTGGTGGATTAGATTAGCGAACCACCTAAAAATCCACGACGTCATCTCTTTATCTCTTCTCTCCTTATCTCTTTATATTATGCATGCATAGTTGTAAGACAAATATACTTAAGAGAGGGGGAGGGTGAATTAAGTATTTAGCTAATGACTACCAATTAAAAAATTCAATAAGAACAATTTATATTCTTTCAAGCAAATTAACAAACACATAGAAAGCACAACAATGAAAGCATGGAAATAAAAGGGATAGAAGATGAACACAACTATTTATGGTGGTTCGCTAATCTACATCTACATCTACCACCTAATGTTGTGTCCCCTTAAGATTTCTACTAGCTCCACTAGTAGTGCCTCTTCACAAGTTGGTAAAGCACAAACCAACAATACAAGTTTCTCTTGACTCCAGAAGAGTAGTACAATCCTCTTCACTTCCTTGAATCCATAAAAAAGATTTAAAGCACTCCCTATACAATGATTCTCTCAAAGCTATAGTAGTGTTTATCTCACAATAAGAATAAATAATGATGAGTACAATAAACTCTCTTCAAGAGTAGATAAATATAATTTAATACTCTTGAATGCTCAATTGATTTGCAAGTTAGAGCTCAAAGAATGATCAAACAAAATATGTTTTGAAGATATGAAAGCTATAGATCAATTGCTTGATATTGGAAGAGATGATTTCAGCAAATGGGGTATGTTAGAACATATAGAAACCATTTACAATGGTTCTTTAATGACTCTTTTTTCAAAAGCCGGTTGAGTAGTCGGTCGAGTAACACACCCGACTTACTCGACCGACATTGTTTGAGCAATCACTAAAAATGCCAGTTGAGTAGCTGGGCGACAAGCCGATTGAGTAAATCGCCCGACATTGCTCATCTAGCTTGCCCTGTTTTTGCAAGCCATGCAACACCTTTGAAACCTTTTCAAAAAACTCATTTTAAACAATAGAAAATGAATTTTGCAATTTTAACTTCAAAAAGCTTTTTCAAATAGACGAAATGTTTTGAGCTTTACCAAACAATTCAAAGTCATTCGACACATTATTTGCTGGTACCCCTTATGACACCACGTTTCCTCTTATAACTCTCTCTTCTTCCTTTGAATCTTCAAGTTTTGATTCTCGAAAAAATCTTTACTTCTTTAACTCTTCAAGACTTCATTTCTTTTTCATGGATGCAACTTCTTCATAGCTTCAAGAATTTGTCTAGAGTTGCATTTCTTCATGTATAATAATCTCCCAATCTATGACTAATCTTAAACATATAAAACTTATACAAGCATGATTAGTCAATAGATAATCCTTGGTTTAAGATTTAGTTATCATCAAAATAAGAGATTTATACCCTTAGGCTAACAATCTCCCTTTTTTTATGATGACAAAATCTTACACAAATAACGCATAATGGGAATGAAAAGTAAGACATAAGTAATGTAAGCATGAACATAAATGGAAGGCTCCCCCTTACTTAGTGCATATCAAGTTTGCTTTCCTTCAAGCAAGACTCCCCTCACTCAATGCATATTTTCAAATCAACACATATCTTAATACATCTCAACACATAAATTCATATATTAACACTCATACATTTCAACACATCATGCATTTTCAACACATCATAAATTCATATCATATTCTCTCCCCCTTTTTGACATCATCAAACGGCTTGAATATAACGGGAGGAGAGACAACATTCCCCCTAAGTATATGCACCAAAAGACTAGCTCCATTTTTCACCAAGTTTGCACAAAGAGCATCATAGCAATCTACAGCAAATCATCCACATATATAGCTTAAGCATAACCATCGTAAGAAAAGTAATGACATAAATAGCATCAAAGATTAGCTAAAGGTAATTGAATGTCAAATTCCACAGTTTTGCTAATGACTACGAAGCTAAGTCAGTTTTGTTTTGAAAAACCATGAACAAAATAATGTAGGAAAGTTTTAAAAGAATTTTGGCAAAGAAAAACATCAATCCTCTCTTCCCTCAAACATCAATCCTTTCCCTCATCAGCCTCGTGTTCCTCGCCATCTTCATAATCAAGCTCAACTCGGTATTCCTCATATGTAGGTTGAGGTAGAACATATCGATAGTCTGGAGGAATGAGAGGTACTCCGCCATGCTCCTGAATCCAATTAGTATATCCATCAGCCCATTGGTTCAAGTTATGGACTTGAATGCGAACAGTCTTCATATATTCTTGAGTTGTGCGCCCTAGATTATTGATTTGCTTACGCAGTGAGCTTGTACCATGCAGTTCCGCCACGTAATCATGGCAAAAGTTTCAGTTTTTACTAATTTGGCCTTAGAGAGTTTTAAATTACTATGATGTCCTTTTGCTGCTTTAATTACCATAATGCCCTTATGCATTGAAAAAATCTATTGCCTTTCCCGAATTCCAAAGCCACTTTCTCAGCTATCCAACGCCTTACTCCGTTCCAAAGCAATTCATCTTTCTCTCTTCTCTTATCTTGACCACCACTAGAACTCTCCATCTCCTCTAAAAAAAAAATCCTCATTTAAATTTTTCTCACCGGAGATTGTTGAAGCACTACAAAAAAACTAGGAAAAAATTGCAGTTTAAAGACGGCGTATCTACTCACCGCCGCCTATAACGATTTCAAGTTCAAGTGATAAGTGTCGTTTCTACACACCGCTGCATACACTTAACGACAGTTTTAGACTAAAACAACCGTGTATGTTCCGTAATTTTTGCAGTCTCGCAACTGCGTTTAATTAATTTTTAAGTCTTTTTCATCTAAAAATTGATGACTAGTTCACAGAGTTTATGTTGGATATTAGGGTTGGGTCGCCCAGTGTGGGTTGACCTGACCCGACCCATTTAGTATGGGTCAAAAGGGAGTTGTGGGAAATTATGTAAATAACTTCCCACTATATCCAAAAAGTAAAAAGAGAACGTACGTTAGTTCTCAGAAAATAGAAGAAAAGTCTTTTGTCTTTCTATCACACTCTCTCTCAATCTCTCTTACTATGTCTATAGTGCATAGACATTAAAATCAAATCGGCATTTAAGTTGTGGCAATATAGGCCAAGATCGAATATGTATTTTGGACTTCGATTCGCGGCTGTTTAACGGTGGAACGAACGTGGTTAATTCCTGCAGACTCTTTCGCATACTACGAGGTTAGTATTCTATTCGGTTTATGAAGATTTGTATTGTGTACTTAAATTATTCATTGGTATCAGAGCCAAATCGTTGGTTCTCCGTAAATATTTGATCTCTGCAGTATATATGTGTATATGCATGTTTTTGAGCAATTTTTAACGTAATAATTGTTAATTTACGTTTCTGTGAAGTATCATAAGTATGTGTATTTTTGGTACTGGTAGAAAGTGCTCATTGCAAGGAGTCTAACAGCGCAAATTTCGTAATTTTTCGTTAAGTAATGAATTTATTACGAATTTTTAAAGTTTGATTGTCAAACTGATTAAAATATTTTTTTTGTGTTTTTTTGTCACTGTTTTGGCCTTTTTTTCGTGCTTGTAACATGCTCCAAAAATTGTGTATTTGGTACTGTTAGAACGGGCTCGTCGAGAGTTTTCTGTTGATATATTATTCGCTAACTTTGGCCTTAAAATGCATGAGATATGATTTTTCGAAGTTTTTGCAAAAATTTAAAAAAAATTGGGGTAGTACGTGTTCTTGGTGTAGTGTGTGCGCGACGAAAAACGTGAAATGTTGGCTGAATAGGGGTCAGGACATGGGGGCCACGTGGCCCAATCGTGGGATGTCACGTGGCTGCGCATTTTTTTTGGTGGCTGACGTTTTTAAAAAAAAAAAAAAAAAGGAAAACAAAATGGGATCATTACAACTTGTGTCAGGCGTGATTGAATCAAGTAATGGGCCACGTGGCTCAATTAAGATGCGCCATGTGGCCATGTACCATATAAATTTTTTTTTAATAAAAAAAAAAAAAAGAATTAAAATTTGTTTTTAATTCTTAGCTCTCAAATGTGACTTGGCTTGGCTTGTGATATGGTGGCTCGGCTAAGAGGCTCGGCTCGATTTGGAGGCTTGGCTCGTCGGCTCGGCTCGTCGGCTCGGCTTGCTCAGTCAGCTCCGGCTCGGCTTGGTGGCTCAAATAACGGCTCGGATTGGTAGCTTGCTTAACGGCTCGCCTTTTAGCTCGGCTCGGCTTAATTTTGGCTTGGCTCGGCTCGGCTTGGCATTTTAAAAAAAAAAAAAAAAATTTATTAATACATATGTTGTATTATTATTATTATTATTATTATTTTTTTTTTTCGGCCAACATCTTTGTTATGTTTTTATAAATGATACCATAACTTTGTATTATTTACGGTTTGACTTCATAATTTTGTATTATTTATGGTTTGACCCTATAACTTTGTGTTATTTACTGTTTGACCCCATAATTTTATATTATTTATAGTTTGACCCCATAACTTTATGTTATTTATAGTTTGACCCCATAACTTTGTGTTATTTATGATTTGACCCATAGCTTTGTATTATTTACAGTTTGACCCCATAACTTTGTATTATTTATGATTTGACCCTATAACTTTGTATTATTTATGGTTTGACCCCAATGTTCTCACTTATGGCCATTATCTTTGTGATGATTGTGTTTTTGGCTCCTATTTCTCGTAGAGTAAGTACATAATTTAAATTTAATTTAAATTTAATTTTAATTTAGATAAGAAATCATGAGTGTTTTCATTTAATTGCCCAAATTTCTTTGTGATTCAATCGTAATTATTACAATATAGGCATGAATTTTTTGTAATTTCATATAAATGCCTAAAATTTGTGTAATTTCCTTGTAATATTTGCGATTAGGGGCATGAATTTTTTGTAATTTCATTTAAATTCTGAAATTTGTGTAATTACGTTGGAATCTTTGCAACAAGTGACATGAAATTTTTTGTAATTTCATTTCATAGTATGAAATTTATGTCATTTCATCATACAACTTGTTGGGTATAATATTAATAGATGGTATGTGCACTAGTAATTTTTGAAAGTACTTGATTGGACCATTATGTACTAAAGTTGTTTATTTTTCTGAGGACTTTAGTGGTCATTCGAGGATTGAGCAAGTTAAACAAACTGCGATAAATACTTCCGACACTACTGACCATATGAACACACATTGTAGTAAGCCCAAAATAATTATCCTATAGATCATTTTACATTTAATGATTATGTGTAATATTAAATGTTTTATGGATAACCTTTTTTTTTTTATGAGCATGTGATAGTCATACGTGATTTCATGTGTAGTGTTAAATGTACTCTCATTTCCTCCTAACACACGTAGAACTAAATTTGTGTCTTTTGGGTCTCGATAAGTTTGAGACAACTTCTACATGCCCAATTGTCATGGTCCATATGTGTTAAAAGAATTGAATGTATCAACTCTGGTTGACCACAACAATTATAAAAGAAAGGAGAACATTGATGAGTAGTTCTTTTTGCCTAATACTGTTAGTTGTTTATATGTTAAACATTTTTCTAATTCTTGTTGTTATCATAAGCATATGTTGCATATGTTAATAATTAGTTTATTAATTCTTTATCTGAGTGGGAGTTCTAAGATTGGGATTGGTGTGATTCTAATCTAGAACTATTAGTTCCTACACATGTGAATTTATGTAATTCATATACGGAACTAATGTTTCTACTCGAATAGGATTAAATTGTGATAATTGTGACATTTGAATATAGAATTTGGCAGGTTGTACTACAATCTGTTGGTACTATATCTTATGTCACTTTATTACATTTAAAAACTTGTTCAAGTAGAATTAAACATCTAAATGTGCTAGTACCGAACATCAAGGATGTCTATGTTGTGGTTCTTTATGATAACTGCAAAATATCATTGCTGTAGGAAAAATGAACGGTGATGATTGCAAATGTGGCATCATCAAGTTCAGAATATCCTTGTGCAACAAGTAGGTGCTTGAAACACTGAGTTATGTTGTGATGCACCATTAGGGTGGTAACACCACTCAGCATCGGAGGTAATAGGCCTATCAGGTTGAAAATGTTAATGCTCGCATCGCGTTGCAGAGCACCGTGCATTATATCTCATTTGCTGCCTACGAAGTTTAACCTAATACTAAGGGAATGTTTGAAAGCTTGAAAGAGAAGTTCAGTGGAATTTTCATTTCTAAGCTGAGTCAGCTTATATTGAGTTTGACACATGCCGCAAAAGTCTCAATGCTACTGAGTGATAGCATTTCTGAGATGTCGAACATAATTTGAGAATTGAAGGCAATTGGCCACATTTTCATTGATGGTCAACAAACGTATGTTGTTATTATATCCTTACCATCTGAGCTAAGTGCACATGATTGTTATCTTGACACGAAAAGGAAATGTTAACATATTCCAAACGTTAAGCGTCAATTGGAGGTGGTGTAGAATGCCTTTTAGCCAGAAGGGCTGCTGGTCAAGCTTATGTAGACAAGACCAATAAACAAGGATCATGTGAGTCCAAGTAAAAAACGGAAATACCACTGAGAAAACCACAGAGGACAGACGTATATGTGGCAATTGCAATTTAACATTGTGATAGCTATGTGCTACAATTGTCACAAAAGGATCACTAAGCTCGGGATCGCCCTAAGCTGAAGATCAAATGTTTGTCCTCATGACTAAAAACGTAGGAGCTTTTGTGGGATACCATTTGATTTTAGATCAAAATACGGTTATTTTTGTAATAACTCAAGAGTTGAAGTCAAGGGCATTGACACTTGATAAGTACCATTATGTGATGGTCAAACTCTATATTTTTCCACAATGTGCTAGAAGCTCTGGTTTTTCAAGTCAACTTGGTCTGTGCATTCAAATCCCTTTACGATTAGGTCTTATACTTTATAAGTACTCAGTTGAATTGTTAGGAACAACTCATCATAAATCTGGCTACATTGTACATTGTTTCCTTGTTCTATGCGCTGAACATCAAAACCGTTGTGTTATTTATGCTATATCTTTGAGATTTGTAGCATAGCAAGCTAGGCATACTTGGTCGAAATATAATGAACAGACTCACAAGAAAATGTCTTTTGAGACTGTGATTCTACCTGCCTCTGTGTGAAATTTGCCTAGCCGATAACACCACAATAAATATGTAAACTTGCAAGCTAGTTTTCCATTGCAATTAATTCATCCTGAAATTTCTTGGTTCAAAGAATGTTAGAGCATGGCAAAAGGCCTAATATTTCATTATTAACGATTTCATTAGTTATGAGCTTGTCCTTTTTGTTTTCTCACAAGTCCAAAGCTTTTGATTACTTTGTAAGGGCATCCTCAATGGAGTCTTCAAATACAAAACTTTCCTAATTTAGGTGATTTTAGAGACTACAGTCTCTAAAAATAACACTATTCATGGCAAAAGTACGTGGGGTCTACCACTTTTGGCTTAAAAGATGCCAAAATAGAGACCCAGTCTCCATTTTCTTCCACAAATTTGTTGAAAAAAATAGAGACTGGGTCTCTATATTGGCATCTTTTAAGCCAAAAGTGGTGGACCCCACGTACTTTTGCCATGAATAGTGTTACTTTTAGAGACTAGAGTATCTAAAAATACCCAAATTAAGAAAGTTTTACAATTTAGAGACTCCATTGAGGATAGCCTAAGTAATTTTAAACTTGTGAAAATCCATGAGACAGAAAATGAAATCGATAGCTGACTGTGGTCAAGTATATCCATTTGATTAGTTCAAAATCTTGTAATGAAAGAGGTATAGTACGAGAGCTAACTATTCCTAGAACTTTGCAACTATGAGATGTTGTAGAAAAAGGAATAAAACCTCATTGGATATGGTTATGTATATGATGTGTCATATGAATTTCTCAATTTTGTGTTGAGAATACACAATTCTAAACCAAGTGCCCTTATAGTTAGACACTTCAAGACCCTATAAGTCATGGACAAATAGTGAACCAGTCCACATTGACTTATGACTCTGGGAGTTGGCTACTTTGTTCATAATATTTCTCATAAGCATGAGAAACTGAAACCGAAAGGAAATGAAGCATTTTCATTTGGCACATTGAACGCTCCAAAAGGGAATGTTCATTGATGAACAAATAGTAGGAGTGTGTCTAAACTCAACATTCTCAGACAAAGAATTTCCTAGTGGGAGACTCAGTTATTAGAATTGAAGACTCCTAATGGTCCTATTTCTCACAACCTTTCAGTAGGACTGGAGAATTTGTTTCCGTTCACTGATCCAAGTGGGAGATAAACACCGGTTCATCACTATGAATTTGTTTCATATAGCACTATGAATTTGTTTCATATATGACTTTATTTCACGATCAATGTGAGTTCACTTCATTAATAAGTTTGTGGATCATGTTCACTTGCAACAGTAATACCGGTATGGTCAACTAGAACTTGTTTCATGATCAATGTGAATTTGTTTCATTGTCGGGCAATTGTGAAAATAAGTTTTTCATAAGATTACTAGTTAAAATGATGGTGAGAAGTTGGATGAAAGCAATAAAAAAAAAAATTGTGTTCAATATGAGATATTAAGCTCGCTAGGGGCTAAAAGTTGTAATCCAATTAGAGGGTAACGCTTATGAGCAAACCTTCTTTCGTTGTTAGGATTGCATCTGTTCACCGATTTCTGGCCATGTCATTTAGTTGAACCTTAACTTACATCAGGTGGATGATAAGATGACATTTCTTTGTGGAGAAATGCATGAAGAATTCATTTTGTATAATCGTCAAATGATTCAAGAAGATATTTTGTACATGTCACTTGATATGGGAGTAAATATGTGATTCTATCTCTATAGATGAATGACATATTGTTGGTCAGAAATGACAAATAGTATATAATCACTATTAGTAAGTGGTTGTCCTCAACTTTGTGGATGAAGGATAATGGTAGAGTAGTTTATATGTTTAGAGTCAAGATCCAGAGGAGTCGATCTAAAGATTCTTGTTGTGTAGCAAGAATCATGAATCGAGAATGTTCTTGAATGACTCTACGTATAAGTCTACAAACCTTTATATACTCTTGTAGTTAGAGGTGAAAGCCTAAGCTAAATGATTATATCCCTAAATGCCAGAATAGATTGATGATATAAAAATGTTTCCTATTCAAGCACCATAGAGGCCTAGTATATATTGTGGTGTATACGTGATTAGATATTTGATCTTGTCATGAGATATCAATCAAAGCTTTGATAAGTTCATTGCATCATTGTCAAAAGGATCGTGAGGTAATTTAAAGGGCAATTTAGTTTTGCCTATGTCGTTGAAGTGCTAATCTTTGTGGGAAGATATCCACTTACACTAACTTGGGTGGTGACCCAAATGAGCGATAAGATACCTCTTCGTACATGCTTTCTTGCTGATTATTGGCACTAATTCGTGGAGGAGCAAGAAGCAAAAATGCATAGTATTGTGGAACTCTAAAATTGAGCTATGTGGCATGCTTAGTAACTATGCAAAAGGCAATATGGCTCGAGAGATTATGATGGACTTGAGAGGAGCCAGTTGCTAGACGTGCAATGACGATCTATTGTGTCCACTAATTATCCGTCACCTATGCTAAGGATCCTAAATTTCATTACAAGATCTAGTACATAGACGTTAAGTATGACTTTGTGTCATAAAATGAAGCGATTGTGGATCACTCACCTACGCATGAGATGACAATGACCTCCTTCATAAGCCTATCTCCAGAGATATGCATTTGTTGCAGTAGAATCTCTAGCATTGCGTAGGCTTTGATATTGATGTCTAGTAAGGTAATGCACAATTACTAATGTACTCATACTGGTGAGTGTTTTATGCTAGTTCATAGTGAACAAAATTCTCTTCATGTGTTTGCTTGGTGCCTTATCTTTGTGATAAGCTTGGAAGAAATCGAGTATGAGTATGCTAGCACATATTGACATCGAAAAGTATGTTGACAAGTTGATGAGATTGGCTCTCTCACACGAGCAATTGCCTCTGGCGCAGTGGGAACGTGCAGAGATGAGACGATATGATTTGGTTAGTATTCGTCGGGAAATACTATACTCATATAAAATATGTCGCCTTAAGTATTGGTTTAGAATTGGTTTCTATGACAATATTAAGATGAGACCTCTTATTTGTATATGTTATAATAAAAAACTGACATGAGGTTGATATGGATTCCCACGGTCCATATAACTTGTTTATAGCCAGACGTGAAACCTCGATTACTAGGTGTATTAAGTTCGAGGATTCAAGTTAGTTTCTGAGTGATAACTAGATCAAGATCTGTACGGTGTCTGATTTAGGTAAAGACATACGCCCCTTTTTAAGGGAAGTCATACCGTAACACATGTTTCATACCATGTGTGCTTTGCGACCGTAAAAGGAAGTGGGTGAATGAATCCCTACTTCACCACTGTGTGAGTCCTTAAAGCAATAAATGCTTCTTTAGGATACCCTTAGTGACCTACGCTCATATTCTAATAGGTCAAGTTCAATGTTAGCTACTTTGGTATGTTGCCTAAAGATCACATTAGATTCGATCATATGGAACATGTCTTGGAAAGCAGTTGACTTGATTTAGAAGGATATTGAGCGAAGGGAAGACTGTTTACATCTAGCGCTACATGTGTTCATTGGTCGACCAGTTATACAATCTTTGTGATTGAACATAACTATGAATACATGTTTGAGATTTAAAGGTCAAACATAGCCTACGAGGGATAAGGTATGTGTTGACTGATGTGAACTTAAAATTGGTCTAGGGTACAGCGAGATTTTTTCTTCCGTTGAAGACCGTTGCTCCCATGTCATCCTTAACAAGTGCATGGTCTGAGCTTCCACTTGTTGTGTGCTCGCGGGTCGCACGACTTATTTGCCCGTATGAATTTGATGGTGGTTCCTGACAAGGTTGTAGAGAAAGATAGTGGTAGATATAGGTCTACCCATCTTGTGTGAGTGGGAGATGTTGGATTTTAGGGTTGGGTCGCCCAATATGGGTTGACCTGACCCGACCCATTTAGTATTGGTCAAAAGGGAGTTGTGGGAAGTTATGTAAATAACTTCCCACTATATCCAAAAAGTAAAAAGAGAACATACGTTAGTTCTCAGAAAATAGAAGAAAAGCCTTTTGTCTTTCTATCACACTCTCTCTCAATCTCTTTTACTATGTCTATAGTGCATAGACATTAAAATCAAATCGGCATTTAAGTTGTGGCAATATAGTCCAAGATCGAATATGTGTTTTGGACTTCGATTTGCGATTGTTTAACGGTGGAACGAACGTGGTTAATTCCTGCAGACTCTTTCGCATACTACGAGGTTAGTATTCTATTTGGTTTATGAAGATCCGTATTGTGTACTTAAATTCTTCAATTTATAAGCCTATAGAAACACACTTACTATTTTTTTCAATTTTTTTTCCTTTCTCTTTTCTTGCAGAAAAGTCAACAACAATTCTTTTTCATCATCTTCGCCAAGGGTTGTATTGTGTTCGTTCCTTATTCACTCTCTTCAATATAGATGTATGTAGTAACATTATGTAGTTGAACATGCAATTGATCTTTCACCTTGATTTTGTGTAAATTTTGTGTTGATTTGATTTTATTGTAGTCTCCTAGGAAGTAAAATAGAATCGATTAGGAGTTCACAATATAAAAAATATGTTTTTATACCTACCCATTACATGTTCAAGGAAATGCCCGAGAGAGACTTTTTATATATTAGCGTTGACTTATTTTGTTACAGATAGCTTGCGTATAGATAAATTTATATATGTAATTTTAGTAACTGATGTATGAGTTTAGGAACTTTGGACCATGATTCAAAGAGATAGAAGTTAACTGAGCTCATAAAAATTTCAAAGTTAACTGATGTTTGTTTATTGTTTATAACTTGCATTATCTAAATTAATGAAATTGGAATTACATAGCTATCAGTTGCTTGAGGCTACTATGCAGTGTTAATATGTTTTACTAAACTATGTGGATGGAGTGCAACTTATATATCTTGATATAAGCCTAGGTGATATTGACAAAAGGTAAAATGATTTCTTTTTTTTTTTTGTCTCTAGTGCGTTTGATATATTCTTGAATGGATCTTCAAGACTAGGTAACAAAAGTCAATATGGTTTTCTTTCTTTTCGGCCTTGTCCTTCATTTTATTTGAATTTTAATTAGACGAGTTGGACGGGAATTGCTTCAATTGAGTTTTTGATTTTGAAAAAATACGGCCTGCTCATTGATGCTATACTTAATCACCGGGTTGTTTTGTTCCTTAGTGTGCCTGTGAAATGATTCTTCCAGCACTAGAAACCATTGAACTAGAGACTTGCATAGACATGCCACCATTGATGACCTTAGTATCACCATATAGAGCAAGCTCTGAATCAAAGTTTGAGTCGACATTTAGGATTTTGAAGTAGAAAATATGGCCATTCTTTATATATGATTGAAGCTAGCTTTTTACTTTGCCTGTTATTGTGGATTTTAAGGGTTCCTTCAAATGAAGCCACATAATTAAAGTATATGAAGAATTTTTATATCTTACTCTATGACTCTAATATACAAGCACGTCGGTATCCCTGACTGCCATATATTTTAATCACGACATTCTTTACAACGACGGCTACAGCGGCAGTTTTGAAACTGCCGAGAAAGAGTAGGCAGCAATTAAAAACTGCCGCGTATTAGTGCAAAATCTGCTGCCTATTTACTTAATTTTTTGTAGTGAAGCAAAACATCGATTTTTCCGCCTCTCTCCGCCTTCGATTCCTCCTTCAAGGTACCACAAAAAAATTAATTTTAATGATATATTACTTTATTTTTGTGTGTCTGTGATTATGTGTGTATTTTATTTCATGAGAATTAAATTTTTTTCATCTTGTTGTTTGAGCTGTTTTCTTCTGCAATACATGTTTTGTCATGTTGTTGTTCCCTTCACATTCTCATTTTTCGCATTCTTTTCAGGTTTTTGGATATGCGTTTCATTATTTACGCCTTTGCGTTTGCGTTTCTTGACACGTTTCGCTTTCGAGCTCGTTAATCAGGTAATTAGTTGTTTTTTTTTTTGTCATTTATTCACTTTTTTTGTCTATTTTGTTTTCCTTTTTTATTTCGTTTTTATGTCCTTATAGAGGCATTATACTCATGGTCGATTGTTTATCAAATTTTGGTTATGGTAATTATATTTCTTCAGAATTTTAACAGTCTTGGTTTTGCTAGCCAACAAGTATGATGTTAATTTAATCTCTTTTAAAGTTCTTATATTAGTTAATTTTTAAAAGAAGAACATTAATAAAAAGTTGTAAGATTGATGAATCTTTGTGGGTGTTGTTTGTTTGGGGCGTATTAGATGATGATGAGGGAAAATGTTGATAGATCCATGTTATGATAGGGAAAATCTGATAATGCTTGGAGCTGCTGCAAATATAGATAAGTTGTTCAATATGGTTTTGTGATATTGGTGGATAGCATGCTGGAAGAGATACCACCTTTAGCACTCTAGAGGCTGGGCATGACTCTTGCCTGGAACAATCTTTTCTTTAAAATTGAAACACAAAATCAAAAGAAAATCTCCCATCATGCGTTGATTAATTGGTGATTTTTAATTTACTTTTATAGTTAGACTGGGCTAAATAATTGATCTGATGGCTTGTAATGAGATTACCGATAATAAAAAAGTGAATTTCAACTCTGACCGTAATGCATGAATGATCTTCATGAGAATGTCTATTAAACATATCATTATCTACATCAATTTAATACAACCCTCTAGTTACGTGAGTTAAAATTTGATTCACATGCAGAGAAGATGAGTGAAAAGTTCGTTGATCTTATTGGCTCAGACGACGATGATGTCAATGCTCCTATTGCTCGAGCCCGAGTCAAGAATCAAGTGAGAGTCGAGTTGATGCAATCAGATGAGGTGCTGACAGCATACTTATTTTCTCAAATAGACAATCCATAGTAAGCCATTCATTTACTATTTAGCATCTTATCATTACTTCAAATAATAATTAATATTTTTACTTGTCTTGTAGGGAATTAGTTGCAAAAAATCGTATGTGCATCATAAGTAGGTTTGAGATGCTTTGTTTGATGCCTGATAGACAAATTCTTGATAGCGTGAGTATCGTCTTGAATATGCACTAATAACGACTTATATTTTATATTTTTGGTATTTTAATATTTAACTTATTATTTTTCTTATATTTCAGATTATCGACGCTTACGCATAGTCATTAACAAATGCATTTAGGAAGGAAAAGGCATGGTTGTTGAGATGGTATATGCCAACTTCTTTCATGGTAAATTATTTACACCTTTATATAATTAAAAGTTGCCAATACTACATAAGAATTTTCCAAATTATAGTTACATGTAGAAAAAAGTCCTTGATGTTCCATCATTCGACCCCAAAGCAAGTGGGAGGAGTTATTGGGTCCCCGAAAAATTCACAGGCAAATATATATTTGAGTGTGACGAGGTAATGATACATTTTCTAGTTATTTAATTATTTATTTTTCGGTTTTACATTTTTAAAAATTGTTCATGTGCCTTTATCACTATTTAAATGTCATGTATATGGTTTGTCTTATAAATACATGCAGATGTACTTGCCTATGAATTATGATGACCACTGGGTATTATGCATAATTAATATATTGAAAAATATTGTGGACATATGTGATACCCTCATAGACCCAATACGAATGATATTAATAGAGAAGTGTGTGGTGACCTTGGTATGGTTAAATTTATAAGACTATTTTATTGGTTTGTAGAATAAGCATAATATGTATGATATATTAGTGTTCAGTAGAGTTCATGCTTTTAGCTATTTTAGTTATGCTTTTCTAGCAAGTTGGTGGACAAAACTGTGGTTTTAGCATAACTATAGGACTCGTTTAAGATTTTCATAATATTTTCACAAGTTTTACTTTATATATTGATGCAACTTGGACTTCAATAATATTAAGCTTTTCAATAATATTTTTGAGTTTCTTCAAGTACGATTAATAGAATTGTTTGAGTAATGCCACATGCATATTTAGTTGAAGCTTGAGTTGGGATTACTTTGCGTGACATTAAGAATGTTCTTGAAGGATGATCCTTTGCTGTTTTTTTCTTTTCATAATTTATTACATGTCTTTTTTGTTGGTGTTAGATTTTAGATTCAGTACCTTTGGCTTTAGGTTGTAGTTGGTATGATATATATATCTTGGTTAAAATTATGAATGTATGAGTTTTGGGTTGATTTTTAAGTTCACACGTCTTCCATGGACTTTTTATTGGATAGGAATTAGAAAGAACTGAGTATATAGAAATCAAAGATTATTGGATAGGAATTAGAAATAACTGGATATATAGAATTCAAAGAAGTATGTTGTTGCGACTTTTATCTTTGTTGGAAATCACTTTCTTATAACGCATAGTGATTTATAAAGTTATGTTTTCTAGTTTGTAGGAGATTCTTTATGGTCACTAACGGGGGTGTCATCTGGCTGACCAGCAGTTGCAGTTGAGCTTGATATTTTCTTTTTAGTCAGTAGTGAACTAAATCAATGAATAAAACTGATAATTTATTGATGGATAAAACATTTTGGTTTGGAAAAAAATTGAAAAAGGTAAGTCAATGACAATAAATGAATGAAGTGAAAATTAAATAAAAACGAAAAGGTAACTTGAATGCAAACGAGAAGTGAACATAATACAAAATAAGGGTGTTAAACTACACCCCTCAAAACTTAACCAAAGTTTAACAATAAAAATAAAAATAAAGTTAACTAGAAGCATCAGAGGTATATACCGCACCCCGCAAAAATTTCAATAAGTTTTAACTACAAATAACACATGCTTACTGCCAAATATTGGCGAGATTGCATGTGTATTCCCAGTGCCTCCATAAGTCAAAGGCAAATTGCTTGCGTTTTTCATCAGAATCTGCAATCTTGAAAGCTGCCATGGACTTGTATTCTTTCATCATCAGACACACATATAAACCACAATCATGTTTACCCTCTTGAATAGGTGTCGACAAGGGATGATACAGTAGCATCGATGAAATTTTTTGCATTGCCTGGTATGTTTCGGGTTCTTCATATTAAAATAACTCATCCAAGTATTTCAGCTACAAAAAATAAACATTAATTTTACTAAAATCGCATTTGATACAATATATGAAAAATGATAACCATTAGTGTTGAGAACCATTCAGCAGCAGTGACGTTAAGTCCTTGGTGATTACAAATGTAATATTTTCTTCAAAATTTAATACCTTTTCAATTGGGAATGGGGATCATTCAGCATGGTGTAATCATAAAAAATCCATATTAATTATACACATTTCTAAATATTAAAAAATGATAAGAACGAATTAAGTGTTATTTTATCTATTCGTATACATACTGTGAATAGAGATGAAAGATACCATTTGGTCAATTTTGCATCGTCATGCTTAGCATTATTTCCAAGTTGAGCTACATAGCAATCAATGATCTATGGAAATGATATTTATATAGATAAGTTTAATGTAATAAGTTTAAAGTAAGATGTAACAATTAACATAACGAAATGAATGATAATTTTTTTACGGTTGATGATATGTCTTTGTTCGGCATTAGTTGTCGCATCTCAAATCTTGTAAGAAAATTATAATTCATGCTAACCAACACCTCCCTATAATATTAATGTCACAAAATTAGGCAAACTTAATTTATATGAGTAAATAAATAACTACATTAAAAAAAAATGTAATCAGACATATAGGGTCCTTCTCTAGTGAAAATAAGAATTCAAATAAAAATTCATCATCTTTTTCCATTCTCAGACCATCTGCATATGAAACATTATCCAAGTGTTGCAAAGGTACTGTAGTATTCGTGTCACTACTTATCTCAATCGCATTTGCACAGAAAATGGTTTTCCCTTTAACCCCAAATGAAAGACACCTTTGTGGCCGACTAATATGCATTAGACCACTTTGATTCTTGTTTAGTGGGAAGGTGATGGATATGGAATCTTCACCCAAAATATTTTTTCCTTTGGCATCACGAATGGGCCCATTTACACTGTCTCTACATTGAGTTTTTTGGGTTTGTATGAACTCCTTCGTAACTGTTATTGCCTCATTAATCTATTGTTTGAGATTTTTGAATTCTTTTCTCGTTACGAATTCGTTTTTCATATCCTACACATATCCATTTTAATATAATAAATACATTTGCACATTGTCCTGATTAATTTTCAATAAAATTAAAAATGAATATAAACATCGTATACGTAAAATAATTCAAACCTTGCATTTCTTTGAGCGTCCACAAGGTGATTCAGACAAGTTTCTTTTATGACCCCCCTCTTAGTCATTTATTTTTCTTCTGATACACAATTAACTTCCTTCCAATTGGTTGGTAAGCAAAGTTTGTGGAGTAATTGCATGTATATCACAAATGAAACCACCTACCCAGCTTATATTCCCCGTAATTTTAATGCCATCCATGACCTTGCTTCACTAGGATCACAAACAATTAATGCTACAGTCCCACCATCATTAAATGCGTTATCTATCATCAATTAATGTTGCAGTCCCACCAGTTGTGATGTTGGTTAAAAACTTGTTGACAAAACTATTACATAGCAGACATTGATATGTTTTTTTTTTTTTTTTGTAGTAGAACACGGGTTAAGTGCATTTGTTTTTCTTTCATTATTTTATTAACAAATATTACACAAAGCCACCTCGAGCCAAATAAAATTGTATGAAGTGAGATGAAAAGTTGCTGTAAAGGTGACTGACACAAGTCATTGAAAACGTGGGAAGATGTACAAGGCATTGGAAAACGTGATTCAAATAAGGCATTTAACACTATTCTTCATACTTAAATTATTTCTAAGATTTAAGTCTATAATTTAATTTGTGAGGACATAAGTTGGTTTAATATAAATATAAATAATTAAAAACTTATTTGGACAAAACCATTACATTTTAGGTATGTCTGCATCATTTGTGAAGATTCTTATCAATCTTCTATGTTGTACACATTATATTGACAAAGCCATTCACAAGGGGAAACCCTTGGCAAGGCTCTCAGAGGGACGCCAAAATGCTCAAATATACAGGTCAATGCCATGCAATACGGAAGACTTTTACTTTGTTCGGCAGTGTGCCACATATGATCCATAATCAATTTAGGCAGATTGATATGTTGACTGTAACAACCCGGAACCAGTATATAGCATACATTACATATTTGCATATATTTATGTGTTACTTTAAAAGTTTATTTACCACTATGTGAATAACTTAATTTAATACATTCATTAATCGCACTATTTATTATAATTTTGAACTACATGCGAATAGAGATTAATAAAATTAAAAGGTAACTATTTTAATATTATAATTATTAGAATTTATTCTTTTGTAATTGAGTGCTAGATCCTATTATTTTTCACTAATTGCTTAAATAATACAAGCCCGGACATGAAAATTTTCTGGTTCTTTTTTTGAATTTTATATTTTTCCTTAATCACTTGCTATTTATGTGTCATATGTTCATTGAGTTTGTGTGCATAGCATATTGGAAGCGTTAGATATAAAATGTTTAGTGTCCTCAAGTAAATAGTAATAGTTTAGTTGTTTTAGGGCTTTTAGCATTTTAACTAAATGTCTACTAAGTTAATTAGGCCCAATAACATTTTATTTTGGCCCAACCATATATTAGCCCATTTAGCTACTTAAATAATATACATATACATATATAATATAACAAACTAAGCCAAAGCATAAGAAAAAAAAAGAAGTAGAAATTGGCAGAGAGAGAGAGGAAAGAAACGTGAGGTTAGCGCTTGGCTCCATCTTCAATTTTCAGCCATTTTTGCATGGATTAAAGGTCTTTCTTGCTAAGTTCTTCCATTTCCTAGCTATACAAGGTAAGAGAATCATGTTAATGTGCATTTTTTTTATTGTTTCCTTGCAATGGTAAAATGTTGAATTTGTGAAATAATGCTATTTTGACGCTTCTAATGCTTTCTATGCTAGTTAATAATGTTATGGAGTACTCTTTTGAACTTAGTTTACATGTATAGCTTGAGATTGAGAAGTTACTTTGATGTAGTTGAGGATTTTCTAGTTTGTTCAATTGTGTGAAGGTTATGTGTTTGATGAAAGTCCCAAGTAAAGATTAGGAGTGTTTAGCATGCTATCCTAATGCCTTGAACTAGTTTGATGTAAATAATTAGCTAGAAGGTGAAGTAGAGCAAGCAATTGCAAATTCAGAATAGTGCACTGCCCTTGTCTTTCAAAGCTCTTTTGACATAGTAAACGTGCTCGAAACTTAACGAAATTTATATGGAAGCAATATTAGACAATTTAGAACAAATGTTGATTTCTAGAGCTAAGGATAATTCTAACATTTTTGGCCTCCAATTTAGCCATTTCCGAAATGTGTCTGGGTAAATCGCTGGTACATGGCAGTTATGTGCAGTCGTACGGAAATGGTTGTATCTTGAGTAATTTAGATCGGAATTAAGTTCCGTTTGGTTCTAAGATCATCTACACTAGAAGGGCTATGATTATATGTAAAAATAAAAAATTTGAAGGTCAATAGAATGGGTAATAAATTTTATAAATTTAGGGTTCTATTTGAAGATTTGGAAATAGGCATGTTTTCCTGGGGTTCTACTTGCTAGGTGTTTTATTGCATATCTATCTTGTATATTAAAGTTCATAAGTGAGTAAGAGCATTACTTGATGGTTTTAGAAGTTTTATGGTGATTTTCATGTTAGACCAAAGATTAGTTAGTAATGTATATATTGAAGACCAAATGTTTGATTATTTGCTTGAATGAAGTGATTGAGGATGGAATCATGCTTAGTATGACATATGAACTAAGAATTGGATAAGAAATTCAAGTAATTTATGCATATGTTTTTGGACCCTTTATGCTACTTTGGAATTCTTGAGTCATTGATGACTAGTTAGGCTTAGAACTTCTTGTTCAATAATCTTTTACAAGTTTTGATCTCTAGTATGTGATATGCAATAATTGGATAAGTTAAAGTTAAATACCTAGTTAGTTAGTTAAGATTTTGGTGATTTAAATGTATTTTGAAGCTATTGTATTTAATGAGCATTGGATTAAACCTAATTGCAAGTTTTGGAGTTGAGAATACCTAAGTATGTAGAATGTAACTCTTGTTTGTAAAATGCAATGTATGGTAATGTGTTTTAGAGCGCATTTTAGTAGTTAAGTTGGGGATTGTTTAAATTAAGTTGTCAAAAGTCCAACTTAGTTGGTACTATGAAGGTAATGATAGCCGAGAGAACCAAAGAATGATGGAACCATAAATAATGCTAGCTAGAAAGAGTTATCAGCACTAGTGAACTAAATGCATATTAGCTCAATTTTTATGAAGAGTGATGCTTAAGTGTTGGTTGTTAGCTAGATTTTCCTTGTTTAAATGTTGTAGTGTCTTGTTATTATGTTGTATATGATATATATGATGATTCATGTGAAGTAGAGCTTTGAAATTAGTTTTATAGTGAAATAATTGGAAAAAAACATGAGTTACGAAATCTAGAAAAATTGGACAGATTTGCATGCCTGAGTTGTAGGACCAATTTGACCTATAAATAGTTGACTAAATTAGCTTAATTTTGGATATGTTGTAGTAGATTCATAGTAGAACAAAAGTGTATTTCTAAGGCTTAGCCAAATTCTAGCTCTAAGTACTTGTTTTTCGATAGTTTCTGAGAGGCATGTGATTAGGCGTGAGCTGGTCAGTTTTTCCTAGCTACAGCCACCGTGACTTTTTTTTCCCCCTTCCCCTTTGCCTTGTGCTTATAGTTTATAATTTATAGTTAAGAGTAATTTTAATGAGGAGTGTTATAGTTGTAGCCTTGGTTGTGTTGTTATTAGTGGAATGAAGAGAACATATGGTTAGAAGATTTTTAAGGTAGTAAATGTTTGGAAGTTGTTGCTAATGAATGTAGTATTTGAACCTTATTGGAACCTTAACTTTAAAGATGTTGCTAATTATAGATTAAATAATTGTTGAACTTGTATTAGATTAATATGTGATTAACACTAGTTATTTCTATTGTATCTCTTCCATTGATTACTACTTCATGTGAGATAACTTTATATGTGAACTAGAAGCTCTATTGATTGGATAATTTGCTATGTTTAGAGTATTCAACTTGGATTCATGGATGTGTAATAAAATGTAAGAATCAGTTGTTAATATCTAAAGTTAACTTTTGTCAATAGTTACTAGCCTTACTCATTTCATATGTGCCACTGTTCACCTACCAATGTTAGTTATTTGTATGACTACCTGAACTATGTAATAATTTGGAATAAACAAGTGATTGTATAGCTTCTATTGTTGTGGTTGAGATTTCATATTAGTTAAAGTTAGAATTGCTATAATCATTTGTTAAAAGTGTTACACTTATATGAATAACTAGGGGTTTGCACATTTGAGCGGATTCAAAGAGATTTGGAGTAAGCCTAAGCTATACCCTTACAGGTTTGGTAAAGGTGAGGGAGTCTTCATCTTTTTTGTACATTTTAACTTTATTTATTATTTCTAAATTGAATTATTTAGTAATTGATAAAGTTTATATGTATTATTTTACTTGCTATCTTGAGTCTTTTTCGTGTTATTTGTGATTAACTGCGAGCGCGGCCTACTTTGTCGTTCCTCTTATGTGGTATATGATATACTTGGCTCTCGTGACTCGGGGTTGCGCAACCTTTTCAGATATGGTAGCGTCGAGAAACATGGGTGGCATCGGGATTGCCATGCTCCCTCGACTACCATGGTGCCTATTCCCTTTCTCTCACTGAGTAAACTCTACTACCCCAGAGGCGTGGTTCACCTCATAAGAAAGGGTCGTAGGATCGGGGTACATTCAGAGTACCCCATTTGGAGGAATAAGGGGTTTGCCGGCACTTGTTGAAGATCTTGGCTCGTGGCTCGTGATTGAAGACAAAAGTGGAACCGTATCCTTTTTATACGTGGTTAAATGCTTGTCTAATTAGCTTTGTTATTTTGTGTTATATATGTTATTATCCTTGTTGCATCTCATGAAAGCATTCATCGGTATGCTGCATCACATCTCTCACTGAGTATACATGTTGTGTACTCACCCTTGTTTCTAACACCTTTCAGGATCAGTGCTATCAGGGGTAGAAAAGAAGACTCGAGAGTTTTGTGATTGATTATGCTGGCTTACGTGGATTGCCACTGAATTTAGTTTTGTCCTTGTAAAGTTAAGTTTATGATGTATTGATAGTTATGAATGGCTTGTAATGTTGCAATAACTTGTAATCTTTATTTTATTATCTGGTAGTTGCATGCTTGCAAGTTTTGACTGGTTGACGGACTTAAATTATAAGAAAGAAAACTAGATAATATTAGAGTAGTATGATAAGTGAAATTATAATTATAGACATTCAACAATTAATGAATGCATGCTTATGTGTCTTCAATGTTGGGATCCAAGGCTCGGATGGCCTTGAGGAGTTTGTTGTATGAGAGAGTTTTGGTGGAAGGGATGAATGAATGGAGTTAGATCATAGTTTTATGGTTATAAATATTATTTATAGGTTTTGGATTGTCCTATAAACAGGGGAGAGTTCATCCGCTTCTCTCATTTTTTGTGACCTTGGGTATTGGATCGGGGCTCCGTTCTCGTGAGGGATTAGGGTGTTACATTGACGAGTGTTAAACAAGTACATAATATATGCATCATAGTTGTTGATTCGGCCATCATTGGTTACTCTATGCATAATTAAATCATTTGCCAAGTGTTGTAGAAAGTAGTTTCTACTTGTTACTTGTCTATTATCAGGTGTAACATCATAGCATATGTAATGCCCAAATCCCTCACCGAACCGAGACTTCTATTAACCAAACTATACTCAACCCAAATCTAAACCCGGGAACAAAATTTTAGAGAAAACGGACGGAGTCTCCCCTGTTTGTAGGACTAATCAAAAACCTGCAAGCAACAAGTATAATCACAATACAACACCCCAACTTCAATTGTCCAACTTTTCCCAGTCTCAAGGCCATCCGAGCCTTAGACAAAACATAACCATACAAGCATGCAATTAAAAGGCAATAAAATATATCTTTAACTGTTACATGCCCACTACTCTATCAAACCACATAAGTTATTAATTTAATTTACTATCCAACAATCCGTATAAAATACATACAAGACTTCAAGGGGTTTCAAAACAGAACAAAAATACATTATGTCACATCTTCACAAATAGCTTTCAACCACAGCAAGATAAGCAACCATAACACGGCACACAAGGTAGTTGTTCTAACTGCACCTGAAACATGTTAAAACGAGGAATGAGTAACCAAAGTTACTCACTGAGGGAGGTGATGCAGTAAACCAGGGTATGCTTTCATGAGATGCAACAAAGATAATAACATCAATATCACAAATAAACAAGCTAATTAAACAAGTATTTAACTACATATAAAAATGATACGGTTTCACTTGTCTTCCATCACGAGCCACGAGCCAAGATCTTCAAGCAAGTACCGGCAAAACCCTTATTCCTCCAAAATGTGGGATACTCCGGATGTATTCCGATCCAACAACCCTTTCTCCTAAGGTAGGTCCATATGCCCAGCAGGTAAACCATGCATCTAGGGTAGTGGAGTATGCTTCAGCGAGAAAGGGACTGGGAAACCATAGTAGCCGAGGGAGCATGGCAAGCCTAATGCTGCCTGTGTTACTCGACACTACCATGCCCGAAAAGGTTGCGCAACCCCGAGTCAAGATCACAAGAGTCAAGTAACATATACATGATAATTTACAAGCACTATAAGCAAGATAACAATATAAGCTAAATAACTAACATTTATAGTATGTGCATTATCCAACATAATTTATATACAACAGATAAATGCAAATAAGATGCAACTCCCTCACCTTGGATTAAGCCAAACATGCAAGAAAATAGCTTACATTCACTTCAACCTCCTTGAATTGGCTCAACTTGCACCCTAACTTGACCATACAATTATAACATTTCTCATTTTGCATGTCATTTATAACTCATAAGTAATTCATAGCATCTAATAAGCATTAACAAGCATGGAGCTCACCATTTTCAATTCAACTAATGACAAGTAGTTATACACATTTACAAGGCATTCAATACTTCATTACTCAATCAACATATATTTGAACTAGATAACATGCTTAAACTCAATTACATGAAAGAAGAACTCTAACTAACTAATTAACTAAATAGTTACATCTAAACATTAACGAAAATTAACTAACGAACTAATTTCAGGCTTTAAGATCATTAAACACGCACTAACTGCTTTAGATTACAAGACATGTTAGAATGACACTTTTATTAACACTAAAACACAATAAGCAACATATTCATATTCTTTAATCAAGTTACTATTCATTTTCTTCTTCAATTCACTTATACACACAAGCTCATATTCCACATGTAATTAAGCTAGAAGATTCACTCCACCACATCATTAGACAGCATAGAAGGCATTAGAAGCATCAAAATATCATTAAGTTAAGATTATAAGCTATAAACTCCAATTACTTTTAACTACAACAATCAATAATCATCTAACCAGATGAGCTAACTTTATAGTTTACTTAATTAACAATCAAATGTAGCAACTATAGCAATTCAGATAACTAATTATGCAATAAGATTAAGCAATTGACAAGAAGTCCAACATAACTCTTTCCAAATGCTTAAAAAAACAAATTCTAAACTTTGCACAAGATAACCAACTTCAAATCTAATCTCACTAATCTCATATAGTTACATTATGATGCACATAAACGCAACTAAACCACTTTTTAAGTCAAGTTAGCACAAAACTCCGAAATGCCTCTTATATGGTTTTAACCACAGCTACCTAATCCAATTAGTCAAACCATGCCATAATTACATTTCAAAGGCTTCCTAATACATCTAAGGCTAACTACATATTCAACAAGTCAAATTTCACATTTCGTTCCAAAGTCCCCTTTATCTCAAGACCTAAATCAAGACACATGCTAACTACAAGTTTCCCAATTCTTAAACCAACTCTACTACACTTCTAAATACACTCTATGACACCATGTAGAACCATGAAACCCCACTTTAAACCGCAATTACCTCAAAGCCCCGAAATCCCCTTTATACATTTTAACTACAAGTACCTTAACTGATGTTCAATTAGGTGACATATCAACACATTTAACACTTCCTCACCCTATAAACACCAATTATAATGTTCAATTCTACCCGGATTCGCATTTCACTCGAAACCAAAAGTAAATCAAGCTATTTTCACATTTTAACTCACGAAAACTCCTCTGAATATCGTCATAACTTAGACAATCACTCAAAAACACTTAACCAATCAACTACAATCAAAATCCTAACAAACAACCAACTAATTAAGTTCAACACAAATTCTAACAACCATTCTAACTTTCTCTACAAAAACCTTTTTTTTTGCATTTCCTAGCAAGTCACAAGCTACCGAGCAACAAGGCAACACTACAAGTTCACCACTCACTTAATAACCATTTATGACACCTAACCAAGCTCTAGAAACACATACAACACCTACACGACTCAAAATGCTAAAATGCCCATTTGCAAATTCCAACTAAAAGGGTATCTTCCGAGCAACGGAAGGATACTACCAGCATACCAAGCATTCATTAATCACTAACCAACCACAATGAAGCTCTACAAACACCTAAACACTCAAATGAACCAATTGCACAAAATGACCCTTTATGTTCCAATTCAAATTTCTCAATTCTATTAATGTTTAATCCGTTTAGATGATACATTTAGTCTTCTAAGCATTCATGGCACCTAATCAAAGCAATAAAATGCAAATTAGATCGAAAAAACTTAATTTTGAATTTTACTATTCATAATACTATTCATCATCTTCTACCTCTAACCATCTTCAAAATTTGAGCAAAACACATGCAAGAAACTCTAAAAGTTTCTTCTAATACATTTCTAGACACTAATCCATGCATGAGAAGCCTCCAAACAACAATTATCAACAATTACATAAAATCACTATAGTTAGAAATTCAATAAAATACACCTTAAAATGCTTCTCTTACCTTGGAAAAGCTAGGAAATGAAGAAAATTGGCTAGCGACACCTTTGATCTTAGCTAAAATGGCTGAAAATTGAAGAAAAATACCAAGCTCTAGCTCCTAGCTTCTCACGTTTTCTCTCTGCTCCTAGACGATGGTTTCTTTTTTTTTTGGCTCTTATTATGTTATATAGATAAATTACTAAGGAAATAATGGGTTAGGTTAGTAAATTGGGTCTAATTAAACATATTTAATGGTCTAATAAAAGTCCAAAGTCTAGCTACTTTACTAGAAACCCAAATAAAAATTCTACAAAAAGTTACTATTTATTTAGGACCCTAATATTTTTATATCTCACGTTCTTGACATGTTATGCACATAGTTTCAATGGACGAAATACGTCTAATAAGGTAAGTAATAAAGGAAAAAAATAAATTTTGAAAAATAAAATAGTCAAATTTTGCACCCTGAATACTATTCATTTGTTATACTAATCAATTTTCTACCAACCTTCCCGAAACACCATGCACAAAAAAATTATGAACGTATGCATGAAAATAAACATATAGTGTAAATAAGATTAAAAAAAATAAAAAATAACGTACTTCAAAAATTACCCCGGACTTGCGGCTCATTTTAAAATGACGAAAACTAATTTATTAGACATAAAAAGCAATATCGCATTTTACAAATAACAAAATAAGAGATTAAGCATTTTATATGATTTAATTAAGTGCTAATTACATATTTAAAGAAATACTAAAAGTAAAGTTACTAAATATATATATATATATATAAAGTTAAAATAAACACTTAAATTTAACTAATCAATTAAATTAACACATAAATATATGAAAATAGATACTATTCACCACATGTTAGGTCTGGGGTATCATAGTATACTAGATCAAAACCTTCATATAACATATTACACATTTGAGTTCGTTCAGTTTCAGTCATAGTAGGCCAACCCTGAGCACAGTATGTCTTTTTACCCCCTACCGGAATATGAAAGATTTTATTTAACACATCGGTAGATATCTCAATTGATTTACCACCTACTTCACCAACTAAATTTCCCGAGTCTTGATACATAGTGGCATAAAATTATTTCACCATATTATCATAAATTCACATTGAATATGTATAAAATCATTCCACCCTTGATATTCTAGCAACTCCACAATATTGGTACCAACGAAACAATTATCAACAACAAACTTCCCAGGTAGAACAGTTTTCTTATAGATTGAAGCTTTACCTGGCTTGGCAGGAGGTGCTAGAGGTGCTGGAAGAGGAGCTTAAGGTGGTGGAGGTGAAGCACTTATTCTTCCCCTCTTGGATTGCCTTTGCCCTCTCGATCTTGTATCAACTATGGTGATTTTTCAAAATAAAAGTGATTTTTTGAGATAAAATGAAGTGGGTAAGATTTTTAATGGTTCAATTTTGAGTTTAATCGGTGAAAAAATGAAGGAGTTTGACAGAATTTTGAGCTTTGAGGGTTAAATTGAAGATTTTGGGTTTAAAACCCTAGAAATCGCGATTGAAATCACAAAGTCGGGCAACAGGTCGGGCAAGTCACTCGCTCGGCTTTTCCAGTGAGCGCGCAAATAGGGTCGGTCGAGTAACGGTTGAGACATTCAACCGGCTTTACTCACCCGGCTTAGAAAAAATGCAAATTTGGCTCATTTAATTAAGATTTTGCATGCCTAACTCTCTCCTAATTTTACAAAATTGATTTTCATGCAATGATTTGGTAAAAATATTAGCTAATTGATGCAATGTATCAACAAATTCAAGCACAACATCACCTTTTTGCACATGATCACGTATGAAATGATGTCTAGTTTCTATGTACTTAGTCCTGGAATATTGGATTGGATTCTTAGTGAGATTAATAGCACTTGTGTTATCACATCTAATGGGTACATGATCATATTCAAGGTCATAGTCAAGCAAGCTTTGGACTGACAATTTGCTTTTTTTTTTGTCAATCCAAAAATATGCTTAATGAGACTTAAGTAAGTATCGTTCGGAATTGTGACATATATTTGTTATTCTCCTAAGTTGATGATTTTTTCATAGGCCAATTTATAAAAATATTTATAATGACAAATATTATAACAAAATTATCATAGGAGTTAAAGATTGGGTGTTGTGGAAGTACATACTAAAAAGGAAACTACCATACATAGGAAACCAAATTGTTCTCCCAACTTTAATTTTGGCCTACAAATCTGGTTCCGATCCTTCTAGTAAAAAGTAAAGAGTGTCATTGGAATTGTTCTTTAATGGCGATTGGTACGCTTGGATAATTTGGGAATGGAATGATATTCCTAGCTTTATTCCAATTCTCATCCTTGGTATGAGGTAAAACATGAAAATTCCATTCTCTTAGGAATGGCAGCGGTTCGGTTAATCGCGATTTTTTGAAAAATCGAAACTGAAACCATTTAGCATAACTGAAACCCAAAATCGAAAATCGAAAATCGATGGTTTTAAAAATCATTATCTAAAACCGAAACCGACAAGTATAAAAAAAATCACGGATAACCGAAACCGAAACCAAAATCGCTAATTTAAAAAAAAATAATTTAAATAAAAAAGTCCAAAAATATGGAAAAAATATTAATTTAAATGTAAAAAAAATTAAAAATACAATAAATAAAAATCCATAAATATTAATTTAAATAGTATTTTTTAGTTTGGGTAATTGGGCTAAGCCCAATAACTTTTTTGTTGTTTCTTTTTGAATAATTGTATTGGGCCTTAATTTTTTTTTAAAGTCCATTTTTAATTCTCTATTGATATAATTTTAGATATTAGTATAAAAATTATTTTTATATTTTCATCAACTATAAATATTATATTATATATATATATATATATATATATATATATTATATAATAAATTAATAATCAAGTTAAGGTTTCGATTTTTTTTAACATCTAAAGCCAAAACCTATTGGTTTACCATCAGTTTTTATTATTGGTTTTTATCGGGCGGATACCTGTTGGTTTCGGTTACCCATTGTCATCCCTACATTCTCTAGGTAATCTGATTCTTCCTAATCTAGAATTAGCCATTTTTCGAAAAATATGCCTATTCCTATATTCTCAGGAATGAATGCATTTTTCAAATAACTAAAATGTCCTCTCAAAATATAATCTATGCAAACCTTGTACTTTACATATGTGTTATTGGTTTAATAATATTAATAACAAGGAAAATAAAAATGACAATAAATAATTAATAAACATATTACCCATGTTACAAAACTCATTTATCAAATAACTAAAAATACCCTTTCAGAAACTCATTTGTCGACTTAGTGGGCTTTTAGGGTCAGTCGTCGGATTCCCACAGACGGTGTCAGCCTATTAAGTTATGAATTTGCACAACTCATGATTTTGATGTACCTACAAAATGAAATAGTGAGTTTTATCCCGGGGGATAAATCAGTAATCTTGACTTAAGTAAGATAAACTAGTATACACAAACATAAAACTTGTGAGCTAAAGAATAACCATCCCTTACCATAAGAAGTCTTCCTTGGATATTTATAGAGAAGGAGAATGACCTTTCCAAGGTGTTTGGTAGGAGTAATTTTGCTGGAATGGTGCTTGATATGGATTTAGCGTGTTTGGTTAGGCATCATTTATGTGATAAAACACTTACGGTGGAAGTTGACCATGCCAGTTGTCAGGGAACAGTTGAGTTTGGCTTGAGTTAGGAATGACATGAGGACCTCCAAATTATATCATTTTTTAAGCTTGACAAGTATCAAATTTTTAGCCCTTTCATGTCAGCGTCTACTTTTTGCTATGAATGTTCATTTTACTATGTTTCAACTCCAATATTGACCCTAGGACTGCTAGTGATCATGTATCCTTAATTTTAGATAAAAGCTTAAGTCGACCAGTTATTTGAGGATGGACCAAAGGGAAAATGACAAAATAGGGGCTAGAGAATTTATCATGCATGCTGAAAGCAATTATATAAGAAGGTGAAGTTGCAAGAAACATCAATAGAAATCCAAATTTTGGTATCAATGACATTGTGGTAGAGCTTGATGAAATGAATGTTGCTATCATATTGCAAAAAAGAATAAGGCCACTTAAAAGCCCAACATAATCTATATGAAAGAGGACATTATACACTATCCTCCAAATCATTGTAGCAATTTTATTGATTTTCATCTTCGTTTGAGATAAACGAATAAAATGAGGTGTATGCTTAGAGATTCAACCTCTCATGTTTAAAATGTTAGGTAGTTTCATCACAAAATATTCATTAGCTATAATTTCTTAAATTTTTTTAATAGTAAGGAGTAGATGTAGGAGGCTTAGGTAGTTTGGTTGCTTTCACCATTGGAGAGTTTAATAAGAATAAGGTTGAAATTGTTAAAAAATAGTTTTGTTTGTGGTGTAACATCATTTTAACCATAGAATATCTATCACACGAATATTAACGATGATAAATCTTTCTATATCCATATTATAAGAAATCCTCACACATATATCCCAATAGAAAAAGTTTAACTTCTAATATGTAGATATACACACATATATATATGCTCATGCATAAACACACATAGTGAGTGGGTTTGTGTGTGTTTGTGCATGAAGTTTTGCGAAATGGAGAACAAATAATGTGGTGTTGGGGTTGGAGGAGAATATTCTTATTATTATCAATTAGTATTTACAAGGGCATATTGCTCTATTCTTTTCGTGTCATCATTGCTGATTGTTATTGCATTAACTTGTTCTTCTTCTTCGAGCTTTTGGTTGTCATTAACAAGCTCTCAAACATGGCGGAGTATACACTTCCGCTAGGGGAGTTGCAAAGGAAGTTGTCTACCCATGATCATTATCATGGTCAAGCCCGATCTGTTTCTTCTGCCCTTTCACCATTCTATAATTCTTCATTTTCGCAAAATATTTTAACAACTAACCACAAATCTATCATCACTGTAAGTTACTCTAGACACACACACACACACATGTATATATATGCAGATGCATGTTTATATATTATATATAAAGGTCGGATGTGACACACATGGCTTTGTCAAATAACAGAGATGTAAACGTATTTGTGCAAGAAAAATGAATATGGAAATGTGGTTTGGCCATTTAGTCCTCAAAGTTTCATGTACTGGTCATTCTAAGGTAGCGAAATTCCTTGTCCCCCCCTTTTTCCCTTACCCTACTTTTCCATTTCTGCTTAAACATCCCCGGTTTGGGGAATTAATTAATTGGACACCCGAGAACCATAATCTTTCTTAGGAACAGCTTCAATCCACTTATTGGTGTGTTGTTGCCCTCAACCTACCTGATCGTCCCAATCCAAAAGTTTCATGCATGTATTGGTCACATTAAAATCTTACTACAAGGACTAAACTAAAAGTTTTTGTAAACTCTGAGGAATAAGTGCGTCACTTTAAAACAGTAGAGACGAAATTAAAAAAAACAAATGTTTTATTGGGGGAATCAAAGCATCACTTTTAAAACAATGAGAATGAAATTAAATTGAGAAAGAGTACAAACATTGGGGACTATTTGTGAAATTTACCCTTTTTTTTTACTACAACTCAATGTAAGGGGTCGTTTTCTACTGATTAGCCTAATATTGCTATATATTATCCTTCACCCTTCAACTTTCACATATAACTGAATATTTGTCATATACAATAGAGATTTTGAATTTAATACATAAATTATTACTATACAAAGGAGTAAAATAGTTAATGGTGACATTGAGAATTATTCGTATAAGCCTATGTAATCATTTGATAATGCAAAATGTGATTTTGAGGTCAAAATTCATAATTGTTTGTATTATGAGAATTCTGTTATATATTTATCATTTTTTCTTGTCTTTATGGTTGGATAATGCATATATGTAAAGCATTTATAACTATCAACACATAAGACGTTTGAACATAATTATCATATCCTTACGATTATTTTTATATATATTGGATACATGCATGTGAACATACATGTGCTTTTGTTTGAAAATGAGGTAATTAATTTGACTCATATTCTATTGAAATGTAGAGAGAATATCGAAAGCTGGAGCAAGGACTTGCTATAGCACAAGATGTAATCAGAAAAGCAGCTCTTAGTTCCATTAAAAACAAATCAGCATTCTCCAATAGTACCGTACGTCTATCACAACTATCAAGTATTTTATCAGTAAGCCCTCTTTAATATTCAAAAACAAATGTTTTAGCTTTATGGGCTGATTTGATAAATTTTGTTCTATTCTGTCTTTTTTTTTTTTCCTTCATATTTTTCCATTTTACAAGGGTAGAGATATTCATAGTTGAATCTACTGTAGTGAAATCCTTCTCAAGACTGAAATAACTAATTTTTTTTTTGGATGACGTGAGAATTTCATTGACAGAACTTGATAACTAGATTATTCGACAGACCTGACCACCGATTAATAAATCCCGAGTTAAAGTTGGTATATGGGCCAACCCAGTCTAACCCACTCGAGTCATGGGTTGAGAGAACTAAGCCCCGCTTATTTCCGTGTATCTTAGGTCCAACTTATGTGCACGTAAATAAAAACCTTGATTGTTAATTACATGAATATCAAGTTTAGTGTTTTTTTTTCCCAACTATACAGAGCAGTATGTTACAATGTGAGTGTAGATGATTCATGAAATACCATGTTAAGGATGAAGTAATCAGTTAGTCATAATACATTGACAAATCTAAATAAGTTAATATAATCATTTTAAGATGTGTCAACAACAATATTTACTTATATCATGCATACTGCATATATACTATAGGCTTTACATGCGCATTGCGTATGACTTGAGGCCTCCTAGCTAGCTCCTAAAATACAGAAAAATAAAGTTCATGACATACTCCCCTACCCAATCCGCTATCATTTGAGTTATGAACCTGCTTTTTGCCGCAACCAAACGAGCTTACCCTATCGGCATTGGCCCATAATGACTTGTATAATTTGAAGTCTCCCAATTAAGTGTTTGGCTACAGAGTAACTTTAGTTAATGATAAGTGGTCGTCTTTCAATTCTATGTGACATTTCCATTATATATATTGTTCTAGCTATTACTTCGAATTTCTTCATACTCTGAAATTAAAGATCGTGATTTGCTTCTATCTTTTAAAAACTTTATAAGCCTATAATTAGAGACTGCATGCACATAAGTTGGACCTGACCTTTTGTATGGAAACAAGTCTCAATTTTTGCTCTTTATAGAGTCTAATGCAATTTGATCAATAAATAATATAAAGTCAACCAATTAAATCTTTGAAATTATTTTTGTCTTCTACTCTTTGTTTTTAATAAATAAATAAATAAAAGTTTATTATTGTGTTGAAATACGCATAGGAGTTATGTTGAAATGGAGAAGAGATTAAAGGTGTAAGGGGAGCAACCATTAGTGCATGTGGGGCCATGTCAAGGCATATACTCGAGTGAAGAGATGGAGCATGGTGCTAATGGCTTCAGGACGAAAGATCCATATTTAGCACATATTTACTTTATGCCCTTTAGTGTTAAACAGATGGAGCAGTATCTTTGGGTCAATGGCTCCCCAGACAGGAAGCCACTTGTAGATTTTACATCAGATTATGTGAATCTCATTTCCAGAAAGCACCAACTTTGGAATCGAACCAATGGAGCTGACCATTTCATGCTCTCTTGTCATGATTGGGTAAGTACGACTCGGGGTTTATTATTCAATTAGTCCGGATTAATATCAATTTTTTTATATGGAGTGGGCTCTATACATAAGTAGGAATCACTTATTTTCTCACGAACTTATGTCAATCTGAACTGATAAAAGAGTTTTTCACTGACTCGATAATATTGTTCTTCACTTAGTTATTATGAAAAAGTTGATGATGGAAACATTTATAGAGAAAACTATCTTTCAATTTACATATCCATAAAATATACACTTATCTCACAGAAAACTATAAATACTAACATCATCATATAAGATCATGGGCTACTCCTCCTACCAATTAATTTTGGGATGGAGCTTCATTATTCTTAATATAGTACCAGAGTTGGGTCATTGGTCTAGTTTTCTCTACTGTAGATGCATTCATGAAGGACCCGTTTCTTTTCCAGCAGCCCTAGTCATGCAACTCATAATAGTTGTATTTTCAATCCTAACTTCTGGTCACACGTTGCTCACCATATATATTATCGGAAATTGGTAATTTTCACATGAAGGGGATGTTATAATATACACTTATCTCAAAATAGAAAAAATCTTGAAATGTAGCTCCCATGTCATTCGAAAAGTTGATATACTAGTCTCACATAAATAAATTATAAAATCCAGTACCATCATATATGATCATGAACTATTCCTTCTAATATTAATTATTTACTAGAAATTTCATAATTCTTAACGTACATATAATTTCCCCATAAGTAGTAATTATTAGAAGTTCAAGTGGGATCACTTATTTTTCCTAAGGTAAATTACCTATTTAGTCTTGTATCTTTATTATTTGTCTCAATTCAGTCCTTATCTTTCAAAATGTACCATTTTAATCCCGTATTTTTACTATTTGTCTCAACTTAGTCCTTATCTTTCAAAATGTACTTTTTTAGTTCAATATCTTTGTTATTATGGTCTACGTTAGTTCTCCATCATTTTTGGATCAAAAAATCTAACGAAATAAGAACGTGACTAAAAGGGTACATTTTGAAAGATAAAGACTAAATTAGGACAAATGGTAAAAATACGAAACTAAAATTGTATATTTTGAAAGTGAGTAAATTTCACACTTAGTCCCTATTATTTACATATTTTTTCAATGTAATCCTTAATGTTTCAAAAGATTCATAGTGGTTCCTAATGTTTATAAAAATTATCCAAAATGATCCTTATTGTTCAAATTTAGCCAATTTGGTCCTTATTGTTTTTCAAAAAAAATAATTTAGTCTCTATTATTTCCTAAAAAAAATCAATTCAGTCCCTGCACGTGACCTCTATTTGGGGACTAAATTAATTTTTATGGGAAATAATAAGGACTAAATTGGCTAGTTTTAAATAATAGAGACCAATTTGAAGCACTTTATAAATATTGGGGACTAATATGATTTTTTTGAAATATTAAGGACCAACTTCAAAAAAAGTGTAAACAATATGAACTAAGTGTGAAATTTACCTTTTTGAAAGATAAAGACTAAATTGAGATAAATGATAAAAATACAAGATTGAAAGAATATATTTTAGAAAATAAGAACTAACTTACGGGACTAAATAGATAATTTACCTTTTTCCTACAATATATTGCAGGCCCTTCACGTCTCACAAGGAAATTCATTCCTCTACAACACATCCATTCGAGTGCTATGCAATGCAAACTTGTCAATAGGATTCAATCCACAGAAGGATGTAAGTTTGGCTGCAGTCAACCTTTTTGATGGTAAGATACCTCCCAAGCTCCGCTCTATCCCAACAAACAATGCAAGACCTTACCTTGGATTCTTTGCGGGTCATGTCCATGGCCATATAAGGCAAATCCTTCTGCAGCATTGGAAGGGTCGTGATAATGATCGTGTCTACGCTGACGACCAACCCAAAGGCCTCGATTATGACACATTCTTATTGCAATCCAAGTTTTGCTTATGCCCTAGTGGATATGAAGTGTATAGCCCAAGAATTGTTGAAGCCATTTATGCTGAATGTGTTCCAGTGATCATATCAGAGCAATATGTGTTGCCATTCAGTGATGTGTTGAAGTGGGATGAATTCTCCATAAAGGTTGAGGTTAAAGATATTCCACTGCTGAAAGAACTGGTAATGGCAGTTCCGGAGGAGAAGTACTTGAGGATGAAGGAGGGGTGTAGAGTTGTGAAGAGACATTTTGTATTTAATCAGCCTGCACAAAGGTTTGATTTGTTTCACATGATTTTACACTCTATATGGCTTAGGAGATTAAACTTTAGGCTTGGTTAAATGACATAGAAAAAAAAAATTATTTGCAAAAGTTACTCGATTAGGGTCAATTTTGCTAGGTTAATTTGTCTAGTGTACTTTCAAGATAGAATTTTTTAGTGTACATTTAGAAGCTATGTTATCACTTCTCAAGGCTTTTTGCCTAATGAAAAATATCTCATCTTACAAATTTCAGTTAGTCATTTATCAATATCTATATTATTAATTTTATGTGAGGACTTATTAAAATGCCTATAATCTAATTCATATGTAATAATATAGGAAAACGCTCTAGTTGAGATTTCTATATATGTGCATTACAAAACCGAGTCCTTTCAAAACTCAAACTTAGGGATGTACTCATGTCACGAGAGAGGCATAACAAGCATGTCTATTCTAATCGATTTAATTACAGATATTAGACAATGTTTTGGTTCGACCTTTTGCTGTCAATGGAATCTCCACATTGGCATCAATTGCTTGCAATATCTAAATTTATAAATGCGACAAAGAACTTGAGAGAAATTCCGAATTTGTATGAAATTGAGTTATTACTATCGATGACGAAATCATTTAAGAGTCAACCCTGAGTAACTATGACACCTCTGTGTAATAACCTTATGTTGTTAGGCAATTGAAGGATACATATTCTTTTCCGGTAAAAAAATTGAAAGCAAAATAACTTTATATATCAAACCAAAAAAGAAAAATACAAATGCAAGTGTTACACAAAAATATGTCGCATATTACTCATCAGGTGTATTGATAAATCCGTATTTTTAGTAACTTTAACCCATTAAATCATATATATTGCATTATTATTTAAAGCTTAATTGTATATTTTACACAAATTTAATGCAATATAGGTTCTGAAGAAGAAATAGCAAAAATAGCCACAAAAGCCAACTTTTGAAGTGAATTTTCGGCGCAATACTGAAGGAGGAATGTAGAACGACCTTGACACGAGCAAATCGAGATTGAATTTGGCCAAACGGAGTGCGAAAACGGATTCAGGACGCTAAAAAACTTTGAAATAGCCTTGGTCAACTTTTTGGTCAAAGTCAAAGTCAACGGGTAAATAGTAAAAGTCAAAGTCAATGCATGAATATTAAAGTCAACGTGTGAATAGTATCTTCGCTGACATCACGCTGACAAAATGATGACCTAGGCGAATGATATCACGCTGACACAATGATGATCTAGGCGAATAATATCATGCTGACACAATGACGACCTAGGCAAATGACATCACGCTGACACATTGATGACATCATAGTTTGAATAGTGCTAAAATTTCTCTATAAATACTCCGTTCCTCATTTCATTTTTCTTGTACCATTTTTTCTTCTTAGCTTAGATTTTGCTCTTGTGTTTGAGTGCTTTAGTTATTATTCTTAGTTGTGTGCAAAGTTTTAATCCCAAATGGAGGGTCTAGTGAGCCATCATCATACCGAAATCATACCGGTCTACCGAAATTCGTTCAACACGATAAGTATTCTTTTAGTTTGGTTTTTGTTATGATTTCTTGTACTTTACAATTTATTATGACACACTAGACCCGAGATTCGGGGTAGTACGTGTGAGGTTACTCTTGTACATATGTTGTGATTCAGATTTATTAAAGTCTCGTATTTCTATTTCTAAGTATTCTTTGATTAATTATACATATACTTATAGTTAGGTTATATTTAATCGAAAGTACATATACGCCCGGTTTTGTAAACCAGTGGCAATATGAGACTACCTCGGATGGATTCTAGTCTGGTTGTACCGACACTTCCAGGTTACACAAGTGAAAGATTAATTGAGAGATTGAAAATCGTTAGGTTGTACCAACACATCCAGTCTTGTTAATTTTATTAATCTTATCACTTACGTAATTAAAGGCTCATTTCACTAGTGGGAGCTTGTAGACCTATTTTTGAAGGACTTAACTTTTAATCTGAATCAGTAACTTTGTACTTGCGTATACCGAGCTATAACCACCCTGAATCATTAACCCTTTGGATTTTTAGTGTTGAGTGTTGTGATTCTTTAATTTAGTACTTTTGATTAATTCACTTTTGGACCTTGTTACTACCGTATCTTTGGACATTTTGTAGACATCTCTTGGACTTAATTTTTCGTACTTCCGTACTTCTGTACTTTTGGACTTTTGGACTTAATCAAACTTATCCGTGACGGGAAATAGTCAAACAATTCTAAATTAAGGACTTAAATTAATTTGATAACCCAGTCTTTGTGGATCGACTCTCTATTTGCCATAGCTAGAGGTAATTCAAGATAAGTAATATTTTCAATCATTTAACCTTACTATTTTTTTGAGCGCAAAATGACGCGATCAAAATTTGGCACCGTTGCCGGGGATTGGTGTTCATCAAATAAGGTAAGTCTTTGATTTATGTATATAAGTATTTATATGTATATATTTTAGATTTTAGTTTTTATTTTTATTTACGTCAATTTAGCTATTTTGTATAGACTTTATTTCATTTTTTTTTTGTTTCTTTTTCATGTTTTAATTTTGTATGCATAGTCGGAGATCTTTAAAGCTACCCATCTTTGTTTTTGATACAGAAATTGAGAGAACTTTTAAATTCAGAAACAAAGTACATAAATTTCTAATCATGGCTGATCAAAATCTGAATCAAAATCAAAATCAGGATCAAATTGAATGTAGAGAAGTAAGAAATGTGAGGAGGAGCATAAAAGATTTTTCCACACCACAAGATTATGTTCCTCCACGATCTATCGCCTTGCCTGAAACTAATGATGGTTTTAAAATAAAGTCTCACATGATTTCAATGCTTCCCATGTTCCACTGTCTTTCTAATGAAAACCCGTATGATCACATTAATACCTTTGTTCATACATGCAGATCGATCAATACTAGAACTGCCTCAGAAGAGGTTGTTAAATTGATATTGTTTCCTTACTCTTTAATGGGTCAAGCACAGAATTGGCTTTACAGATTACGTTCTGGTTCTGTTACTTCTTGGGATCAATTGCAAAGAGAATTTATTGAAAGATTTTACTCTTCTTCAAAAACCAATGAATGTAGGAATCAATTAAATAATTTTTCTCAGTTACCTGGAAAGGCACTTCATGAGAGTTGAGACAGATTTAAAACCTTAATTTATGAATGTCCACACCATAGTATTCCAGATTGGCAATTAGCTCAGAATTTTTATCAAGGGTTAAATGAGCATAATCAAAGTTTGCTCGATTCAACTTGTAATGGTTCACTTCTTGAAAAATCTCCAGAAGAAGCCACAGAATTGTTTATAAAACTGAGCAACAATTCACGAAAGCATGTTTCTTCATCTAGATAAATGAGAGAAAGTGTAGGTTCAAATGATTACAATTCTTTGACATCAAAGATTGAAAATCTAACTCTTGCATTGAAAAAAATGGTTAAAAGGAAAGAATCATTGCATGTAGTTGATTCAGGTGAATGTGTTCTTGCATCAAATCCCAATTCAATTTCAGAGCAAGCTTGTGCTGCTTATAGATATCCCCGTAATTATGATTCATTCTCTAACACTTATAATCCAAGTACACGAGATCATCCAAATTTTTGGTGGGATCAAAATCAGGAAGATGTTCAACAACAAAGACCAAGAAGCTATCCTCCAGGATTTCATTCAGTTCCACAAGAACAGGTACCTACGAGCTCTAATTCAGGTTCCAATTCTTATGGGACTTCTTTTGAAGAACAAGTATTGAAAAAGCTTCACAGCTAGGAACCAACTAAGCAACTGGTAAGTACACATACAAAGGCAATTGCCAACTTGGAAAGACAAATTGGGCAATTAGCTAACACAATTCAGAAAACGGAAGAAGGAACACTCCCTGCCCAACCAGATGGAAACCCAAAAGGTAAGGCCCATGTAGTATCTACAAGTCAAATAGTGGAAGATCTTCAAGCTGTCACGACATTGTGAAGTGGTAAGAAAGTTGATAACAAGGTGAGTGTCGAAGCTTACGAAAATGCAAGACTTGCAGAGCAAAAAGCTAAGTCTCAAGTTACTGTTGATTCATCAAAAGAAATTGCAAATGAACCTGAAACTTTCATTTCACATGAGAATATTCCATTGACACTGAGTCCCAAGGTACCCTTTCCACAGGCATTAGGTACTCTACTTAATAAAGATTCAAAAATGGAAGAAATGCTTAAACCTTTAAGTAAGTTAAAATCAATTTACCTCTGTTAGAAATCATCAGACAAATTCCTGCTTATGCAAAGTTTCTTAAGGATTTATGCACTCAGAAAAGAAGAAATTCAGCTTTGATATCAAACAAAGTAAGATTGACTGAAAAGGTAAGCAGCATTCTTACTTCTCATGTTCCACCAAAATTGAAAGATCCAAGTGCATTTACCATTCCTTGCTATATTGGTAATCATTGTGTAGATCGTGCCCTTCTTGATTTAGGAGCTAGTGTGAATCTTCTCCCCTTTAATCTTTTTGAGCAGTTAGATATAGGAGAATTGAAACCTACTCCTGTCACCCTTCAACTGGCTGATAGATCGCTTAGAATTCCTAAGGGCATGATTGAAGATGTGTTGATAAAAGTTGATGAATTTTATTTTCCTGTGGATTTTGTTGTGCTAGATATGGAACTAGGAGAAATTGAAAAGTTCCAAACTCCAGTTATATTAGGGAGACCATTTTTAACAATAGCTAATGCAAAAATTCACTGTGCAACTGGAGAATTGGATTTTACATTTGAAAATATTAAGGTAAAGCTGAATGTTGTTAATGCTGCTAGGTTTGCAGATGGAGATGATGGTCTTGAATATTTTATTCTTGATAAGATTAATCCATTAATTGAAGAGTCTTTTCTTAGTCTTATGCAAAAAGATTTTTTGGAGAATACTTTGAATGATGATGAAGTAGTGTTGAGTAGGTTTGAGGAGAAATCTGATGAATTTTTAGAAAACAATTTAAGATTTGATGAAAAACTTCAAGTTTGTGCAATAGAACCATCCTTGACTCTTTCTAAAGAACCCATGCTTCCTTCTATACAATATCCTCTTGAGTTGGAACTGAAGCAACTTCCTAGTCATCTCAAGTATGTTTTTCTAGGGGCAGATCAAACACTTCCAGCTATTATTGCTTCTAACCTTTCTTTGGAACATGAAGCTAAACTTGTAGATGTGTTGTCTAAGAATAAGGAAGCGTTAGGTTGGACTGTTATAGACCTTAAAGGAATAGATCCCTCTTTTTCATGCATAAGATTAATTTGGAAGATGGAGCCAAGACATCTAGAGAGATGCAATGTAAGCTGAACCCGAACATGAGGGAAGTTGTAAAGAAGGAAATAGTGAAGTTGCTAGATGCAGGTATCATTTATCCTATTTTGGATAGTAAATGGGTTAGTCCTATACAGGTTGTACCTAAGAAATCAGGAATCACTGTGGTGACAAATAATAAAGGTGAATTGGTACCTACCCGCACCACAACTGGATGGCGTGTGTGTATTGATTATAGGAAACTCAATGCTGCAACAAGAAATGATCATTTTCCTTCACCATTCATTGATCAAATTTTGGACAGGTTGGCAGGACAAAGTTATTACTATTTTCTTGACGGGTACTCGGGATACAATCAGATCCCTGTGGACCCTGAAGATCAGGAAAAAACAACTTTTACATGTCCTTTTGGCACGTTTGCTTATAGAAGAATGTCTTTTGGCCTTTGTAATGCACCAGTCACTTTTCAACGCTGCATGATGTCTATTTTCACTGATATGATGGATGAATTTGTTGAAATCTTTATGGATGATTTTTCTATCTTTGGCTCTCCATTTGACACTTGTTTGAATAATCTTTCTTTGGTGTTGAAAAGATGTCAGGAATCTAATCTCATACTTGGTTGGGAGAAAAGTCATTTCATGGTTCAAGAGGGAATTGTTCTCTAACACATTATATCCAATGAAGGAGTTCAGGTTGATAAAGCTACGGTTGATATTATTTCTGATTTGCCCCCTCCAACAACTGTTAAATAGGTGAGATCATTCCTTGGACATGCTGGTTTCTACAGACGATTTATAAAGGATTTTAGTAAAATTGCTAGACCTTTATCAAATTTGTTGGCACAGGATACTCCATTCCAATTTGGAAGATGGAGCCAAGACATCTAGAGAGATGCAACGTAAGCTAAACCCGAACATGAGGGAAGTTGTAAAGAAGGAAATAGTGAAGTTGTTAGATGCAGGTATCATTTATCCTATTTCGGATAGTAAATGGGTTAGTCCTATACAGGTTGTACCTAAGAAATCAGGAATCACTTTGGTGACAAATGATAAAGGTGAATTGGTACCTACCCGCACCACAACTGGATGGCGTGTGTGTATTGATTATAGGAAACTCAATGCTGTAACAAGAAATGATCATTTTCCTTTACCATTCATTGATCAAATTTTGGACAGGTTGGCAAGACAAGGTTATTACTGTTTTCTTGACGGGTACTCGGGATACAATCAGATCCCTGTGGACCCTGAAGATTAGGAAAAAATAACTTTTACTTGTCCTTTTGGCACTTTTGCTTATAGAAGAATGCATTTTGGCCTTTGTAGTGCATCAGCCACTTTTCAACGCTGCATGATGTCTATTTTTACTAATATGATGGATGAATTTGTTGAAGTCTTTATGGATGATTTTTCTATCTTTGGCTCTTCATTTGACACTTGTTTGAATAATATTTCTTTGGTATTGAAAAGATGTCAGAAATCTAATCTCATACTTAGTTGGGAGAAAAGTCATTTCATGGTTCAAGAGTGAATTGTTCTCGGATACATTATATCCAAGGAAGAAGTTTGGGTTGATAAAGCTAAGGTTGATATTATTTCTAATTTGCCCCCTCCAACAACTGTTAAACAGGTGAGATCGTTCCTTGAACATGCTGGTTTCTACCGACGATTTATAAAGGATTTTAGTAAAATTGCTAGACCTTTATCAAATTTGTTGGCACAGGATACTCCATTCCAATTTGGAAGATAGAGCCAAGACATCTAGAGAGATGCAACGTAAGCTAAACCCGAACATGAGGGAAGTTGTAAAGAAGGAAATAGTGAAGTTACTAGATGCAGGTATCATTTATCCTATTTCGGATAGTAAATGGGTTAGTCCTATACAGGTTGTACCTAAGAAATCAGGAATCACTGTGGTGACAAATGATAAAGGTGAATTGGTACCTACCCGCACCACAGCTGGATGGCATGTGTGTATTGATTATAGGAAACTCAATGCTGCAACAAGAAATGATCATTTTCCTTTACCATTCATTGATCAAATTTTGAACAGGTTGGTAGGACAAGGTTATTACTGTTTTCTTGACGGGTACTTGGGATACAATCAGATCCCTGTGGACCTTGAAGATTAGGAAAAAACAACTTTTACATGTCCTTTTGGCACGTTTGCTTATAGAAGAATGCATTTTGGCCTTTGTAATGCACCAGCCACTTTTCAACGCTGCATAGATGAATTTGTTGAAGTCTTTATGGATGATTTTTCTATCTTTGGCTCTTCATTTGACACTTGTTTGAATAATCTTTCTTTGGTGTTGAAAAGATGTCAGGAATCTAATCTCATACTTAGTTGGGAGAAAAGTCATTTCATGGTTCAAGAGGGAATTGTTCTCAGACACATTATATCCAAGGAAGGAGATCGGGTTGATAAAACTAAGGTTGATATTATTTCTGATTTGCCCCCTCCAACAACTGTTAAACAGGTGAGATCGTTCCTTGGACATGCTGGTTTCTACTGACGATTTATAAAGGATTTTAGTAAAATTGCTAGCCCTTTATCAAATTTATTGGCACAAGATACTCCATTCAAATTTGATGAAAAATGTGTTACTGCTTTTGAAACACTGAAAAATGCACTTTCCACTGCTCTAGTGATTCAACCATCAGATTACTCTCTTCCTTTTGAAATTATGTGTAATGCTTCGGATTATACCATAGGAGCTGTATTACGTCAACGCAAGGATTGAGTTCCTTATGTGATCTATTACGCCAGCCGAACTTTAGATGATGCCCAGAAAAACTATACCACCACAGAGAAAGAATTGATTGCTGTAGTTTTTGCATTAGAAAAATTTCGGTTTTGTGTGTTAGGGTAAAAAATAATCATTTATTCTGACCACTCGGCATTAAGATACCTGTTGGAAAAGAAAGATGCTAAACCTAAGCTTATTCAATGGTTGCTATTAATTCAAGAATTTGATTTAACAATCAAGGATAAGAAAGGTCGAGAAAATGTTGTTGTTGATCATTTGTCAAGGATTGTAACTCAAGAAACAGAAAATGAGTTACCCCTGAGAGATACATTTCCTGATGAACAGTTACTGTTAATTTCTACTCCTAAACTTCCTTGGTATGCTCATATTGTGAATTATCTTGCAGTTGGTAAAACACCCAAGGATTGGAACAAGGCTGAGAGAGATCGATTTTTCTCAATTGCAAAGCATTATTTCTGGGAGGATCCTCATTTGTTCCGTATTTGTTCTGATCAAATTATTCGTAGATGTTTACCCGAGTCTGAACAGTTAAGTATCATGTCATTTTGTCATTCGCAGGAATGTGGGGGACACTTTGGAGGATGACGAACAACTATCAAAGTTCTGCAAAGTGGGTTTTATTGGCCCACATTAATCAAGGACACTCATAAGTTTTGCAAGGCATGTGAAATATGCCAAAAGACAGGTAACATAGGAAAAAGGAATATGATGCCTTAAATCCCATCGTGGTTTGTGAACTTTTTGATGTTTGGGGTATTGATTTCATGAGTCCTTTCCCCATCTCCTTTGGTTTTCAATACATTTTGGTTGGTGTTGATTATGTGTCTAAATGGATTGAAGCAATTGCCACAAGGACTAATGATCACACTGTTGTGATGAAATTCATAAAAGAAAACATTTTCTATCGGTTTGGAATTCCACGAGCCATCATTAATGACGGTGGAAGTCATTTCATTCACTGAACTTTTGAAAAATTGTTGAAGAAATACTCAGTCATTCATAAGGTTGCAACTCCATATCACCCACAAACTAGTGGACAGGTTAAGGTTTCTAATAGGGAAATTAAATCAATTCTTGAGAAGATAGTTAGACCTGATAGGAAGGATTGGTCCACTCAATTGAATGATGCACTTTGGGCATATAGAACTGCATATAAAACTCCCATAGGAATGTCACCTTTTCGTTTAGTTTATGAAAAAGTATGTCATTTACCTGTTGAGTTACAACATAAGGCTTACTGGGCAATTAGAACTGTGAATTTTGACTTGCAGAAAGCTGGTAAAAACAGGTTGGTCCATCTAAATGAACTTGAAGAGATGCGTTTAGAGGCATATGAAAATGCCAAGATTTACAGTGACAGAATGAAGAGAACGCATGATAAAATGATTATTCGGAAGTCATTTATTCCTGGAAAAGATGTATGGTTATTTAATTCTAAGTTACGATTGTTTCCAGGAAAATTGAGGTCTAGGTGGGATGGACCATTTAAGGTTGAACAAGTTTTTTCGTCTGGGTTGTCAAGATAAAAGATAAAACAAATGGGAAAACTATGTTTGTAAATGGACAAAGGCTAAAACTAACGATCCAGTTAAAGAATTGGGGTGAAGAGTCAATTGAACTTAAGAATCCAATCCCTGCAGAGTAACAATTTCAAAGTAATTCTGTCTGGCTGAAGACGTTAAACTTAGCGCTCCTAGGAGGCAACCTAGGATTTTTTTTTTTTTTTTATTATTTTTGTTATTTTTATTTAGTACCAAATGAGTCTTTCTCCAGCTTAAAGTAGTTTGGGTCTTAACCCTGAGAAACACTCATAAAGGTATATAATTTTCATGATACTAGTGGTCACTATACGTTTTCTGTGTGCGGTTGTCTGACCAGTGCAACTCTGTCTAATAGTACTTGCCACTCCACCAGCTTAATGTAGTTTAGGGTCTGTTTGGTCATTAGTTGATAAGGTAGTTAGGAGTGAGAGCATTCACCAGACAGTATTGTCTGTAACGTAAAACCCCACTGTCTTGCTCTTGACCTTGTGGAACTGGCTGTGGCCCCATGTGAGTGCCGAAGGAAAGTACTAGATGGCGTGAACACAAAAACCTCTGGAAGAGCTAGTCCCTTGATTTTAATATATTATTATTTTAAAAATAAAAATAAAAAGAATTTGCCAGAAGGCGTTAAACTACGGCACTTAACTGTGTGTGCATGTCTTGTTGGCTGACATTAAATGGTTCCAGTGCCCATTCCCTGTTAGAAGGAAAAAAACTCTGACAATTTATGTGACGCACTCATCCTAAATAGGTGGGAGGATGGGTAACCAGTGGCAACATTCGGTAGTGACTGTCTGAGGATAAAATAGGGTGTTGTTTGTACTAGGGTATGTGCCTCACATGAACCCAAGTGATCTCTAGTAATCTAGGATCTCGTGGCGGTAACATTCCAAGGTTTGTCCTAGATGCTGTCGTTTGGTTACCAATTAACTTTAAATTGGCTTTAACTTCAACGTTAGGAGGTCTTTTTCCACCGTTATGGAAATAGTGACTCTCATGGTATTTGAGAGAAAGATAACTTATACCATTCTAAGGGGTAAGTGATACGTGATTCATCACCTCTGCTTCGGTTAGTTCTTACGCTATGGCGGGTAGATTTACTTTCCAGATTTTAATGTCATTCACTTGGTGTTCATATGTGGTTTACTTTGCTACATAGGTATGAAACTGAAATAGGGTTGGGATCCTATTTTTGCTTTTCCCAGGCTTCCAGTGTTGCCTTCCAAACTGGCAGACAACTCTTCGTTAAGTTGATGAACTCTAAATTTAGTCTAAACTCAAATTTTTTTAAATTAAATCTGAATCCAACTGTTCCTTTTGGAAGCATATTTAAGGTTTGAATCTTGATAAATGACTATTGGTCGGTGTTCATTTGTATATTCTTATACTTGTTTTAGGATATTTAAATGATTTAAAATTCGTGTATTTATTTTTCTCATGTACCAATTTTATTTTATTTTATAAAAAAAAAAATCTTGTAGAAAATAGGTTTGAGGAAGATTATATCTTCCTACTTTGTGAATTTGCAAAAGCATTTAAGGCAGAAACGGGAAGAATCACGCTCGAACGCACTTAAAGGGCGCTCGAGCGTGGTACGACCTAACCAACGGGTTTAAAGCCCTCTTTCTTTCTTCTTCTCCTCATTTTCCTTTCTCTCTACTGCCGTCTCCTCTCTTTCTCTCTCTCTTAAAAAATTTTCTTTCATTTCTCTATTTAGCTGTATTCAACACAATGATGTTCGGAACTCTCACGCCTGATCAATTTGCCATGGTTGTGTACTATTTTGCAAGCATTTTCATCCTTTACATTTTTTTATTTATCTCCTAGTCAAGTGGGATCGTAGATATATTAGGAATGATTGAAGTTAATCATGTATTTTTAAGTTTAGGGGATAGTCTTCTGTTGTTGTATTTTCATTTCTTTTATGTAATGTCTTTATGATTAATAAAATAGTGTGGTTTGTTTATGGTTTTTGCATTCATATAATCTATATATATATATGTTAAGATATTTATGTTAAATAATGTATATAAATTTATGTATATATGTATATAAATATGTTAGCCTGCTATATATGTATTTATTGCTATTAAAAAAAATAAAATAAAATAAAATTCACTGAAAGAACACAGCAGGCTCAAGCGCCCAATCACAGTCGGGGCTTATAACGAAAGCCCTAACTGCAACAGCTATTAAACCCTAAAAACACACCCCCCCACCCACGAAAATCACCCACAAACCTCAACAAAACCTTTTTCCACCCCAAGGTTTCTCCAGATCTACATTAAGAGGTTAGTTTTTATGCTTTCTTTCTTATTTTTGCATTTATTTTCTGCTTATTTCAAGTATTAGATCTATTTTTACATATTTATTTACGTATGTATATACGCATATTTGAAGGCTTTAGGATGATTCTTACTGCTTACTTTAAGTTTATTGTTGTTCTATAGCTCTTAATCTTCGTTTTGGTATGATTTTTTTCAGATTTATATATGTATATATGAATGTATATATGTATGTATATGTGTATATATATAGAATGTATATAGAATTTGGTTAGATTTTAATTTTAAATTTTCTGCTAGAATTCCTTTACATTTAATTCTGGAAAAAAAATAATATATATATATATATATAAATAATTTTGTTTTGTGACTTTTCTGATTTAGTTTTTTTTGTTTATTATGAAGATTATGGCTCCCAAAAGGCAGAAATTATCATTAACTGCAAGACTTGACAATGCTCAAATTGAGGCCGAAACTAATTTTTCGGATGCGTTAAGAGCCTCTGAAGGTGGGCAACGTGCTTTTGAATTTTTTGAGGGGTATTTTCTTGATTGTTTTCTGCACCCACCTTTTGATGATGTTCCTGTTTTTTCTCGTCTCATTCGCCCTTTTTATGAGCATCTTTCGTACGATAATGAAAAATTTACTGCATCAATTGATGGTTTTGAATTTCAATTTACTACTGCTGATATCATGACTATACTGTGTGGGCATGATTATTTTTATGAGGAAAATATGGATTTCCCTGCTACATCTACTGATTTAGACATTGCTACAAATTTGTGTAGGGGTCCGGTTCTACCACACGGTGTGGGTGTAAGGAGATCTTCCCTTCCAAGGGACATGTGGTTAACAGATATCATTGTTAAAAAGAACATTTGCCCTTATGGTCATGATCATGAAAGGACGGGAGTTATTTTACAAGTTTTATATTGGATTTATCAAGGTGCTCTTTTTGATGTTGGGGCTATTATTGAGGACAACATGATGAGTCTTATAGACCACATGAGGAGGTTTGATGCTACATCTACACTTCGTTTTTCTCGACTAATAATTTCTTTGCTTCAACGGTTTGATTTTCCTTTTGCACCTGATGACCCATACATGGATCTCCCTATTACTTCATATGGTGAATCAGAGTTCTCGAAGAGTTTTAAACATTTGGAGCGCGCTGTTCAAAAAATGCCCTTAGCATTAAATACTTCACAACCTTCCACTCAATTTGCTGAATGCACCACTTCTTCCCAACAACAGGGTGATCAATCTGAAGAATCATTAATCGAAAAAATGTACAGAGAACTGCAAGCCATGAATACTAACCTTGCTGCAGGATTGGGAGATATAGGTGAACTGAAAGCTGAATTTGCTGAATTTAAGCAGTCACAGAGGGAAGAGTTTGCTGCATTATGAGCTGAACTTGCTTCAATGAGAGGTTTAGGCTCAGGTCCTCCGCCGCCACCACCATCGTAATTCAGTGGCGTGTTTTTTATGTTATTTTAGTTATTTCATCGTATTTTTTATATTTTAGTTCTTATTTAAACTCACGGCTAATGTTGGTTTTTGAGATTTTGTTTGACAATTCTTCTTTCAGAAAGTTTTTGAGGAACATTGCTTGGATTGTTTATCAGGTTGTGTCTTTCTTTTTACTTTGTATTACATAGATTTCTTTCATTGAGGACAATGTAAGGTTTGGGTTTGAGGAGGAAAAAAAAAAGTTGATACCAACCTGATACCAAAAAAAATAAAAAAATTACTTCACTTATTCATAATAATTAAAATTGAGTGGTCAATTGTTGAAATATGGTTAGATTGTGATAAAATATTTGAATTAACTGTGAATTTGAAATGGAAAAATGATTAGCCGCTAAGAGTTGAGTTTGTATCTAGATTTTTTTTGAAACCTTGTTAACTATTATTACATCCCAACAGCGTCACATGAATTAATTAGAAGTTTTTGATTAATTATCAAAAAAATAGTAGATTGAGATGTTTTCAATGTGAGATGTTGTGTTTTATTAAAATTTGACTTATTTTTCTAGATCGGTATACTCCTTTGAAAAGAAAAAAAAATGTGTAGATGACTCGTTCAACATCATTCAAATATCAAAAATGTTGATTCAACAAAAAGAGGCAGAAAAGAAATCCATAACAAATGCTTTCTTCTAACTATTTTTGAGCATTTTTGTTATGAAAAAGCTATCAATACAAATATTGCCAGACAAGCCTTCTTTCACCAAACACAATTCAACCGAAGAAAGGCAATACTTCAAGAACGTCTTTGAATCAACCAACATCTACTATTCGAGTCATCTATTCATAAATAAATATATATATATATATATATATATATATATATATATATACACACACAAAGAAAAATAAAAAATATATATAAAAAAATCTAAGGGAGTACTATACAATTTAGAAGGTAGTTGAGTTTTAACATTTCATGACTATCCATAGAAAATATTTTCGATTTTACAAATTTTGTGTGATTAATTTTCTTACCTCTTAATTGAGTTACAAGTGCTTAAAAAAGCTCAAATGATTTTTTGTAATTAAGTTGGTTTCATTTCTTCTAGATACAAAATGATTTCTTAGGGTGGAGTTGTTTAGAAGACAAATTCACTGTTAATCTTGTAATTTTATAAAATTTAACTGTATGAATACATTGACTGTTTAGATTTAATATTTATGAATATATGAAGTAATTGATACCTTTACTTGAGGACAAGCAAAGAATGGGTTTGAGGAGGTTGATAAATTCGTATTTTTAATAACTTTAACCGATTAAATCATGTATATTGCATTATTATTTAAAGTTTAATTGTATATTTTACACAAATTTAATGCAATATAAGTTCTGAAGAAGAAATAGCAAAAATGGCCACAAAAGCTAACCTTTGAAGTGAATTTTCGGCGCAATACTGAAGGAGGAATGTAGAACGACCTTGACACGAGCAAATCGAGATTGAATTTGGCCAAAGGGAGTGCGAAAACAAATTCGGGATACTGAAAAACCTTAAAGTAGTCTTGGTCAACTTTTTGGTCAAAGTCAAAGTCAATGGGTGAATAGTAAAAGTCAAAGTCAACTTTTAGTCAAAGTCAAAGTCAATGGATAAATAGTAAAAGTCAAAGTCAATGCATAAATAGTAAAGTCAACGTGTGAATAGTATCTTCGCTGACATCACGTTGACACAATGATGACCTAGGCGAATGACATCATGCTGACACAATGATGACCTAGGTGAATGACATCACACTGACACAATGATGACCTAGATGAATGACATCATGCTGACACAATGATGACCTAGGCGAATGACATCACGCTGACACATTGATGACATCATGGTTTGAATAGTACTTGTAAATAGTGCCAAAATTTCTCTATAAATACTCCATTCCTCATTTCATTTTTCTTGTACCATTTTCTCTTCTTAGCTTAAATTTTGCTCTTGTGTTTGAGTGCTTTAGTTATTATTCTTAGTTGTGTGCAAAGTTTTAATCCCAAAGGGAGGGTCTAGTGAGCCATCATCATATCAAAATTATACCGGTCTACCGAAATCCGTTCAACACGATAAATATTCTTTTATTTTGGTTTTCGTTATGATTTCTTGCACTTTATAGTTTATTATGGCACACTAGACCCGAGATTCGGGGTGGTACGTGTGAGGTTACTCTTATAAATATGTTGTGATTCAGATTTATTAAGGTCTTGTATTTCTATTTCTAAGTATTATTTGATTAATTATACGTATACTTGTAGTTATGTTATATTTAATTGAAAGTACATATACACCCGATTTTGTAAACCAGTGGCAATACGAGACTACCTCGGATGGATTCTAGTCTGGTTGTACCGACACCTCCAGGTTACATAAGTGAAAGATTAATTGAGAGATTGGAAATCATTAGGTTGTACCAATACATCCAGTCTTGTTAATTAATTAATCTTATCACTTACGTAATTAAATACTCATTTCAGTAGTGGGAGCTTGTAGCCCTATTTCTGAATGACTTAACTTTTAATCTGAATCAATAACTTTGTACTTGCGTATACCGAGCTATAACCACCCTGAATCATTAACCCTTTGGATTTTTAGTGTTGAGTGTTGTGATTGTTTAATTTAGTACTTTTGATTAATTCACTTTTGGACCTTGTTACTACCGTATCTTTGTACATTTTGTGGACATCTCTTGGACTTAATTTTTCGTACTTCCGTACTTCTGAACTTTTGGACTTTTGGACTTAATCAAACTTATCCGTGATGGAAAATAGTCAAACAATTCTAAATTAAAGACTTAAATTAATTTGATAACTCAATCTCTGTGGATCGACCCTCTACTTGCCACAGCTAGAGATAATTCAAGGTAAGCAATATTTCCAATCATTTAACCTTACTATTTTTTTGAGCGCAAAACGACGCGATCATGTATTCTAAATGCACTCAAGAAGCATTAACATTCGACCCCAAGAGTTACCTTGGTGGTAGTGGTCAAACTTCTTTATCGGGAGGTTTTGAGTTCGAGTATAACTACTATTGTTGAGGATTATACCTTAACTTACCTGTTTCATATTATGGGTTGGGCCGCTATACCTTGTGGATTTTGGTTCGAGCCATTGTGCCCTAGGGGTTTTGGTTCACATTCAGTCGCTAGGTCAACGAGAGGACATGGGCATATCCCATCCAATGTTAGTAGATGGTGGCTAATCCGGTTTATGTTTCGTGAGTTAACTAGGTGGAGATGTTTTCCCAAGTTAGCAAAAAAAAAAAAGCATGATAAGTTTCACAATATCTCTTGTATAAACTAATAAAATATATAAAAGACAAGCTCATTTGCAATTTGGACAAAGAACAACTTGAAAATAAAATATTTTTTTATCAATAAGAAAAAGAACAATACAACCAATCAAAATGTAGACAAAAAAGAGACAATCTTCAAAAGTCTATCTTACATTTTTGCTAATGGAAAACCTAAGAATAAGAAATCCTTGCATCAGTACAATGAAACTTATATTCAACCTACAAAACTAAAATAGAACTACACCACGAGAAGCAGAGCATGATACTAATAGTTGAGGAAAGTATAAGTCGACATATTGCATTTAGAGGCATAGCTTTAAGTGCGCTAAAAGCCAATTTGTTACAATTTTTAGACATTATATTTTGTATTATTTATTTTTAAGTAGGCAATTTATTTATTTATAATTAATGTTTTAATTATATTTAAATAAAGTTCTTAGAATTATTCTATAAATCCTATTTATGAAGAGTCAAGAATATGAGTAACATGGTTTATAATGAAGAGTATATTCTAGAATAAGTTCACGAGCATAGAATGAATTAATTAGGCGTTAGTTCATCCGGATAGATTGACATACAGTTTATTACTCCAATTGCAAGAGCGGAGCTCTATCAACTGAGTTGTATCCCCCCGAGCCAAGTGGAATATTTTTCTCTTTGGGACAAGGTTGACATCCTATCCAACCTAGTAACTTTACTAGCCAGGAGAAAAAGAATGATTCTCCCAAGGATGACTTGACAATTCCAATTATTCCAATTCGAATCGACCAGTCGGGTATAAACTTACTAGATCGAAAATCAACCAAGCAACCAGATGCTTCGACCCGCATTGAATGTTGGGCTGCTCTTTTTTGTGCTATTCTAAATGTGAAGTAAGTCTTCGTAGATGTTCATTTTTATGTGTATCATACGTATCTCACAAGACTTGTGATAAGATAAAGGCATTTCCACTCAGAATGAAAGGGGTGATCTCGTAGTTCTTGGTCTGTGAAGATCCGTTAGCATTCCAGAAACTTGGAGATCCAACTACAAGAAGACAGGTAGTCTGATACAATATTGCTTTTGTATATTTCGCTTCTTGTTGGCAAAAGCTTGGGTTAGGTGTGAAAGGTATTCGGTTGCCACCAGCTCTTAAGCACACCCATTGGCATTGACTGCATGGGATCGAAATACTCCCGGTTTCGTGGACATGTCCATAACTTTCTCATGGATCTGATTTGGATGAATACATGGGAAGCCCAGAGACCTCATTTGGCATTGTGTGGCTTCCTTAATTGCACTAGCGCACTTAGGTGAGCAAGAAGCCGTTGGTTGGGCAAGCTCTTTCGAGGAAATCAACCAACCAATGCTTCATTGTGTAAATAGGTATAATCCATGTAATCACAGAAACTATCAAAATCAAAGAAGTGACAATAATAACTAGCAGGGATCCTCGTACACGGTGAATAACCAAAGAGATCCATGAATCAGGATCCTGATACATATAGATACAAATGGTCCAATAGGAGCAAGAATTTCCAGGAACATTTGGACCATTTTGTTTTTGAGCAGAAGAGTCGTTTTCAAGTAGTGTTCGATTGATTACGTATTAATTAATATTCGATTGATTGGTCTAAGGTTATTGACAAAAAATATTTGTCTAAGCCACTTCGTTTCTTCAATTAATAACTAAATTCTGAATTTATTTCGAATATATAAATAGTGCTTAAGATTCAAAACCTATTTTATTTTCATCTAAAAAAATCCCATAAAGATTATGACCTGGATCAGATCGATTCTTTTTTGAATCTCTATACGTGCAATTCCCTCGACCCCAGAGAACATTCTCATATTTTTTTGTACATATAGATTTCTTTTGTCCTAATACCCCTTGGCGGTCTTTGGGGAGGTAAGCTCCTTACTCTACCTCGTATGCCACTGTTATTGGCTCGATCTCACTCAATCTGCCTATTTGATAGGGGAGCTATTGTGAAGCCTAGACAAGAAAAAGCCTCCAATGGGGGATATGATCCATATGGAGGAAGTTGTTTGACTGAAAGGCTAATCTCCTGACTCGACTAAAAAAGAATAGTCCCTAATGGGCCCCTATTATAGGGCATTACCCCAAATAGAGTAAAAGAGGCCCTTGTTTGCATCCCTCATCCCCTACGAGGGCTTCCTCTCTCTCATCTCACCACGGTCCCTCGGAGTGAAAGGTTAAGTTGGTATCCCTGTGTGCTAGAAGGAGGACCGAAAACCTTCGTCAAGCAGGCCACATGGATTGGCAAGGGTAACGAGAACCACTTAAATGGAGGAATCGATTGTATATGGGTAGGACAACCAAGGTTAATTCTATGGCTTTATGAGATAGTCTCATATTACATTAGTAAACATATGGGTAATTGTTGGAGAACATTGATTGAACATAACCAATCATATAACAAATTACATGGATAGTCAATAATTTTTTTATATTTGGTAATTATATAATTAATCCTTAGACCTAATAGTTACATTGTGTATGAAATATCATGATTTGCTAGTGCAATATAATCTAGTCCTAATTACGGATTATAGCCTATGTACTTAGTGGTCATGATCTATTCTTACATAGAGATATTTATGTGTGCAATATAGAATCTGTCAACTAGGAGCCCTATGCAATCTAACAATTAAGTATCAGGAAATCTTTGGCCGAGGTAGAATAGTGAAAGTAGTTCTAAAATTTGCCATAGTGTTACTAATCGATTAAGATCTAATCATATGATTGGACACACCCATAATTGACCCTAAGTCAATTGTGCTCCTATGAATAGGAAACTGGCTACAATAGAAGAGCTAGTACTTTTCTTTGTCAATAGAAAAACTGATTTCTAGTAGGGGTAAACTACTTAGTTTAGCATGGATTTTTTGTGGATACTATTGGAGGCTTCACGCTTAGGGAGTTAAATCGTTTTCAATTTCACATACCAATTTCTGCGCCACGAAGGTAATCCAGTAACTTTATCTATGTATATTAATGTGATTGCATGTGTTAATCTACGTAATCAGTCATGAACATATACATCATAATATTTTGTTGTATTTAATTAAAATCTTAAATATATATGCAATCTAACAGTAGCTAGTCTAGTAGAGTATAAAACCTAGGGTAATGTCCTAAATATAGAAATTCTTGAGCATAAGAGCATATGTTAGAAACAAGAAATAATTGGTAAAGTAAGAAAAAAGGTGTTAGCCTAAGAGTGTTAATCTCATATTTTGATGATAACTAAATCTTAATTAAGTGATTATCTAATGATTAATCGTGCTTGCTTATGTCATATATATTTGAGATTAGTCATAGATTGTGAAATGCTTAACAACTTGTTTGGATTCACATTTTTAAAGGAAAGTAAAGGAAGTGAATGAGATAAGGAACCCTTCCCCTTGTTTGGATTGCAATTTTGAAATAAGTAAAGGATATGGAGGGGTACGAAAATCCTTCCATTTCTTTTAATTGGATGGGTTTTTCAAACCTTCCAATTTGGGGTGTTTGGAAGGAAAATGAAATATTTCACCACAAAATATCTTTTTTGTCCCTATATATCTCATGGTTATAAAAATAAAAAAGAATACTTAAGTAATTTTGCATTTAAAATTATCATTTTCCTTTCCTTTCCTTTTCCAATCCAAACAAAAGATTATAAAATCCTTTTCTTTCATTTCCATTATTATTTTTTTGCAATCCAAACAAGGTAATTCACTTCATTTCCTTTCCTTTATTTTTTTTCCTCCACTCTACTTTCATTTCCATTCCTTTGTGCAATCCAAACACTATGTGAGTGTTACTCATGCATAAAGAAATGGCTAGCACGGGCTTATCAAATGCATATCAAGTTTGAAGTGGCTATGATTGGTGAAGATCTGTTGAAGCTTCGAAGAGTTAATGTCCATGAAGATCGTGGAACATGAAGAAGGAGTCATAAGTGGAGAAGTGGCGACATAAGAGGTACCGGCTTTACAATTGTGGTTTGCCTTTGAATTCATTTTAAAGCTAAAAAATTATTTTGCAAAATCTATGCTAATTTTATCCTTTGGATTTTATAAAATATTTTGGATGTTTAAAATATTGAAAACTCTTTTCAAAACTTGCTCTTAAAGTATTCTAAGATTGTTACATTTCGGGAAAATCATTTCGGATCATCACGACAAAACTTTGTGCTAAAAAATGATGATCTTGGCTAGTGACCCGGTCGAGTAAGTCGACCTAATCCACTAGACCGGATCTTGTCCAATGTGATTCGGGCGAGTGACCCGGTCAAGTCACTGGACCGAATGTTTGCCAGTAAGATTGGGGTGAGAGACCCGATCGAGTCACTCTACCGGATCGCTGTGTTTGAAAAATATAGCCGTTATATAATCGTTGGCAACTTTTTCTATATATTTTCAAACACCCCCATTGCTCAAAATACCTCTTCCAACTACAAGCAATTGTTTTAAAGCTTTTAGATCATCAAAAACACATTGCTTACACAAATCTTTGAGGTTTAACTTGCAAATCATTGAGCATTCAAGAAGTGCATTAAATTGTATTCATTCACTCCTGAAGAGAGATATTGTACTCAACATTTATTTCATTCCTATTGTGAGATAAACACTCTAGATCTATAACTTTGAGAGATTCATTGTATAAAGAAAGTGAGAAATCTTCTTTGTAGATTCAAAGAAGTGAAGAGGCTTGTACTACTCTTGTGGAGTCAAGAGGATTTGTATTGTTGGTTTGTGTTTCACCAACTTATGAAGAGACACTACTAGTGGAGCTAATGGAAATCCTAAGGGTAAGGTAACCTTAGGTGGTGGATATAGATTAGCAAACCATCATAAATTGTTGTGTTCGTCTTCTATCCATTTTATTTCTTTGTTTTCATTTTTGTGCACTCTACGTGTTTGATAATTTACTTGCTTGAATATAAATTGTTTACATTAAAATTTTTAATTAGTAATCATTAGCTAAATACTTAATTCACCCCTCCCCCTCCCCCCCTTCCCTCTTAAGTATATTTGCCTTAACAAAATGTATAAAAGGCTAAATTGTTTTTCGAGATTTTTTTTCCATCTTATCACATAGGAAATAACATTTCATAAAATGCTAACTATAAAACTTGAAACTCATTCTAGTCCCTCTTGATTTAAATATTGTTTTTTCAGTTTTTCACGTCAAAATTGAGAGTGACAACACACTCAATGATCAAAGAGTTATCAACTCTATTCAGTAGGTAATGCCCATAACTTCAACAAATACTACGTGTATTCTTTATAATCATTTAAGTCTCAGTAATGCTTGTAATTTTAAGAAAATTCTCATTCAATATGATGTTTATACTAGAGAAGTTCTATATATAATGTTTATTTCAATTATCAAGCTCACCCACTACAAATTTGAATGAAGTTCAATAACTTATGCCCTAACCACCACGAGCCTATGTCATTCATTTGGATCTGGGGACCTTATACGTGCATATATATATATATATAATATTTTAACAAGAGGAATAATAGATGTTCATCATGAATAAACCATAATATTAACTAGTCAATATCCAATACATTGAGATGTCCTAGTGTTAGTGGTCTTTAGAGCATACAAATTCCAAAAAAAAACACTACCACCTATCCTAATCTAATACCCATATTCTCATCATGAGACTTAAATACTTTTTCCATGAGACTCTTAGTAAATGGGTCAGCTAAATTACTAGTTAAAGTTATATGTTCTACCACTATGTCACATCTTTTGATGAACTCCCACATCAAATAATACTTTCTCTCAATGTGATTCCTACCTCTAGCAGTTTTTCAATTCATTGGATTGTGCCACTACTCTATTGTTATCACAATATATTGTTATTGAGTTTTGTACTACTGGCACAACCTCTAAAACCATTAGGAATTTCTTATGCCATACAACCTCTTTTGTAGCTTCTAATGCTGCCACATATTAGAGTTAACAATGTAAAATTGTTTTACACTTCTCCATGATATAGTGCCACTTGACAGAATAAAGACATCCAAAAGTAGATTTTTTGGAGTCTCTATTTGACTGAAAATCTGAATATGTATACCCTATGAGTACAAGATCATCAACCTGATATACTAGCATACAATCACTCATTCTCCTCAGACACTTGAGTATATGCTTCACCGGCATCCAAAAAGCTAGTCCAAGGTTCGACTGATATTTGCTTACCATGTCAATTGCAAATTAGATATTCGACCTAGTACAAAAGCATGAAATACATGAGGCTTTTGACTGTAGACGCATATGGAACCCTCTTCATAGCTCCTATCTCTTCATGTATCTTAGGACATTGATCTTGAGATAGAGGTACTCCACGTTTGAAAGGTAATATACCTTTCTTGGAGTCATGCATGCCAAATTTGACTAGTATCTTCTTAATGTATGAACCTTGTAATAGAGCCAATGTCTTGACTTTATGATCTCACACATAACCTTGATGTTTTTAAATGCTTGGTGTTGGATGAGCTTCTTACATTATAAAGAAAATTGTCTTGATCAAAAGACAAGATGCAAAGATTGAAGAATGAAATTATCAAGAACCTACAAGCTTTGAAGAAATGAAGTCTTGATGAGTTGAAGAAGTGAAGACCTTAGAGATCAAGACTTGAAAATGATGTGATGACATAAGGATGATAAAAGGCAACGTAAAAGGTAGCGATTTGAATTTTGTCATTTGCCTTAGATTTCTATTTATGTGGCATAAGCTCTTAGTAATCTTTCAAAATGATCTCTAATCTGATCCGTAATAGTTTTGAAAGGTCAATTGGGTTAAAAATATTTTTTTTAAAAGTGATCTTAAAAGGTCTAAATGGATTGTCTTCAAAAAAGTGAATTTTGCGTAAAATTTTCACAAAATTGCCAAGTAGGTACTGTTCATGTCGTTTAACTGCTTACTGTTCATTCGCTAGGCTGATCCTCATCTGGTAAATTCACTTGTTTGTCTTTTGGCTGGCCACACCACTAGTCGACTGGTGGCTTGACCGATAGTGTCAAAATTTTCAAAAAATAGTTATTTTTTAATGTATAAAATTTTTCTATTTATACAAAACCTCATCCATTTCACTATAGATCTCCTCCACACCATTTATTATAATCCTAAGCTTATATTGTTGATTCAATCTATCAAATGATGCCAAGCTTGAGTTTGCATTTGCATATCTATTAAACATTCAAGTGATTTAATTTGTATTATCTACTCATTGAAGAGTTATCTTTGTAACTATATTTTACTGAGTCTTCGTTTGTTTGCCGTAAAATAACTTGCTTGTGGAAAATATTTTACTTTGAAAATATTTTTTTGAAAAATAAAATATTTTCTTGGCCTCCATTTGTTTGTCGTAAAATAACTTGTTGAGGGAATATATTTTCCTAAAAAATAGAATATTGGAAAACATTTTATGGTGTTTGGATGTACAGTAAAAAATATTTTCTGACATTAAATTTTATAAAAAAAAATATACATATAATATATATGTTAAGCGCGAGGGTGAGGGTGAGCATGAGCGTGAGGGTGAGGGGAGGGGTGAGGGTAGGGTAGGGATGGGGGGTAGGGGGTAGGGGGTATGGGTGGGTGAGTTCTATAAAATATTTTTTTCTCCCAAAGAACATGAAAATATTTTTATAAACTTTGTACTAGCCGTAATATTTGACTGGAAAATATTTTACAATTAACCAATTTTTCGGTATTACCAAACACCGAAAAATTGAGTAAAAGTAGCCACCATTTTTTATTGAAAAATATTTTCTAGTTGACCAATTTTTCGGTGTTACCAAACACTAGAAATTTGGAAAAATATTTTTCCAGAAAATATTTTACGGCAAACAAATGGAGTCTTTATATTATTTTACACTCTTGAGATCTAGATTAGGATTGAAAGTATCCTTGTAAAGAGAAGAATATGAAAAAATTATTTGTGGACTCAAAGGGTAGAGGTTGTAAATTTGAAGTCTCACCTACATTAGAAGAGGCGTGGTTGATCTCTTGTGCACTCAAAAGATTGTTTTAGCTAGTTTATGCTTCACCAACATTTGAAAAAGCATTCTTGAAACTTTTAGTGAAGGTTTTGGAAAACTCTGATGATGAAGATCTTAGGTGGTGGAGTAAGCTTACCGAACCACTTGAAAATCTGGTGTTTGATCCTTCTTATCTTCTTACTCTCTTTACTTTCATATATAATTCATGTCTTGTGTTTGATATATTGTCTAAATCAAACTATTATGTGTCTTATATACAAAGTTTTTGATAAATTGTCTAAATCACTAATTTAGTTGAATTGAAAATTTTTAAAATAGTGATTTGCTCCTTAATCATATTTCACCCTCCCATCTTAGGCGTATTTGTTCCAACAAAACCATTAGTGTAATTAGACCTAAATTATATAAGAGTAATTTACATGAGTGAATGCATTGCGATGATCGCCCCTACTTACCTTGAGAACAAACCATTAAGGTATAAGTTTGAATTGTAATGTCGGTATTTTTAAGGTATATTTAAGTTGAAAAATTAATTTATCCCGCACTGAAAAAATATTCACATATGAGCGCTAAACTATGTTTGTTTAGTACTTGGTAAACAAAAAAACCTTGATCTGCCCCTAGTCCTTTAGTCATTTTATGCACTTTTCATTAAATTTTAACTAAGATGTTATCTATAGATACTAAATTGACTACATTTGTAAAATAATGAGAATTAAATTGGTTACTTTTAAATAATAGGGATTTAATTGGAAATCAATAGTAACAATGGATAACAATTGCATAATGTTTCATAAGTAATAATAGAAAAAGACAGAAAAATTAAGGATCTATTTGGAAACGTTCTTATTTTTTGTAAGGTAGAATAGTTTTAAAACATGATCTTTAAAAACAAAATAATAGAAAATTTGTTTGAGTAAAATTGTTCTCTTAACAAGTTTTTAAAATGAAGATGGCCTTTGAATTATATGAATAGTTTTTTTTTCCTTTTCTTGAACTACAAATCTTTTATTAAATTAAATTCCTTTATTCAACTAAACTTCTTATTAGATTAATTAATTTTAATTTTATTAATTCATTACTTAATTATTTTAAAATTATTATTAGTTTAAATTATTTATTAAATAATAATTTAAACTAGTAATTAATTAATTATTATAAAATTAAAATAAATAAATTTTATTTATTAATTAAAATAATTAAGAAGGGAGAGAAACAAGAACATATAAAAATATAAAAATGTACTCTAATTTTCCCCTTTTTGGGAATATATTTTTCAAAACAATTTTTTAAAAACAAATCATCGAAAATAACATTCAATGAAAAGTTAAAAAAAATAAAAATGTTTACAAAAGCCCTTCCATTTGAGTGGATAACAATGTCACAAGCATCTGCTCAACCACTTCTGCCTTCCCCCAAAAACCCAACCCATAACTAAACCAACACACAGACACACAGTGAATACAGCAAGAGGGCAAAATCAATTCTAGAAATGGCTACACTTGTGAAATTCCTCCACAACAAGCCCTTCCTGTTGTTTTCCTTTTATTACAATAACACCCACAAAAACTTTAAATTTGCAAAAACTAGTCCTTTTAACAATTCCAAGACGAGGACTACTAGGCTGCTCTCTACTTCAATGGCCATAAAAAACAACAACAATAATAGTAATACTAATAGTAATAGAGAGACCCATTTTGAGGGAGTAAGCAATACCAAGGCTTTATGGCTATACAATACATTGAGTAAGCAAAAGGAATTGTTCAAACCAAAAGTTAGTGGTAAAGTAGGCATGTATGTTTGTGGTGTCACAGCTTATGATCTTAGCCACATTGGCCATGCTCGCGTTTACGTCTCCTTTGATGTTCTTTACAGGTCCATTCTCTCCATTTCTTCTCTCCTTATTTTTTGTATTCAATTTTTTTTTTTTGGGGGGAAATTTATTGGTTCTTTTTTTTTTTTGGGGGGGGGGGGGGGGGGGGGGGGGGGGGGGGTTGTGTTAATTACAAGTTTTTTTTTATTATTATTATTTATTTGGTGAAGTGTTATTAATTCTTGGGTTGGTTTGGAATGATGGGTAGATTACTTAACGATAGGTAGATGATTTTATTTTTTGTTGGCAATTAATGAGTGTAAATGGACGGGTTTTTTAAAGTGGCGAACTTTATGCATATATATTGAAAGCTATAAAGGACAGCGGGCTATGGGCGTGATGCGGGAAGGGTTGAACTCATTTTGTGTTCTATGTTATGCAGTCTTACTTTGCATTGCATTTTTGCAAGACATAGTATACAGAACTGGAACACGTGAACTTCAGGTCACACGGTTGAAAGTTATGAACTTTGTGTATAAATAAATATTAAAGGTTATAAAGAGATGGTTTATAAATCTAAATAAATGATGAGTTGTGAAAGTTATGAACATGATGCATAAAGGTTAAAATTTATAAAGAGAATGAAATGAATGAATAATATTGGATGACTTGGTTAAACATTTTTATGTTCGTCTTTCTTTAAATAGGAACATGGTTATTGTTGAAATTCTCTTCTAGCTGCCACTAAAATTTGTCTCGAAAATGAATTGAAGTAACCTCAATGTGAATATATGAACATTTCCCTAGTAATAGTTTCATGTGAAGTATTTATCAAGAGGTGCATTTTATTTGATATTTTGCTTTCCAAATAACTTGCCCTTTGTATTCTTTGCATATGACAGGAAGGAAAAGCGACAGATCATTGTTCTGAATTATAATGCTTAAGTTTTTTGTCTGTATTCATTTTTGTAAGAAATTCCTGGAGCTTATACAGCCAAAGAATAAGTGCATGAATTTATAATCATAAAGCAATACAAGGCTCTACGACATCTAGCCTACTTGAAAGGATATGTGACTACTATGTAATACTAAACATGTTTGCTTACAGCAATCGACAGCATGTGAGATTTTACATAGTGTCCTTTAATATTCAAGACCAAATATACTTTGCTGCTGTAAGACTTGTGAATGTAAATCAGGATATCTTTCATTCTTTTATTTTCTGTCAAAACTGCTGAAGCTTGAACTTCTTTTATCTGTGAATACTTTCTAGCCCACAAGATCGTATGCTGATTTGTTGAAACTAACAAGATTTTGTGTTAGCTATAGTATTTCTAACTTCTCTTGTTAGATTGATCGAATGATGATGTCTATTGGGCTACTCATGTTGTTCATCATTTGAAAATTAGGCAGATATCTTAGTTACCTGGGATATGAAGTCAAGTACGTGCGCAATTTCACTGATGTTGATGACAAGGTAAGTAAACTTTTTTTCCGAGAGATTAATTTATATTTTTGATGGATCTCTCTTGCCTGTTTCTGTTAATTGAAAAGATATTTTTCAGATTCCTTTAGGTTTATATTGCAGTTTTCTCCTTTTTTTAGACGACTATCTGGTCTATTTGTACTTGTTCTTTTTTTTATCACTGAGCTTATTTTAGATCCTCTTAGCCACATCGCTGATAATTGTTCCATGACTCAAATGGATTGTCAATTAGGTTTCATAAGGTTGTCTATGCACATTTGTTTTAGCAATGAAATGAGGAAGGATCTAGTACTAAGTGAAAATTTTGCAAGGGAGTCTATTCAGACCTTTTGTTTTTTGGTCAAAGTCTATTCAGACCTTCTATGGAATTAGAATGAAGAAACTACAGAAGATCGGTAAGGGATATAACTCTTAAATATATAAGCTGATCTTCGCTAAGAAATAGTCTCTGTATTATGAAATTCTTCATCTTAATGAGTGGACGAAGAAGGAAGAGAAACTGTTAAAGCATGAGTAAACGATGTCTACTTCTGTAATTGGTTTCCATTTTTTTTTTTCTTTTTTTTTTCCTGTTGTATGATTGCTCTCCTCTAGTGTCTTTTGTATTTGTGCAGTAGCTCACTTTTTTTGAAAAAATAGTGTACTAAGACATTTTAAGATGATTGTTAGCACTTAGCTGGTACTTAACAGTAACTGTATAATCATGATTGCTAATCTATTGACCCACAATAACTTTATTGACTTTTAAATTTTTAATGGGCTTTGGTCATGTTGCCTGATGAGATTCCACTACGTGTACCGACTGCTTGCTATATATGTATGACAGGATAGCTGAGTCTGCAATTTTCAAATTCTGTAGATTATTGCAAGAGCAAAAGAATTGGGTGAGGATCCTCTCAATTTAAGCAGACGTTTTTGTGAAGAATTCCATCTTGACATGGCGTATCTTCATTGCCTGCCTCCTTCTGTGGAGCCACGTGTTTCTGATCACATGCCTCAGATCATTGATATGATTCAGAAGGTACTATGGTTGTTTTGGTGTTTCTGTAGAGGAGGAATGCTGTTTTATTCTTCAGTTTGACGCTTGACTACACTTAATAGGGTGACTGATTGCAGCGGATCCCCAATAGCTTACTAACATATCTCTTTAGAAATGATCCTGTTATCTCTTGATGGTGGAGAATGAGTTTTCTCAACAAGAGTACATTTTACTTAATTGACTTGTAAACTCATCTTAGAGCAGAAAATGTTATTAATTGTGGTTTTCGAGTTCATTTGCCATGTTTTGTTGAGCAGTCCAAGCATTTAGGACTTGTGAAATAAGTGGTGTATCTTCGTTCCAGTCTTTGTCTGGCCATTTATTGAGAAATCCAATATCTGAAAAGGAGTTGCATCAATCACAGTTGCAAAACTCGTGTGTTATACTCAATTTCAGTCTGTAAAGATTTGTACTGCTTTTGGGGATAGGAGAGATGCTTCGACTTGATTTATGAGCACATTATTTTGGGCAAAATGCTTTAAGTTTTTGTTTATAATGTGAAAGAATTGCTTTCCTTAAACTAAGTCCACTTGGAATAATTGAAAAAGAAAACCTTGATTCCTCTGTTAATGTTGAGCATCATCAAGGCAAAGAAAAACAGAGATGTCTTTTGGGTTCTGAACTATGTGAGCAGTGGGCTCTGTGGGGAATTCGCTATCTTCCTCTTCCTTCTCATGAACTAGCAATGATGATCTGATATTCTTGTAAAAATATGTTATTGTTGCTCACAGGAATCTGTTATCTGTTTCTTCCTTATCTTTTCTGTTTATTTTTTTATCTCTTTTTTTTTTTTTTTTGTGGTCAATGTTTCTTCCGTATTTGACATGATGGCATATTTTTGATAATGGAAATTCACTGTGTTGATATGCTTTTTTGTAACAGATTCTTGATGAAGGTTGTGCTTATAAAATCAATGGTGATGTGTACTTTTCTGTAGACAAATTTCCTGAGTATGGACGATTATCTGGGAGAAAACTAGAAGATAACAGAGCAGGTGAGCGGGTGGCAGTTGACTCGAGGAAGAAAAATCCAGCTGATTTTGCTTTGTGGAAAGTAAGTGCTTTTTACCTTATCAACATGTGTATACAGAGAATTGGAAGTGTTGAGGAATTTGTAATTGCAAAATCTGAGCTGATTTATTCACCTGCAGGAGCTTTTTCTTTTCTCTTTTCCTAGTTTGTGATAAGTATAGAACTATCTAACTTAATACCACATGATTTAGGACCAAGATAGTGAGGAAACATGTAACAAGCAGGAGTCTAATGCCTGTCATAGTGATGATTGGGTTCATCTCATAGTATTGAATGCATCAGATATGTATTAAATTAATGTAAAAGAGGAATCCTATCCGGGAGTTATTGTGCTCTTAATTTCTCTAACCACGGAAGTCTGTACTTTCTCATGCAGTCCGCAAAGGAAGGAGAGCCTTTCTGGCAGAGTCCCTGGGGTCCTGGAAGACCTGGATGGCATATCGAATGCAGTGCTATGAGTGCTGCTTATTTAGGTCATTCTTTTGATATACATGGCGGGGGGATGGATCTCGTATTTCCTCACCATGAAAATGAAATTGCTCAGAGTTGTGCTGCATGTGAAAAGAGTAACATAAGCTATTGGATACACAATGGGTTTGTCACCATTGACTCGGAGAAAATGTCTAAGTCACTTGGTAACTTTTTCACAATTCGGCAGGTAAAGATGGAATAAATGCTTCAAATCTACTTTCATGATTCTATTTTGACTTTTATTTGAACTTTCTATGAGAAAATAAAATGAATTATCTTGTAGTGCCATGAAGAAAGTAATGCAATCAGAAGACGACAATCCTTATGTTCAACCCAATCCAGTTTCCTTGGTCTTTCTTGGTTTTCCACGTATTGATATTTCTATTTTTTTTCTTTATGTATTTGTTTTCTTTTTTCTTCAGGTTATAGAAATGTATCACCCACTGGCTTTGAGATATTTCTTGATTGGGACACACTATCGATCTCCCATCAATTACTCAGAGGTACAATTGGAGAGTGCGTCTGATCGTGTTTTTTACATTTATCAGGTATGGGAAAAAGAATAGAGAAAATTCTTTAAGCTGTCAAAACAAAGGTATTCTCTGCAGTTTTCCCTGTATGTTTGTTGATTTTCTTATTATTTTCTATGTGGTTATCTGTTTCAGAGAAACGCTTGTACTACTGTTCTGGACACATGAATTCTGCAGGCGTTCTTAGTTTATTTGTTTTTCCAATTTCTAGTTGTTAAGACTCATGGGTGTTTCATCCTAAAACCAATTGGTGCTGGTGGAGTAGCCCAAGATCTTATAAGGTGGTTGTAGAGTTTATAATTTGTCCTGGGAGGGAACGAGACAAAGAGAATACAAATCGGTTTAAAGAAGCAACAAGACTGAGAAGACAAATGAGACAAATGGGGATCGAGAATCGACATTGAGGAAGAAGAGAGCCCGAGAAGACAAAAAAAAAAAAAAAAAAAAACCGAGAACCACCATTGAGGTGAACTTTTTAATGAGACCGAGAAGACAAATGAGTCACACGTGGATGAACATTACTAAACCGAGGCTTATCTCTAATACTATGTTAAGAATCATGAAATTCCATCCTAAAATCAATTGGTGCTAGCTAGAGTAGCCTAGGATCTTATAAGATGGCCTTAGAATTTATAATTTTTCCATGTGGGAGAGATTATATATTCTAACACTAGTCCCTATGCTTCTTTTATGTGATCTCCAGTATTAATTGCAGTATGTGCTCTGACATTTGATTGGCTTTTAACATTCCAATGAGAGGGAAAGAAATGATGAAACCCAGACAGGGTGGCAAGAAAGGGGATTAGATAACGTGTTGGCATTCACAGGTTGCCATTATATAAAACCTAGATGCTCTAGATTCTGAGAAATATAGATTGGCTTGCCTTGTTGCATTGATTTCTTGTTTTTCCGTTCAGTTTTGTTTCTTTCTCTCTACATGTAACTGAGGACGGCTTGTACTCCTATTTTATCTTTCCCCTTCTATTACTAAAATTTATTTTCTTGTTAAAAGAAAACCCACTAGTCTAACTTATAGTTTTTAAATATCACCTTTTAGGCTAAATTAGAAACTATTTGTAGGACAAGAGCATACTTTTGCCTCAGAGTGGTATTTGGCTGGTTGAAGACACCAAAAGAAATTAATAAAAGACAAAAGCACTCAAAGTGGAATAATGGATTGAAAAGAAAAAGAGGAAAACAAAACATGTAATGTACATGAAATAATTAATACATTGTAGTCTCTCATACTTTAATTAAATATAATTGATACATTGTGGTCTCTCATACTTTGTTTTCCCTGGTGGAGTAAAGTGCAAGGAAAAGATGTGCAAGTCTATGTCTGATTACGTGCCTTTTGATCTGTATAAATAGAGGGCTAGTTTTCAGTGTTATGACCCTATATATGTTGCAGACACTACATGACAGTGAAAATCTTCTGAGCCAGCATGAGAAAACAAGTCTAAAGGATTGGATTCCATCAACAACTGAGACTTGTATCAAAAAGTTTCACGATGAAGTTTTGGCTTCAATGTCCGATGATCTTCACACTAATGTAGCTTTGGCTGCAATGGCTGACCCATTAAAACTGATGAATGACCTCCTGCATACACGCAAGGTGATTTCCATCTCAATTGGAACTTTGGATATTGTAGTTATGGGCATGACCTTTGCCGATTGCATACAGTGGTTTATTATAAATTCTTCCTTTTCTTTTTGCTTTCTTCTTATGATCTTTTCTTTTTTCTTTTTTTCTTTTTTTCTTTTTTTCTTTTTTTTCTTTTGTTGGTCTCTTTTTTACTAGTGGAATTATCAAATCAAACTAAACCTTATTCCACTAGGTAGAATCAGTATATGGATCTAACAGCTTCACTCGTTATGTGGTAGTTGGAAGTGTGCTGAATGAAAATTAATTTTTCCAAATGGTCCTTATTATTGTACATATCTATATAGTTCTATTTGCAAGCAAGAAGATCGTAGGATATAATTCAATTGAGCATCAAATGAGGAAGTATAATGAACTTTTGTCAACTATAAGATTGAACCAGATACTTGAGTCAACTCAAATTAGCGGGAGACAACATGTATACCCTGCCTTATTGCCATTGACTTTTTAAAATTCACACAATTAACTATGCTTTTCGGAGTTCAACTGGGTTTATGCCTCTTTGAAAGTTATGCATACTCTTTATATTGGTTTAACCTGAGTTCTCTCTTCAGGGGAAGAAGCAAGAATTGCGGCTAGAGTCACTTGCCACCTTAGAAAGGGCAATCAGGAGTGTTTTGACTATCCTAGGGCTCATGCCCAGTAGTTACTCAGAGGTAAAAAATCTATTTGATCTATATATTTCTTTTTTCCTTTTTCCAATATCATGCATTCTCCGACCAAAAACAAAAAACAAAAAATTCCATGCATCACAGTATCAGAGCAATGCTAGGTCAGTAAGGTGACACTGCTATTTAGCCTTTTTCTATGAGCAAATTTGTGGAATGACGAAATATTCAACTGGGACTATTGGGACAGTCTTTTGTCCAGTGCTCGTCATTGGAAAATTGGTCTTGCTGTATCTTGTCACTATGTTCGTGCATATTTTGTTGCACGCAAAAATTCTTTGTCGTCTGTTGTTGATTGGGCCCCTGATGTAGTGTGACAGGTGATTGTGTTGGGGAGAAGATGTTGTGGCTGTAGGGCTAATGGCATAAATTTTTTAAGGTGGTTAATTCTAGAAGTGGTACAACAGCGGTGTTTATAGTGTCTTCTGATGGCAGCTTGTCACTGTGATAAAATAGTGGTAGGATGGTTCTGGATCAAGCTTTAGTTTTGGATTTGCTGCTGTTGGGGATGTAATTGTTTCAGTTAATGGTGTGTGTGAAGTTGCTGTTGCATTACTTTAAATTTGTTGGTGAAGGTTAATTATGATCTCCTGGTAGTTTACTTCTCAAAAAAATGATCTCCTGGTAGTGTGTGGTGGATTGGGGAGTGGTAGTGGTGGAGTAGACCAAGTGGTTGTTTCGAGGTGATATAGGAAAAGAAAGATAAGATGCAGTGGACTCTGACCCGGGAGCTGGCCTAATTTTGTTCATCTCCTGCTCACATTTACTTTAGATTTAGCTTCATTTCGCTGGATAGTTCAATGCCTAGTTGAGAGAAGACTGACCCTAGCTTTGCTCTATAGTCCTATCGTACGTAAAAGATTTGTGAGGTTAACAATAGCATTTCAGTCACGAGAATTGCAGCTCTCACCAAATTGCATGTAACCTTTTCCAACATATTTATGAATGTTCTAGAATACCGTTACTTCTAGTGCCTCATTTTTCATATTTTATCCCCTTGCTTAATAATCATGGGTTTTCTGAGATCTTAAATGCTCAATCTGAGTGAATTCTCGCCTCAGCTTATCAAAGTTTCCATCCGCTTGAACTGTATGAAAGTTTTTAATTCTTTGCTTGTCTAAGAAAATTAGTACATCTAACGCCCTTATAAATTAGCTTCATTCTTGATGGCTGATGCTATCCTCCATTTACTTTTAGAGTATCTTATTTCATATCAGTTTTTGGCTCTTTAAGCCAAGCCTCTTGTTGCACCAGGCACTGCAGCTCCTGAAGGAGAAGGCGCTGAAGCGTGCAAATTTGACTGAAGAACAAATTCTGCAGAAAATTGAAGAAAGGGATAGTGCGAGAAGAAATAAGGATTATGAAAAATCAGATGTGATTCGCAAGGATTTGGCTGCTGTAGGTATTGCTCTGATGGACAGCCCAGGCGGCACAACTTGGAGACCAGCTCTTCCCCTTGCATTGCAAGAGCCGCAGGTTGCTGCAACTTGAACATTTTTGGTACAATTTTAATTTTTTTTTTTTTTTGCCTATACGCATTGGACTATTTAAAGTTTCAGTATATATTCGGCTCATCATTACATAGGCTCACATTCCCAAAGGTGGGAATAAATTGTAAAGGAATTGGCTCGTGGAGTAAAAATCTTAACTTCGAGCCTCTCCCTTGACTAACCCGGTATATCTATTGGAGCATACAGTTGTTCACAGGATTTGTAGCTTTGTATTTGGTATTTTTTTCTTTTCTTTTTTTTTTTTATTTTTTATTTTTTATTTTTGTGGTCAAGAACGCGTTACACTTGACACGACCAGAACAGAAGTGCAATAATTAGACTCCTTGTCGAATATGGTCTAGAACAAAGGATTCTCCGTACCTTTACAATACTGTGAAGAAGTAATTATCTTTTTTTTTATTTTTTATTTTTTATTTTTATCATTGTTATTTCATCACAGATAGATCAAACGGTCAACATTTTATATATTACCGAATCATGTACTAACATCATAGAATTGGAACTTTTTCTCCTTGCGCATCTCTTCTTTAGTCCTTTTATTTTGTCATGAATGCATTACACTTGACACAACTACAACAAAAGTTTAACGGGTATTTTTGATTGACACCCTTTAATCAAAGTTAAATTTGAGCTATAATGTCTCTATTAAATGAAAGACGAGTTGGTGGGTATGGTGGATATGGTGCTTGGTATGGTGGTGATAAAGAGTTGGTGGTGGTGGTGGTGGTGGTGGTGGTGGTGATCAAGGTGAAGGAGAATGAGGAGCCAAAAAGAAAAAAAATTATTTGAAATGCCGATTTATAAAATAAGGGACCATTTTGGTAATTTACTCCTTATTGAATATGGTTCAGAATAAGAATACTCAAGATTATGAGAAGATTCAAAAAATTTAAATAATTAATTATTTAATTTAATAGTAATAAAGTAATTATTATCTTTTAATTATAATCATTTCATTGCAAATAAGTTAAAGGGAGAATTATACAGGACTCTCATGTGCTTTTTCAAAACTGCACAAGATCCTTTATGTTTACAAAATCACGAAATACCTTTTCTACAGTTTTTAAAACGCATAACACTTGTCCCCTTCATCAACAAAACCGTTACTTTTAACAAAAAGTGTATTACAACGATGAGATGCAACTTTGATTATTTTTAAACAATTTTAACAATAAAATAAGTATGTTAATTTATCAAAATACTCTTTCCACCAAAAAAATTAAAAATTCAAACAGTGTCATCTTTTCCAATCCTTTCCCCGTTAACTACGCTGTCGAAAAAGTGAGGAGGAAGCACGTGTGATGTGTATTGAAAATCACAAGAGAAGTGTTTAGTAATTTTTGAATCTCAAATAAATTTTGTGTAATTCATCATAATTTATACCATTATATAATATTATAACGTTATAATTTTATGAGTCGGGAGCTCAAGACGCGGTCCAAGGTCGCATTCGTCAAACGGATTCCACGAAGCTGCCCTTTTAACCATCACAGAGAAGAAAATGGCATCGTTGGGAAAAGTAAAAGCTTCTGCGACTTTTTCAACAACACGTGGCACACAATTTGGGGGTCACAGCGTCGTGGGGATCCACCAATTAGCGTTTCTGTTGTGTAGCCGACAAATGTTTCCATGCTCCGCTTTCTTCGCCTAAACCACGTTGACACCTAAGGGGACATCAAAAAGAAGACAATGGAGTTGGAGAGATTATGCAATTCATTATTCTCCATATTTATCCTAATTCATTTAATTAGGATTAAGTAAAATAATTAGGTAATAATTTTTTATGATATAAAATTTTAAATTCAAATTTATATTTTTTATTATAAATATTTTATAATTCTTGGATGATTTGTAGCATGTGTTAAAACGCACTAATACATTAAAAGATCTTTAATTTTTGAATAAATTCAGTGTGATTTTACGTAAAGGAGTTGTTCGTCATAAAAAAAAAAAAATTAAATAATCAATTTATCACTTCATTAAGCTGGTTGAGTACATGAATGTACAATTATTGAATTCAAATTCTAAATTTGGCTTTTTAAAGTCATTATCTGAATTTTGAAATTATATGGCACTATCCAACCTGTATAGCACAATCATACCACTTAGAAGAACATTAGGAATATAATATAATAATAAACAAGTAAGAAAGTATCCTAACTAAAAATAATAATAAAAATAAACTGATTTTGAAAATCAACAATTTGTTGACTTCGCGTATATTAGTTATAATAATTATATCCATAAAGCTTTTACTTTATAAAACTATTGGCTCAATATCCTAATAAGGGATAATATTAAATGTATAGCATTAATGTTCTATTGTTATATGAAAAAAAAATAAAATCTAAAACATGATTGCTTAGTGGTTAGTTTGATGATTAATGTTGATATTTTCATCTTAAGAATTCACTGGTTAATAATAAAACCCCAACTCTATGACAATCTACATAAATTTTTTTTAATAAATTGTGACAATCTATATTACTTGAAATTTTGTACTTTGTTAGACTATTCTTAACTATTAGAAGAAAAAAATTACAATAACATCATTGGATAAATTTTACCCTGCGATGAATTTTAAGATTTGAGATGGCATTTTTCGACATCAAAAGAAAAATAAAATAAAATAATTCTTATTTAATTGTTATTCTTAATTTATATCTCTACCATACATTAATCCTCTCTTGTACATAAATCCTAACATAACATTGCCTCTAAATAATAATAAATAAAAAAACATTTAAAACATGATCATATACTATTATAATTCCACATTATAACACGAAATTAATTATTTAAAATGAGAAATTCAATAGTATTATTTTTTTTTTGGTCGAAAAAATTGATAGAATCAAGAGACAAAAAAAAAAAAAAAATATGATGGTGGACCCAACCTAGTATTTTGAAAACTTTGTTCACATGGTAAAGAGAGTACAATGCTAATAAAGACGAAAATGAGGGAGAGCCACCAGCAGAAGCGATTGCGAGTTAAATTTTTATTAATAACATCGTTTAATATATATTATACGGTATAAATCACCACGAATTAAACAAAGCCTTAGAAGAAGAGGTGGGAAAAAAGAAATAGGAATTTTATAATAGGATTAGTAATACACTTTTGAATTGGCTGTGTATATTCTCACCAGTTGTAGACTTCTTGTGCACCTCTCTCTCTCTCTCTCTCTCTGAGCTGCAACTCAAATAACGAACGCGACAAGGACTCGCAAACACCGACACAGACCCTGCAGGGATATTGAAAGTGTATGCTCTTTCTCTCTCTATCTCTCTCGTGGTTGCTTTTGTGTTTCATGATCATAGATGGGATTTTACCAATTTTTTGTGGGTTCTTTTTAATTGTAAAAAAGTGGAGGCCTTTAGGCTATGTGCGCGGGGTTCGGAAAAGGGTCGGAGTCACTTTATGTTTATTCTGACGGGGCTGTTTTCACGAGTCAAACCTATGAATTACTTATGAATTTTTATTCTTGATATAGGAATAAATGCCATTTGAATTGAAGAGTTGGGGTGGAATTTGTCCTTCTCTATTTCACAGATCCTTTGATCACCTCAAAAGGGTCACAATTTGTGTAACATCTGTGTAATATTTTCAAGGCGCTTATTATTATTATTATTATTTATTGATTGATATTATTATTTTCTGAACAAGGTTGGGACTTTGATCAATGTTTGTTGTGTTTTTAGTCCGGGTTTCAATTTTTGTTATTTTCACCTAAGGACTTCAAAAAATAAATAAATAAAAGAAGAAGAAATATCATTTTTTGCTTAAAAATATATGGGTATTTTCTCTTGAAAAATTAGAATTTAATCCTTAATTTTTCGAGCAGATTGTGTTGGTTGGATCTTGAAAGTTTTTGTCTTTTCTTATTTTCCAATATGAATGCATGTGGTTTTTTTTCTTTTTTCAACGATTCTTTTCGTCATTATTATTATAGTGGAGCGTTGTCCACCGGGCTGTCCTGCTAATTCAACAGCTCGTTTTTGTTGACTTTTCTCTTATGTCTAGTAAAATTTTAATGCCATGATTGCATTTGTACCGTCCTAGGATTTAATAATTATGCCTATCTTTTTCACCTTACAACTAAACTTGTCTCTTATAAATTTGACAGAAATGATTTTGCTTTCCAATCTAGTTTTGTTTTTCTTTTTTGAGGCTGTTAATGTGAATTTTAAATTTTTTTTTTCTACTGCAGCAGATTTGTGGAATTCTACATCAGGGGACAGTTCTATTGCAGTTGATATCAAATAATTGATTTTGTTGCATTAGTTATATGTTTAACAGCACTAAAGAGGCTTCGCCAATGATACCTTTAACCCGGACAAGAAATCAGACTCGCTCAAATAGACCTGTGTCTTTAGGAGGTGAGCTTTTTTTCTTCTCAAGCAATGGTCAAAGTTCAGCATCTATATTCTGTGCCTTTTCTGTGATACACTACATTGGATTTTTGCCCGTTTATCGTATGTTTAGCACTCAACTGATTAGAATAATGCTCACTACAGTTAATTGTTTGTTTCTTTGCATAGGAGCCACTTGTGTTCAAAAAATTTCCAGTGAGAGAGAGAAAAAAGTGATCAGAGTTAATGACATGATAGTTTCAATTTGTTGAATGAGTTTTCATCGAGTCTGACTTGCTGATTCTTGGCCTTTCATTGACTTCCATTATCTAGTTGTTATTGTATCATCTTTGCGATCTGATTGACGGCTTCAACTTTATTGATTTTTGTTGATTTCAATTGTAGGCATGGAGTATGCGGACCCGAAGAAAAAGGGTAACTTTGTAGGAAAAGTTCTTATGGCTGCTGTCCTCACAGCAGTATGCATTCTCATGCTTAAACAATCCCCAAATTTCATGCCTCCAAGCCCAGTAAGTAATTTACTTAGAGCTTTTCTTTTTCATCTTTGCCTTTTACTTGGAATATGATCCGTTCTCATTAAGTTAGAAATATGTGGGTAGTGCTATTCTCTAAGTAAATTTTGCAGTAATTTGTCAAAGTTATCTTCATTACTTAAGTTTCATTTGTTTTCTGACACTAACATCTTAAAGTAGAATGAACATCCACTAATGTTATTATGAATCAAACTTCCAGCTAGTGGAGTTGTTTGAGCACTTAGTTGATCATTATCAAGAATTTATGTGTCTTTTAAAGGAAACTAAGGGAAAGCTTATTTCTGCTAATTGAATATTGAAATGCTTGGAATACCCCGAACAAGTCTTTCTTTTGGGAAATTTGATCCAATTGTTTAGAGGATGAATTGCAAAATTTCTAAGCATGGAAGTTGATGCTGTAACCTGTTGCTTACCTTCAGAAAAAGACATCAATGACTACTCGCACAGATGAATCTAGGCATGCTGTACACTGAGAAAGTGGACAACAATAGTTTCTTAACCTTTACCAGGTAGATTATGTGAAAAAAGCATTTGTGTTGGCTCTTGTAATACCAGTCATAATAGTCAAGACCATGCTTTGCTAAAGACTCCTGTAACTGTTTTCTTATATCTTGCTTTGATGTATATAACATCCCATATGTACTCTGGCTAATATAGTAGCATTGATTGCTTGTCTTAAAATTACGATTTAGCTTTTCACAATCACAATGAGGAAAGAAATATTATTGTGATTGTCAAGGTTATTCCTATTGATCATCGAAATTTCACAATGCATAAAGCCTGCCATTTAAGTCTGTTGGTTGTTGGCGTCAACCTGAAACCCTTAGTAAGAATTCCACGTTATTTTATCTTCAGGATCTGGCTTGCTGTGTAATGTGTAGGAACTGTAGTTAGGAGTCGCTCTTCTTTATTAGAAAGCAGATAGTTTTGTGAAACTTCCGTGGCAATGGCATTAACACCCCACAGCTGTTCCACTCTGTCCCTCAACTATGGGGCTGGGTGGTGTCACTTACAGTGTCTTCATATGATGCTTCAACAATTACTCTTCGAACTTTGCCTACTGTCTCTTATCTCATGGATAAAAGGATTTTTCTTTTTCTTTTTTCTCTTCTTCGTATTCTAAAAGCTCCTGAGTACCAAGGACATTGCAATTGATTGATCCATTCTTGTGGCTTTAATTTTCTTTCTAACTGTTTTTGAGCAACCAAAAGGAGTCTTTATCTTATTTGCTGACTCTGTTTCCATTTTGCTTTTCCTGCTTCCCAGTTTTCTCGACATGAACCAGGTGTAACTCATGTTCTAGTAACTGGAGGTGCTGGTTTTATTGGTTCCCATGCTGCTTTACGACTTCTTCAAGGCTCATACCGTGTTACAATAGTGGTATTTCTCTCATAAGATCACATAATGAAATTCTGTTTATCGTAGTCTCTGGGAAAGCAGATATATGTGTGAGAACTAAGGAAATGAGCATTATCGTTTGACAGGACAATCTCTCAAGAGGAAACCTTGGTGCCATAAAGGTGTTACAAAACCTCTTTCCTGAACCTGGAAGACTTCAGTTTATATATGCAGATTTGGGGGATGCCAATGTAGTATCCTGCTTGCAATTGTTCCCTCTTTTTGTTTAGCTTTTACTGGGCTTTTTTCTTTTTCTTTCTTTGTTTTAGAATATCGTACAAACTTTGTGGTTCTGTTACCTTAATCAATACAATCAGGTGGACAAAATATTTTCAGAAAATGCATTTGATGCCGTGATACATTTTGCAGCTGTAGCATATGTTGGAGAGAGTACCCTTGATCCTCTTAAGTAAGTATTTCCGTGTTAGGCCTTTTCATATTGTCCGCTGTTGTTGACAAATACTTTCAAGTCTTTTCCATGTAATACTGGTTCATTTAACATATGTGTAACCTGGATAATATATGATTCTCCAGACTATAATTGAAACTGGAATATTCGTACTATAAGGAAATGTAAACACTAGAATCTTGATAGGCTTTCAAGAGCCAGCCAATAGTTCTTTGGGGGTGTTAGACTTCCATACTATTTCTTATCGAAAAGGATGCAAAGTATTTTAGTATGGCATGCCGTCACTTCAATGACTGATCGAGAGAGTGTAATTTTTGGTGTGAGACATCATTTTCATAATAGTACTTGTTGGAACTCTCATTGTAGAAAAAGAAGGCATCCCTCAGTTTCCTGGGCAATAATACAAATAGTTACATAGCATGCAAGTACTGTCAGTAGTGAAAGGTGTTCACTCTGTTTAGTGTACTCTATATGTAGACGAGACTTTCACTTCTTTTCTCTTTTTCCTTGACTTATTTATCACCGGTCAAGCTTCATTCATCAGGGTGGATCGTGTTAGTTTACAGCAATGCAATTAATGGTATTACAGTGAAAGTTTAGAAGCTTTTAAGTTGAAGTTTCTTACATTGTTCTGTATTGAGAAGAAGTAAAAAGAATTTATAATAGCTTGAAAAGAATTCTTAAATGAAGGCAAATCTCTAATAGAAGAGGAAGAGTAGGAGTCTTCAAGCTTGTTCAGATGCATGCTTCTGTGTTTGTGTAGTCTGATTAAACAAATTACTACTGGACCATTTGTGCGGTCATAATTGTAGCACTTCAACAAGATTTTTGGTTATGCCAAGATATCAGATACAGGGTGCGTCATCTCTGTAGGGTATAATGTGTGCGTATAAAAAAGTCATACATTTAGTTTTTAGGGCTATTTTGTCTTGTCTCAACCAATGTTACACTCAAGTTTTACCACATCCAGTGTAAAAACTCTCATCCTTTTCAGTATTGATCCTGCTCTTCTCAAGTGAAGAAGGTAAAATAATCTAAATTGGTCTAATCTTTTTATTTCCTTTTTTTTTTTACAGCCTTTTCTTTTTTTTTTTTTGACATAGATAACTTGAAATACTGGAATGTGCATTCTGCTATTTTACCTTCGATATTTTGTCATGCTGATCTTTTTTGACAACACAGGTATTATCACAATATCACATCAAATACTCTTGTCGTATTAGAGGCTATGGCAGCTCATGGAGTAGGGACATTAATTTATTCAAGTACATGTGCAACATACGGAGAGCCTGAAAAGATGCCCATCACAGAAGAAACTCCACAGGTGAATGTTCCAGAAGTCGTACGGTTTACATCTTGAAGTGCATAATTGCTTATCTGCTGACAATTGTATAGTTGCTCAAAATGTTTGAGCAGTAATTAAGTAATTGGAGCTTTGTCACAAAACAATTGATCCTTTCCTTTGCTTAATGCAGAATCCGATTAACCCATATGGAAAAGCCAAAAAAATGGCAGAGGATATCATTCTAGATTTTCATAAAAACTCGGACATGGCTGTTATGATCCTAAGGTAAATGTTTGATCTATGCTTTTCTTGTGACCTATATTCTTTTTACCTGAAGTGGTTTTTAGTAATTGTGGTTCCACACGTATATTCTATTGATTTTAGATTCTTCATGATTTTTTTTTTTAAAAAAGAAATACTCTTTTCTTGAAAGATGAAAGTAGTGAAAAAAGTTTGTTTATATTGTTAGATATGTCAAATCTGCCCAGTCGTCTTTCAATTTGTGGTTACCGCATGTTACTTGAGGAAAAACCTTGTGCCGAAATTGAGGCAAGGAAGAAAAATACAAAAAGGTTAAAGAAAGAAGCAACCCTGGTTTAAAGCCTCTATGGTTGGAAATGCATCTCTCTTATGATTTTGTTTTCCACTGATCTATAGCTACTCCATCAGACTGCAGATCAAGGATTGAATGAGCCTGCACGGAGTTTTAGAACTTGGAAATTAGAATTACAGAGCTATGATAAGTGGAGTAAAAAGCAATGCCAACAAAAGTTTTTAAATTTCTAAACATTCAAACTTTAGAGTGTCGGAGGAAAGTGGGTCCCAGTAAAGGGTGTTTATCATATTACGTTCTTATAGAAACAGAGAAAATACTACTTGACAAAAGTACACACTATTTTCGGAACAGCCCGTGAAGGGATGTTATCAATTGGGACTAAGGGAGTAAAATATTGAAATAATTATCCATACTAGTGTCAACATTTGGCTACCAATGAGACTGTTCCACCCGGAAGTAAATCTCCACAAAATAGTTGTTGGCAGCAAGTTATCACATCTGGATATCAAAAAGTGTCTTACCATTTGATCTGGAAATCATCCAGCTGAATAACCGACTGATTTGGTTTTAAATTTCAGATACTTCAATGTCATTGGATCAGATCCCGAGGGAAGATTGGGTGAAGCTCCTCGTCCAGAACTACGGGAGCATGGACGGATATCAGGTGCCTGCTTTGATGCAGCTCGTGGAATTATCCCTGGGCTTAAGGTTATCTCACATTTTCTCACTTGAACAGTTCGATATGATGAATTTTGCTAAAGTTATGTTTCATATGAAATATGGATCAGAACTTGGATCTAGGATTTAATTATAGTGAAACTGAAACAAGAAAATGGAACGCTTATTAGTTCTTTGCTGAATACTACTTCGTAATAACAAGTGTGAAGAGCAGTCAATGTTTTGTTAAACATTAAAATGGACAATGTCTATATTCAAATCCATTACACATTTATACTTCTTATTAACTTGAAAGAAGAAGCTTTTTGGCCAATAAAATGTGGTTAAGTTTATGTACCGTTAGAAATCAACAGGTGTTGAAAACAAAGTCATTCTTGGAGTGATGGCCGGTGCCAAGGCCCTTGGCTTATTTCTACTAATCTTGGTTTTGTTTATCATGCACAGGTCAGAGGAACAGACTATAAGACGCCAGATGGAACTTGTATACGCGATTATATTGATGTTAATGATTTGGTTGATGCTCATGTAAAAGCTTTAGAGAAGGCAAAACCCAGGCACCTTGGAATCTACAACGTTGGAACTGGAAGAGGTGATGCTTTCTCTTTCACATGGTGACGTTTTGTTGCATATAGGATATTTTTCTCAGCTTTATTCTTTCTGATATCAGGTAGATCAGTAAAGGAATTTGTGGAGGCCTGCAAGAAGGTGACTGGAGTACCTCTCAAGGTAGACTACCTTCCACGTCGACCTGGTGACTATGCTGAAGTTTACAGCGATCCAACTAAGATCAGACTCGAGTTGAACTGGACAGCGACATACACTGATCTGGAAAGAAGTTTGCTGAATGCATGGAGGTGGCAGAAGTCACATGTCAATGGGTACGGGACGCCTCAGGTGATGTCGTACTGATACATCCACAACACAATGGAGGACTGACATGAACCCCCCTCCTTCCATAACCTAAATTTTGCCCGGTCATATTAGTCGCGTAGAAGAGTGGTTTTGAGGCTGAGGGTTTGTTGATTATTCTTTCTAATTATTACTCAAATCACATGGCGTAGAGTTGTAGGAAGCAGCAGCAGCCCATTTATTATGTATTTATAATTGATATTTAGTTCTATAATAGTTATTTATCAGGTATAGATTTCATATTATCTTCTTGCTGGTTTTCATGTTTTTGCTAACTTTATATAGAAGACGCAGCCAAATTTATTAGTGGTATATATATATTTTTTTGCTAATTATTTGTGGTATATATATGAATCATCTTCTGCATCTCTCTCTCTCTGATTTTCATTAATTTCCAAATATGAATATACAAAATGTTCAAGCTATAAACTACAAGAAATATGGAAGCAAAAACTGCATAATTTAGAAATGAATTCACAGTTAATATCTGTAGATCTATCATTGAAGCACCAAAAGCCACGGAGGTTGAATGCTGGCTGAATAGGATCTTGGTCGGGTGCACTGCAAGTTGCTCAAGCATTATGAGGTCTGTTTGACTTAACTTTTAGACACTTAAAAGCGTTTTTAGTAAGTTTAAAAAAACTTAACATTATTTAACAATTTTTATTTTATACTACTTACAATTAAAACTCTAATTTTAAAAGTTCTACAGTTCAACAACTATATCGTCGGCCGAGCAACCATAGCTTCCCCCGGGCACTTTTGCTAGTAGACAAGTAGGTCCAGTGTTTGCCTTTTTAGTGTACTTATATAATTCAATTCTTCAGGTTTCCCATAGGACCCCTTTAGAATCACAATTTTTAGTAATCATTCATAATCGTCGAATATTCTTATATTCTTGGGGTATCAAGTTTTTGTTATCAGATTAACCTTCTACACATATCTGGTGACATTGCAATTTGCATGGTCATTTTTTAAGTGACATCCAAAGCACAATGTGACATTTTCTGCAGTCTTCTGATTATTTTGCTGGATACTTCTGATCATGCTAAAAAGGAAAATTAATGATGCAAAAGAGTTCTACTAATGCAGTGTTTAATCTGTCACATAGTTTGTAAAACGTATACGTATGAATCTTACTAACAAGTAAAAGATTGATATCAGACTGGAATGATCGAATAATATTTTTTCTTTTCTCTTCACGAATAAAATTATTGACAAGGTGAAAGACCAATGGGGAGTAGAAAGAGGAAATGCAATTGTATAGGCATCCTCAAGCTTTGCAATTTCCAGAAAATTTCATTTTCAAACTTGGGGTGAAGTCAACCTGCTGGTAACAAACTTCTCCAGTTTCACTCGTTGTCGACATCAATTTATCAAGAGAGAGAGAATTCTCTCATAACATCATAACATTATGAGCCAGATCCAACGTTTGTGAAATGCCCACATCATTTTGAAACAACAACGCAGTGATTGTCTCTCTCTGTAGTGAAAATTGAGCACATCAAGTAAGGGGTCAGCACAGTGAGTTACATGACATATATCTCTTCAAAAGGTGTAAAATACATGATTCTTTTCAAGTTTAAGCTACTATGTAGAATGAAAATAGATATCATATATGTAAAGATTTACCAGTAAGAGAGAGAATTGCTAACAGATTTTCACTGGTATGTTCCATAAGAAAATAAGATATGCATCAAAAGATTGGCTCAAGAAGTATGTGATCAGTATGATAAGACTGTCAGGATTGGCCTCTACTTGATCCAATCATTTCTGTATTATCTATGATTTGCACGCCATTTGGAGAAGCAATCACCACCGCGCATCTGCTATTTCACCCAGTAAAAGAGGAAGAAAAGAAAAATGATAGTATTAGTATGCAGCATAGCAGGAAATGCTGAAGACGAGAAGATGAATGCAGGAAATAGCATGTAAGAGCTACAGAGCCTGGCAGTTTTAAGATAGCGCCAAAGAATGTGTAAATATAATAACTTAATTTAAAAGAAGAAGAAGAAGAAGATGATGATGATGATGATTAAAAGACGAAGAAGAGAAACCAAGATAAAACAAGTCAAAAGAACATTCCTGAGAACTACACAACCAACGTTCATACTTCACCAGAAAAAGAATCCAGGAATCGTATATAGCATTCACTGAGAACCATTCAATGATCTAAGGAAGGATCATCCCAGTGCTTCAATAAAATTCTTTCCATATGCAAAATGGATTTACTACCCTGCCCATCGACATTCATCTAGTGTGGCAACCTCTTCACGACAACACAGAAAATCCCACATGAAACAAGGCATAACATTTTGTCTCCAGACGAGAATCTAGATACCACTAATATAAATGACAAAGCAGATTGAAGCCCCATCAATTTCAACTCTCAATCAGTCCTTTGCCTTCTCATCATACAGATCGTAAAGATACTAAGATTATCAATTGTGTGCATGAGTTACGGTTAGACAAAAGACCCAGTATGAAAAATTTCACCCCAAAAGCACCATAGTATTTCAAGATCCTAGCAAGCACTGATTTAGATGAACCTCTTCACCATTATTAGACTCAAATCTGAAGTGATGATCTTCACTACTACAAGAAATGGAATAGAGCACCATATGTATCTAGAGAAGCAATGTACACAACTTACGGGATCTTGCAGATGATGCCATGGTCTACGACTCCAATGACTTTATCAAGACTACCACCCACTTCAGCTGCACAAAAAACGGAATAACAAAACCACATTGAGGCCTGAACCAAAATCACAAAGCAAGGTGCAGGACGTCAGAAAAAATGTTATAGAGATGTACCAAGGCTCTGTATTGGAGATGTGAATATTACATCAAGAATATTATATCCATCTCTGGTGACTAGTGGAAAGTCACCACCAAGAGGATCTGCATGTCCAACTGACGGTCTCCTCCACACCTTTATAACAAAAATACAAAAGAAGAAGAAAATTCATCAACTTCAACTTGCTATCCTCCTTGTGCATGTTCTATAAATTTTCTGATGGGTAATTCCATTTGTCACCTAAGCTTCACCCTCATTTTATGGTAAAAACTCCTACATTGAATGTCAAGTCAGATTTTTATCTGTATATAGGATGGTGAAGCATCACATGGGTGATGTATAGAAACTCTCTATATACAGTAAAAAATTCTCTAAGAACGAATGGAAGAATTGTATTCAAATTTTGTTACCAAGATCAAGTCTATCAGCCAGCTGGAAAGAACCTCTCCAGAAGGCAGACTATAGCTCATATTGCAGCCCTGGTCAGTAGTTTAATATGCTTGCTAGAGGCATGGGAAATGGAAACATTTTTCCACCAATAATCAAGCAAAGATGCCTATGTGTAGAGATCAATTGTAGGCTTGCCTTGACTCTGCAGTTTGATTCTTGGGTCTAGTCTTCAAAAAAAGATATAATCCACAATGTGAATCATAAAAGATCCTAAGAAAATGAATGTGGAAGCAGAATACCACGGAAAATTCATTGACAACATAATGCCATTGGTGTAAGAATCTGAGCCTACTATTGCAGGATTCTTGGTCTGTCCAAACGACGAAAAGGTTGAGAGATAGACCGATGTCTTTTATCTTTTCTGCCTTAAAGGAGTTGAAGTTGGTCTCATTATATAGCAATCGATCTTTGTACATGGCACCTGGAGGCTCTTCTCATCATGTAACCACATCTAATGGGTTAAAGATGGACAATTGCTAGAACTTATGTAAAGGTTTTAAAAGCAGATTCAATAATTCTTCATTCCCTTTAATCCAATATTAAATATTTATTGTTGAATTCACAGGCTTCTTTTTCTAATCTCCATAGTTCAGGAAGGATGAGATTGACATTTACTAGCAAACGATATTCCAAAAAAAGTTTCAAAACAAGATGTATTACTTATTTTAGAGTCGTAAAAGGAGGGAGAATGCTTAATATTGCCAAAGCTAACTAGCATTTCTATTGAGGTTAGACCATCAAGTTCGCCTTTTTAAGTGATGATCTGAATATATTGGGATTTAATTTTAGCATACCTCAGCATCACCAAGGAAGAGATCATCAATTTCTTCAGCCGTTTCCAACCAATTAAACTGAAAAGAACCTTAAATTGTCAAACTCCCCTACGAGGATAAAAAAACCACATCCCTATCAAAACCAAAATAATTTTAGCTTACGGGTCGAATTAAAACTGGAACCGATCCATCTAAAGCACCTTTGAACTGATTATCAGTCGCAATGAATACAAGTTTTCCAGATGCTTTTAGAATGGCCTGCAGGCAGACAATTCCATCTGAATAAGAACTAAGGTGGAAAACGAACATGCAAGTTTTATATTAACATGCCTAGCAGAACACCATATTAGTATTTCTAAAACATACTTAAAAGTTGACACCAATAGATCACTAGACACACCGAATCAAAGTTATTTAAATTGTTTCAAAGTTGAAATCTGATATTTTTCCATTTCTTGCTCACTATTTGAGAACTACACCCTGATATTCACAGAGTAAGGGATAAAAGTATGACTCGCCTTCTCTTGAATGATGGACTCCTCACCATGCATTGTCCGACGCCCAATGACTGCAGAAAGTGTTTCCTCTTCTATAATATCAGCATCATCAAATGCTAAGTCAATCTAAACATTAAAATTTATAATCTCGTTATGCAACAGTTAAGTAAGAGCTTCACTTGAAGAACAATCTCACAAGATATTATCTTGCCACGTTCAAAATAGGAATGCAAAAAGAAAAATGCACAGAAAATGGCATGACATAATGGGTAATTAGAGGTTTCGCACACTTTAGAGCTTTCTTCATATTGTTCCAAAGGGATCCCTGCCTTTGCTGCTTCACTCGCACTGCCAACAGATCTGCATTACAGCATCACTGTTACTCCTAATCAGAAGACAAAGACAACTGATATGTATATATACAAAAAAAAAAAGAGGCTAGAGATTCTCCCTCATAGAAAAGTGGGACAGACGAATCCTTATATGCTAAATCAGAAATAAAAGAGAATAATGAAAGCAAATAAGACTATGCAAGAGCAGAACAAATGGTCTCACAGTCTAGATGTAAGTGAGAAAAGAGAAAAAGACAAAACTATGGGGGTAGATAATTCGAATAATGCCCTTGAGATCATTAGTCACGGTCTAGCATAACTAGATAGTTAGCATACTACAATCTTTACTATGAATTCTGCACTTTGTGTTAGATTAAATCAAAAGTTGCAACAAGAATTGGAATGGAGAAAGCTGCTTAGAATTCTTCGAGTAAGACAAGAAGCGGCATATTAAAATAAAGAGTTGTCTTAAAAGCAAATCAACATTTGCACGGCATAGACTACACAGCACATGAACTTAGAATTTATGATCCTCTTCATTTCAATCGTGCGGTTATCGCGTGATCTTCTCTTCAGGGGCAGCACATGCTTCTCAGTTGGAACACAATCTTCTGACCCTGAACTTGGCTCAGATACCACTTTGTCGTGATGACACATACACGCAAACATAAAGTGGCGAAAACAACACAATGATTTATGTGATTTGGCCACCTCTTACCAAGGTCCATGACTCCACCTCTGAGTAATTAATTCGCTATTATCAAAATGATAGAAAAGCATTCGTATATCCTATAGTAACTCTACTCTAACTAGGAGCGTTGCTCATGCTTGAGCTTAGAATTCGAGTCACAATACAACACAAAGATCTCACTTTTACACGCAGCAAAATCAAAGCTAAACAAAATAAATGTTACAAATTCCAGCTTTTCATTGTAGGTATTGCATTAAGAGAAGCACATGCACAAAATTCAAATAAATGTCATGATTATTTATGGAATTAGAATCAAATCTTGCGTGGGAACACCAACAATTTCGTTTACTGCAAACTTAGAATGCAAAATGATCCCAAATGCAAGTCATATTTCCATTTCATAGACCAAGCAGTATTTGTACAACAAAGATGCATTTCTGAAGCAGCCAAATACAGCTAACTAAAACAAATTTACTGATTTTTTAAATGACATGATTAGTGAATGGCATATTTGATTCTTACGTAGCCCCTAGTGAGTAATATAGAAAATTAGCCCGGGTCGGGTATTAGCTGACAAAAGATGTTACTTGATCCATAGGACGATCGGATGCATGATGCTACCGTTATCCATATGAATGATCTAAAAAAGGGTCATACCTATATTGGTGTATAAGTATATACAATCTTAACTTATATTTTTATATTTTTACAAGAGGTTAAGTTTTTTTTCACGACTTGAAGATGAGACGACAAATCAATAATTCGGAAAAAAAGAAAAAAAAAAAAAAAAAAAAGAAAGAAAGAAAAGAAAAGAATCTTACGTAGGAATGCCAACAACATCTTCAACCGCACCGGACCGAAGTTGAAGACCCAAATATTGTATGGCTAATGCAGAAGCGTTACCAGACCCTAAACCAATCACCATACCACTTTTCACATACGAGTCCACCTGAAGAAAGACAAAAAAACACACACACACAAACTCTTAACCAACCAATTATATTAATAATATACCAATGTCATTGTAACAATTCAAACCAAGAATGTAATAATTCAAGTCCAAAAGAGAGTCCCTTCTATTTAAGAAACACCCTTTTTATGAAAATGAAATTCCGATGTGAGATTATTACAATCGTATAATATATATACATGGGCATAATTCAGTAGAAAAAGGAGGAGTTTATACAGTGTGCTTGGCCGCTTGGAGGAGTAGGGAGTTGTGTGAGTGGCTTGAGCAAGTGATAGTGGAAAGGGCATTGAAGGCGCGTTTTGTTGAGGCCAAAGAAGGCTTGTGTATGGGTGTGGCCAAGAATGGAGAATGAGGAAGGCTTTGGGGGATAGATGAGAATGAAAGCATTGCAGGAGACGATGATGATGCTGCTGATGCCATTGAAATCTCTCGCGCGCTCTTGCGAACAAGCTTTTGTGATGTGTATTTTGAAATGGATAAATGAGGCGCTACGTGGCTTATGGTTTGTATTGCACACAATGTCAATGTCATAGAAGTCCCCTCAACCCCTTGGCAAAAAGCCATGAGTAACTATTCACAATTATGTGAGGAAACATTCCATTTATCTGACTTGAAAAGTACTCACAATTATATAAAGACTCAGATTCATAGAATGACTATTAATAGCTTGTCTTAGTTTAAAATTAAAGATTCAATCAACACATTTATTCGTTTTCCTTTTTATAGCTCAGTTGATATTTCAAGTATTTATTTTCTTTGGCCCAATCTCTTTTTCTACCCCGCAAAAGTGCAAAATTTTTCAATTTGCACTGCAACATAGGACTCATATTTGATCAAAAGGAAATAGAAAAGATAGGACTCATATGGCAACAATTGTGCGTATGGGTCTCTCTCGGATTTAGATTCTCTACATATTTTCTCATCTATTAGATGAGATATAAATGAGTTATTAAATTTAATTTTTTAAAATCTCAATCATTCATTTCACATTAATTTTAATTATATTTTTCACAAGTAAAATTCAAAATTCATAGTTGAAATTTTAAAAAATTAAATCTCATGACCCATAATACTTTTCGAATTTTGAATGGGCTTAGGGGTGTGGGCAGGGGAGAGGAAGAGCGGGGGACTGGGGGGCCCAGTACTCTCCCCCCTTCCTTCCCCCCCACCCCACCCCACCCCACCCCACCCCACATCCACAAAAAATTATTTAATGTATTTGATATAGGTTAAGTTAGTAACAAGGATATCCATTTGGTTGGTGAGAGTTCAAATCACCACAACTACATGTTTTTTTGTTTTTCCCCTCAAAGCCTCTACAACGTTGGGTTGTTTAGGTGTGGTCAAATTTCGCGAATGGTTCTCAATATTTACACTTTTTTTTTAATTTTACCTCATTTGTTTTAAAAGTGACGCATTAGTTATCAATGTTTATATTTTTTTCTCGGTTTTACTCCTATTCTTTTAAGGGGTGACATTTAGCCTTCAAAGTCTATAAAAAGTTTCAATTTAGTCCCCCATATTTTCATTTCTTCCCAATTTAGTCCCAAAGCTTCATATGCATGTCAAAAATTTAAAATTTCATGGTGGAGACTAAATTGAAACTTTTTACAAAAATTAGGGACTTAAACGTGTCATTTCGAAACATTACGGATGAAATTAAAAAAAAAAGTGTAAATATTGGATACTAGATTGAAACTTTTTTACAATTTTTGGAGACTAAATGCGTCACTTTTTAAACAATGGGGACGAAATTAAAAAAGTATAAATATTGTGAACTATTTGTGAAATTTATCCTTTGGGTGTTGGCTTCATTTGCCTAGTTAGTTGTTTGGGTTGATGCAACCCTTAAATTGTATTATTTCTTGGCTTATTTATCATGAGTTTGTTGCCATGCTTTTGTTATCTGTAAAGGGGTTTGTGCACTCTACTGCTTGTAGTCATGGGAAATAGATTCATGGATGGAATCAAATATGCAATTTTTATAGATAAAAGTATTTAGTTCCTCAAATTAGCTTCCACTATTTCAAGAGTTTGCTGAGTGTTGGTTCAGATAATCCTAAGAAAAAGATTGAATTAGGATAAATTAAAGGAAGTAATACACTACTTTTGAAAATTACAATGACACAATAAAACTCTTCTAGATAATTTAACAAACACTATGTATACAAAGATAGAAAGGTAAAGAGAGTAGAGTTAGAAAAATCAAACGCAATAATTTTCAAACAGTTCGACAAGCCTACATCCACCACCTAAGGTATTCTCCTATTAGGATTTCATACAAACTTTACTATGATGCTTATTCGAATATTGCTGAAGCACAAACCAGCTATACATACCACTCTTGAGTCCACAAGAGATGTACAAGCCTCTTCAAGTGTAGGTAAAGCTCAAACCTGCTACCTCACTTCTTTGAGTCCCAAAAAAATTATAATGCTCTTTTTAATACAATGACTCTCACAATCTAAGTACAAGAGTGTATAGGAACAACGTGTATATAAAATGAGTACAAATAAATATATCCTTTATGAGTGTATAATACAAATTAAAATACTTGAATGTTCAAAGATTTGCTAGGGTAAGCTCAAGATTGGTGTAATAAATGAGTAATAAATGTTGGGATATTTAAGAAACAATACAAGTAAAGATATATACAGTTAAGAAAGATTATAATAGTCAATTATGAAATTGAGAATAGATATAGATTACAAAACAACAAATAAAATACAATGAATAGTAAATCAAAATAAATAAACAGAAGGTGAAAATATATAACTGAGGCTCGTGATGTTCACGATGTCTTTAAGGTTTTAACTCGTAGTTACCATGCTGAACCTTCTACTAGTGTCAACCTCCCAAGACATGGCTTTTTCCTTCGTTATGTGGCACTCCAGTACCGAAGCTTTTAAATTTTTAAGTGTCTAAACTCTCTCTTATAGAAAATGCAGAATAAAATATGAAGCAAGGATGCAAGGAGTTTGCTCTGAGAAGTTATGTGAAATGCAAAGGAAGAACATGTGTTTATAGGATAGAATTTGCTAAACCTTTGACCAGGCATTAAAATCACCATAAAGGGTGGGCCAAAAACATAAACATCATTATTGTCCAAAACGTTTAGAAATTTGGAACTTTAATGACCTTAACTGCATGTTTTCGGGCATGTTTTTCATATTAATGGGAAAATTGATTTTATCATTTAATTGAAAAATTAAAGTTGCTAAAAACCCAATTTCATCATTAAATGAAAAAAATAAAGTTGAGCTGATAAAACAAAACCCATACACACACTCACATCACGCCTTTGCCCTGACCCGGGCCTGGCAGGCACGTGCATGCATGTTTGGTGAGTTTAGACCAAGCCTCACTTGGTGAGTCTTTCCACTAGCCAAATGGTTGCCACAACTTTTAAAGCAACTCTATATAGGGTGACTAAAAGTGTTATAGTTTTTTCATATGGGAAATGGTCTTTTCCCAACTAGCTCTTTTCCTCCAAAGATTGTAACACCCAACTTTAACTTTTAATTCTTTATTCACCACTTGCCTGAATTTGACATGTAAATATACCACGTTTATCTATCAAAATGAGGAATGCGCATATACCAAGTACCAATCACTTTCACTTGGGGGACCCACTTATAAGTTAGGTTGAAAGTGCCTCATTTACCCATGTCAAATTCAATTTCCTAACAACAAAGATTTTGGAAGCTTAGAATTCAATACCTGTTACTAGTATAAGTACTTTTGCAATCTTGGGGTGGTTGTAGATATAAAGGTTTGTTTCAATGGGTATATGATAATAGATAAACCTTAGCCGGATAATTTGAGTTTTGAACTATTGTTTTTAAGTTTAAAATTTGTGTTTGTTGCAGTTTGTATTTATCTTTTAGTTAGGCTTGTTTAGCCTTTTCTGTAGTATATATCCATGTACAATGTATGATTAACTATGAGTGGAAAATACAATACAAATTTTCTCATCTTACATGGTATCAGCAGTCCTTTTACTCATGTCTCTATCTTCGATCCTGTTCTTTCCTATGGGTACCTCTTCCGCTTTATCTGTTTCCTCTTTCTCTCTCCCTACATACAAATTTAAAACTTTTATCACTCTCAATCTCGATTCTACTAACTACCTCTCCTGAAAAACACAGATTACTTACTTCCTTGAATTTAATGATCTCATTAAGTATGTTGATGGGTCTCTTCCTAACCTAGCCAAGTCTACTGATTCTGATTCAAGCTCGGCCAAATCTTCAGATGCCTCATCCTCCTCTTTTGTTTCCCAAACTGAATGGCACCATTTTAATTGCTTCATGCTCGCCTGTATCAATGCCACTCTTTCTGAATCCCTCGTTCACCAAACTCTCAGTTTTGAGACTGCTCATGATTTATGGACGTCGCTAGAAGAGTCATTTTTGCAGCAGTCTCTTGCCCGTCGTTCACTCCTCCGCTCACAACTTCGTTCCATCAAGAAAAATACCCTCACTATCACTGACTATCTTCACCAAATTTGCTTCTTCTCATCCTTGTTAGCTACTATTGGTGATCTTATGTCTGATGCGGATTTTGTTCTCATAACGTTGGTGCTAGAGTTTATGCCCTAGAAGCCAATTAATTTTAGGACATAATTATTTGTATCATTTAATAAAAGTTATTTGATGAATGGGTTATTTTATTTAATTGTGATTAAATTATTAATTTAATTGTCCATAGAATCATCATGTGAATTTCTTCTTAAGGTGTTAAGAATGCATGAGTCAAAATTCACAAACATATGATGGATTCTGGAAGATGTCCCCGATCGTAGAATAATTCAATTGGGCATTGAGTTATTCAGCTAGATTGGTCTGCACATTACTATTCTAGTTAACATGTGATGTTAATGGTAGTGAAGCGATAAGGCTCATATCGCATTAGCAAGTGAGAAATAATTATTATTGAATAAATTATTGGACTTGACCACTAATATATGGATCACATGGTTAGTCAATGATCCATGTATTTATTTATGAATATTTCCTCGGACTTATGGGAATCATGGTTGGCTCATGTATGTAAGGTCAGAATTTGCGATTATGTAATAATCTAATTCTACTTTTGGATTAGATTAAGCAAATTGCGGTTGCGATTTTCTATATATGGAGTCGTGTGATTAATCCCATAAGGATCCATCCATTTAGGAAGTCCTATGAGATTTAATTAATTACGCAATCAAAATCCTTGGCCAAGGCAATTTACTGGAAAACGTTCCATGTATTAGGGATTGCTAAATTAATTAAATCAAGTCATATTAGTGAATAATGAGAGGTGAGGTTAACTTTTCTTACCATGACTCGTATTTGACCGAGATAAAGGTGACGGAAGGAAAATATCATTTATATCAAGGTTCTTCATTATTAATTGGGTAGTTACGATATACTGCTAGGCGTCACTCCTAATTTGTGAAAATAAATAAGTTAAAAGGAGTTTTAATTTATTTGATTAATCGGATTAATAATTTTCACTACTGATTAATCTTGAACCCGAAAGGTCACACACAAAAGGGCTTGATAATCAATTAGTGAGAAAAGAAATAATTAAGTCAGAAATCTGATTTAATTTATTGGATTATGGGACGGGCTAGAAATTGGATTTCTGGTCTGGCTAATTAAATAATTCAATTACAGTTTTTTGGCTGGCCCAAAAACCTGACCTAATAGGAATAGGTGTCTCCCATAAATATAACGTTATGAGAAACTTGTCAGCTAGCACAAAACAGTTTCTCATAATTTCTTTTCTCTAAAATCTTAGTGGGGGATTTTAGCTAACTGATTAGGAGAGCTCGTGTGAACTCTTTTGGAGGCTTCATGCTTAGGAAGCTGCTTCGCATTAGAATCTACATCAAATCCAAATCCCTAAAGGTATTTCGAATCTCCTATTTAATTATGTGATAATTAAAATGAAATCTGCATATTAATCGTGAACGGATACCAGGTTTTATTATTTTATTCCGCTGTATTATTTAAAAATTTTAAATTCCTGGTATAGTTTTTAACAGTGGTACCAGAGCCACCGTTCTCGTTTAATATGCGATTTGGAATGCATAGCGCAATTAATCATGGTGTTAAATAGTTTTACATGTTTGTTCATATTTAATTTGATTAAATATGTCATAGCCCTCCTGTAGCCTTCTCATGTTTAATTAGGGTTTTTAGTAAAAGTTTTTGTTGTTCTTTATTATTCAGATTTTGAAGATAAAGTAATATTTGTTATGATATAGATATTTTGGACATTGGTGAATAGTAGCTGTCGGGCACTATTCATAGTAGTCAACTTATGAACAGTAGCCGCCCAACACTGTTCAAATAGTGGTACTGTATAAATAGTAGTCAACTGCATAGTAACTTCATTTCTCCTATAAATAGAGGTTATTATAATTCATAATTTACAGTGAAATCAATAGAACTCTCTCTAGTTTCTCTCAGCTCTTTCTTATATTATTGTCTTTATAGTAATTATTTCATAACACGTTATCAGCACGAGACTCTGCCATAACAACAAAACATAGTATCATCATGTCAAATCTCACAAAGCTCGAGTTTTCTACCCTTGACATTACGGGCAATAATTATTTAACATGGATAAAGGATGTTGATATACATCTATAAGCCAAAGGTCTTGAACAGACCATAGTTGAGGGCAAGACAAAATCCCCGCAAGATCGTGCTAAAACAATGATATTTATTCGCCATCATATACATGAAGCATTAAAGGCCGAATATCTTACTGTTAAGGATCCACATGATTTGTGGGTAAAATTGAAAGAAAGATATGATCATCAAAAGGCGGTAATCCTCCCAACGTAGCGCCACAGGTGGATACACCTTAGGCTGCAGGATTTCGCTACCGTTCGGGAGTATAACTCCACAGTGCATAATATTACTGCACAATTAAAAATGTGCGGAGAAAAGATCACAGATGAAGACATGCTATAAAAGACATATTCCACATTCCACGCCTCAAATATAATATTGCAACGACAATACAGAGAGCATGACTTTAAAAGACATTCTAATCTAATAGCATGTCTCCTAGTAGCGGAGCAAAATAATGCACTGTTAATGAAGAACCACCAATCACGACCACCAGGCTCTGAACCATTGTCTGAGGCAAATGTTATAGAGTTTAATAATCATGATCGTGGTCGAGGCTGTGGTCGTGGTCGTGATTGAGGCCGTGGTCGTGGTCGTGGTTATGGTTGTGGACGAGGCCGTAGAGGTGGTCGTGGTTATAATAACAGTTGGCATAATGATGCTCGTGGAGGTGGTAATAATAACACCTGGCACTATGATGGTCCAAAAAGATTTGATTTTAAGAGGCAAGAAAACTACGACAAGGGGAGTGGGAGTGGTTCACAAAATAAATCATCCCTAGAAGATATATGTTTTAGATGTGGCATGTCAGGCCATTGGTGGAAAACTTGTCGTATGGTACAACATCTTGCGGACCTTTACGAAGCCTCAAAGAAGGGTAAAGGAAAAAGGGTTGAGATGAATTTGGCTGAACATGATGAAAATAATACTCAACAGCAAAATACACACTTCAATTATTCTAGTTTCTATGAAGACAATAATGAAGGGAATGAACATGCATCTGCCTGATGATGCAAAATATTTTCATTTTGACTGAACTATTATATACTATCTTATTAGATATTATGTGTAAACCTTGTAATATTGTATTATTTATGTTTCAATTAAAGTACGAATATATGTCTATCAGTTTAAAAATAATATTATCATGTATCATTTCCTCTACTTACAGTTTCTCACATATGTTATTTATTTTATCTTAAAGAAATATGGATCTATATAAGATCAATGATGGAGAAATATGTATGGCAGAAGTGCAACGACACATACGATTCTTAGAAATAGAATCTATTTCTCCCAACTCAAATTAGCGGAAGCAAATGTTAATACAATCGCTGGCACTGCAAATCTCATTAATGGCTCTGGAAGAGCTTGTATTATGCTTCCTGGTGGGACAAAAATTTTGATGAGCGATGCTTTATATTCTAATAGATCCCAGAGAAATCTATTGAGTTTTAGAGATATACGAGAAAATGGTTATCATATCCAAACCATGAATGAGCAAAGTAAAGAATATCTCTATATTACATAGCTCAAAACTGACAAGCAAGTTATAGTAGAAAAATTGTCAGCATTATCCTCAGGAGTATATTATACTCGGATAAATCATGTGGAATCTAATATGATGATAAATCAAAAGATGCTTGATCCACAAAGTTTTATCCTTTGGCATGATCGCCTTGGACATCCACGCGCAGTGATGATGAAGGGAATTATTGAAAATTCAAATGGGCACTCATTAAAGAGTCAAAATATTCTATCATCACATGAATTTTCATGTTCTGCTTGTGCCCAAGGAAAATTGATCAAAAGGCCATCCCCTACTAAAATTGATATTGAAACTCCTGCATTTTTAGACAGGATACAAGGGGATATATGTGGGCCTATTATTCCGTCATGTGGACCATTTCGATATTTTATGGTATTGATAGATGCATCAACAAGATGGTCACATGTATGCCTACTATCCACTAGAAATATGGCATTTGCAAGACTTCTTGCACGGTTACGGGCTCAATTTTCGGATTATACAATCAAGCGAATTCGTCTTGATAATGCAAGAGAATTTACACCACAATCATTTAATGATTATTGCATGTCAATTGGAATTATTGTTAAGCATCCTATAGCTCACACCCATACACAAAATGGTTTAGCTGAATCATTTATTAAACGATTGCAGCTTATTGCTAGACCATTATTAATGAGAACTAAGTTGCCTAGTTCTGTATGGGGACATACAATATTACATGCTGCAACATTGCTTAGAGCAAGACCAACTGCTTATCATATATACTCCCCATTACAATTGGTTTATGGTCAAGAACCAAATATATCCCATTTGAGAATTTTTGGTTGCGCAGTTTTATTCCAATTGCTCCACCACTACGCACAAAAATGGGACCTCAAAGAAGACTGGAAATTTATGTTGGTTTTGAATCTCCATCAATTTTGAAATATCTTGAACATTTAACTGAAGATCTTTTTACAGCACGTTTTGCCGATTGCCAATTTGATGAGGCAACATTCCCAGTCTTAGGGGGAGAAAAACAGAAGCTGGAAAATAATGCATTATTATGGAATGCATCATCAGTATCATATTTTGATCCACGCACGAATCAATCTGAAATAGAAATTCAGAAAATTATACATTTGCAAAATATTGCAAATCAATTGCCAGATGCTTTTACTGATACAAAGAAAGTGACTAAGTCACACATACCAGCTTTAAATGCCCCAGCGAGAATTGATATTACAAAGAAGCAATTTGCTGACACAGTAACAAATGAGTCTATGGCATGTCAAAAACGTGGCAGACCAATCGGTTTTAAAGATAAAAATCCTCGAAAGAGAAAAGGGAAAAATGAGCAAGTTGGAAATATTGAAGTTCTTGAAGATCCTGTAGAAGTCGCAATGCAAGAAATAACTGAAAATAGAGTTTCAGTGGAAAATCAGGTACCTGAGAATGAAATAAAAGGCAACAATATTGATAATGATGAGATCTCAATTAATTATGTCTCTACAGGACAAAGATGGAACCGAAATGAAATCATTATTGATGAAAAATTTGTATATGCAATAGCTACTGATTTAATGATAGAAAGCAAGGATCTTGAACCGAAGTCCATTCAAGAATGTCGACGAATAAATGATTGGCCAAAATGGAAAGACGCAATTAATGTTGAATTGCAATCACTTGAAAAACGCGAAGTGTTTGGTCCAGTAGTTCAAACACCTGCAAATGTGAAACATGTTGGCTATAAATGGGTATTTGTGTGAAAACGCAATGAAAATAATGAAGTTGTAAGATATAAAGCCCGACTTGTAGCACAAGGTTTTTCACAAAGACCTGGAATTGATTATGAGGAGACGTATTCTCCAGTGGTGGATGCAATCACATTCAGGTATCTAATTAGTCTGGCAATTTCTAAAGGACTTCATATGCGTCTTATAGATATGGTAACAGCCTATCTATATGGATTACTTGATAGTGATATTTATATGAGAGTCCCTGAAGGACTAAATATGCCTAAGGCTTATGGCTCAAAAACTCGGGAGATGTATTCAATCAAATTACAAAGATCCTTATATGGGCTAAAACAATCTGAACGAATGTGGTACAATCGTCTTAGTACATATCTTCTAAAGGAAGGATATGTTAATAGCCCTATAAGTCCATGTGTCTTTATCAAAAAATCAAAATGTGGTTTTGTCATTATTGTTGTTTATGTTGATGATTTAAACATTCTAGGAATTCATGAGGAGCTTACAGCAGCAGCCACCTATTTGATTAAGGAATTTGAGATGAAAGATCTAGGTAAAACAAAGTTTTGTCTTGGCCTACAAATTGAACATTTGACAGGTGGAATTTTGTTGTACCAATCAACTTATACAGCGATGATGTTGAAGAGGTTCAATATGGACAAAGCTCATCCAGTAACTAGTCCAATGATTGCTCGAACTTTGGATATAGAAAAGGATCCATTTCGGCCTCAAGCAGACAATGAGGAAATCCTTGGTTCTGAAGTGTCATATCTTAGTGCCATTGGTGCTTTAATGTATCTCGCTAACAATACATGGCCAGATATCGCATTCTCTATTAATCTATTAGCAAGATTCAGTTCAGCACCAACACGGAGACATTGGACCGGCATTAAATATATTTTTCGCTATCTTCGTGGAACTACTGATATGGGGTTTCTATATTCAAGACATCCGCAACCAGAGTTGATTGAATATGCAGATGTTGGATATTTGTCTGATCCACATAAAGGACGATCTCAAACTGGATATTTATTCACATATGGCGGTACTGCTATATCTTGGAGATCTACAAAACAAACTCTTGCTGCTACTTCATCAAATCATGCCGAGATACTTGCACTTCATGAGGCAAGTCGAGAATGTGTTTGGTTGAGATCTTTAACCCAACACATTGAGGGAGAATGCAATCTTTCAACAAGTAAAAGTAGTCCCACTATTTTATATGAAGATAATATTGCATGCATTGCCCAAATACAAAGAGGCTATATTAAGGGTGATAGAACTAAACATATCTCGCCAAAGTTCTTATTTACTCATGAGCTTCAAAAGAATAGTGAAATCGAGGTTCGTCAGATTCGTTCAAATGAGAACCTTGCTGATTTGTTTACAAAATCATTGCCTACTAGCACATTCGAGAAGTTAGTATGGAAGATTGGTATGCGGCGACTCCGTGATCATTCTTGATATGCCCACAAGAAGGGGAGACATATGCACTGCACTCTTTTTCCCTTCGTACAGGTTTTGTGCCATTGGGTTTTCCTGACAAGGTTTTTAATGAGGCAGTATAAAAGGCATACATAAAGAATTTTGTACTTTTTTTTTTTAGTCAAGTTTTTATCCCATTGGGTTTTCTTGATAAGGTTTTAATAAGGCATATTCTTAGTTATTAAATATCTAAGGAAGAGTGTTATGATATAGATATTTTGGACATTGGTGAATAGTAGCCGTCGGGCACTATTCATAGTAGTCAACTTATGAACAGTAGCCGCCGAACACTGTTTAAATAGTAGTACTGTACAAATAGTAGTCAACTGCATAGTAACTTCATTTCTCCTATAAATAGAGGTTATTGTAATTCATAATTTACAATGAAATCAATAGAACTCTTTCTAGTTTCTCTCAGCTCTTTCTTATATTATTGTCTTTATAGTAATTATTTCATAACAATATTGTTTTATTTCAAATCTAAAATTGTTTCTGGATTTTTAAATAAATAAATAAAAACTTTTGAAAACACCACACACCTTTCCCAGCCGCGGTAGCGGCGCCACCAATGTGGTGCGCCGCTGTCGCGAGCAGTCCAAGGGTCACGAAGACAGATCCTCGCGACCCCATGGTCTCTCGCAGACCACGGCCACGAGATCTGTCTCGTGGCTGTGGTCATCGCGAGTGCCACTAGGCTCTCGCGGCGCCGCCTCTAACGAGGCTGGGCTGCAGCGAGAAGCCTAGTGGCTCTCGCTGCTGCGAGATGTAGAGCCGCGAGTTCTGTCTCGTTGCTCCGCGTCACCATGGCTGCGAGGTTCCACCTCGCAGCCATGGAGCTGTTGCGGCCGCGACAGCTTTGTAGGCTGTCGCGGCTGCCATGGTAGAGTCCATAGCTGCAGTGTGCAGCTATGGAGGTGGTGATGGTGTGATGGGAAGCGGCGGCTACAGGGAGAAGAAACAAAAAAAAAAATTTATTATTTTTCAGATTTGGGTAGGGTTTCCAGACCCAACCCAGATCCGGACTCGGGCCCTACCCATTTTGGGTCTAGATTCGGATTAAGGTCCAGATCCATTTGATGGATCTAGATCTGTAACTTTTTATTTTTATTTCATTTTGTTTCTTGGGCTTATTATTTGGGTTTTATTTTTAAAACTTATTGGGCTTCTGTTTTGGATAAGGGCCTATTGTTTTATTAAATGTCTTGGACTTATTTCTTTTGGGCTTGTTTCCATTTAAATGTTTTATTATTAGGAAGCCCAATATTATCAAAAAAGAAATGAAATTATATTTTGTTTAAAGCCCAATGTTATTTTAACACTATGTAGATTAATAAACTATTTATTAATTGACTTAATAGTAAAATTGGATTTTATTATTGAGGAGATGAAAAATTCATAAATTGTTATTAATTAAGTTTCCTCATAGATTAATTGTGATATGCTGGAAATTATTTTATTTGTTGTTCAAGGATGATCATGGACTAGTCTTGCATGCATGAATGGATGAATGAATGTTTACTTATTTATTTATTTATTCAAAGTTTTGGTTTTATGTAATTTTAAATGGAGCTTGCATGCCTCTTATCCCCATTTGAAAAATATAAAACACCTATTACAATTATGTATCCCCTAGATTAGGTATCTAGTACATAAATGTAATTGAAGATGCAAGATGAAGACATCAAGCGTTGGTGGCCCCATGGAAATAGGAGGTTTTGCTGAAGATATTTGGAATAGTCCAATTTTGGGCTAGATTATTTTCTTATCTTCAATCCAGTGGCTCAGGTTGAATTGTCCTCTAGTCAATGATCATCCTCATTTCCATGCATTTATTACTTATTTATGTGATAGATAATTGAATATATGTCTGGTTGTTTCCATTTATCAAAATCAGAAACATGCGTAAAGTGAGACCATAATAAGTCACGAAACAAAAGGAACTTTCCAACTTTAATATTAGGTCTATAATAGTATAATTTTTGAAATATATACTATTGTCTCCCATTATCATAGGCAAACTATTATATTATAGAGGTGGGCGTCGGCCATGGATACATGGGGGCACCTTGCTTTTATGACATAATAATTAGTCTATCAAAACATATGATGTGGCAAATCACGATCCTCATTAATCCCAATAATCTATTGTGTGAGGGGTTAATGTTGCATTGATCTTGATTTACCAAGATAATGGGTCAGACTTAACCAACTTTACTGAGCCAATAATCTGTTGTGTAAGGTCAAGTAAATTGGAGGCATCAAGAATTGGAACTTGTATGAGATACATTGAAAAGTGTTATTCACCTATCTATATCGGTTTTACCAATAATCAGTTGAGTGAGGTAGACTTAAGATAGATGGGCCATCAATCCCACTAGAAAAACTAGATGTAGTTTTTCCGTGTCTCTAGGGGAAGTATGAGATTCGAAAAATTTAGTGGGGGTACTATTTGATTTCAAACCCTAAATCAAATGGTTATTTTTAATACAAATATTCTAATAATACTATTATGCATATTTTATGCAGTTATTTTATTCAATATGAATCTACTTGCTAGCATTTTCGATAAGAATTGTTTGACTGGACCAAATTTCGTTAACTGGCTCCACAATCTGAAAATCATTTATGCTCTGAGAAAATGGAGTATGTTCTTGATGGTCCGCTTCCTGCTGAGGTGCCTGAAAAGGCAACTAAGAAAGAAGTGGAAACATGATGCAATGAAAACTAGGAGCTATGTCTTGGTTTCCATGACTAATGAGCTCCAACGCCAACATGAGGACATGGAAGATGTTAATGTCATCATCGCATACTTACAAGAGTTGTATGGTGTGAAGAATAGAGTGGCTAGATATGAGATATATAGGGAATTGTTCTGAATGGAATGGCTAAAGGATCAGACGTGAATGCACATGTTCTTAAGATGATCGGTTTAATCGAGCATCTTGAATCCTCGGATTTCCACATGGATTCGAACTTGCAGACTAATCTGATACTTCAATCTTTACCAGAATCATTCCACTTCTTTATCGTCAACTTCCAGATGAATGATATTGAGCATACTCTGCCCCAACTCTTGAACATGCTTGTAGTGTATCAAGGGCATAACAAAAAGAAATGAAATGAGGTGGTCCTTGTTGTAGCTTCTTCTTTAGCTAAGAAGCCGAAAAATAAGAAAAATAAGAAGACCCCTTAGGGCAAACCTACTGGAGGTGTGTCCAAGAAGAATAAGGGAGTAGGAAAGCAAGGAAAGTGTTTCCATTGTGAAAAGGAGGGACATTGGAAGAGGAATTGTCCTGAGTACCTCAAGAGTTTGAAGGGAAAAGGAAAGACCCCATCATGTATGTCACAATTGCTCATGTTTGAAACTAATCTTTCGATTAGCACTAATTCTAGGTCATGGGTGTTAGACACTGGTGCGACTTCTCACATTTGTACTTCTGTACAAGATTTGGAGAGAAGTAGACTTCTAGAAGAGGGTGACATGGTCTTGAAAGTGGGAAACAGAGCAATTGTTGTTGTATACACTATTGGGATATATTGCATTACTTTGCCATTTAATTATTCATTAGTATTGAACAATTGTTTGTTTTTACCGAGTGTCGTGAGGAACATTATTTTCTATTTCTGCATTAGTATTGGATTGCTATCATTTTGACTTTTCTATTAATGGATGCATGTTTTACTTTAGAAATAAATGTGTTGGTACTGATAAACTAATGAATGGACTTAACATACTTGATGTAAAGCCTGATGGCAAAATTAATGAGCAATATAATATAAACACTGTTAAAAGACCCAGAGATCTCATTAATCCTAAAAGGTTATGGCATTTGCGGCTAGGCCACATAAGAGAGAAGATGATTGACCAGTTGATAAAGAAAGGTCTGATTAACAATTGTGGGACAAAACCATTCCCAACATGTGAATCTTGTATTCTTGGAAAGATGACCAAAACTCCTTTTGAAGGACAAGGTCAACGGGCCACAAACCTTTTAGAATTAATACACACTGATGTGTGTGGACCATTTAGCGAAATGGCCCGAGCAGGATTTTACTACTTCATCACCTTTACCGATGATCTGTCTAGGTATGGGTATATGTATCTTATGAAACACAAGTCAAAATCTTTTGAAAAGTTCAAGGAATTCAAGGTAGAAGTAGAAAATCAAACTGGGAAAAGGATTAAATCTCTACAATCTGATCGTGGAGGAGAATACCTTAGTGATGAATTTCAAGCCTATATCAAGGAGAATGGCATAATTACTCAATTGACCCCACCTGCTACACCAAAACTCAATGGTGTCTCCGAAAAGAGAAATCAAACTTTGTTAGACATGGTTCGATCCATGATGAGTTACACAGATCTCCTCATAAGTCTATAGGGACACGCCCTTATTACAACATTACATATCTTGAATAGGGTTACCTCAAAATCAGTTTCAACTATGCCATATGAGATATGGCACAACAGGAAACCCAGTCTTAAGCATGTTAGGATTTGGGGTTGCCTTGCTTTTGTCAATAAGTTGAAATCTGATAAGTTGGAGGCCAAATTTGACAAGGTCAAGTTTATTGGCTATCTTAGAGATTCGTTAGGTTATAACTTTTATTCCTATACTGATCAAAGAGTGTTTATAAGTAGACACGCCTTGTTCTTGGAAGAACAATTCATTCAAGAAGGACGTATAGGAAGAAAAGTAGGGCTTAGTGAAGAGGTCACTGAACCACCAACCGAACAACTCCAAGAAAACGAACCCATTCAAGAAAAATCATAAGTTTTAGTACCAATCCGAAGGTCAATGAGGACTCTACGTCCTCCAGCTCGATATAGCTATCTTCATGATTCAGCACAAGAGTTGTTTGCATTGGGTGATGGTGATCATATGGATGATCCGGTCAACTATGAAGAAGCGAAGTCATATATTGACTCAGGAAAATGGATTGAGGCCATGAAATCATAAATGGATTCTATGTACACCAATGAAGTCTGGAATCTTGTAGATCCTCCCGAAGGTATAGTACTTATTGGGTACAAATGGATATAGAAGAGAAAGAGAGGTGCAGATGGAAAGATTGAGACTTATAAAGCAAGGTTGGTGGCGAAAGGTTATCGTCAAAGACAAAGGATTGACTATGAGGAGACCTTTTCGCCAGTGGCTATGCTTAAATCCATTATAATTTTATTGGCCATAGTTGTACATTATGACTATGAAATATGGAAAATGGATGTCAAAACAACTTTTCTAAATGGCTTCATTGAAGAAGACATTTACATAGAACAACCCAGAGATTTTGAGTCCAAGGATGAAAGCCATAAAGTGTGTAAGCTTAAAATATCCATTTATGGACTAAAACAAGCATCTAGGAGCTGGAATATTCGATTCGACGAAGTAATAAAATCATTCGGATTCATTAAAATGAAGACGAACCTTGTGTATACAAGAAAGTCAACGAAAAGACAATCATTTTCCTTGTGCTTTATGTAGATGACATATTGCTAATAGGAAATGATGTTGGAATGATGTCAACTATAAAAGTATGGTTATCAAACACTTTTTGTGAAAGATCTGGGAGAAGCTACATATATCCTTAGAATACGAATCTATAGGGATAGATCGAATAGGCTATTAGGGTTTTCGCAAAGTATGTACATAGATAAGGTATTGAAGAGATTCAATATGCAAGATTCTAAAAGGGGTTTGCTACCTTTTAGACATGGGATTCATCTTTCTCGGGCTATGAGTCCTAAATCTCCTGAGGAGAGAGAAAGAATGAATAAAGTACTATACGCTTCAGAGATTGGGAGCCTTATGTACGCCATGCTATGTACAAAACCTGATATCGCACACGCTATAAGTGTTACTAGCAGAAACCAGTCAAATCTAGGTGAAAAACACTGGATAGCCGTCAAGAACATACTCAAGTACTTGAGAAGAACTAAAGATATGGTCTTGGTTTATGGATAAGGAGAATTAAAGTTGAAGGGTTTTACTGACTCGGACTTCCAAGCTGACGTGGATGATAGGAAGTCCACGTCAGGATTTATCTTCACGTGTAATGGAGGTGCGCCAGTTGGAAAAGTTCAAAACAAAGTACAACTGCTGACTCTACTACAGAAGCTGAATACATTGCAACATTAGATGCTGCAAAGGAAACTGTGTGGATTAAGAAGTTTGCAATAGAACTGGAAGTAGTTCCATCCATTGAGTCATCATTACCTTTGTATTGCGACAACAATGGAGCCATAGCGCAAGCTAAGGAACTAAGGTCTCACCAAAAGTCCAAGCATGTTGAAAGGCGGTACCACATCATTTGTGAGATAGTGGGAAGATGAGATATTGCAGTACATAAAATAGCATCGGCTGATAATACAACTGACCCACTTATTAAGGCTTTTACATTACAAATCTTGGAGAGACATCTTGAAAAGATGGGTTTGAAATACCACAGTAATTGGCTTTAGTGTAAGTGGGGGTTTGTTAGAGTTTATGCCCTAGAAGCCAATTAATTTTAGGACATAATTATTTGTATCATTTATATATATGTCTCATTTAATAAAAGTTATTTGATGAATAGGTTATTTTATTTTTATTGTGATTAAATTATTAATTTAATTGTCCATAGAATCATCATGTGAATTTATTCTTAAGGTGTTAAGAATGCATGAGTCGAAATTCACAAACATATGATGGATTCTGGAAGATGTCCCCGATCGTAGAATAATTCAATTGGGCATTGAGTTATTCGGCTAGATTGGACTGCACATTACTATTCTAGTTAACATGTGATGTTAATGGTAGTGAATCGATAAGGCTCATATCGTATTAGCAAGTGAGAAATAATTATTAGTGAATAAATTATTGGACTTGACCACTAATATATGGATCACATGGTTAGTCAACGATCCATGTATTTATTTATGAATATTTCCTCGGACTTATGAGAATCATGATTGGCTCATGTATGTGAGGTTGGAATTTGCGATTATGTAATAATCTGATTCTACTTTTGGATTAGATTAAGCAAATTGCGGTTGCGATTTTCTATATATGGAGTCGTGTGATTAATCCCATGGGGATCCGTCCATTTAGGAAGTCTTATGAGATTTAATTAATTATGCAATCAAAATACTTGGCCAAGGTAATTTACTGGAAAGCATTCCATGTATTAGGGATTGCTAAATTAATTAAATCAAGTCATATTAGTCAATAATGAGAGGTTGACTTTTCTTATCATGACTCGTATTTGACCGAGATAAGGGCGACGGAATGAAAAGATCATTTATATCGAGGTTCGTTTAACCACTTCATTATTAATTGGGTAATTACGATATACTGCTAAGTGTCACTCGTAATTTGTGAAAATAAATAAGTTAAAAGGAGTTTTAATTTATTTGATTAATCGAATTAATAATTTTCACTACTGATTAATCTTGAACCCGAAAGGTTACACAGAAAAGGGCTTGACAATCAATTAGCGAGAAAAGAAATAATTAAGTTAGAAATCTGATTTAATTTATTGGATTATGGGACGGGCTAGAAATTGGATTTCTGGTCTGGCTAATTAAATAAACCAATTATAGTTTTTTGGCTAGCCCAAATACCTGACCTAATAGGAGCAGGTGTCTCATATAAACATAACGTTATGAGAAACTTGTCAGCTAGCACAAAACAGTTTCTCATAATTTCTTTTCTCTAAAATCTTAGTGGGGGATTTTAGCTAACTGATTAGGAGAGCTAGTGTGGACTCTTTTGAAGGCTTCACGCTTGGGAAGCTGCTACGCATCAGAATCTACATCAAATCCGAATCCACAAAGATATTTCGAATCTCCTATTTAATTATATGATAATTAAAATGAAATCTGTATATTAATCATGAACGGATACTAGGTTTTATTATTTTGTTCCACTGCATTATTTAAAAATTTTAAATTCCTAGTATAGTTTCTAACAGTTCGATAGTCTTCCAAAATCTTACCGTCCGTTTATTACCTCCATCGAGAATTTGGCATTTCTTCCCACTTTTGCATAGCTTTGTGCGAAGTTCCTTACGCACAAACAACATGTGCTTTCTGATGACAATGAGCAGCAGCCTTCTGAAGACCCAAATATGAATACGGCTTTGTTTTCTCATAACAAAGTCAATACCAACTCCAAGATGTCAAGTGGGCCCCCCTAATTTCTTTTCTTTCTAGCCATCTACTTTACCACATTCTGCATCCTATTCTAATAAGTCACAATCATACTCCACTACTGCCAACTCGTCAAATTCATCATAACAATCTCAAAATAAATATCGGGGCACCTGACATATTTGTAAAAAGCAGGGCCATTCTGCTCAGTGCTGTCGATATCGCTACACCTTCTCTAAAAATATTGGTCAATCTTCTTACTTTGCGGGATTTCATCAACAATCTGCTTTACTACCCATTTTTCCCACTCCTACACACACCTCATGGATCCCTGATTCGAGTGCTATTTCGCATATATCTTATGATCCCTCGTTAATTCAACAACTTCATCCTTATGCTGGTTCTGGTCATGTGATTGTTGGTGATGGTAAGTCTATCTTTATTGCTCACTCTGATTCTTCTTCTTTTAATACTAATAATCGTCGTTTCTCTCTAAAGAATATATTACACGTACCATAAATTACTCGTCACCTTCTTTTTGTGTCTAAATTTACACGTGACAACAGTGCCTCACTTGAATTTTTTCCTTCTCATTGTGTTGTCAAGGACCTCTGCACAGTGACCACTTTTGTCCAAGGAAAAGTTGAATCCAGTCTCTACCATATTCCAGTTTAATCCTCTGCGTCTAGTACAACTCTTGTCTTTGCTGCGTCACGCGTGTCTTCAAAAATCTGGCACAATTGTCTTGGGTACCCATCGAAGCAAGTTCTTTTATCTCTTTAGTCTCAACAGTCATTAGATTTGTCTAATTTTCGTTCTCTAAATAAAGTTTGTACTGCCTGCATGATGGGCAAAAATCATAAGTTAGCTTTTCGTTCTTCTTCTCGTGTATCTCAGTTTCCTTTAGAAGTGGTACACTATGATGGTTAGGGTTTAGCCCCTGTAGCTTCATATTTTGGTTTTCGCTATTTTGTGTTATTTGTTGATGGTTATAGCCGATACACATGGCTATACCCTTTGCGTAATAAAAGTGATTGTCTTTCTTTTTTCATTCGCTTTAAAAACTCTTGTGAAAAATATATTTTGTACTCGCATTAAACATTTTCAGTGTGATGGTGCAAATGAGTTAACTCAAGGCCAGTTTTTCAAATACATTGTTGATAATGGCATTAATTATCGAATCTCATGTCCATATACTCCGGAACAAAATGGTATCTCAGAATGAAAAATTCGTCACATTACTGAAATGGGTGCTACAATTATGTTCCATTCCTCGCTGCCAAAGCATTTTTGGTTTGAATCTTTTTCCAATGCAGTTTTTCTCATTAATAGGTGCTTCTGACACCTGTTCTAAAAAATCAAACTCCCTATTTTTTCTTGTTTAATCAACATCCAAACTACGAGTTTTTGGCTGTCAATGCTTTCTATTTCTTGGTCCGTATAAGAAAGATAAACTTGTCCCAAGTCAATTCCGTGTGTTTTTCTCGGTTACCATGATGCGCACAAGGGTTACCGCTGCTATCATCCTGAGTTTGGAAATGTTTATATCTTTCGTCATGTCATGTTTGGCGAGAGTGTTTTTCCGTTTCGTGCTCTGTCCACGGGGTCTTCCCCCTCTAGCGCCCCATCTAAGTCCACATTGCTTCCTTTGTCACAAAAGTCTAACCCGTATCAATTTGTTGAGTCTTTATCTATTTTTCCTAGCTTGCATAGTAATAGTCCTATTACTGTGTCCCCACATGCATCACCTACTGATCTTTCAAGTCTGCTTACAATCTAGTTCATAATGTTTATCTCCTATTTCAAGTCAACCAGTTACATCTTCAGTCCTTGCGCCTTTAGTTACAATCTTATTGTCTAGGCATGATCTTCCCACTCAGTTTGACTCTCACACGTTTCCATCGTGTCCTTTATCGTCTCTTACAACTGGTCTACATACTACTCCTACATGGCACCCAAGTCCACTTTAGTCAACAATATCAAGCTCGTCTCCATCTTCTCACTTCTCTTCTTCAATCTTACGTGGTCCCTAGCCGTGTCTCCCTATGCCTTCATTATCTTTCCTCGTACGTCAAAATGCATTGGTGCATTTTATTAATTCTCATAATACCGTTGTTGCCCCTATCTCATATGACTCAATTTATTTAGCTTCATCGCCTAGGTCTCACTCTCTCTATTTACCTCCATCTTCAGGCACGCAACCTGTCCCTTTTCAATTGTCTACTCACTTTATGATCACGCGTTCTCAAGACAATACTCGAACTCCCAAAACATGGTCTGATTTTATCACATTCACTACTGAACATTTAACTTCATCATCTAATTTTGAGCCCACATCTTACTCTTAAGCTAAAAAATATTCTCATTGGTGTGATGTTATGACTTCTGAATATAATGAATTGTTACAGAATGTACTTTGTGTTTGGTTCCAAAACCACCCGCAGCGAATGTTACTGGTTGTAAGTGGGTATTTCGAATTAAACGTAAACCTTCAGGTGAAATTGAGTGTTACAAAGCTCGTCTTGTTGCTAAGGGGTTTAGTTAGGAGGAAAGCATTGATTAAACAGAGACTTTTAGCCCAGTCATTAAGCCTACCATTATCCGGGTTATACTCTCGATTGTTGTAACAAAAGGGTAGTGCATTTGATGGTTAGATGTAAATAATGTTTTTTTTGCATGGGCTTCTTTGTAAGGATGTATATATGGATCAACCACCTGGCTTTGTCCATTATGCATATCCACATCATGTTTGTAAATTGCAAAAAGCTATATATGGTCTTAACCAGGCACCACATGCATGGTACTCTCGTCTTAGTGCCTTTTTATTTCAGATTGGGTTATGTGCTTCGAAGTCTGACACTTCTCTATTTGTTTACATGCGAAGTGCAATTACTGTCTTTCGCCTTGTCTATGTTGATGATATTGTTCTTACTGGTTCTTGTTCTGCGTTTCTTGCTTCAATTGTTGCTCAGCTTCATTCTTAGTTTGCATTGAAAAATCTAGGCAGTTGTCTTACTTTCTTGGTGTTAATGTACACTATCTGTCTAGTGGCATACTCTTGTCTTAGCAGAAATATATCCCTGATTTTCTTAGTCATGCGAAGCTTGAAGGTGCTAAACCTGTCTCTTCTCCTATTGCGTCGAATCAGCAACTTTTACTCTACACCGGTGATCCCTTTCTTGATCCCACTTAATATAAGAGCATTATGGGTGCTCTTCAGCACTTGACTCTCACGTGTCTGAATATTGCCTTAGCAGTTAATAAAGTGTGTCAGTTCATGCATCAACCTACGGAGTCTCATTAGACAGCAGTGAAACAGGTCTTGCTGTATCTTAAAAGTACTAGTTCATTTGGTTTGCTTATTCGGCCTTCTTCTGGGTATACTTTACATGCATACTCTGACTCTGATTGGGCTAGTTGTCCTGATGACCGACGTAGCACTCATGGTTACTATATTTTTATGGGTCCTAATCTTTTCTCTTGGTCTGCCAAAAAGCAAACTACTACAGCTCGTTCTAGCACTGAAGCTGAGTACAGGGCCATTGCCTATGCTACAGTTGAACTTTGTTGGGTCCAGTCGTTTCTTACTGAGCTGCACCTTTTTTGTCGTCTCCTCCTACGCTTTGGTGTGATAATATTGGTGCTACCTATCTGACTGCGAATCCAGTGTATCATGCTCGCACTAAACATATTGAAGTTGATTTGCACTTCGTTCGGGAAAAAGTTGTAGCTAAGCAGCTTCAAGTGTGTTTTATATCCACTGTTGATCAATTGGATGACATCATGACCAAGGGTCTTTCCATTTTGCGCTTCACAATGCTTCGAGACAAGCTTACCATTCGTGATCCAATTTCGCTTGAAAGGGCGTGATAACAGATAAACCTTAGCCGGATAATTTGAGTGTTTGTTGCAGTTTGTATTTATCTTTTAGTTAGGCTTGTTTAGCCTTTTCTGTAGTATATATACATGTACAGAGTATGATTAACTATGAGTGGAAAATACAATACAGCTTTTCTCATCTTACAATATAAGACAACTAGTTTTTCAAAATACAAGAACTACCAGTCGAGCAAGTCGGTCAACAAGTGCTTCAAGTGGCAAAGACAACAACTCTTTGTTGCTGTTGGTTGAGTATATCGGTCGATCGACATGCTCTTCCGACAATGCCCAAGATCATTGTCAATGACGACCGAGAGATATCGATTGAGGCTTCAAATGACTTTTTCTTCTAACATTTTCAATAAGCACCAGACCCTACAGAAAACACAAGTGAAGACCCCCATTTTGGGTCAAAACCTGTTTTGAATAAAAGACACATTTTAAGAGCAAGTTTTTAACACCTAGAAATACATTTTTAAATCACATGGAAATTAAAATATTTTGAAAATCGTTTTAAGAATGACAACAAAAGCATTACGAGCAATTCTAAGGCAAACAATATTAAGGAGTCGTATCCCTAATTATGTCGCCTCTACTACCCTTTGTGCTTCATACCAATCTTTACTTCAAATCTTCAAGGCTACACAAGTTGGTGATAAATTTAATTCAAGGATGAATAACAATTAAATTAGGCTCAACAAGTCTTTACCAAGCTTCTTTCTCGACACTTATAAGATGTAAAACAATTTCTCAAAGTGGAGGATAAGATATAATTAAAAGAAGTTTTGTTATCATCAAAATATGAGATTATAGATATAAAGCTAACACTGGGCTTCTTGTGGATCAATGTCACTAGCTTGCTTTGCTTTACTAAAATAGTGATCTCATTATTGCATATTCTAGCAAAATCACCCATGAGAGCCATCGTTACTCATCAGTCATTAAGGCATATTCAAGGCAAGGACTTCAATAGCATATTAGATGTGCTCAATAATTGAGATTTCTATTGAAGCTTGGTGGAATATGTTACTAAGACTAGCTTAGTATAAGATATTTTTTTTGTTGGTCAAGCTGATGCTTGTTTTCAACCAACTTTAGAGCAGTTTTGTTGCCTACAATTTATTGTTACGTGGGCAGTTTTTGACTTTCGAATTTCACCCATGTATTTGGCACACGATTTTTCAAACTAGATACTAGGTGGTATTAGTTCTAGAGTTAGGCCAAGGGTTTGTGATGAGCTTGCACCTCAGTTAGCTCCTACACTTAGTCTAAGTTTAGTTATCAGTTTGGGTCATCTTGTGTAATTTTCTTTTCTTAGGCCTAGATGTTAGGCGGCCTATCTTTTGTAATACTTTTTATCTTAATTTAGCTTTATTTTGACCCAAAAAACAAAAGTATTGCCATGTAGATGTGCTTATAAAACCCTAAAATTCCAAAATAGTAGTAGTTTGGTTTAAAAGAAAACTGCTTGAACTACAATAAGAAAAAACAATATGAGAAGAAATAAGTAATATATCTAAATGGTAATAACTCAATGAACTCCAGATATTCTGATCATACACATTTTACATGTACCCTAATTTAGACTCTGTTTGGCCTGACTGTAAAATTTTAGCTGTTGAGTAGTAGAGTTTTAGTTAAAAGTGTTGTTGAATAGAAACCGATGATTGTTTGGCCTTGTCATGTCAGAAGTACTGTTCACTATCAGTGAACCTGTTTGGCCCATAACCAAAAAAGTGTTGTGGGTTATAAAAATGACCAAAAAGGACAAAGCTAAAGTTATTAAACTGTTTGGCCCACAAACCACTTATATCAGAGCTAGCAAACACTCTTTTTAATGACATAACTAAATATAAAGAATATAAATATGAGTAAAAGAATAGATTTGTAACAAATTATCTAAAAAAATAGAAAAAACCATTAAAAAGTAATAAAATCATAAAAACTACAAATAAGTTACATTATTATTTAAAAAGTTATAGAATTACATAATATGTCTGTAATAAACTCAAAATAATCAAAATACATGGACAGGTTTAAGAAACCAATTAAGAATTAAAACAAGAAGTTCAACGTTCATTTGCCTTATCATGCATCAACCTATCCCTAATATGATCACGTAAGACCTCCATAGCCCTTTGAGTACGTGCACTTCTCAAATCTTCTTCTGTAATAAAGTCATCTAGTTCAATTTATTCATCTTGCTCGTCATCTTCCTCTTGCACAATAATTTGCATCTCTACATCTGCATCTAGTGCATGTCTTCTAATATAATTATGAATAGCCATACTACATATCACAAGTCGTACCTGTGTGTCATAAGAATATTGTGACATGGTACGTAAAATTTTGAACCTTTTTTTCTAAACACCAAATGTCATCTCAATTGTAGTTTGCAAACTTGAGTAATAGTAATTGAAAACTTCATTATGATTTATAAATGATGCTGATAGTTGAAAATCAGGAATGTGATACCTCTCATTTTTATAAGGTCTTAAGAATCCCATTGGTATGGGATAACCAACATCCACGAGATAATATTTTCCTATAAATCAAAACATATATGTCTTTATCAAGACAAAAAAAATTATGAAAAAAATAAATAGTCATTAAAGTATTACCTGTAGGTGGCTTAGGAATCCAACATCATCTTCTCTAAGAGCTCGCTCAAGCAATCTGCTATCATGTGCAATTCCTTCCCATCCTGCCCATGCAAAGATGAAACACATATCCCAATCACATATAACCATCACATTTTGAGTAGGAATCCCCTTTCTTCCAATATATCGAACTAGGCTATACGATTCAACAATAGCCGGAATGTGTATACTATCAACAACACTAATAGCATTTTTGAAATATGGAAAGTATCTAGCATCTCTCTTTAACTTGGGATGTATTCCTGAAAATATTGGATCCTTTGGTTTGATTTCATCAATAGACAAAGCAATACAAGCCTTTATCACATAATGAAAATGTCTACTGATAGTTTCTCCAGAATGTTGAAATCGCTCTTGAAGCTCATGATTACCTGATCCATGTCCTAAGGAGTATAAAAATATTCCAACCATCTCATGAACACTAAATCCTCTAGTTGGTTTCAACCCATATTTAGTAGACAAATTAGTACACAATTTAATAAATACATCAAGTGGCATTCTCAAATTCTCATATTATCTTTTCTCACGCCCTTCTAAAATTTTAGTCATCCATTGGTGTCCAGACAATTTTGAAGTCCTACTTGGTTTTTTCAAACAATGATTGACAAAGTGTTGTCCTACAATTATTCCCCCTATCATTGCTGGTAGAAAAAAATCAATATGAGTATCATTTGCACCCTCTATGGTTTTTCTATATTCTTCATCTGTAGATACATCACTGCTACAATTCATCTGTAATTAAGAATAATTAAAACAAGCATAATATATTAATTTATAGATGATCATATAACCAACATGCTATTAAGTGAAGTATAATCGATTAGTAGTTTGATACACAAATTCTTCATAATAAATTATTAATAAAACAGTCAATAATAACAAGTACCATAATTGCGGACAAACATAACAATAAATCCATAAATTCGAAAATTATTATATTGTAATACATCCATAAATTATTCAAAGACTACATATGCCAAGAAATTAATGTTGACTCTGCTTCGAGACTACATATGATAAGAAGCTAACGCTGACTCTGCCTTTGAAGCATTCGGTGAAGCCACTACACTTGGATATTAGGCTCCTCCATGGCCCATAACATCTCACGGTTTGCCTCTTTTAACATTAATATGCTAACATCAAAATACAATTCAGATCCCAATTCAAAGCCAGGTAAAGTCCGAATGTAGCTCATCACAGATTGCACAGTGTTACGACTCTCAACACCTGAAGATTTGGACTGTGTTTTGGCAAAGTTCACTAGCTCTTGCAACTGCTGTGATATCTTCGTAGTAGTGTTTCAATGATTTTTCTCAGTGTATTTACACTTTCTCTTCCTCTATCCCTCTGAACTTGTCTCAGCTACAGGTTGATTATCCTCAAAGTTAATGTTATCTAACCCAACAATCCTATCCCCATAATCACCTTTACCCTCTTCACTCCCTACTTCACTATCAGTCATGACATGCGCTACCTAGTTACCTGATGGAGTAAAAGCACGCTTTCCAGTTGCCACTACATCTTTAAATAGGATGTCTATATAATCTGCCATAAACAAGCCACTCTCCCTAAACTTAACAGCGTCAGGTATTTCCTGCATGCCGAAAATCAAAGCTTAGTTTCACATAGTTCTATGACATTAACTTCATAATTACTAAAATTTTAAATTACCTGTAGCTTCATTTCTCACCAATCATCACTCGCAGTAATTATCTTCTTTTGAGCATCTCAGCCTAAACCAGTTTCTTTGCCTATCAACCTATTCCAAACTTGCCACTGTGTCTTAAGATTGTCTCACTTATTTTTGAGTTGCTTATACTAGTAGTCCCTTCTAGTTTCTTCATTGAACCTAGTAGTTACATTTTTTCATCCAATCCTATTGAAATGGGTACTTGGCCTATTACCTGCCTGCACCTTAGCTACACAAATCCTGATAAGGTTCTCCATTATAGGTTCATTCCACAATGCCTTAGTTCTTTTTTGAGTTTCGTTTTGGGAGGGAGCACTAGCAGTTGTTTTGTTTGGGGCCATCAATCTATAAAAAATTATAAGATTTTTTTTTTGCTAATTTAAAAAATTATAAGATTTAAGTAATCATAAGAACAAATAATGGCTTCATGTAGATTAAGAAAGCAAATAATCCAATAATGAAATCAAGTTTTTCAGTACGTCATCAAATCCTTGCAATAACATGACTAAATAATTTTTCATCACGTCAGGTTGAAAATCCAATTAGTAAATTACTGCAACCTTAAAGATTTATCTCTGCCTAGCTGGTTCATATGTTCATGCTATGAAATTCGTCCAGACAAAAGAATTTGCCTTCAGATAAAGCATAAAAAAACCCCTACTTCTGCCTAGCATACATGAGCATCTTTATTTCCTCAATTTTCTTCATAAAAATTAGAAATGCATATCTGCAGTGAATATGGATCTGCTAACGTGGCAGTTTACTTTATTTTAGTTACTTAGCAAGAATATAGCAAACCAAATAAACAGATCAAAACATGAAATTGGGTAGAAAACAACTTTTGAGAATTCTAGAGAATTCTTAAGTGGAAAACTATCCAACAGATTGTGTATATACATGCAATATATAGGGATAACATTTATATGATGCCAATTTATTTAACATGCTATTTTCCATGCACTGGAATCTCCATAATCAAATTGATTGCACAAACCTTAACATAATCTAATTACGACATGTATTTTAACATGATATTTTCCATGTACTGGAAGCATTCCACAGATACATGAGAGAAACTTAAAAGAATAATCAAACTAATCAATAGTTTCAACAATAATAAGAGAGCTACACAAATATATTAATACTACTCTAGAAAAACAAACTCCATGCAGTATTATGAAATTAATAAATCGGTTATGCCCCTAGAAAATATGATGAAAAATATTCTTACATGAGAGAGAAGGACGACGACGTGATCTTGCTCTAGTAATATGTTAGTTCTTCTTTGGGAGCAAAACTATGGTGAAATATGAGAAAGAGATTGAACGTAACAAACAATAGGGTTTTTACTAGGGTATCGAAAGCTTTCAGAAATTTTAAGTATAAGATTGAGTTTTGAAAAAATAAGAAGGGGTATTTTTTTTTTTGAACCGCTTCCCGCATATTGAAAAAACATATTCATAAAAGCATTTTTTGAAAGTAAAAGTTTTTTTTGAAAAGCTCCAAATTGAAGCTTCTCATTTTTTTAGTTTTTTCAGCTTTGGCTTTTACCTAAAAACACTTTGAAAAATGGGCTAAACATGTGAGTTTCAGCTTCTAAGCTCACAGGAAGAACTTTTAAAGGTCTAAAAGTTAGGCCAAACAGAATCTACACATATAATTTGTTACTTAAGCTATATTATGAATTATGACTTATTAAATTAAATATTTTTTAAATAAACTAACTTCTTTTTTGGTTTTAAGAATACAATCATTACTTTGTACATTCATTTAACCTTTAAAGTCCAGTGACCTATATAAATTATATTCATGTACATATTTATGAAGAATTATTGGTTTTAAGTTTCTCAAAGTCATTTTGCCTAGATAAATGAGTTCATTTGGAATATTTAAGTAAATTAAAAGAATTCATAATAACTCTAAAGAGTTTTTCTTCTATGGAAGGATAAAGATGAGTGCATAATTTTCAAAGTAGAAGAGTGATTCTCTTGTATATTTAGACTTGTTTATGGCATAATTGAACATGTATTTTTTTTGGGAAAATATATAATAATTTAATAATGTGTAAAAACATTTTTTTCTCTAATTTTAAAAAGGTGTAGAATGTAATGTTCCCACAACATAGACAATGAGCTTGAGGTCATATTTCCTTTATTGGATTCCCATACTTTGTATATCTCAACTTACCACCTTTGTGAATGTTACATGATGATTCATGGGGAGGCTTGGATATCAACCGACCGTTAAAAGGAAAGGAAAATATTGTGGTATCTGAATGCTTTGTAAAGGCGAAAAAGGAGAACACAAATATTATCAGGGGTATGAAATGATAATCTACCGAAAGAAAAAGGGTATGCAAATGATAACCATTACACACTCAAGTGAAACCTTTTTGGTGGTCTCACATGTGCTCCTTTATGAGAGAGTGAATGAGTGATGGATGCACCCACCGTCCCATTGGACCTCCACCCTTCTTTGCATTCAATCAGATATTATCTTTATATTTATGTCAAATCCACACACACCACACACACAAAAAAAACAGTCACGGATGCTATATTCCCTTCTCTCCTGTTCACGGTCACACTTTTCGATTTATTTCTTAATTAGCTAATCGAATAGCAAATTAAGTTGTTCAAGTAATTAAGACGTATTATTAACGGGCAAAAGCAAGTAAGTCAAAATGGGTCACACCTCACAAGATCACTTTACATAACAACAAAACAAAAAAGAATTAGAACGTTGGGAAACGATGGCCTACCTCCCCCAAAAAGACCAAAACCATCATTTTGTTCTTCTTCTTTTCTAAGTAATAAAGTACAATAGGGGTAAAATTTTACTTTTATCATCTATTTTTTTTTTAATAATCTCAATTTATCATGTAAGGTTACCGTTTTCTCTATATGTCATAAATTTTATTTATCATCTTAATTTTTGTGGTCATAGTTTCAGTTTATCGTACAAAGTTAGCAATTTCCCGATTTATCATCCAATTATAGAAATTTGTTTCATTTTTCCATATTCAGCCACATTATTTAATTTCATTGACCATTAATGGACTAGTTGTTAAAGAAATTAAATGGTCAAGAAATTAGCAATTCAAAAGATTAAGTGAATATTGATGAACAAATTTTTATAGTTATTGACAAGTTTTGGTAAGGAATATTAACCAAAAAAAAAAAATTTTGGTAAGGAACTATCTTCGAACAATGAAAGTTTTAAGAAAATACTTAATACAAATTCTAAATTAGTAATTTAAAATGGTTAATACACAATAGATCTATTTTAAAGTCCTAAGTACACTTTGGTCATCGTTACATCTTTAAATTGAGATCTATTGATTGAGAAGGTGAAGTAGTCAAAATTTATGAAATTTGGCTTAAGATGTAAACGGACAAGTTGTTTCTTTTTTCTTTTTATACGATAAGTTTAAATTATCTGATTTAACTCTCAAATAATAATAACAAAAATAGCATTTTTTTTTGGTCAATACAAAAATAGCATTTTTTTTTTTGGTCAATACAAAAATAGCATTTGAAATGTCCATAATGTGCCAATTTTTCAATATCCAACCACTAACAAAAACCAGACAATCCAAAATACTCAAAAATTCTGAAACCAAAATGAATAAAAACAAAAGCAAACGTTCATATTTTTTCTCATCATCCCACATCTCTTGTTTTCTTTCTATTGGCACTATTATGTGTTTTCCGTTAACGTTTGTATGCATATTGGTATAAACAAAACGTTCATTTGCACACCTCCCAATAAAGCTTCAGATTCTTCCAACTCTTTTTCTCCATCTCTCTCAAGAATGAATATATTAGAGCAACACTATAAAGATAAAGATAATAAACAAAAGGGTACTTAACTAGTTTTTAAACTCCCACTAAAAAAGATTAGCTCTGCAACTCACATTTTGCTACTAAAAAAAAAAAAAAGGATTTTTGGTAGTATTATATGGAGCTATAGTGGGGAGATAAAGGGTCTTTTTCTTTTTCTTTTTCTTTCTTGCTTTGTGGGTTGGCTGCAATCTGCAGTTTGCTACACTTGCTTGAAAAAAGTAGCAGTTTAAGCTTTTTTTTAGAGTTTTTAAGTGCATGCATTATATGGGTTGTGGTTCTTGTTGAAGAAAGATTTGATTTTTGGGGTGTTTTTTATTTAATTTTTTTTTATAAGCTTAATGGAGGGCATAAATGGTGTTACATTAGTATTAATGGTGGTGATGCTATGGTTGGTTTTGTTTATTGAGAGCAGTTATTGTCAAGATAGTGAAGATGAAGATAGTGCAGTTTATATTGTTACACTGAAACAAGCCCCTGCTATTCATAGTTATATCTATAATGGTGAGCTTAGAGTGAAGAGGGGTCACCATTTCAAGCATGATGGTGGTGGCTCTGGGAAATTGAGAAATAAGTTGGATAAACCAAGGTACTCAAAAGTTTGTTCTTCCTTGCATTTGCATTTGAAATTAGATATGGCTTTCATAATATTTATCGTGTAAACGCGGTGTATGAAGCTCTTGCTATGCTCGGGGTTCTGAGAAGGTTGGGGTCTATTGTTCTCTTGTAAAATTTTGCAAAAGAGGCTGATTTCATGATTCCAAATAACATTTATCATGTTTTGCAGAAAAAAAAGTCCTAGTTGCTCTTTTCTTGGTTTTATTCTTTGCTCTTATCTGTCTGATTGATATTTATTACATGGTGTTTTTTAATGAAGTTATAAGAGTTAAAGAATTTGGTAACTACTCTTACATCTTTCATCATTATTTTCTTTAACTGGTGTCGGTTATGCTTGTGAAATGCTATAAAGTTACAGTCTTTTTCTCTCTGAGTATCTTTGAGTGTGGAAAACTTATTAAATATATGTTTTTGAAAAATTGCTTAACTAAAGGATTAGTTTATTTCATATTGGTCTCAGTTTCCTAATTGGCTATCTTAATGTTTGTGTTATGTAATTGGATTTCCTTTGCTTTCTTCTTTTTTCTCTGTTTGTGATAGCCTGTGGGAATGTGTACATTTTCTCTAGGAATATGATTTTCTGTTACTATTATGGTTTGTGAATTTGAGAAATAATTTTTCTGTTTTTTTGTGCCAAAATTAATGCCTTTTGTTTTGAATCAGCAATATCTCGAGACCAGGGAGGAGCCATGCTTCACGTATTTCTCGCGTCCATGATTCTCTATTAGGGAAAGTGTTAAGAGGGGAAAAGTATTTGAAACTGTACAGCTACCATTACTTGATCAATGGGTTTGCTGTTCTCGTTACTCCTCAACAGGTATATCGCCAATGATATAAACTTTTATTGCTTCTTATGTTTATGTCCTTTTTGTATCCGTCATTATGATGTATAGTGTATAACCATAATCTGTTTGTGTGATTTGCTCTCTCAAATTTAATGAGTTCATGATACATTTATGGAATGTTATGTTATTGGAAGGCGGACAAGCTTGCAAGGAGAAGAGAAGTGTCAAATGTGGTTTTAGATTTCTCAGTAAGAACTGCTACCACTCATACACCACAATTCCTGGGTCTACCTCAGGGAGCATGGCTCCTAGAAGGTGGTTATGAAACTGCAGGAGAAGGGATTGTAATTGGATTCATTGACACTGGAATTGATCCAACACACCCCAGCTTTGCTGATGATACATCTGGAAAACCATATCCAGTTCCAGATCACTTTTCTGGCATTTGTGAAGTCACTCGAGATTTTCCATCTGGTTCCTGCAACAGGAAACTTATTGGAGCCCGGCATTTTGCAGCATCTGCTATAACCAGAGGGATATTTAATGCATCGCAGGACTATGCTTCACCATTTGATGGTGATGGACATGGGACGTAAGTTTTACTAGATAATGAGGCAAATATTTTTAATAAGTAGTTTCATAGTTTTAGCTTTTGGTCCAGATAACACATCTTTCTTGCTAAAATTGAACCGTGGTGGGACCCTCAAAACTTTCATAACGGTTAAGGCATGTAACCATTGACTAGGCATCTGGAAGGTTGGGGGGTGGGTGGAGTTTGGAATGGAAAATGTTTTACAGACCTAAAGCACATGAAAACATTTTACACTCCTTATAACTAGTTTTTTTACATTGACTGAAAATATTTTTCAATTGACTTATTTTACGGTGTTATCAAATACCCGAAAATCAGGAAAATATATTTTAGGGAAAAATTTTACGGCAAACAAACAGAGCCTCTATTTCTTGGGCATTTCATTAGTAGAGGAAATGTATCAGGTATTTTTGCCTTATTTAGAGTTGATTTGGGATGTAAAACATTGACTGAGCAGCTGGAAGGTTTGATTGTAATGTTTTGCACTTATAGTAGTGAGTTAAAACTCACTGAATGGTGACCTTATCTAGTGTAGGAGGAAAAGATAACATGCAATTAAGCACTGGCTCAACGGAGCTTCATATAACTTTAGCAGATGTGGAAAAAATTGTTACTATATTTGCAGAATGATGTTATGAATCATTGTTTTCAATTCTCTTGAAAATGCCATTTTCTGGTTATGGGAAAATTTGATTCTCTCTTTAATAACCAATCTCAAGTGATAAAACTAATATGCGTGCTCTTAACCAATAAGCTTCACGTTAAGTCAAGGAGTGAGCAGAACTTCCTTTGTTCTTTCCCCTGCCTTAACGTACAACATACTCAGCAGTTTGAACTTTCATGACAATACAGGCACACAGCTTCAGTTGCAGCAGGGAATCATGGGATTCCTGTGGTAGTAGCTGAGCATTGCTTTGGAAATGCAAGTGGAATGGCTCCTCGTGCACAGTAAGGGATCATATTGGCTTTGTGGTTTCGTTGTTCATTACGACCGTTATTCATCCCTACCTACTAGTAATTCTGAATAATTGCTTTGATGTTAAACTGCTCTGTTTAAATTCAGCATCATTGATGTATGCTTGTGCACAACCATGACCAGTATAAGGTGCTTATTGTAGGGGAGAAGATCCTTCATTTCTATATTTGGTAAAACTAACGAAAATCTGCTACTGCTTTGTGGGTATAAGCCATTCTCAGTTGATTTCGTTAGGATTCTTGCATCTCAAAACTTTCACTCATACATGGAAACTTTTACTGCAAAATGGTTGCATCCTGAATTGTTGGGCGAAGTGTTTATGCCATTATGCTCTTGGTAATATTGGAAGAATTCCGGAGAGCATTCTCTTATGTACTTTGAAAATTCTTTTACAACTGGAGAAACTGTTTAAAATATAATTACAACACTCTGCTACCAGCCTTGTCTTTGTTGTTTTATTCCCATGTATAATCACATTATTTTTTGTCGTATTTCTCTTGTTGATTGCACTTGTAATAGTTTTCTACCTTATAAAACAACGAAAAGGAACAAAGAAACTATCCCGGCTATTGTGTTTCTGAAGCTGATTCCTCTCAGAACAGAATCACGTGATCTGTGTAGCCATGTGTCCCCAGATTATAATTTGGCCTGTAGAATTGAGCATACAAGCATTATTTTGGCATCATTAAATTTAATATGCATCCAGAGAGAGTCTGAAAATTGTAAAACTTTTTCCTCAGTATCTCAACTGAAAAGGTCATCCTTCTTGGGAGATTCTGAAATTGATTTCCTGATTGTTTCTTTCTTTCTGACTTTTTCAAGTATCAGCACACAGCTACACAAGGCATATTCTCATCAGTTTTCCCATTGACTCCATCTGATCCTATATATCACTTATTCCTGTCATTACTTATATACTCATTTTCATTGCAAGCTATATACCATGCTACTTCAAGCATTAATTGGATGTCATTTTTTTTTTTCCCTAGCATTGCTGTTTACAAGGCATTATACAAGAGCTTTGGAGGCTTTGCTGCAGATGTTGTTGCAGCAATAGACCAGGTACACATATAATCTTCAATTGTTCTGTTCATTAAGAATTCTCATCGAGTAAATCTGAACGTTGAAATAAAAGCATCCTGTTTTCAGAGCGGGTATTTCACCTATGATTTATGTGTGAGTTATTTGATATGTCTTTGTCGTCATCCTCTTTGATCCTATTAGCAGGAAGAAGTTATAGTATAGCAGGCCTGTTCATTATATATATATGTATGTATGAGAGTTGCACCACTTGGTTCAAATAGCTGAAACTCTTACATAACAAGACAAAAATAAGTGCCTTCCTACAAGAACCACAGAGGTGCGAGAGTGTATTACAATTTAAGACAGTCTACTCTTCATCAAACAACTGTAATTAGGTTTAATAACATGTACCATCAACTCACTCTCATCTCATCATACTCACATCAACTAAAATTGTTGCGGGTCAATTTTTTCCATTGTTTGCCTAGTACTATGTTTGATCTTGGTTTGGGCCCATGAAGAGCTATTGACCACGAGTTCTTAGACAGAAGAAGGAACCAAGGTGTCTATTAGAAGAGAAAATTGTTTGTTAAAAAATTAGGCGTTCGATTTACGCAATTCTATGAATGAAAAAGATTTTACGATGTCTGTAATATGGAAAAGAGCATTGAGATGTGACTATGAATCTAGTATCAGGCGGGAGCTATTTTATTGGAAGTTCATTATGGCAGGAATCACATGAGACAAAAAGTTAACTCTCGTGAAGGAAAAAAATAAAAATAATTATTGCCTTGGGGGATTGCTAAGTTTCTGCAAGTACAATGTATTATTATTAGATTTTTTATGTTTCTTTGTTATAACTCTTAAGAATTCGTATAGTTTGTTCTCATCCTAGTTGTGGATAGAACTAGAGTTACATGGTTTGTATGAATGCAGCTTTAGCATCAGTGCAGCTTTCTATCTACGTGATTGCTCCCTCTCCTTGTCCACTACAATAAAAGCTAGTGCTACGTTTAATCGAAGAAAGCTATGCATAGTTTGATGCTTTTTCTGCCAAAAAATGGAGTGAAACATAGATTTATCTTTTTTGCTTTATAGCTACTAAAAACTTTTGGGATGACATGGTTTACGTGTATGGAAGAATCAGATAATCCCAGGATGATCGAATGTTTGGTAGTGATCTAAAATATGAGTTAAAAAGTTAAATAGCCTTTGAATGGGAGGATACTTGGTTTCTGCAATATGATAGTTTCTTTTGTTTGGAAGCACCTCTAACTTTCGATTCCATAATATATATATAATAACACCTCAATACAGAGATACAAAAAGATCAAAGATTGAAATGACCTATTCTGGACATATGAAGGTTATAGTGTAAACTATGTATGAATTAGGAATATGTAGATGACAAAATAGGAGCGCAAGGAAGCTTATATTAGTAAGAGAAATATTACAAGGGGAACATTTTATTTCTAGCTTGTCCTTCTTACAACAATGGCTAAGGCTATCTATAGATGGCTCAAAACAACCTGACCATGTTTATCACACCTACATGTGGGTCACTTTAACCTATTTTACTTAATGCTAAGTCTAGTATCTAATGTGTGACACATGTAAGGGTAGTACAAAATGAGTGTCACATGGTATTAATTCTTTGTTAAAGTACTTTTTGGGTTTTCCAGTGTCATATGGTATTAATACTTTATTAAAGTACTTTTTGGTTTTTCCCTTCCATTCGAATGAGATGGGCTTGCTTCGGATTTTGAATCCTCATTGTCTGAATCACATGACATAATGGAGATGCCTGTTCCTGACAGATATCTTTTTGAATGGCACCAATTAGCTACCTTGGAAATAGGAGATTATGGTGATTGATGAGACACATCAGACTGCGCATGTGGTGATTGTGTCTATAATCGGTTGGTCCGTCATCATAGCCCACCTTGATTTGACACCTATAACTTATTTAAACTTTTGTCTCACAATCCTCATCAAGAATGGTTCTGGTGACTTGAAAGGTGACCAAGGTTCATCCTGTTCATGTTTCATGATTAGGACAGGAAATCTGGTAGGAAATTATCTTTCCTGTGTAGCTTATTGGCACCATTCAGAAACTTTCCCATTAGATTTCTCTCAAGAAATTCGAGATGCATTTTTTTTTTTTTTTTGAGAAGTGAAAAAATTTATTAATATGCACTAAGGGGGGTGCAACCCAAAAGTATATACATCAGCTATGAAATCAATTTGAGATGCATTATTGGATTCTGACCCTAATCTACCGCGTGGATGAATGAGCATATCCTAAGCCTAAAAAATATCTGTCAGGAACATGCATTTCCATATGTCATGTGATTCAAACAGCGAGGAATTCTCATTTCAACAGGAGGGAAAAAATAAAAAGTACTTTAATAAATAACGTGACACGTGTTTTCTACTACCTTTACATGTGTTATACATTAGATACTAAACTTAGTAGTTAAGTAAAGTAAGTTCATGAGACACACGTGTAGGTGTGATAGTGATACACATGGCTCTTGAGGTATCTATAAATAGCCTTGGCCATTTCTCTTACTCATATAAGCTTCCTTCCACTCTTAATCTTCATCTACATATTCCCAATCATACATAGCTTGCACCATAACCTTCATACCCATTCGTATAGTTTGATCCTGTTAATACTTCCTTTGTAGTTGTATTTCCCAAGTGATCATGACTGCTGGTTAAAGTGAATTAGTATGTTGCATTAAATGAAACCATCAAACTAGTTTAAAAAGTTCTATAAATTTGTACGTGTGGCATGAAATTAATTTCTAGTTTGTCTTGACTTTTTAACAAGCCGGAACCAAGACAGTATGAGATGACTCGGATACACCAAGATGAAAAATGTTAATTGTACAACATTTCAAACCTTTAAGCATATATTACTGATTCTTGGATGATTACATGTTCACACAAACGTGCAACTCTCATAATAATTGTGCATCATACAATGGATTTATAGGTCAATTTTCTAACCGTTTATACATGAATGATAACATTCATCTTATTAAAGCAATGAAGTTAGCTGTAATATAGATGTATAGCAATAACAGACATTTCCATAAGGATAGTGAAACAAATAACACACATTTCCATGAATGCCTGAAGAGTACTGATGTCTGATATAGACATATTAAACTCTCAAAAGTTTTCATTACTTCTTCGGTCCTAGTTAGATCTCACTTGGTTTCACGAATTTCTTTGATGCCTTGTGAAGGGATTAATAGACTTCCCTTTAATTGCCTTCTGTTTCCTTTCTAGTTTTCTCAATGAGGCATGAGATAAGGGAATCATTTGTACTTCCCACCAAGGAATTCTATTTCTGTTCTCAATCGTGTATTTCTTCACGATTGTGGATCTTGGAAGCTTACTTTGGAATAGGTAGGAGCACCTTATACTACCTTTACTGAAAATTCAATTTTGTCACACTGGTGGTGCACACGCCACGCTCTTCATTTTCTGCCTCGTAGTCTCTGCTCTGGCATCATTGTTTTAGGCTATAAAAGTTCTGGTCTCCATATCTTTGGATGAATATATCACTTCTTTAAGTAAATCTCTTCGATCCATAGTCTTTCAAGAAGGCAAGAGCCTACTCGTCAACGCAAAGAGAAAAGTTTTGAAACTTGGGTCAGGGTACCATCTTTTCTAAGTTCTCCTTCTCGGCCTCATTGTGCTATTTCAAATTCATAATTGTCCATTTTCTGATAAAATTTTATCTTCCTGCTCTTTACATGGAGCCTTGGCCTATACTTTGGAAAAAGGTATCAGAATAGAGAAAAAAATCACAGCAGTTGATGCCATTACCTCTGAGTTTGATCAGTGTTTGACGAGAATTTATATAGTCTTGAATTGGTCAGTCGACATAGACTCAATGCAAGTAGAAAGAAACTAGATAGCTTATAAGTTTCAGGAGTTGGAAAGCAAGAAAAAAGACCGGGCTTTCTCAAAATATAAATGCTGAATTATGTTGGATTGACAAAACTGAACTTGAGATTTTCTTAAATATAAAGATATAGTTTACATATGAACATCTTGCTTTCCTTATTTCTTTCTTGGGTAAATTGAATGCCCACACATATACACTTAAATGCACTGATAAAGATCATATTTGCATTCACATACATATTTATACATAGTTGACATGGTAAAGAAGAAGGTGATTAATTTCATTACCCGTTTTAGAGGTCAGATCAGTTATAATTTTCAGCAAATGTCCTTTATAGATATTTGTTACCTATCTTTTGTGATCTTAAATGTATTTATTCTTCTATTCGTTAGTAATACTGAAGAAAAGGTGGTACTTAGAATGGCATATTTCAGAACTCTTGAGGATTTCATTGGAACACTCAAAACTTTTTAAGAAAGATAAAGTAGATGAATGAATAACTAAAGAGAGAAACATATAAAATTTATAGTTCGGTCATTAATATGCTCAGATCATTCATTTACTTAATGATGTCAGTCTACCTTCCCAAGTTGCAGCTCTACGTTACATTCACTCATGTACCATTCACTTAAGATACATATCAATGCATTTACAGGCAGCTCAGGATGGAGTGGACATTATAAGCTTGTCAATCACTCCAAACAGGCGTCCTCCTGGCATAGCGACTTTCTTTAATCCTATAGACATGGCTCTGTTGTCAGCTGTGAAGTCTGGTATTTTTGCGGTACAAGCTGCAGGCAATACTGGACCATCGCCCAAGAGCATCTCTTCGTTCAGCCCATGGATCTTCACTATCGGTGCTGCTGCTCATGATAGGGTCTATAGTAACTCCATATTCCTTGGCAATAATATCACCATTTCTGGAGTTGGACTCGCACGTAAGTCAGCAATACTTTGTAATTTTACCATCTCAATATGCTACGAACCTAAGGGGTTGGTTTATTTTTCGAAACTTCTTCTCTGTCCTCTTTTCAATATACTCCAAGGAAAAGCCATATGTTCAATGTTTTATGAAGAAAAATCTCCATACATAAAGTTTTCAAAAACTCCATGACTTACTCCCTCTTCAAATTAAATGTCTCCCATTTTAGGCTGTTGAAAATAAGCACTTCCAAATATGGAGTACTTATCTTTTATCAGGGTAATCTAATGACAAACTTTACATCTTTGAGATTATTATACAACTGATATACCTACTTATAAAGAAAAGTTTATATTTATTTTTGCATATGTATAACTTCATAACCTAGTCTGGACCCGCATGTAGTTTCAAATACTGAAACACAAACTTAAACTGTGGTGCCACTATAGTCCCCACTTGCCTTCAAAGATAATATTTCAACTCGTACGTATATTGTGCCAAGTTAAATTGAGATGGAGGGATTACTCCCTTCTAATAAAGGCCTTAATCATCCCAACTCTCTGCCTAAAATTTTTTTATACATTCACAGAGTATTTGTTCATGCCCTTTCTTCTTTTTAATTTAGTAGAGAGAACTGCTTCAAAGACATTATTTTTACGTAGTGTTCTATGACTGAAATTTAGTATGTGCATTCAGAGAATAGATTTAACACTAGTCTATAGTCTATAATAGTTGTCAATGTTGGATGCCCAATTAAAGTTCAACACAGATCTCCTACTAGACAACTAAATGATCTTAATCAATCTAAAAGATAATAAATCTATCAGAGTAGGGACCATGGTTCAAGATATCAGAAAAGATTTGATGACTTTAAAGTTGAAGTGAATTCAAAGTGCACAGCATGAAAAAACTGGATAGAGCAATGGTTGGCCATATTCAAATGCCACCAAGGAGTATATAAAGTGACGAGCAATTCACATGCAGTCAGATAAAGCAAGGAGAAAGGTCAAGTGAAACTCATGAAACTATGCAGATTACCTATGGATTCAACTCAAATATCAAATAATATAAAATGAAAAACTTACTTTTGGTAGGTGCTTCTGGCTTATGTAATTCCATGACATTTGGAAAAGTATTTAAGAAGAATAGGTTCCGATGGAATGGTTTTTCTCTTCATGGCATATTGTCTTAGAGCCATAAAGTGAAATGCTATGATGCTTATAGAAAAGTTTTATAAAGCTAACTCCAACCATAGGCAGCATATTGGTTTCCCACTTGTCTACTACTTTCCTTTGCCTTCAGTTTTAGTTGCTGGGCTTCAGTTTAAATTCTCCATGTGTTACTGGATTTTATTGCCCAGCTACCAGTTCCTTAACATGAATCGCGATGTTTGATATAGTGATCACTCTGTCAAGCAATTACATCTGCTTATTCACTAAATGTTCTTTTTGGCATGCATAAGTTTTCCTTAACCATTGGTAGAACGACAATCATTTGCACCTAGACGTTATAAACATATTTGACAAACTATGTCAACAGTCGTAGTAATGTTACTTCATCACTGCTCTTGACCAGCTGGAACAGAAAATGATACAATGTATACACTAGTTTCTGCGATTCATGCTCTGAATAACACAACTGCTGCAAGTGATATGTACGTGGGTGAATGCCAAGATTCCTGTAACTTCAATCGGGATCTTGTCCAAGGGAATCTTTTAATTTGTAGCTATTCCATTCGATTTGTGCTTGGGCTCTCCACAATCAAACAGGCCTTGGAAACAGCCGAAAACCTTAGTGCAGCTGGAGTTGTCTTCTATATGGATCCTTTTGTCATCGGTTTTCAGCTTAATCCAGTCCCTATGAGATTGCCTGGCATAATAATCCCATCTCCTGATGATTCCAAGGTGAGTGTATCCCTGTGATTTTGAAACTCTTGAAAACTTCCCCAATGATATACGTGTCTGAGAGGATGTTAGAACCAAGTATGAAATATCTGGAGCTTATACTTTTGCGTGTGGTACAAATATGTCTTTCCAGAGTCGGTATCAAGATGTGCATCTGAATTTGCTATTTTCTCTCAACTTCTGCAGATCTTACTTCAGTACTATAACTCATCTTTGGAGAGAGATGAAGCAACAAAGAAGATTGTTAAGTTTGGCGCAGTTGCATTCATTTCAGGTGGACTAAAAGCAAATTTCAGCTATTCTGCCCCAAAGGTTATGTTTTATTCTGCTAGAGGACCAGATCCAGAAGACAGTTCTCTTGATGATGCTGATGTACTGAAACCAAACCTAATTGCTCCTGGGAATTCTATATGGGCTGCTTGGAGTTCTCGTGGCACTGATTCAATTGAATTTCAAGGTATATGCATGCATATATATAAGAGAATCTTCTGGGTTTAATCATATATGAAATAGAATTAACTTCACGTATCTTGCATTATATTTTGTCTAATACCTTCAAGCTTATAGGTGAGAACTTTGCAATGATGTCCGGGACAAGCATGGCTGCTCCTCATGTTGCTGGGCTAGCTGGCCTGATTAAGCAGAAGTTCCCTTCTTTTACTCCTTCTGCAATTGCATCTGCGCTTTCTACATCAGCTTCTCTCTATAACAAAGATGGAGGACCCATAATGGCTCAGCGCGCTTATGCAAACCCAGAATTGAACCAATCTCCTGCAACACCTTTTGACATGGGCAGTGGATTTGTGAATGCAACTGCAGCACTGGACCCGGGTCTAATTTTCGATACGAGTAAGTTACTTTTCCCCATCTCATGTGGACTTAAGGATCTGGAGAAGATTTGTCAAAAATACTGCTTATAAGGAATTTGGGAAGAAACAACCATAAATACACAAATTCTAGTGAAGAAAATTTCACACACAATTTGTTAATTATTCCAAATCATTCTTGAAAAATATTATAAACAGGAGGAAAAAAGAAAGCATATAAGCACTTCTACTTGAACTAGATCAATTTTGCATCACAAATATATAACTTTTCTTTATATTGGTAAGTTTAAAAAATTCCATATGCAGGATAAGCGTAGTGCATATAGATGTCATTGAAGCTAGTAATAGAATCAATAGCGACAATAACTACCATTATTGTTATTTTTACTTCTCTACGTGATCCAGATATTAGTCATGCCTATCTTCTTTTGTTGATCCTTTTCTATTTCACTTTATCGACCATCAACTAGATATAACATGTTGGATTTATCTTCTAGGTTATGACGATTACATCTCGTTCCTCTGTGGCATAAACGGTTCAAACTCTGTCGTTTTAAACTACACCGGAGCAAGCTGTGGGGTTTCGACATTAAGTGGCTTCGACTTGAACTTACCTTCAATTACCATAGCCAGGCTGAACCAGACTAGAATAGTTCAAAGAACAGTGACTAACATTGCAGGGAATGAGACATACAGTGTTGGTTGGAGCCCTCCTTATGGAGCTTCAATGAAAGTGACACCAACTCACTTCTTTGTTGCAAGTGGAGAGAAACTAGTCTTGACTGTTTCCTTCAATGCAACCATGAACAGCACGGCGCCGAGCTTCGGAAGAATTGGACTGTTTGGTAATCAGGGCCATGTTGTTAACATCCCTTTGTCAATCATTGTGAAGATAGCATATAACAACACAACTAGTAGCTGATTCAGTGATGATAAATTTGTGTTCTCATCTTGTGATTCTTTTGACCTGCAAATTTGTTGATTTGTTGCTTTGTAAATGTTTCTCACGATGTAAATAAATTATTGAGTGATAGAGAACAATTTCCTTCTCATTCTTCAATCTTCCCATCCTTCCCCCCTCTTCTTACGCATCCAACACAACACAACTAGGCACTAGCACTTGCTCGAAAGAACGGATTTGGGTCGTCTCATAATGTTATAATATTATGAGGAAATGCGTGATATTGGCAGAGCAACCAAAGCCTCTTGAGTGTGCTGACATCACCTGTAGGCATTCTTATAGATCATGTTCATGGATTAATAAAAATGTGCAAAAGCTTTATTTGCCTTTGTCACTCTATGAGTCACTTTCTTTTTGCGTATGGCATCGAAACCTATTAGTCTGAAAGCGTCATGGAGAGCAACAAAAGTCCACAAACTACCTAATTGACCCTAACGAATAAAATCTCTTTAAGCTTGAAAGACAGTTGGATGAATGAAACTTTTATTATGCACAAGGTTCGAGAAATAGTCTAATTTATTTTGGTGTTCATTGTACGCAATCTTATTTTGTCTGTTACAATAAGTTTTTAAGACTTGAACCTTAACTTAACTTCTAGGTCATGCGATGATTTTACTATTGTGTCAAAGTTGATGAGCTAAAGAAAATAAGTAGTTCATATTCTATCCCTGAGCGCTCGTTTAAGAATATGATTTCAATATCTTGACCATTGTTGGTCCTCTAACTAATCGAAGCTCCAATCGTTGTAGAGATAGCCATATAGCAATTTTTGTTATCTGCTTAATATTATCATAAAGTTGATTTTTAAATATCAGATGATTTAACAAATCTTACCAAGTGATCAAGATTGGATATAGTGCTATAGTCCTCTACGTTTAAAACAGTTTAACAAATCTTACATTTAAAATGATTTAACAAATCTTATAAGTTTTTTAGAAGTTGTAATCCTCCCTAATCCGCAGAAACGGTTTTCAATTCTTTGTATTTTTAGTTTTGTATGTCCGTTCAACCCTAATAACTCCACTGTTTTTTTGGTTATCAAATATTACTTTTGTCATCGCTTACCCCTTATTTAATAAAATACCCTAAATCCGCCCTATAATTAATGTTTAAAGAACACTTTGATCCAGTAGAATGAAGGTAACAGCTATGAGCAAAAAGATTTCTAGAATAACAATTACAAATAAATAAAAAAAATCATATCAAAATCAGTTCTTGTTTAAGAGGGAAGTAAAAGGGGGTATAACATACATGCAAGCAATTTGCTATGGGGAATGAATGAACCCTTTGGATAAGAGCTATAATGAAATCTCAAAACATGCATTGCGGAAAAGACAATCATTTTTGTTCATTTTTCAATAAGTGATACTACAATACAACATTTTTGCTACACTTCAATCAAAAAAAAAAAAAAAAATGAAAAAACAATATATTTTTGCAATAATTTTTTAACCATTGTATAAATTAAAATATTTTGTAACGTTTTAATTTAATTGCAACAATTAAATTTTAATTATTTTTTATTAATAATTACTCATAAAATTATTTTTTCACATCAATTTTAAAATTATAGCTAAATTGCAACAATTTTATAAACTGTTGCAATAGAATTATATGCAACGGTAAAAGACATTTGCAACGCTTTTTACTTTTTTGCATTAGTTTTAAATGTTGCAATGTGATATATTTAACCCAAATAAACTTTAGCAAGCTAACTAGAATCTTCATTGCAAATTTTACCTAACACAAAACATAAATAAATGTACAAATAATGATTAGCAAAAAACCACTATAGCAGCAGCATCAAATACTCATATTTGTTTCTGATAGTCATACTTCACTCTTGTATTCACTCCAGTCGAATAGATCACTTTCACTATCATAGTCCTTCAGAGGACTTTGAACTGAAATTTCTGGCTCCAAACCTTCAACCCCCGCTTGCTCGGTCTGCTGCTCAGATTTAGATGCTTCCTCCTACATACATCGATGCAAAACAGGAAGGGTGAATCGGAGCGTAAAGAACTACAAAACTGATGCTTGAACAAAGGAGTGAGATTTCATGTCAAATGTAATGGCAGAACCGAACCAACATGTAATGACAGAACAATGGAACTATTGCCATTTATCTGAGCTCGATTCTCTACAAGGGTCATCTCGATACATTTTAACTTAATATGGGGCGTAAATGTGAATAATATGTCGAAGATTATATATCTATGCCTAACATAAAAAGTTGTCAAGCAAGTTATTACTGTGCTTAAAAAGGAGAAAGAAGAAGAGGTCAATACATTAGTTTCAGGTATCTGCTCAGCCTCCTCATCGTCTGGCAAACTAATTGTTTCATCTTTACTAGAGTTCTGATTGTTCTCGGCTGCAATTTGCCGCAGACGTTCAATCACTTGTTCAAAATGAGAATGATCTGCAAGAGAACATAACTGTCAGAAAAATTTCCTACATAAGAGTAAATATAATATCAGAGTCCTTGTCATGTTTAGTTCCTCAAAACATATTCTCATTCTCTGCTTGTAAAATATATGAATACGATTCTTTCAGATAACATCAAATTTCCAGATTCTTTCTCTTCTTGAAGTTATTTTTTCACTTAGTGTACACGTTGCCTGAATAAATCATTAATCATACCCTCAATTAGATCAATGTATAAAAACAAAGAAAGAAAATGAAAAAGAAAAAGCAAAAGAAAAAGAATCTTAGCCCTCCATCACAAACCATTGTAAAGGAAAGGGAAAAACAAACAGAACCCTGAAGAAAAGAAACATACACTCATTCATCCACGAAGGAAGTTTCAGCATCTATTGCAAAAAAGGCTGCTACAATTCCTATGCAATATGTTCCACCACAAGTTTCAGCCACGGTATCAACAATTGAGATAAGTGAAACTATCCCACCTCTAGAATATCAAAATTCCTCCAAGAAGTAATAAGAATATGATAAACAGACAACATGCTTTTGGACAGAGTTCACCATGTAATGAGCTTGTTTTCTTTCTACTTTCCATCTTTTAAATGATCAGTGAATAGGGTATTGCACCACCTCACCATTTTTAAACTGCTCTGTAACCCTTCAAATTTGTATTTAAGCTGAAGATGCTAAGAAGCAATCAATCAACTTTTCCCTCCACGACCACCCAAAGGAAAATAACAAAAAAAGAAAGACCCCCAAAAGGCAAGAAGGATACTCGAATCTCCTCCCTCCTGTCTCTTAATATAGCCAGCAGGCAACAAGCTCTGGTCTAGAGGTCATAGCAAAATATCATGTGAATAAAGTCTTCGGTCCAAGTTTCACCATCTGTTTGGATACTAGTCCATCTGTCTGAGTTTTCTGAGAATCTTATTGGTTTACCCCACTACCAAGGAGTTGCTATATAAATCATTGCTACTCTTAAAAAAGAACTCAGGTAGCATTTCTGAGCTTATTCTGAGCTTGTATGTTCACCTTTGACTAGCAACACATGACATACTAGGCTTCCCCATCTAAACCCCCCACCACCACCCAAAACAATGTAAAATTATTTAGATTACATGAGTCAACAATATTCTAGATTACAAGAATCACTTCACCCCTTTATAATACAAAAACTTTTAACAATATCGTATAAAATATATTCATTTGCATTCATAATGAATTGTTATTTTAGATAACTTTCCACCACTAACAACATACATACACGTACTGACTCCAAATGACAAAATGAACATAAGCCAACAAAATTGAGTAGACAAAAAACACCAGCCCCCTTAGGCCTACAACTTGAACACAATCTAAAAGGTGTCTTGTACTGGCCTCCTAAAAACAAACATTCTATATTTTAGCTGTTCTTTGACAAGCCAAAAGTACATATATATATCAAATCTATGTGAAGACTTATTTTCTCCAAAACACATGATTGCATGCGTCAATGCATACACAATAAACACAGACACTAGGACATAAAATTTACCATTTCCACGATTAGTTAGAGCTTCACGAAGCCTTAATGGATGCTGCCGCTCTTCCTTCTTGTATTTTAGCTTTATCTGCCTACGTGTCCGACCGGGAAAAAGTTGTTGTATCATGGACAGATCAGTCCCAAACTGCTGCACAGCCTACACTTGGAGAAAAGGTATGAGCAACAAATTACATGACCATTGTTCAGGAGGAAATGACATGCTTTTTGTCAAGATAGTATAAAAAGAGTAATCATCTCGTCATGTATCATTACCGACATGGTAGACCAGAGGTGATGTATGAGAGACAAAGTTGCATTAAGGATAAGCGACAATTTCCATCAAAATGACGAATCAGAAACAGAAAGAAATATCAGAAGCTAACTTTGATTTATTACATAACTGAAACAGCCAGTTATCATAATCCTCATGGGATAAAGTTTACAAGGGGGGAGGAGCGACAGGGTTCCAGTATGCTGTTTCACGGCAACTTGCATTTTGCAAAAGGTATTTTGACTGAATGATCTCAAATAGGAGATATTTGAAGTTCTCGAGAAGGAAAAGGAAAACAATGAGATTACTAAAACTTTGATGGTTGCTGAATTTATATAGTAAAAAACAATTCATTCACGCAGCCCTCTAAAGTAAGGAAGGTACTCAGATATAGCTGTCTTCCCTGGTTCTATGAAGATTATCACTCAAAATAAGACAAAGTAACATCTTAAAATGATGTCATGGATAGACTACTATTATGACACAATTCCAGCAATTAATCGTGAGGAAGACCTAGAACCATCTTAACTGGAAATGCAAGATTATCCTCAGTTGCATTTTGGTGAACCACTTAGCATGAGACAGTAGTCAGATTCCACCATATGCTACCAATGCGTCATGATAGATCACTCTACTTGCACATTCTAAGAAGACTTATTCCCCACCAATTTTACTTAATATGTGATCAAAGACATCAGTTTACTCATACCTGCACAACAATTATAAGATGTACATTTGAAATAAACCAATAGTGTACTTTCAGCAGTATACGGCTTTAACATCAAACACTAGGGGCCAAATCATCTTCAGCAATGCATTTCATTATGTCAAACCAAAAGAAAGTCTAGAATCAAACTATGTCAAACCAAAAAAAGTCCAGAATCAAATAATTACTTGTTACAATGACTAGGAAGCGTATAATCCTAGTATTTGCATGCTCTTTATAATCGAACCAAACTATTCTATAAGTTAAACTTTTCTTGTAAGTGCCATAAATTTAAGTAGAGTGTAAAACTCTTTATTTGCTCTCTGATCCAATACATTTAATGTCAAGATATAAACCCCAAGAATATTTGATGAGTACTGCAACTACTTTTTAAATGATTAGAGTATTGTTCCATTTAATTAAATTCCAGTCAAGATTTTGCAGTTAACCCGATCATTTAGCTTTAAGGAATGCCCCCCATACACCTGTCTGGCACAATAACTTTTCCTGACACCTAATCAGGTACAAAGTTAGGCTCTCTGTCATTTATATCTCTATAGAGTTTTAAACACAAGCAACTTTCCTTATCATGCAAATGGATTAAGCCTAGCAACATATACCTCGTAGAACAATTCAGTATCCTGCTTTGACCATCTTGTGCTGGGTGTCTTATCCATGTAGGTCTGGTAATTAAAGTAGCTGGAAGCCTCCTGAACCTTGGGACTTTCTTGTCCATCATCAGCTTCTTCTCCTTGTTCAGAAGCAAATCCCTCATCTTCACTGCAGTGTTTTGTAGTCCCCGCACTGGACAAAAGAAAGGATCAACGGATAAATTTATCAGAAAGACTCCAACTATGCAACTGACGTCATGATGTGGTTCCAGAGAAGAATAAAAGAATGGCAACCAAGACATAATACAAGATGGAAAGCAAAGGTCAGACGAATGGCATAGCAACACTGATCAATTATGGATTAATATGGTGGTAAAATGTTTTTGCCAAGTGCCAGACTTCTACATTACCAACATCAGTTTTAAGTTTTTCATTGCATCAATAAATACTTATGTTTTCCTAAAATGTTGAACATCAATCACCTAGATGTTGCCATTTTCATATTGGGTCTGTTTCTATTGCTCAGAAGTAGATATAAAGTTCTTGATTAAATTGATCAGCTCATATAAGAACAAGCCATACAAAAGTAGATGAAAGAAAAAGGCACTTTTACCCTATCTTGGTGAAATTTACTTCTCTTTTCCTTCACGGTTACTACAAACAAATTGAATATATACATTGTATCCTCTTTTAACAAATTTTCCAATTTTCAAAAGGCCCAAAGGAAAGGAAAAGAGCTCCATCGGCCTAAAAGTTAGAATTTTATAATCTGATGGTGCGCCAAGGAATTTCAACTCCTAACACAGTATAAAACAAGAACCATTAATAGCACACTGATACAAGGAGTAGCAGAATGGACATAGATTAATTACCAAAACCCTATCAGAAATGGAGGGAAAAAAAATTAATACCTCTGACTATTCAAGTGAGCTTCTAAATTTGCTGCCTCTTTTTTCTGCAAAAAAAGATCTAGAAGTCAGCAAGCAAAAAATACAGACAACTGAAAGACTGATATCATAGATTGATGGAAAACTTGCACAGAGAAAAAACACTAGGAGTACTGTTCACCCCAAAAATAAGAGAAGAACAGACTCAGCTTTGTGCCATGTCCTCAAAATATATGTTGACAGCCTAGATGCATAAGAAAAGGAGGAAAAAAGTATATCTGAGGCAAGCATCAGTCTCCCGTTCCTATCACATAGAAAGAATTGATATATGTAAAAACAAATAGAATATACATACCGCAATCCGCTCCTTGTAGTCTGCAAGGACAATTAGGTCCCTTAGAGGCACCTTCTGGAAGTCAATCTCATCTTCTGGGGTTTCAAGCAGCACCTTGTCAACTGCAAAACACAAGAGTTCCTGGTTAATGATTCATAATTCCACATGCTTCAGCCAAACAACAGAGGCTGTGATGACCTCTTCTTCTTCTCTTTTGCCTAGTTGAGTGAGAAAACTTCTTAGGTGCCACGGCTGTCGCCTGTTCTGGTGCTTCACCAGCTTCACCAGCTTTCTTACGCTTTCTAACTGGTTTTTCTTTCTCACCAGCAGGTTTCTTGGATTTTCTTTGCTGTTTTTTCGCTTGGGTTCCATTGTCTTCTTGGAAGTCCTCATCGTTAGCCTCATCCAAAACAGATCTGTCAGGACAATCAGCTGAAAACTCCTCATCAGGTTCCTCATCTTCAGATTCATCTACTAATTGATGTTCATCGGTACGCTTTCGCCGCGGCCTCAACATTCTACCAGCTACATTATCTCGACTGGATGTCAAAACATCTTGCTGATTTAAATGGCGATCAGATACAGAAAGGTTTTTACTCTTGCCAGCCTTTGCCCTTCGAGTAGCCTACGTATATATAAATTTACCAAAGTGATTTGATCAGAAAATGGCAAGGATCAGAAAAACCATAAAAAAGGTAGTTTATTTGATCTATGTCAACAAAGAAATGGACAATAACAGCAGCAGTAAAATGCATTACAATTTTCTCACGCATTTCAGAAGCAGCTTCTACATGTTCTTCACGGGTAACAGTCTCTGCCTGAGAAGCTTCTGTGAGATTTCTTAGTTGTTCATCGGCTGGAAGTTCAGATGTAGGCTCTGTGAGGATAGAGTGATCAAGTCCTAAGGATGAGAAATCAAGGACATCATCCTGGCGGAATGCAGATAGCGAGCCCTTATCCATATCTTCAATTTCTGAAGGACCCATATGTTCATTCATTTGACTGACAATTGACTCCCCTGCATCAGGCTTAGCAGTGCTAGCTTCAGTTATCTCTTTATGTATTTGTATCTTCGGCTTGGGTTGAAATTTTCCAGTCCGTCGTCCTAATTTTTTTAAAAAGAAGTGGTCAAACCACTAGAAAGAATGATACAAAACCAAACAAATACTCCTGAATTCTGAATATACCAGATGTAGTTGTCAGACCAGAAATCTCTCGACTTTCCAAGCAAGGATAAGACTCTACTTGCTGCAATGGACCAATTTCCAATACAAATTAGTTCATTATCCAGTTCTCAGACATAGTATTTGAAATTTTTCTCTATATGGTTCTTCACCTCGCTTTCTAACCTTCCATCATGCATGTTGCAACCTCCCTCATCGATAGAAACAATAGGTTGACCACAGGTCAAAGGATCTTGGGCTGGTGAAAGCTCAGGGCACGTGGGATTGTCAGCGATATTAGATATACATCCTGAATCTGTAGCATGAGATATGACAGGAGAAGCAAGTCTGTCTTTGGCATTCTGGTTGTCAGGAATAGCTGGTGTCTCTGTACGAGTGGAACTGTCTGCATTTAAACACTGGTTCAGAAGACTATTTACATTATAATCAAAATCGACAAGGCAACCACAAAGTAATAAGAGAGAATAAGGGTTCATTGCTCACCTATAACCGTTGTAGAGTGAGGAACAAAGTCTTCAAGTGATTCCAATCCAAGAAAAATATCTGCATTCTGAAAAGTTGCAATATTATATGTCAAACAAGGCAAACTTACCAACAACATTAACAAAAAGTATAAATTTACTTCTCCAGCTGATTTTTCAAAGCAGGAACGCCACTCAGTTACAAGAACATCCGAATCAGGAGGTGCATTAACTGACTGGTCCACGCTCTCTTCATTAGCACCATGTTCCACGGGGTTCACTGATTCCAAACATCTTTCACCATCTGTAAGGGCGAGACCTTTTAAAAGAACATGCAACAACACATACATATAGTCAAAATTGCCCATATATACATATGCACGTTTAATCTTATGTATTAAGTGTTTGGCTTTAAGGTATATACCATTGCACAAGATTAGGAAATTATAACATTCCTCGAGAGATTGAATGACAATCTGATTAGTTTCATGAGAATTTCTAATAGAGATATGTAATAAGCTGATGAATTTGTGAGTAATATAAAAAGATATCATCATTCATGACTGGGGAAATTCGATTTAAAGTTTGACTACTGTGCTCTGATCAAGCACGTATAAAAGTGATCATATAATTTTAATGTCTTGCAGAATTTATTCATTAAGGTGATGAATTCCTGCACAACATCCACAACATCAAAAGATATCATCCTCATCAATGGATTTTCCTTTACCATGAATCAACTGAATTTTGTTATTGTGATGATTTCCTGCATAAAACTAAAAGACATTGTTCTCAATTAGGGATTTTACTTTACCACGAAAAAATTGATTCAATCTTGCTTTCCCGGTAAATAGACAGAGAGAAATGAAAAATTGGTTTTCATTTTATAAAAATAGCATGCAAGATAGGATAGATAGATCAACTGGTGAATTCACAGAGCAATCCTTCTACAGATAGTTGTGGTATGAGCCATGGGCATGTTCTGATTGGAGGAATTAAATAAAAATTGTCTTCTGGAGAGAAGGCTAAGTGGTTGATAGCCCCCTCAAGGAACCAGACCCCCAATGGAAACCAGAATATTTATAAACAGAGTTCCTATTTGTTAATTGGTGTTGACATCAACATGTTAATAAATACTTGGTGCTAGCCTGCTAGATAGAAAATGCACTGAAATTGGAAAAAAAAAAAAAAGAAGGGGAGAAAACACATGCCAAAAGGAAGCAAAAGAGTAGATCATATGCATTCACGATTTCTCAACTGAGTGATGAGCTTTTTCACTTCTTTTATTCCAATAACCATAATATTATTAGACAACAGAAATAAGCCAAAAACAGAAAAAGATCTCACAAGGTTCTGATGGGTTTTCAGTCTGACTAGCAACACTGGATTCATTTTTGGCAGAATCACCGGTCTCAACAGGCTGTGAGGAAGGAAATGAATGGATAGTTGACTCTTTTCTTGCTGGTCCAGACTTAGCTTTGGGTTGAAACTTGCCTCCAGCCTTGGCTGAAGCAGAGAATATCAGAAGAAACTTAGTATTTTGGACCAGGAAAGAACAAACTATACAAGAAGCATAATTATTCTCTTGTATCACATACTATTATTTTTCACCATGTTATCAGCAAATATGTCGTCAAAATGATCTGAATGAAGCCCCATTTGCAGACTGTTCTCTAACACAAAAAAAAAGAGAACATGAACATAATAAAATAACATTCAAGTTTGTAGAACTGAAAATTGAACTACACAATTAACAGAAACTACCAACTGTGTGGTCCACACTCTCTGTCTTAGCTACATTTTCCAAGGGTTTCCCTGGTTCCAAGCATCTCTCATTATCTGTACAGAGATTACTATTTAAAAGATATGCAATAAACAGCAGATGGTCAAAAATTGCTCACATATACATATGCGCATGCATTCGTATACGTAAGTTTGCAACTTTAAAGGAGAGTATCAATGCACAAGATTAGGAGATTAAAAACTACTCCAGATCAATGATAATGTGATTATAGAATGTCTAATGAAGTTATGAAATAAGTTGATGATTTCTGCATACATGAAAAGAGATTATCTTATGTAGAATTTGAGAAAATGGGAAAATTTAAATGTCTAACAAAGTTATGAAATAAGTTGATGATTTCTGCGTACATGAAAAGAGATTATCTTATGTAGAATTTGAGAAACTGGGAAAATTTAAATAAAGCTTTGACTATTGTATTCTGTATCAAGGTCAATTAGAGAAGTGATTGTATGTCTTAAAGAAGTCATCTATTAAGTTGATGATGTCCTGCATAACATCAAAAGAATTATCCTCCAGGGATTTCTCGTTTAACATAGATCCACTGATTCTATGTGACTTATTACTATCCTTCCATAAATAGGGGTGGTGTTTTTGAGCTATGGCTAAGTTCTGATTGTAGGAATAGTATAAAGATTGTCTTCCAGAGAGATGGCTGAGTAGTTCAAAACCCCAATCTTGGAAACCAGTTTAGTTCTCGGAGCTCCTATTTGTTAAGCGAGATGGCATCTAAATGCTAATACATATGTGTTGGACGGTATGAAATGACTGGATTTGGAAAACGAAAAGGAAGGAAATAAGGGCATGCCAAAAGCAAATGGAAGAGATGATATATGATGAGCTGTTTTAGTTCTTTCATTATAATGACTACAAATGACTAACATCATCAGATGAATAAGTCCCCACTAAAGAAACAAGAAAGAAAAAAAAAAAGGGAAAGAGATCTCACAAAGAGCAACATTGAATTTATTTTTGGCAGAATCACTAGTCTCAACAGGCGGTGAGGAAGGAGATGAAGGTACAGCTGACTCTTTCCTTGTTGGTCCACGCCTAGCTTTAGGTTGAAACTTGCCCCCAGCCCTGGCTGAAGCAGATCCTGGAGTAACTTAGTATTTGAGCAACGAAAAACCAAAATTATACAAAATAACACAAAAATCACTTACTATTATTTTTTGCAGTGTTATCAGCAAATATATCGTCAAAAGGATCTGGGTCAAGCCCCATCTGAAGACTGTGTTCTAAAACAAAAAGAGGAGAAAAGGACCATAGTGAATGAACTTCAATTTTGTAGAACTGAAAATACATAAACATGATTAAAGAAAATACCAAAAGCCAAAGCTTTTTTTACTATTTATACGTTGATGTTCAGAAAGCTCAATTTAATCAAATATCACCGAATGCCACTGGAAGCCAAAATTGTAAACAACTCGTATGGCTTTGACATATGTTATGCACCTTTGAATCCCTCTTAAGGGAATGAGGACTTCTGCAGCAACTCTCAACTCCAAGATCCTTCTGCTACAGTGTTGCGATATCAGATTTAGCTTTGAACACTAAGCACCAGATCAACGTAGGCATTCTAATTTTAAACAACCACTTGTTTTGATTTGGTTCACTGGTGCAAGTAATAGAGCATATAAAAAAATATGTTCTCAAGAAATATGCTTTGCGTATTAATGTCTTTGTACAGAGATCTGGCTCAGTTTAATTTGGATTATATTACTTTAATTCAATTAGCTTTAAAGAAATACATTTTGTTGTTCAACTATTGAAGTTTTAATGATGTTCAGAAATAATTTGTCCAAAAAGGGTTGTATTATGATTACTTAAATTCATTACTCATTATACAAATACACGTAAACGGTTTTCATAATCCAAACCAGTGCCTCTTAGGATACATCATTTACTTGTAATATATCAGCACTTTGATCTCTTTTCATCAACCAGGCCAAGATAAGCACCAAAAGAAAAACACTTTGATTTTCTCTAGGTTAACTAACTGCAAGTATTTCGAGTCAGCTAGTAATCGCCTCAAAAGTAAAGCAACAAAAGAAAGAACGAAAATCAAAAGAAGAAAAGTTATATCAGATTGCAATCTAAGCTCTAGTTAATTTTGCCCAATATATATGCAGTTATAAACGAAGAGGAGCAATGGCAGTACACAGGAGCTTTGTGCACCGGGCTGCCCTTTATATATGCAATTATAAATGGTTGATCAAAAAGGAGACCACTCCAACAAGAGTGCAGAGACGATTACGTGCAATTATCACAATCCGTACAGAATAGGTGAAAATATACCGCACTGCCCTATACCACCAAAGATGAAGTTCGCAGTTCAAGTACAAAACTACCAGTTAAAATTTTGCACAATGTATATACCACTTAAAAAAGTATGAGAACTTCCAAGTACAATCATCACAAGAAAAAAAAAAAAAAACACACACACACACACACCACACACATTGATAGATACACGAAGAGAGATTAGAGGAGAGTAATTTAATTTAAGTAATAAATTAAATTTAACCATTTTATGCCGGTGGATTTCAACCAACAAAATAATTATCCTCAAGTCTACGACACTAGTATCGTTTCGGAGTAACACTAATTCATGTCATCAATGAAAACCTAAAGAGAGCGCTAATAAGTGACGTTACGGTTGCAGTGAGAAAGAGATTTAATAGCCTCAGTGAGTGAGGGAGAAAGAGAAAGAAGGAGAGGGGTGAAGGCGCGAGGAAGATGACGAACCTGGTCGGCGGTGGCAGTGGTGGTACGGCACAGCGTCAAGACGTTAGCCGTGAAGGACGACGGCGGTGGAGGAGGGTGACTACGGAGAGAGAGAGAGAGGAGAGGAGAGGAGAGACGAGAGACAGACGAAGAAAGCCGCATAAATTAATTTGGGCAATAGTGTGTCTGTAGAACTATTTTCCATTCAGAGAAATTATTAAATAATTAGAATCTATCAATTTATATATTGGAAAAATTGCACAAACAAATTCTATTATTTTTCAAAAAATTTAAATTTGTCTATATAAATTAAAATTAGTCAATTTTACCTCTATTATTTTTCTAAAAAAATTAACTTCATTTCTATTATTGAAGATTAGTAATTTAGTCCCTATAAGTTTCTACAATAATTCAATTTAGTTCTTATTGCTCCCAAAGAATTTTAATTTGGCCAATTGAGGTAGGGACTAAATTAAATTTTAAAAAAAATAATAATAAAAATTAAATTAATTAATTTTGAACAATACGAGCGAATTTAAAATTTTAGATAAACAATAAGGACCATTCATGCAAACTTCACTTTTTTTTTATGGTTACTATTTAAAAAGTCTAATAAGAGAATTGTTAGTCAATTAATAACTTATTGTAACTAGAGATTTTACATTCAACCATATGCCAACCAATTATAAATATTATAAGATTTTTGACTAACCTAAAGTATACAACAAGATGCATCATTGATTACGAAATTTATAATTTTAAAATAAATTTAATATAATTCTAATTAAATTGAGTTATTTGTCATAAAAAAATGTATCTAAAACATAGTCAACTTAAATTGGGAAACTCAAATACATCTTTTCTTTTTACTCTTGCTTTTTCTCCTCCTTCTTTACGTTGTTTTATTTTATTCTTTTTCTCGTTCTCCATTTTCCTCCCATTTTCACTTCTTCCTCCCGTTGCCACCACCTTTTCCTTCCTCTTATGTCTCTCTAAATTGTAGGTAATACGGATAAGTGTCAAAACTTGTGTGCAAAGTCCAAAAATTTGTTCCATAAAAATTGCGAGAATGGCTTAATAAAGGAAGTGAAATTTTATTCAATAATGACGAGGGAAGGGTTGAGATGGTAAAGTTGACAAATAAGCGGCAATTATGAGGGAAGTGATGATAAAGTTGACAAATAAGCGACAATTATGAGGGAAGTAATTAGCGTAATATAGGTAAAAAAATGTGCAATAATAGTGAGGAAGGTAGTGGAGGAATTTGCCTAAAAATGGCCGAGGAAGTAATAGAATGATAGAGGTGAGATATATGTAGAGAAATAGTGAGGAAGGTGGTAGGTTGGAGGTGATAACTCGAGTAAAATTAAGGTGGTGATGGTATGGTTTGTGAAGTTAAAAATTTTCGAGACAATGTGAACGAGGTTTAAAGAAGTATGGAAATAAGAGAGAGGAAATGAGAAGTGGCAATTGGAGGATGAAGAAATAAGTGTAGGAAAAAGAAAAAAAGAAAAAAGAATAAGAAAAAGGGATATGAAAAAAGAAGGAAAAAAATGAGAAGGAAGGGGGGAAAAATGAAGAAAAAGAAAATAAACTTATTTTTTAAAATAAGCATATCTACTGATTAAAGTGTTGCTCCTATTAGATAGAATTATATTAAAAAAACTCAAAACTTTGTTATGTTTTATGCTAATTAACTCAGGGGTTACTAAATTTAATCTATCAATCTTATTTTGATTATCAAATTATTTTAGTTCTAAAAAGGCTATTAATTACGGTCAAAATAGTTTCTTTAGAGACATTCTAAATGTCGTCAAAAAACTTAAATGGGAAGGGTTAAAAGATAGATAATTAAATTAGTGACCCAAATAAATTAATTTTTCTTTTTCTCTTTTTAATTTTTAATTTCATTTTCACTCCTCCTTTTTTCTTTTTCCGTTTCTCTTTTTTTTTTTCTTCTTCTTCGTCTACTTCTTGTTCCTCCCTTCTCTTTCCATCACCTTCCACCGTTAATAAAATCATTTATTCCCTTATCAAGACTGCCTTCAAACCTTCCATCTCCCTTACCATGCTACATGTAATTGTGTTTTTTTTTTTCTTTTCCTTTTTTTGATCTATACTTCCCGGAAGTGTTAAGAAGCTTAAGGTTCCATCTTGAAACTAATTGGTGCCAAGTGGAGTAGCCAATGATCTTATTAAGTGGTCTAAGAGTTTATGATTTTTTTATGTGGGATAAGTGTATATTCTAACACTCCCTTTAACGTGTGACCTGATTTGAGAGGGTCACACGTAGAAGATTAAACACGCGTGGACTTTATTTTGAGATGGTCACTGTAACACCTCGATCCCTCATGAGATCGGGGTCCCGATCCCGAAACCTAAGGCACGAAAAATGAGGGAAGACAGACGGAGCCTCCCCTATTTATAGGACTAACAATTATCTGAACAAAAGTTCACGAACAAGCATGCAGTCTATAGTTATCAAGTTCATTCACACATGCATGCAAGCTAACTAGGCAATAAGGTAATTCTTTAGTTGTTACATGCCAGAAGAGTTGGGAGACAAAATACATTTATTTACAATACAACATAATCACATACAATACCTCTCCGGACACCGACTTTATTACAAGATAAACTTCACATTTAATTTACATAGACTATAGCTAACACACTAGCTAAATCAACTTCACAGCCAAACTTGAAACTCGTGCCGCCAATCTCTGCTATGCTTGAAACATGTTAGAGCGAGGAATGAGCATACTAACCACGTATGCCCAGTGAGGGAGAGGTCACATAACGGGGAGTCTCCATAAGGTCTCGTGCAATGCAGATAGCATCAAAATCACACACAAGTACACGACTAGATAGTACACAAATACACGAACTATGAAGTACATAAGTCTAGTTAACACGCAAGTATCATATAAAGTATATAACCATGTTTCAAGTAACAAGATAACGAATAGCAATTAATAATCGACTATCACATATTTAAAAAGGATACGGTTCCACGAAGTCATGATCCACGAACCATGATCTTCAAGCAAGTGTCGGCAAACCCCTTATTCCTTCAACTGGGGTACTCCGGATGTACCCCGATCCTATGATCATTTTATCCTGAGATAGGTCCATATGCCCCAACGAGGTGACCCACGCCTCTAGGGTAGTGGAGTATACTCAGCGAGAGAAAGGGAATAGGCACCGTAATAGTCGAAGGAGCACGGTAAGCCCGATGCCGCCCGTGTTTCTCGACACACCATGTCTGAAAAGGTTGCGCAACCCCGAATCAAGTCCACGAGAATCAAGATCATCAAATAACACATAAGATGGAGAACAAAATAGGCCGCCTTCGCAATTAGCCACAAATAACAAGAAAAGACACAAGATAGCAAGTAAATAATACATATAAACTTTATCAATTACCAAATAATATAATCTAGAAACAATAAAATAAGTTAAAATGCACAGAAGATATGAAGACTCCCTCACCTTGGATCAAACTAAGTATGCAAGATAATAGTCTAGATTCTTTCCAGACCTTCTTGAGTTAGCTCAAATGTGCAAGTCCGTAGTTTATTCATATAAGTATACACTTTAGCAAATGATTATACCAAGCTATAACCATACTTCAAACAATTACACATGCAACTCAATTCATGGAGCTTCACCGAATATATAAACATACTACACAAGTACCTCTAAACACTTATTCAATCAATTATAAGTTAATTACCAAAATTGCTTCCATTATCTATAACTAAAACTAGCATACAAGTAGTTCTAAGATATTTGTTGACTTCTAAATGGCATTAGCTACACAAGAATTCCAATAAATTAGGTAATGAAACAACTCAGCTTCACTATAATACTTGGTGTAAGAATTATTACCATGCATATAACTTCAGATACTTTTTAGCTATAACATTCATTACTAACTAACTAATTCACTAGCTTTACATATTACTTAAATAACATACAACGTTTATTAAAATTAAAATCTTAGAAGAATATCACCTAGACTAGCCACTAAACAAAACTAGTCATTATAAAGCTTAAGAAAACAAAAAGAAAAAGGCTATAACCAAAATGGCCCTTTGGCCGAAAATCCACACACACACAACACTATAAATTTTCTTTGAAATCTTACTCATAAGCTATGTAAAGTATGTTTAAGGCAAGGTTTCACTTCTTTAACATAAAAATAACTCTCATTTATATGCTAGCAAACTAAGCAACAAAACCATACTTTAGACCAATACATATAAGCCAATACATAAATTCAGCCGGCCAATACACAAAATATGCCGGTTGATACACAAAATTAGTCGACCGATACACAAAATCAGTCGGTCAATGCACATTCAGCTACGCAAATTTTACCTCCAGACTTTAATTCTTTCTTTCTTCTTGTAACACATGGGTATACATACAATCTTCATTATACCACAACTCTCATACCTTACTTAGCATGCTTATACATCATTTAACACATACTACAACTTGCTAATTCATCAAGTACACCAAAAGCATGATAGGATAAGCCCTAGTTCTATCAACATATAAAATGCCCAAATCATGCACCACAAGCAAGAAGATCAACATAAATGTACAAATAGGATGAATCCCTTACCTTTAGAAGCTAGAGATTGCAAGAAGATTGCTCAAGAACTCATTCTTCTTATTTTTTTTCTCTATTTTCCTTCCCTCTCTTCTGATTGTGTGAATCTGTGTGTGCGTGTGTCTGATTGTATGTGTATGTCTTGTGTGCTTATGTGTGAGTTTTATTTAATTCATGGTAGATAAGATATTTAATTTAAGCTCAATGACTATTTTGCCCCTTCAACTATTTGCTTATTTTTAGTTTGTCATTCCTATTGGAATCTAACTAATTTAGTGGCTATGTTGTTTATCGGTAACGCTTATTTGTTTACTTACGATTTTGACACTACCTAAATGCTCGTGACTGCACATAAATGCACGATAACCAAGATAAATACACATAAATCAAGAAATATGATATTTTATGCAAACAATATATATATAAATATTTAAAGTAGACATATAAATATATGCACATTAATAAAATAATTATATGTTCAAGACGGGTTGTCACAGTCACCTTGGAAGATTGAATATATGTGGACTGAATTTTTGAGATGGGTTACACATGAAAGATTGAACACATATGTGGTAGATAACACATGTGGAATATTGAAAGTGCATGGACTATGCACACGCAAAAGATTGAAGACAAGTGGACCTAATTTGAGATGGGTCGCACGCAAAATATGAATGAGACTAGACCATGGGCCTAGCTCTGATACCATGTGAAGATAACTGAGGTTCTAACTTAAAATCAATTAGTGCCAAGTGAAGTAGCACATGATTTTATTAAGTGGTCTAAGAGTTTATGATATTTCTATGTGGGACAAGTGCATATTCTAACATTTCCCCTCACGTGTGACCTGATTTGAGAGGCGTCACACGTGGAAGATTAAACACGCGTAGACCTTATTTTGAAATGGTCACACTTGAAAGATTAAACACACGTGGACCGAATTTTTTTGAGATGAGTCATACATGGAAAATTGAACACACATGTGGTAGATAACATATGTGGGTGCATGGACTATGCACATGCGAAACATTGAAGACAAGTGGACCTGATTTGAGATGGGTCGAACGCGGAAGATGAATGAGATTAGACCATGGGCCTAGCTCTGATACCATGTTAAGAAGCCTGAGGTTCCATCTTAAAACCAATTGGTGCCAAGTGAAGTATCCCCGGAACTTATTAAGTGATCTAAGAGTTTATGATTTTTTCTATGTGGATAAGTGTATATTCTAACAGTAAGTCTCACCATGCACCAATACACACATATACATAGTTTTTTTTTTTTTCATTTTTCAAGTTTATTTATTCTATTCAAACTACAAAACCAAAGATGGCCAAGATCTACGAACCTGAGTATGAACATTCCCTATCCAAAGTTGATATTCTAAAGATGAATCGGACTCTGATTTAAATGTTTTGGTTGATAAACTTGATTCAAATATTAAACCCATCACGAAACCACTATTGAAGAAGGAGAATACAGCTAAATAGACGTCAAACAAATCAAATAAAAATCCCAAAATAAAGGTAAAAAAACCATCATTGTCTACAGCTGCAAATAACCAATTGTTTTAAAAAATTGTGAAGCAAAGAATATGATATTGTTATACTTAGTGTTGGAGCGAGGAAGATAATATTGTTATATTTATGGCATTATGGGCTATGCTAACAAGAAAAAGTCCATCCCCAATGCTAATATCGTGGCAATTTTTATTTTTATTTTATTACAAATCTTGGCACATGGTGAATGTCACCTAGAGGCATATTACACGATAAAATTTGGAGGTTTTTTTTTTTTTGGTCAAGATAAAATTTGGAGGTTGAGAAACAAGTATTTGAACAATGTTAGCAAATCGAGAATGTTGTTTCCAAATTGCATGACCAAAGAGTTTACAAGAAAAAGATAGTGAGTAAAATGTACAACACCCCTTTGTATTTTATAAAAGTTGCATAATAAATCTTATGTTTTAAAAAGTGGCACGAAACCCCCTACGTTTTTTTATAATGTTACACAATGCCCCATCCGTTCAATTTTTTGTCAAAATTAATGGAGAGTGACATACACTTGCTTATAATGCAACTGAGAATTGCACAAAACTTCAAAAATTATTTGAATTGACCAAAATACCCTTACATTGTTTCTCATTTTTTTTTCTTTCATTTATCATTTTTTCACCCTTCTTCTTCCTCACCATTAACATATCCCACCACTATATCTCTCTACCATAAATTATTTTATAAACTCACCATTAATAATTTTTTGAAAATCTTTATAGCCTCTAGATTATTTCCAAATAAAAATTTAACTTGGGATTGGGTTTTAAATTAAACTCCAAGTTTTTCTAAATTTTATTGTTGGGTATTAGTTTGATGAATCTTTTATGCTAATGGACTCCTCAAGGCTGGTGGTTGGAAGAAGTGGCGGAGGTGGTCTATGGATTTGGTTTGAGGAAGGACAAAGATGGTGGGTTTAGGGACTGTTATCCAAGATAAAAATGATATAAATTTTTTCCGTGCATAAAAATAAATAGAAGAATAGACATCAAATAGGTTGATTTGTTTTTGTATAGGTTGAAGGTCATGGGTTCGAATCTCTATATTTGTGAAATATTTTAAATTGTTTCATTCACAAATGACACGTGGCACTATGCCATTGGTCACTAATTTGGTTGCATATAAAAAATCGATATGACATCACTGGTTTAGTCATCTCCCAGCAGAAATTTAGTCCACAAAAAAAATAAAAAATTTATATCTTTTTCATTTTTTATCCAAATCGCATGGAACTTGAAGCATTGAATTCGTAATTTTGAGTAGAATAAGAAGAAAAAAAAATTATATAATTTTTTTTATCAAAATTCTATTAATTTGATGTATAATAATGAAATAAATTTAAAATTTTGAATAAAAATACAAAACCTTTTTTTTTTTTGAAAAGACAAAAACCTTTTTAAATGAAGGTAATTTCATCTTTTATAACATTTGACTAACAAAGTTTAACGGAAGTGCAAATTGGGAAGTGTGTGCAACGTTATGGATAACATAGAGGGTTTCACGCTACTTTTAAAAATACAGGGTCTTATATGCAACTTTTTACAAAACATATGGGGTGTTATGCATTTTACTCAAAGATAGTGGATGACGAGAATCATGTTGAAGACATTGCTGAAAAGGTTTTTGAGTTCTCTATTCAAACTTCAAACTCAAAGATGCAAATCCCTTACCTGGATCAAATATCAAACCCATCATAAAATGGTTAGTGAAGACGAAGAGAAGCTTAAGAGATGGTGAAAAAACCAAAGCAAAAACTCAAAACAAAAGGGCATAAAACCATAATCTTTTACAACTTTAGAGAAGTAGTTGTATCAAAAGTTGTAGTGCAAGAAAGATGAGACTGTTACACTGAAGGGTATGATAAATTATGTTGTTTAGAAAAAAGGCGAATCGATTATTGATATTAGATTAATTCGATTATATTTTTTGATCATTTTTTTTTGTTCATTTTGTAAAAATATGAGTTGTTTCAGTTTGGAAAATCTAAGCTCTCATTAAAATGTATGAGAACAATGAAGATTTTTGAGATTTTTGTTGACCTGTTATCTGTTACAATCTAAGAAGAGTACCTATTTTTGTTGACTATTATCTGATACAATCTAGGAAGAGCACCTATTTTCTGTTTCTAATAATTGTTTTATTAATATGCATGTATCTAATTAGAATAATAGTACTTTTTATTCTCAACAATTTAATGCATGCGCAACAATTTAATGTATGCTTTAATGTTTTATTAATATGTGTTACCCTTTTTCTTTCCTTCGTTTCAAGATTTATGTTTAACTTATTAATACATGTTGAAATTTTCTAGGAAATGACCTGAGTTTTGGTTGTCAATCTTCTTCGAATGGGGAATGTACAATCTTATACAATTTTCTATTTATCTTCTTGTACTATTCAATGTCTTAGGAGCATTCCATTTTTCCTGAAGATAAGGAAATATATGTGCTTCTACCTATTGGACAAAAATGGAGATGTTGTAAATGTAGATTGAGGAAAAAGATATATACAAATATGCAAAAAAGAAAAAATATTCTATAGCAAAAATTGCTAGAAAAATTCCAGATGGAGTGGAGGAAAATCAATGGGTAGATTTCGTAAAACATTCTCTATCCGAAGCTGACATTGTAAGAACCATACTGTTAGCCTAAGGGTGTTAATCTCTTATTTTGATGATAACTAAATCTTAATGATTGACTAATCATGCCTGTTAAGATTAGTCATAAAGTGGGAGATGTTCATGCAAGAGACGAATACAATAAACAAAGTCTTGAAGTGTTGAAGAAATAAGAATTGATCTTTGTCAAGACTCGAAGATTCGAAGATGAAGAGAGAGTTATAAGAGGAGACGTGGTGACATAAGAGGTACCGACATATGAAATGTCGAATGTCTTTGATATGCTCGATAAAGGTCAAAGAAACATTGTTTTAAACTCTTGATTTATAAACTTGTTTTTAAAATCTTTACAAGAGTTTTTAAAAAGTGTTTTTACTTGAAAACCTTGTTCTTAAAAGTCTTTTATGATTATTAGTTTTCAAGGAAATCGTTTTGAACTTTCAAAGTTTCTATTTGCACACAAAACGAGTCATCCGATCGAGCACCCGGTCAACCATGTCTTTTATGACTCACCCGACAAAGAGTCAAGCAAAAAAGGATTTGGTTGATCCGGTCGACCGGACCCTTCAGTGACTTGCCCGGCAATGAGTCAGGAAAAAGATTTTGGTTGATCTGGTCGAGCAACCGGTCGACCGGATCCTTGGTAACTAGCCCGGTAGTAGTATCTGGGCGACCATCCATGCGATTACCCGATCGGCTAGATGAAGTAGGTGTTTGAAAAATATAGTCGTTGCAAACTTCTGATTTTTGTTTCTATATATTCCTGAACACCCCATTTGCAAAAAGTCACATCTTCTACAATCAAACAATTGTTTTATAATTTTCAAATCTTTAAAACACATTTGCTTGATCATTTATTGAGCTTTTAACTTGCAAATCAATTGAGCATTCAAGAGCATTGAATTGTATTCATCTACTCTTAAAAGAGAGTTTATTGTACTCATATTTCATTTACTCTTGTTGTGAGATATATACTACTATAGCTTTGAGAGAATTATTGTATAGAGAGTGTTTTATATCTTCTTTGTGGATTCAAAGAAGTGAAGATGATTGTACAAACTCTTGTGGAATCAAGAGACATTGTAGTATTGGTTTGTGCTTCACCAACTTGTGAAGAAGCATTACTAGTGGAGCTAGTGAAAGCCTAAGAAGAAGAAGACCTTGGGTGGTGGAGTAGATTAGCGAACCACCTCAAAATCGATGGATTTAACTCTCTCTTTTCTCTCCTTATCTCTTTTTATTTGTGCATACATAGTGTTTGATAAATTATCACATAGAATTTGCACATCCGAAAAAAGTAGTATTATTGCCTCCTTATCTTAATTCACCTCCCCTCTTAGGATATCTTGGGTTAACACATATAATTGACTTTCGATATATATTGACCATGAAGCCATGGTCATTCTCATTTAGTTATTGTTTACATTACCAGACAGCATCAAAGAAAGGACGAAAATCTAGAAGTCAACAAAAAGAATTCCATACGCTTGGAGCAAATAGTATATTGCCTGTAAAAGAAATGAGATGATACTCAAAACGAGTGTCTTTAGATTTGTTACCATTTTACAATAAATGATTAACTTTACAATTAACTTTATGTATCTAATTTTGCAGGAAGAAGAGAGATGTTGTCCAGTGAGTGACGTCGAATTTTTTCTTATTAAGCATTTTAAGAAAACGGCGACTTGAATTATGTTGCTAGGGATGTGGTGGTAATTTTTCTTATGCATTTTGTATAAATTATGTTATAAATTTGATGTTAGCTACTGCATTATGGCCTTGCATGGTTTAAAATAAATTGTCTGTTTATAGCCTTGAGGATATAGTTGCTTTGAGTTGGCCCTTATTACTTTCTGTTATGAGGTTAAATTTTAAAGATTCAACTTTCAGTTTTTGGGTTAAACTTTAAAGATTCAACTTTTAGTTTTTGAGTTAAACTTTAAAGATTCAAGAAGGTATAGTAGTTACTGATTGTGTGACGTGCAATGCAGTTTGGAGAAGTTTAAAAAAATTTGTTTGAAGTACAACATCTTTGTAATTTGTTCTTTGTACATTGAGTTCCTCACTTCTTGAACTTTCATTTGGAAGTCTAGGATAAATGTAAACTTGAAATAGCACAAAGGACATGAAATAACAACGTAGAATTGAATGACAATATTGAGTTACAAACTCAAGTCATTCGGGATGTACAGGGCCCGGAACATCCTAGGCTTGTTAGAGGTGAGGGGATGGGACCTGCCCTTTAATGATATTTGGTCGTAGGAGTTGTGTTATATCCAATGATGTGCAGCGGTTGGAAGCCTAAGTTGCAAAACTAATGCAACGCGATGCAGAGTGAGAAGCTGAATATATGAGACTGAAAAAATTGATAGAGTCATTCGTGATAGGTAAATCATTAAAGTAAAAGAAATGAATATGTATATGGATGACTTTCAAATCTTTGATGACAATTCTTGTCTCTGATTTATGTTAACAAAGAGAAGGACATATTACTGAAGCCTCATGAGCAGAGTTTGTTGGTTGCTAATTGAACATTTTTTGTTGATTGAATAGAGTTTGTTGGTTGCTGATTGAACACTTCTCTTTTTGCTGATTGAACACTAGACTGATCTTTTGTGAGAAGATGTTGATTTCAGATTGATTCCCATTACTGATCTTTTGTAAAAAGATGTTGATTTCAAACTGATTCTCATTACTGATTTTTTGTAAGAAGACGTTGATTTCAATGTATATACCAATGTCTTTATGGCTAGTTTAGCTGTAGTGTTCCAATGATTCTAAATCAGTTATGAGGTCATTGTTCTTGGCTGAAACATATATTGATTATAGAGCAGGAATGTGCAGCAGTTCTCTTGAACTGCTAGTTATTAGTCTACTAAATGATGTGCAGTGGTCCCAATTAACCGTCACATATTACTATCTTTATCAAAGGTAGCGGTTCAAGAGAGTTGTGCTTGTGGTGACATAGGCATCACCTAAACGAGTTGTAACTATAGGTAGCGGTTTTATAAACTATCAATTATACATAGGCAACACGAGCATAAGTAGCAGTGTTGGTGATGGTTTTGCAAAGTGCTGCCTTTTAATAGGTAGTGGTTAAAAATCGCTACCTTTAAAGCCACAAACCGCCACCTATACTTCGAATTCTTGTAGTGACGAGCATTTGCACCAAGTTGAGGAACAAGTACTAGAACAATGCCAATAGATAAAGGATTTCATTTTTCAAGGTGCATAACCACTGTGCATGAAAGATGAGTTTGAGTAGAACAAAACACACTGTGCATGAAAGATGAGTTTAAGTAGTCAAAATAGATATTGGCTGATGAGAATGGCAAAGTTACTGATACTAAAAAGGTTTTGGAGTTTTCTATTCAAACTACAATCTAAAGATGAATATCCCTTACCCAAACTCGAGAATCTCCCATGATTCTATTTTAAAGATGAATCTAGTGAATTTGATTTGGTTGTCCTAGTGAAGAAAACCAATTCGAATATTAAACCTATCATGAAATGGTTGGGGAAAAAAGATAGTGAGGCCAAAGTAATAGCAAAGAAGCCGAAGAAAAAGCCTGAAGCAGAAGTTAAAAAATCATTGCTCTAACAACAAAGAAACAATTATTTTAGAAGTTGGAGAGTGAGAAAGATGAGATCATTATACTAAAGGTTATGGTGGATTATGTTGTTAAAAGAATAACGGATTGTTATATTGATATCGAGGTGTTTTTTGGTTTTAGAACAAGTCTTTTCACATGGTGGATGTGACAAGACAAAATTCTATGATGAGTTTCAAAAGTTGAGGAAAAAGTAATTGAACAAACTCAACAAATAGAAGACCGATTTTAGAAGGTGCATGATCAAAGAGTTTATAAGTTGTCAAAAAAGATGTGGAGAGATGAGAATGACATGGATGGTGTTGTTGAAAAGGTTTTCGAGACTTCAAAAGTTAAGACGAATGAGTTGGCATCGGAGCAAGTTTTGGTTGGCATTTGGACTTTTTAGGTGTTAGGAAAGGAATCTTGAAGGGGCAAACAAAGTTGAGGTTGACAAGAGACTCGAGATAGAGGAAAAGTTGAGAAAGATAGAGCTTCGAGAGGTTGAGTTGTATTTGAACAACCTGGAGTTATTATTTAGCAAACTAGGTTTGGGCATCATCGAATCCATGTTGTATTATGTCTATTGGTTTGTGATAGGGTGGCGAGAAGCATGAAAGAAGATTTTGGAACTTTTAGTCCAAACTACAAACCCAAAGACATACATCTCCTACCCAAAGTCGAGATGCTCCCACCATCCTATTTTGAAGATGAATCCCTCGATTCCGATTTAGATGTTTGTCTAATATCAAACCCTTCTTGAAACAATTAGAGGAGAAAGATAATGAGGCTAAAAATTCGCAACCAAAAAATAAGTGTTTAATACAATAAATAAATATAACAAACTTCTCTCTAACAACTTAAGTTTTTAGATGAAGTCGTCACTTTAGTTTTTGTTTGACATAGCTTTTAGATACTTAAAAGGGTTTATTGTGAGTTTGGAATTTGAAGCTAACCTATTTGACTCAATTTTGGAAGAACGTTTTGGTAAAAGCGGAAGTTAAAAAAAGATAACACATAAGAAGCTCCAAATTTGAGTTTTTTTAAAATTTTTTTTTTGCAAATCTATTTTTGTATAATGCAAACAACTATTTTGCTATTTTTTTTCTTAAATATACCCCTCCACATTTTTGAAAGTCTAACATTACTCTCAAAATTTATAAAAACACAACATTGCTCAACATACGTCAGAAAGTCAATGACTTTTGTTGAACAACATTTCTAATTAAAGCTTTACTGTTGAAAGCTCTTTAGTTCAAAAATTAAAATTTTACAATTAGACCAAACAGAGCATTAGACTTGTGAAATATCATATTCTTTAATTGACATGTCAATAGTTTGGAGCATGATAGAGTTTATATCAGTCAGAGCATAGATTTAATGATCTTTGAGACCTAGGTGGAAGAGATAGGTAGCTCTTGTTGTGTTTTTTTCTTTTTTGGACTAAGCTCTTGTTGTGTTGACTCTCAAGTTTGTTACTCTATTTTGTTTTCAACACGAACAAAGAAGTTTCAGAATAGGCATGTAAGTATGTATGTTACAAAGAAGCCCCGTATGTTCTACAAAGAGGAGACTGATGAGATAAAATGCATTTGCTTTCTGAATTTAAGAATGATGAAGGCATAGGATTCAAGGACTTTCAATATATGAACATTGTCCTTATTGCCAAGCAAGTTTAGAGAATCTTTATAAATCCTCAATCTTCAATAGTTCAAATCCATAAAGGAATCAAAGGAAGGGATTTCCTAAAGATTGAAATCAAATGGTTAGTTGGAGATGGCAAACAAATAGAAATCTAGAAAGGTTAATGGCTACCAAATAAAAATAATTTAAACCTAAATAAGGTCGCATTAGTTTAGTTTAGCTCCTTATTCAAAAAAAAAAAAAAAGGAAGGTGAAAGAAAGATATGCTTAGCTCCTTATTCAAGAAAACCACTCATGATGAGATTAAAATAATTTTTGGACCATCACGACTCCTCTCTTCTCGAGAAATCTATACATCTTTTATCAGTGTATGTTATTAATGTTTGAACAATAAAACAAGATGTATACGCAATATAAATGAGATTGAGAGTAACATACCAAAAGTGGTTATATATGTGTTAAAAATTTGACTAAGCAGCACTCTTGAACTACAATTCGACATTAGGGTTATTATCACTCCAATTCCCTAATCACTAGAAAAACTAATTTGGAGGATGAGAATTCCAACTAAGATTAAAAACTTCTAGCAGAAAGCATTTAGAAATGGATGCTACTAAATAAATTAATTTTAGAAGAAAAATAATATGGATTTTTTTTTTGTAAGATTTGTGAAAAGGAATTTGAAATAGTAAAACACATTATTTTGTTATGTATTTTGAGTAGGATACGCCTTGTTGCCCCTTTAAACATTATGTGAATCTCTTTAAGAACGTATTTAAAAAATTTTATTATGTGAGTGTTAAAGTACATAATTTAACACTTATTAATGCATGTAGAGCATTTGAATCCCTTACAAGTGTCCAAGTTTGATTACTCATTGATGAACATCATTTAGAATTGCAACGCATTAGAGAGGGGAAGCAAAAACTGATTGCCTAAATCTGTTGATACATTTGAAATGAAAGAATTGGCTTCATGTATGAAGTAAATACAAATAGTGCAACCAAAGTTATTTCTAATTGGCTAATTCTAGTCTTGTAAGATACTTTAATAATCAAGAAGTTAATTTAGGCATGAAATTATCTCTAGTTCGAAATCGATTGAAACTCCTTTAGTATAGAATCTCACTCCGCATAATAATTTGAAGCTAGATTCTGAAGCTGTTAAGTTCATATCATGAAAAAATTATTACAAAAATTTTATATAGAAACCATAGTGATAATTTGATGGTGGTCAACTAATAAGTATCTAATGTGATTAGCTTCCACACTAAGGCTCCGTTTGTTTGCCATAAAATATTTTTTCAGAAAATATTTTTCAAATTTTACGGTGTTTGGTAATATCGGAAATTTAGTCAATCGTAAAATGTTTTACGGTAAAAAATTACGGCTGCTTTTTCTAAATTTTACGGTGTTTGATAACACCGTAAAATTAGTCAACAGTAAAATATTTTTCGGTCAATAATTACGGCTAATATAAAATTTTGTAAAATGTTTTACTGGACTTTAGGAGAAGAAAATATTTTACGGAATTCACGATATATCCAAATACCAAAAAATATTTTTTAGTAATTTATTTTTCAGAAAATATTTTTCATCAACAAATTATTTTACAGCAAACAAACGGAGCCTAAGTTAAGCAAATTATCTATTAAATCAAGGGCGGAATCATTCTTAACATGAATGGGGATGATAGCTTGCACAACTCCAAATTTAATTTTGAAAATATATTATAGTTTTAAGGTATTTTGTAAATTAAAAAATTAATTTAATCTCAAAAAAATTATTTATATAAAATTATATATTTTTAACTTAAAAAAAAAAAATCTAAATCCGCTCCGACATTGAATTGAATAATTAATAGTGTTGTAAGTGATTTTAATAATCAGTGTGTTGTCTACTTTCTACTTTTCTTTTTTTTTAATTTCTTTTGGTAATCTGTTGGACAATTTGTTTCCGCAAATCTTAGACCGTCCCGGTCAGGCCGGTCCACGGTCCACCCGGATTCCCACCATTTCTTTTCATCCTCTTTGTCTCGTTACTTTTGCTTCCCAGATCCAAATCCACTCTTGTCCAGCTGATCTTCCATTATCACCCACTACCAATCTCATTTACACACACAACACACACAGAGCTAGATATATATATATATATATATATAGAGAGAGAGAGAGAGAGAGAGAGAGAGAGAGAGATCTCACACTGTCTTTTCAGATCACACACACAAAAACGCACTCACACAGAGAGTTTGGTTTGATGCTGCGATAACACATATATTGAATAAGACCCAAATCCAGATGGATTCGGGAAGGTTCGAGAACATGGTGAATAGCCCCACCACCAGCAGCACCACCAACACCATTAGCCAAAGCTTAGCGTCGATTCTCAACAACCCTCACGCCGCTAAATACGAGCCCGAATTCGCCCCTCTCCCACCCCCTCCCAAGCCCGGATCCGACATTTCCCGGCCCGATTTCACCTCCTACCTTTCCTCCATCTCCGAACCCTACTCCCGCTTCCACCATATCCAACAGCACGAGAAATTCTCCTCCATTGAAGGGCAAGATGGTAATTCTACCGCCGGCCAAGGGGAGGCTCTCGTGGCTTGTCTCCGGGAGGTCCCTGCGTTTTACTTTGAGGAAGAGTTTAAGTTGGAAGAGGGAGCAATGTCGTTTCGGGCCTCGGAGAATCTGGTTTTGCAAGAGAGGCTTTCGCAGTACTTGGATGTGGTGGAGCTTCATTTGGTTAAGGAGATCTCGTTGCGTTCCAGCTCATTCTTCGAAGCACAAGGGCAGTTAGAGGAGTTGAATTCCATGATCGTGCAAGGATGTAGTAGGATTCGTGAGTTGAAGGAGACCATAAGGCTGTTGGAATCTGGTTTGGTTGGGAGTGCCAATAAGGTTCAGGGTTTGAGTAAGAGGAGGAACGATCTGATCACGTTGCAGAATAAGCTGCACCTCATTCTTTACGTTAACCAGGCTCTTTCTGCTCTCAAATTGGTAAAATCCTCGAATCTTTACTAATTTTAACTATTTTTCTTGTTTTTCTTCGTTGTACTGTTATCAAGATTTCTGGCGTTATATGTTTATATAGTCTGCGGTATGTAATATGAGAAAATTTGGAATAAGTTGGGTCAGAGGACACTGATGTATAGTGCTCGTGAAAATTCATTTGTGCGGTTTTCATGATTTTGGATAAGATTGTTGCGTGGACTTGGTTGGATTATGTAGTGGGATTTTGTTGTCTGAAAAGATAGAATTAGAGTCTTGAATGTTGGTATCAGTTATTGAAGATTGAAAAACAAATTCTAACATTGATACTTTGTTGTTCTCATTTTCTCTTCTCCTTTTCTTTACTGTTTATAACACTATTTTTCTGACAAAGAATCAGATTTTCATTTTGACGTCTGTCACATTTTTTTTGAATCAGATTTTCATTTTGACGTCTGTCACATTTTTTTTGTTATTAATGAAGCTTGTATTTACTATCTGGTGTGCATTTTCATGCTCCTGGGCTGCATGCCACAAGATTTACTTCCTCATTTTTCTGAAAATTTACGTTACCACCTTTTAGCTGTAACCCTCCATTTTGTTGTCATTGTGTATTGTGGTTATGATATACAAAATTCATTATTTATGTAGAAAAAAATAGTTCGGCGGACTCCTTCTATTTGTACCCTTACTAAATATATTTGTGAAGATCATGACACTCGTAACTGGCCTTAACTTGAATAATACCACATATAGTCACCTTGAATGTGATATTATCCATTGCGTAAAAGTCTTGATATGTACAGGATTGAAAATTTAGCTTGAAGCTTTATTACTTAAAGAGCAACTCCTGTTGATGTTCTTCACAACGACTAAATTTTTTCACCATGTGCAGCTTGTTGCCTCTGCAGATTGTGCAGGCGCTTTAGATGTTATTGATGATTTGCAGCATTTACTGGTATGTGCATGATGGTAATATTTTTTTTGTTTACTTCTCTTCTTCTTTCATCTATGGCCATGGCATTGTCTTTAGATCTTACCCTTTGGGGGAAGGGGGAAGGGGGAGGGGGGAGGGGGGAGGGGGGAGAGGGGGGGGCGGGGGTGGGTTGTGGGCGGCGGAATATCATTCTTGCCTTTAGGAATTGAGTTGGGAGATATCATGCTTAACCAATGGCTTAATGTATCAGGTAGACACACTCATGTTTGCCCTTCGCTCTTGTTGTTACTCTTATATTCTTGGTTTTACTTGTAGGAAATAAGCAACCTGTTCTTAGATTAAATGCTAACTTGATGCTTATAGATTCTAGAGCTATGTAATTTAAGAGAGGCCAAGAGGTGTAGTATTTGGGAGCAAATATTATATTCTTGGTTTTAGTTGTAGAAAATGCTATGAATCCTCGAAGCAATCTGTTTTTAGATTAAATGCTAAAATGATGCTTATAGATTTTAGAGCAATGTAATTTAAAAAGAGGCCAAGAGGTGTAATATTTGGGATGAACGTTGCTGCCATGATTGCTAGAAAAGTGTTTGTAAGAAAATTTCCTCTTTCTTAATATAGACATTGTAAAAGAAGTGCTTGAACGTGTTTGTGAGTGTCTGGAGTCTGTTGGTGTCCAAACTTGCATCCTTCTTAATGAAATCTTTACCTATGCATAAAAGAAAAAGATATTCAAAGGATTCATATTGAGAAGATTAATTATTAGAAAGCATAGCTCCTATTTACTAAAAATAAATGTCAGTTCCTCTGGAGATATTGTAGGCTACGAATGCCATGTATTAGTGGCAGAATAAGAAGAGAAAAGCATTGGAAACAAAAGGAAGAGTGTCTGAGGCATCACAACGAGGGGAGTAGAGACTAGGCTTGTGCCTATGGTAGGGGCACCCGACAATCATGGGAAAGAGCTGAAGATGGTTTTCATTTGTTCCCCATAATAATGATATTAGTATACTTATATATATCCAGTAGACAATTTTGGGGAGCAATTTATCTCGACGCTGAAGTAAACTTGGGGCCCAAGACCTAAAACTATTCCTTGCGAGATGCAGAATGTTAGTTCTCACTCTCTAGCATTCTCAAATCTGGACCAAGTGACAAAGCTAAGGTTTCTGTGAAAATCCCAAATTGACAGCCCTGCACTGCCATAATATCGTTTACTAAAAGTAACGACAAATACTTATGTTGGACTGAACCTGACATTGAAAAAATAAATGTTAAGCATAACATAAGTCTTTGGAGAGCAAAAGATGTTTTGTGTCGCGGTAAAACACAGGATTGAGTTAGTGTAAAGTAGCAGTAGATCAAGAGCTGATTCAATTGGGTTAACAGCATTGGCTCACTGCTAGCAATCCAGTTATCCACTGAAAGTTAAGTAGTGTGAAAGAAGGCACTAACAGGCATTTTAGGGCAGAAGACGAGCAATGAAAATTGAAGATCTAGTGCAACTTAGCACCAAATTTTCAGTTCAAGTTTTCCTTTCCATTGAACATGCTTGTCCTTGACTTTCCTATGGACTGCATCACCCTACCTTTGTGTGGTAAAGCTGTAACAGTATATGTTATTACTTTAAATTTCCAAAACTCAAATAGAAAGAAGGAAGCCATGAGTATTCTGGGTGCTCTTTCCTAGTTGAATATGCACAGAACTTGTGAAATCCCTCTGTACTCCTCATCACCTAGGCTTTTGTTGTGAGAGAGGAACCTTACGCTTTCTTCTTTTCTTTCGAGTTATTCCTTTTCCCTGTCTTCTACTCTCCAGTAGTAGCATTTAATTATTCGTGTCTTACCACTACAAGTGAATACTTGTTGTCTTGAACCATCTATAGTTTGATTTTCTTCATGAGGTTGTTTGCTTTTGCATATATTGGGTTTCTGATGTTTGTTTGCAGGAGGGGGACGAGCTAACAGGTTTGCATTGCTTTCGTCACCTTCGAGACCATGTTGCTGCTTCAACAGAGTCCATTAACAGGTTCGTCTTCCCAGATTGATTCTTGTTCCCAACTTTTTGAGCTGTATGCTGTAATTGTAATCCGTTTTCCTATCAAATCATTGATACATGGAATTATACCCATTGATTGCCAATCAATTAAGGAAAGAAGATACAATAGATTTGGAGGACTACAGAAATATGTATTATAGCTATTATCAATTTCAGTGCACAGTTGGACGTGCTGTGTTTGGATACGGTATTTATTTGCCTTTGTGGAGTAAAAAGCTCAATAAGTTTGTTTCGTTTTCATAGAGTGACTTATGAGAAAGATATTTTCTTTGCAAACTGTTGGATTTCTTGAATCCATTAGGAGTATTATTGCCGATTTATAATCTTATCCCACTAAGTGAGCTTGGCTATATGGATCTATCAACATCACTAATTCCTGTTGAGAGTTATCTCAACGGTCAACTTCATATGCTTCAGACCTAGAATGAGTTTCTACAACTAATTTGTCTTACGTCTCCAACTACCCCTTTTACCATGAGAAACCTCCACAACTTCACATCTTTTGATAGTTCTATCATAGATCTCCTCCTAACATACCCAGATCATCAATGTTTCTGTCTCATCTTGTCTTCAATCTGTGTCGGCCACATTTTCCCTCGCATCACATCATTTCTAGTCTTATTATTCCTAGTATTGTTGTACATTCGTCTTTGCATTCTTATCTCTCTCACTTATGTCTTTGAAACATGACACTTCACAACTAACACTCTGATCCATATAGCAAAGCTGGTCTTATTGCTATAGTACTGCCCTGTTTATCTTGTGGAGTACTTCGATCACATAAGACTTTTGATATGTTTCTCCATTTTGTTGTTCCAGCCTTGATTCCATGATTAATATCTTTTTGATATGTTTCTCCATTTTGTTCTTTCAGCCTTGATTCTATGATTAATATCTCTCCATCGTGTTGGACCATGCACCCAAAGTATTTAAAGTCTAACTTTTCTAGTATTCTTTCTATACCTAATCTTTTTTTCACCTAATTCTTGTTGATCTTGCCTACATATGTACTCTGTCTGTGATCTATATAGCTTGAAGCCCTTTGCTCCAGAGATTGCCTCCATTATTCTAACTAGTGCTAATATCTTCTTTAGAATCTTTCTCTAAAACAATGTCATTTGCGAATAGCATATACTGTAGCTCCTCATCCTGGATATGTCTTGTGAGTTCATCCATAACTAGAGGTGATCAACATCAATACTAGGTGTAGCTTGGTGTAGATCGTTTGTGATTGATACAACATTGGTCTCCTCTTCATTCATCCTTATATAGGTCATAGCTACTTCATACATATCTTATACAACTTTAATGAGTGCTACACATAAACCCTTCTTTTTCAATGCTTTTCATAGGACTTGTCTAGGGACTCGGTCATGTATCTTTTGCAAATCAGTAAACACCATATTGCTCAACCATTCCCTTAGTAAAAAAATAGCTCCCTTTTCAATCTCCTAGGCATTAAAACCAAATTGATTCTCTTGAACATCTTGTATAGTCCATCTTTGTTTCTATCCTTGTAGCCATGACTTCCATGCACACTTTGTGATACTATTTTGCATCTTGCTCAATATGACCCTTCAAATCCCGCCTTATAAAAATAATTTCTCATTGTGGCATTCCGTGTATTGTCCCAAGTCCTCCCAAAACTTCGCCTCGGGTTAATCTCCTAGTCTACCATGAGTGGTGTAGGTGCTAATAATGTTAAAACTCTCATTTCCTAACACTATTGTAATTGCATAATTGTATACCACCACCTCTTGGTATATACTACACCATCCTTTAGGTCCTTAGAAATATGGTGACCTCATTCTTTGATATATCCTTACAATATCACTATCGCCATAGTTGTAACTGCATAATTGTATCACCATACCTCTTGATATTTACTACACCCTCCTTTAGGTTCTTACAATATCACCACACCTCCCAAATAAATTAGTAGCAATGTCACCTCAAGAAGGATGGTATGAAGAGGTTTGGTATAAGAATTGGCAGCGGGGTGCATGGATACCCGCAAAAAGGGGTATCCAATCCTGAAATTAATTAGCATAACTTGTTATCAAACTTGACGGGTATCAAAATTGGTTACCAAGAACGAATGCGATTAGGATTGAATAAATCGCTGGTATCCTAACTCAGAAACCGATAATTAGAAAAACGAAAAATCAATTTATATAGTTGGTTTGTAAAAAAGATGAACAACATTAAAAAAAAAATCTTTGTCTACCAACCAGACAATACATGCATATTACATAAAGGTTAACATAAAAAAATCTGGTTTGGAAAAAGTTCAAAACAAAAAATTAAAAAACTTGCTTGTTGAAAAAAGAAAACAAAAATAGCTTAACATTGAAATTCGGGGAAAAAAAAAAAAACGAAAAGGAGAGATGTATCAAACGAAAATGTTGCAAAAATGGTGGATTTGGACTTTATCTGAACCTTAGCTGTGAATGTAATGAAGATGCGAAAGAGAAAGGGAGAAAAGGTAGAAAGTGAGAAAATAAGATGAGAATGAAAAGAGAGAGGAGGTATAGAGAGAGAAAGCACTTGCGAGAGAAAATGAAGATGAGAATGAAACAGAAAGAGAGAGAAAGAGAAAGAAGATGAGAGAGAAAATGAAGATGAAAATGGAAAAGAGAGAGGAGCTATAGAGAGAGAAAGCTGATGGGAGAGAGAATTATAGTGGGCATTTGATTTTTAATCATGACATAGATTTGCTATTGTTAAATAGATGGTCCAGATTGCAACTTCAACATTATATCATTACGTGTCATGTATACACGTACATATATATATGCATGCATATATATACAAATCAAGGTGTCTTAAGCCGGATCTTTCTCTAGAAGTCTCTTTGGCCAAAAGAAGGAATGACCAAAAGAACGATGAAGGAAGTCGACTAGGTGAAACGGCTGGTCAACTCCTTTTTAGCTTAAAAGGGCATAAGAAATATGAAAGTTTGCCTTTCCTTTATATATATGATTAAATTAATAAGCAGGTTTCGTGTTTCGGATTTTTTTAACATCTAATACTCTAATAGATACCCCATACCCCATTGGTTTCGTTATTGGGTTTGTTATCTGTCACGCCCCAACTCAACCTATGGAGGCTAGACTAGGGTATGACCTAATTCATTCACACCATTTCACATACTTAACCGTTGTTATGATTTAACACTTAACGTTGGCCTAGAACTCCAAAAGATTTTTCGAAAAAAACTGGCAGCATAACGGCTGTTTGTAAGACCTTTGGTTTGACCTAATCTTCGAAACGCCTCAAAACTTTCAACCATCACTTCGATTCCAACTAAGATTCCTATTTTATCATTAACCGGTATACCTATTGATCTAACTCGAAAGTCTCATTTGGTTAACAAGCCTGACAAGATAACTATGTTCCGTTTATTTGTCAAGTCCCTTTACGCGAGTACCTGTTATCCTTTAGCCTATGAATAAGTACCTGGTTAAGATTAGATAGGTTCATTCTATTTGATCTTTCACCTAATGCTTTAGTTGCCTATGATAGTTACTAAATTAAAATAGTGATAGCAAACCACTAAAATAGCGTGTTAGTCTAGTTATAATCAGTACAAGTCAAAATTAGACCCCAAATTACAACGGGGGTCATTTACAACAACATAAGAAATAGTCTTCAAAACAAATATAACGTTCACAAAACAGCTACAGTCAAGCAAGGCACGTAAGGCATGCAATCACTCCAAGGAGTCATCAACAGGCACGTTCTCCTCGGGTACCTGTTCCAGATCTTCTTAACCTGTGATGATAAAAGAGGGTAAGTCCTTATGAACTCAGCGAGGGGGAACGAGAGATATCGTTTTAAAACTCTTTTCCGGTTAATTTTATGAAGACCCTTTTTGAAAGCATGACATATAACACAAGTAAGTTTATAACATAGTATAAATGTAAATGAACATATTTACCCTTCTTTTCTCCCCGAGGTCTTTTAGGAACCAAGCGAGAGTACTTAATCACATAGTAAAAGGATACGGTAAACTTTTGCTCTCAATTCATTTCCGATAACAGTTGTTGCGGCCGGCTTCAATCATCCACTTATCACTCCAATGGGTGTACTCTGGATGTACACCAAACCTACGACCCAACTTTCCGAGGAAGTCTAGCCCCCAAGCGAGAGAGGGAATTGGACCATGGTAGTCACGCCAATATACCGGCAAGCCCGATGTCGCCCAGAGTGACGCGAACGCTACCATGCCAAAATGAAAGGTTGGAACCTTGTATGCAATGCACAATTATAACATTTAACATATCACATTAGGAGGACAACAAAGTAGGTTGCCTCCGAGCAATTATAAGATCGCACATTGTCAAGTAAACACACGAGGCATGCTTTGACATGTAATTTCACTTTGTAGAAAACTTAGAGGTTCATGAACATTAAACGGGCAACCAAGTAACACATGTAAATCAAGTCATATAACTCATTCCGGGTTCATATATCAAGTGTTGAGATCATGCAAGCATGTAACGACACTTACACAAAACAGGGTACAAAAATAGTTCACTTATCAACATGCAATCATCGGGAATCATGTTTAGAGCTATAAGGACAAATACGGGTAGCCTATTAACATTCCTCAACATCAATTGAACACAATTAACCATAGGATCATCTCTTAGCAAGTAGTCATAAGAGATAGGGCCTCAATTCCGTGCTTACACATGCGATTAAGCAACCATTCATCAATTAATGAACCCAAGCCATGCATCAACCAAATTAAGCAACCTTAACCAACCACAACAGCACACACAACTTCTAAGTGCCACAATTCCAAGCATTCAATACCTCAAGCAAGGTCACAACATGATTCAAAGCATATTACTAATCAAAAACCTTACTGCAATGGTCTGTTTTTCCACATTCAATTAGCCAAGCAATTAATCTCCAATTTCAGTGTACCAAATGTCAAATTAAAGCTTAATGAGTGCTTTAAATCTAGAAACAAACTTCGTTGCATTTGGAGTTCGGACTTAGGAGTTATAGCCAAAACCGTGAGACTACGCAAAACTGTCCAATTTTAGACACATTACGATTTTTTCCATTTTTGAGGGTCTTAAAGTCAGAATTAGCCTTAGCCTGTTTCTCCAAACATGTTCAGAACTGAAACTTCTAGTGACCTACCAATTTTTATCCATTTTCAACATCGTTTACTAGGCCAAAACTATTTCGTTATACAAGGTCAGAAATCTGCCAGATATACGTGTTTACATATCTTCAAGTTTCTAGCCAAAATCAAGCCATGCATGAGTAGATAGGCTCATATACACACATATACAATAACTACAGAGGTAAAGATAACCATATGAGAGCATGCATGTGAGTTTTGAGAACTTTTAAAAGAGTTTAACCCTCACCTTAGCCTATTGATGGATGAGAATGCACAAACACTCTTTAAATCGCACAACTAGACCTTTTTCCTTGCTTTGGCCGAGAGGTATCTTGATTTCCTTTAAATCCTAGCTTAGTTAGCTTGTGTAGGAGGTGTGCATGTGTGTGAAACCAAAAGACAAGGAAGAAAACTATCAAAACTTACCTTAGGCCGAAAATGATGAGTTTTGTGAGCTAGTGCGAAATTTTCTTGCTTTGCTTGCTATGGTCGAGCTTCTTAGAAACCTTGAGAGCCTAGGTGAGTATTAGAGATTAAAATTTCAGTCTTGGAAGCTCAAGGGAGCCATGGCCGAGAGAGTGAGAGAGTGGGGGAGAATGAGAGAGAGTTTGAGAGAGAAAAAAATGTTGAATTGTTTGTATGAGTGTAGCATGTAGGTGTGTCGGCCTTGGGCTTGCAAAATCTGAAAATTCCTTTGTCATTTGTGCATTTTGAATTGTGAGGAGCATGTTTGGTGTGTAGGCCGAGAAAGGAGGGTAGCTTGGGTAGGGTGCTTAGGAGTTTTTTTTATGCATTGTGTCTTGTGTTTGTGTCATAGAATGTCTAGGATATAATTTTTTGTTCAAAGCTTGCTCAAAGATCTTGGTAAGGCCGAGTATAGCATGGTAAAATCTGAAATTTCAGATTCAAGTTAATATATTTTAGATTATGCTAAGTGTAGAATTTGAGGTGCCTTGGTTTTTGGTTAGAATAAAGAATGTTTAGTGTTTAGTCTTTTATCTTTTAGTGAATTGACTTAGGATTAAAATAATAGTTAGTGGAGTTTGTAGGATTATTTGTAGTCTAGTGCTTTGTGTAGGATTCTTTATTGATTAGCGTGCAGGCACGCTTTCCTAGGTCTAGGACACGTACCACGAGGTAAGGCACGAACTACGAGACAAATGCACGTATTCCAACTAAATGCATGCAACCCTAAATGAATGCACGTAAATCAAGACACGACTCTTAAACCTAGGTTAAGGCACGCAGTTCAAGGTTAGGGCACACGAAACGAGGTAACGCACGCAATTCGAGGTCGATCCTCACATTATCTGATTGGATACTCTCCAGTTTCAGATTTAAGCCCTACCCGTTGCCATCCCTAGTTTGGTAAAAGTCTCCTTACAACTTATTTGTACCTACCATCCACTCTATTCTTCTCTTTGTATCTATTCAAATAAATTTTTCCCCAAGCACTTTAGCAATCTCACTTTTTAATATAACTTCATTTGTAGTATTGTCCAAAGTACAAGTCTACAATGATGTTTAAAACATGCATGCTCCTCTATTATATTTGTCAGGCAAAAATGTCCTCTTGACTTTGAATTTGAAGATTTTATCATATGAGTGTAGTTTGGTATTGTGACTTATCGAATTCATTCTTGTAGCATTCTTTCAGCAGAATTTCTGCGTGCATCTATACGTGATGCTGGTGGTATTGATGCATCACTAATATCAAAATTTAAGGAGAGTGCAACCGTAGCCTCAAGCAGAAAAGATGACGAAGTAAGCACGGTTACCAGTCTGTATATATATGTCATGTCAATCCCTAGTTTGGTTATATGCCTTATTTTTGTAATTACTTCCATTTTGATTACTCTGTCTTGATGCCCTGTCATTTTGGAATTTTCATGAAAACTCTTCCTTAAAGAGGATGAGTTGGACATTTCTATCGATGTTGGTCAATGTTTTTGCATTTGTTCCAATTTCCTACTGTCATGACCATAGTTTTTCCTGAGCTGCTGGATATGTTGACTGCATTGGCTTAAGAGCCCGATCTTTGGCGGTTTGGCCTCATGAAATATAAATGTAAATATGGAATGAGCTAGCCACTATCTTGATTTCTTATGAGTTCATTGATTGGTCACTGATATTTAAAATAGATAAATCACAACCTAAAGTGGATTACTTCAATGTGGTGATATTATAATGTTACTGCTTGATCCGTCTGATACAGTCAAGTGCATTGCTCAAGGTTTTAATTGTTTTTCACCATGTTCCTTCTATTTAAGGATAGGCTAAACATCAGAACTATTGTGGAACTGGAAAGTATATGGAAAAAAAGGAATGTTGAACTTATATTAGAGGTTCTAGAGTAGTCAAATATAGGTTTAGAAGCAAGATGTGCGTAGAAAAATTCCTGCCAACCCTGCACCTATCTACTGGTAAGTAAATGGAAAATGTGGTTGAAAAACTTGATTGCAAGTTCAAGTACTAATTGATTTAACCGTTGGTTTGCTTATAATTGGAGTTGGTTTCTGGTGAAGTGGTAAACTCTTCATATCTGAAGCATAAGATAGCTGATATGCTGATGTATGGGTATGGGTCATTCAGTAGTTAGCTTCTGGTTCAAAGATTCAGATCACTTTCCTTTGTACATTTCAAGCCTATTTTTGCACTCAGTTGCTTGCCCCCTCTTCGGTCTGTTTGCAAAATTCTCTGGCCAAGTTGATTGCTATCAATCATGTTGGGCTACTGTTCAAAAAAAAATCATGTCGGGCTTGTGGTTTTAGAACCTTTTGTAGTTTTGTTGATATTCTGGTAAAAAATGATATGTTATAATAGAAGAGTCACTTGTCAGCAATAAAGCATTTTTTTCAGTTTATTATGGCATTTTCTGGTGCTCTTGAGGTACATTTCAAGTATTATTACGATGTGATGAGTTAGACGGTCATTCTCTATGTTTGGCTCCTCTTTTGGCTGTTAGATACCTATTCAAGAGCAGGTAAACTTATGTAACTATTTAACATATTTCAGGTTAAAATGGACGAAGAGGAAATTGGTAGCTTTAGAGACCGGCTTCTTCCTCTTGTTATTGGATTGCTTAGAACGGTGAGTGATAGCATCCGGCATTTTCCATCCTCTTCATTCCTGAAGTTTGTTATAGATTGTGAATTGTTCTGGAACTTGGTTATGCAGAACATTCTGTCTCATGATGGCCACTTTTGTTACGGAAACAAATTCACATATTACGATGATCAACGTTGTGATCCCCTTGTTCCCGCACCCCCTTTTCTCTACCCATCCATGTTTTTATGCACATATCTTTGTCCATGTCTATATTCTTCTTTTCTCCCCCCCACCCCCCTGACAAGGGGAAGTGTCAAAAAAATTTGGTATGGGATAGGGTGTAGATGTTAATTGAAGAAATACACAGAAAATTTTAATGTTTGATCCTTGACTTTAATTTTACGCATTCTTTCCTCATTGAGGTTAGTTTAGAAAGACTATTGGTATGCAGAAGTTGTTTCTCATTCTTGTTTTATATGGAGATAGTGGAGCGGCTCATTCCTCTCTATCATTTTTATTTTTGGCTGTTGATGTACCTGAACTGAACCTCCATTTATTTGATGTGATCTGGAGTCTGATCTATTTCTGATCCGTCTGTTAACAGTGTATTCACAACTATGAGGATGATATCATTGTTAACACCATACGCTTAGTTGTTTAATTAGTTTGTAATCATTGTTGTCATATAATTTGTTTCCCAATTCAATTTCTATCTTCAGGCAAAACTCCCTGGAGCCTTGAGAGTATACCGTGAAACACTTACTGGTGATATGAAAATTGCTATAAAGACGACTGTTGAAGAGCTACTTCCGGTTCTTGTTGCTCAACCTCTGGAATCAGATTTTATTCCTGGAGAGCGCATGGTAGAAGCAGATGGTGGGTCTGATAACCAATAAACTTTGTGAATTTGATATTGCAGGAAAAACAGCCAGTAACATTATTAGTTAAAAAATCTGTCTAGAAACTATTTTTAAATGCTATGTTATTTGTTCGTGTTGTTTCTAGCATCAATTTGTATTTCAGTACTTGTGACAGATTCCATCCCTCTCCACAGTAACCTGGTGGCTTGGCTGTGGGTTTGGCCGGGTGAGGGTGACTGGTGGGGGTTGGGTGCTCTGGGGATGGTTAAGGGGGAAAGTTTGGCAGTCATGCTGTTTCTTGCCTACTGATAGTACACTTAATGTCTCTCAGGTGGAGGCTCTTCCCTTGCAACTAGACTGAGAAGCTTGCCAGCAGAAAGCTTTGTTCATCTTCTCAGAGTTGTCTTTGCTATCGTTCGGGTAATGTATGCGTGACTTCCTGTATTGTTTGCAGAATCTATTTAATTGGATGTTTGGATCCTGATTGACCAGAAGAAACTTATACATGCAAAAATTCGATAGAGGGGAAGCTTTTTCGTATACAGTTGATTTATTAATAAAAAATATTTCATAGCAAGAAAGTTTGTAATTTTCAGGAATTCGCTTATAAGAAACTTTGCAAAAATTCGATAGCGGGGAAGCTTCTTAAGAAAGTTCTCAATTTCCAGGAATTCTTGGAATTTACTTTGTAAGAATGTTAAAATTAATATGAACCGCAGCAAAGCCCGTGTTTCTTAGTTTAGTCAAAAACGAGACTTTCACAGGTCCGATAGGTCTTTCTACTATACTAGTAGGGTGGTTACCTTGAAATGCGTTAATTTGCCTTTTTCGACCTTCTTTGTCAACAAGAGCCCTGCCTTGGTCTTCAATCCCCTTGAGCTGCTAGTGAGCATCCCTCTTTGCTTTCTTTGAAACGTGCATCGGTCACATAGATAACTTCGTTAAGGAAAGCTGCTTGAAAAGTGCTCATCTCTTCGCTCTCCTCCTTCTGCTAATGTGAATAACTTGGGAAATTGAGAAAACATTGAGCAATGGTTTTTGAGTCTTAAGTTGGATAAAATGAAATTTGTGTTTTTTTTCATGTTTTCTAGAACATGCCTCTTCTGCTACTACTTTTTGGAATTGTCTGATTTACTCTTACCATTCACCTAGACTCAATGCATTCTAGCAAAGCATTTCTTCTGATTCTAACCAAGCCCTTGGTTTCTTCACCTTGAGTTTACCAAGAAACACGGGTATTGACTTAAAACATAAATATGGGAAGATAAGGCATGACAACATGGCAAGCATGAAAAGAAAATATATGATAAAATTAAGATACATGTTGTTATGAATATAGGATTAAAATATATGTTCATATATTTGAAAGTAGTACAGATTTTCTATGTTAGTGAAAATGTTGCCAAGCATCTTATGACAGCTAAAACTAGTTGTTCCCTGTATGTAAATGTATATTTTGTGTTAATCACCGACATGGATATACAGTTACAGATATAGTTTTCCTGAAAATTAAACATATCAGACGTTTCAAGTATAGAGCACATATATAATAATTCCTGTCAGTTCTGCAGGTCTGTTTTGAAAAATTCATCATCTATCACTTTCCCTTTTAGAAGTTATATCTCATAAAGTTACATATGCTTTGACTTTAGAGAAGTATATCTTGGTTTCTTAATCCGATTTGATGAATTTTAAATGTCAGACATGCCTGTAGAAAGTAATTGAGAAGTGTCTCCGGTTAAGATTTCATTTTCAAAATAAGCCGTGGTTGAAGAGGTATCTGGCATGTTCCTGAGAGGTCTTCAGTGAGTGAAAATAAGTCAATTATTTAATTAGTTTGGATTCAATAAATATTCATTTTGTTATCTGCTGAACAGTGATTTTTTTGATCCTCCATTATCTTATTTAAAACATTCTTATCTCTAATTTGCTTCATTTTGAATGGTTATCTTTCATTTCAACTACTCTCTCTCTTTGTCCCAAGTGGAATGTCGTAGTTTGACCTGGCATGGATTTTTAGGAGGAGAGTTGAATAACAATGTAATCATTGTGTTTGTGGGGGCCTTCCTTTTAATTTTTGAGTTTTAAAAATTTAACTGAAAGTGGGAGATAAGTTGGTCCTATCTAAGGATGTTTAATATATTATATCTTTAGAATAATAAATTAATCTTTCGTTCAAGGAAAGTTGACATTATTTTGGAACAAGCCAAAGAGGGAAGTAGGACATTGAATTTGGAATGAAGGGGGTATTATGTATTTTGGCTTCTCTATGATCATAATGCCATCCCCTCAGTGACATAAAAAGCAAGATCTAGGTGTCTCATTAATACTCTGCCTCAAATTGATGATTTTACCCTTAAACTCTGGCCAATACACTGTCTGCACAGGCCAGTGTAAAGCTACTTGAAACCCATGGCACGCTTGATTCCTCACATTTGGGAAAGGCATCACTGACCCCAACGTTCAATGACAGTGTCTTAAAAGAGAAGCTTTGTCCACAACCAAGTTCATATCTGCTTCATCATGAAACTCCTTTCGTTTTTATATGATGGAGCGAAACTGACTGTCTTTGATGTTAATATCTTAGGTACATTACTTGATTAATTCCATAACATATGTTTCTTGGAAGTATATATCCAGTTATCAAATTTGAATCCCCAAGATGATCCGGAACTATGAGACAATTTGCCTTCTGTCTAGCCTGCAGCTGCATTGGGAATTTTCTTCTAGGTTAAACCATCTCTATCACTATCCAATTATTGGTCGGCATGAATTGTCTCTCGACGAATCTATGTTAGTTACAAACTCTTTCAAGGATAGAAAATCTATTTTTCATGTTTTGATTCTGTTTGAACTGTGTGTAGTCTTCCCTAGATGCTTTAGGTGATCTTCTTTTCTCCATTTGAAAATATGGTGGTTCATGGGTTGACTTTTTATATGCCCCAAAAGGATATAAGTTGCTAGAGGGACAGAAAAATGATAACACCTTAGAGGGCCAACGTTTATGGAGCATTCTCTTAGCTGTTATGCTGCTTCAATTGTTTCCGAGAAAACTTTGAATGAAATTTTACTTGGTGAATATACGTGATGCTCTGTATTTAACCTGCAAAAAGCAGATCAGGGAAAGTTTGTTTCAGTTCACTTACATGGGTGATTCGTGAAGATTAGTGTTATGCTCCTTCCTAAGTTTTAGTGCCAAGTTTTAGTATGGTGTAATTTAATTCCTTTGTTTTAGTGAATGCAGGCACACTTACTGCGGGCTTCTGAAGTTAAAAAAGCAATTGAGTGGATTTTAAGCAACCCCGATGGCCATTATGCTGCTGATTCAGTTGCTGCTGCACTTACACTTGGTGCAGCAGCTGCAGAGTCAGCTCAGGAGACAGGTCAATTCAGTTCCATTCTGCCGTCTCCTTCTCAGAGGAATGCTGGCAGGATTCATTCTGTCCAGGGGAGGGGCAATGATGCAACAAGTCCATCGAATCTGTCTAGAAACTTCCGGTGATTCCTCTTTGCATATCTTTGAGACTCGTGCACTCTTTGCTTTCTTGGTATTTCTTTAACTAATATTTAGAAGAGGTATGTGCGGTGCTGCATAGTTGTCAACCATAATTGGGACGTGCTTTTTATCCGTATTTAAATTTTACTGTGGAGCGAAAGATCTATTTCTGATCGACATCCAAGAGTTATGTTACCTAATATTGTGGAGATTATATGGACTTTCTTGAAGTCTAGGACGAGAACAAAGGATCAATGGAGCATGTGGAATGATTAAAGAAAACCTTAACCATTGGCAGAAATAGCTTCTGCACTGGAGGCGTGGTGTTTGTCCTGGATTTATGGTTATGAAGGTTGTCACTTCTATTTTTATGAAAGCTTGCACATTCTGTGTCTGCAAATTCAGTCGCGAGAAGCAGGGACATGTTTGGTTTATGTTTAAAGTTCAAGGAATAAGGCTGTTAAATTGGAGATGGGAACTAAGAAGTCTTCTTTGCTCATACAACTATTACAAACATTAGCATATTGAATTGGTCTACGAGATGGGCCTATGCGAATTTTTTATGAAGACTTATTATCCGATATTAGTCTTTCATTAAACCAAGATGTCTAAGCTGTCGGGAAACAGAATTTAGGGGGGTCATCAGTGCTGATGCTAATTATGTATATGGGGATTAAGGCACTGGGTAGGAATTATGGTGTTGTTGAATTGGTTCTTTGCCTAGTTGACAGTCAGTTCTAGCAGATCTAGTTGTCATATTATCTGAAAAATGGCTGAACATATTCATGAAGGGTCTTATGTCGACTGTATGAGTGTGTTGAACAGGTTGGATGACAAGGTGTTTGGAGAAAATGGGTGCAATTAGAGGATTGGACGAATTCTTGTGATATGTTGGATGGGATCGGAAGGGCTGCAGTTAGGTTCTGTTTGATATGCAGGAATTGAATGGTCATTTCTTCTCCCACCACATTTTAGGTCATTACATTCCCCTCAAAAAACCCATTTTTCCATCTTCATGCAGGAATAAATGAGCCTATAAATCAATTGTGCATTTTCCATTCTATTCCATTGAAATTCCATTTCAGTTCCTTGCTCCATTCCATCCCTGCTAGAATCCATTGTATCATGCTCAACCCAACCCTAGTTACCATTTCTACACCAGATTATTTGGATTCTATGATAACATACATCAACACAACAGGCGGGCTTAGTGGGGAAATGGTGAGTCTAGTGCTTGATATAAAGTTTGGCGGAGACAGAGATCCTAGGAGATGTGGCTGAGCAGTATAGTGATACCAAATTTTCCATGTAATGTCCACTGCAGGACAGGTGGTATTATTAAATTACTTGGCTGCAGTAAATTGGCAAATATTTTGGTCAGTGGTCCTATAATTACTTTGTTCTTTGAGCCCAGATAGGACTGCTAATTAATCTAGAATGGTCTGGAATCAATTGTTTCCCAAGTGTATTATGTTTCTTTAAGTTTTGGGTAGCTAGTGGCATTAGGAGATCTTATGCCTAACACTTGCAAGGGTGAAGTGCTCTCTTCTCTTCCTCTCTTTCTACCTTATTCTCCTTCACCTAGATCCTATTTGTCAGCACCTAAACAAGCTCTTAGGTCATTCTTTCCTTGTTCTTTTAGTTTCAAACCTTTCTTCAACCATTACCTATAATTCTAATTACCTAATCTTCTTACTCTTGTTTCTCTTTGTTTCTCTTGTTTCAAGTTCACATCAGGCCTGAATAACTGCTATAATACTTATTCTTCTGCTGCCATACCGGGGAAGTGTTTATGATACTTGATTCTACACCAGCTCCATTCCGGGATTATGATTTCAATATAATGATAGTGATAGGAGAAGTTGATAGTTTAAAGGAACTGTAATGACAAGAAGACAGAATAGGTCCGGGCTTTACTGTTCTTACTCTTTGGGCTCACCCCTAATGATGATAGGGCTGCCTCTATGGTTTGATTTGCAGAGAGATGTTGTCTGTTCACTATTACATCCTGATAAAGTATAGATGCTATGTTCATGTAATGCTGCAGTTAGTCTTCTCTTGTATTGCTATAGTGCTAGGAAGCAGTTAGAGTAACTAACACAGTTCTGAGATATTTTCTCAGAACTGTTCAAGCTAGAAGTTAGTCAAAAATGACAGCTGTAACCAGCTGTCATTTAGCATGTGCAGAATTAGACCATGTGCAGATATTCTAGAAGAATGCAGAGCTGCTACTGCAATCATCTATAAATAGCAACAGTTGTACTCAGTTTTAAAATAATGAAAAATGAAACAGTTTACACAAAAATATATCTCTTATAGCTTTCTTTATGGTATCCAGAGCTAGAGGAATCCTCCTGTGCCGCCATTAGAGCAGCCATTAAAGCTGCCACTTTTTTCTTGAAAACAACTGCTAACAAGTTGTTTTCTTCCCTCTCTGAGTTCCGACACCATTAAAGCTTGCTTCTGCAGCTTCGCGACCTCAACACCAGGTCTTCTCCAAGCTACGCAAAGCTAGAGTTTGCTTCTCTCTCCTCTGCAAGCTAGGGTTTGCTTCTCTCTCCTCAATTCTCTCTCTCTTACACACTTTTCTTCCTTTCTAGCATAATAATCTCTGTTAAGTCTAGCTTAAAATCACAGCTCTAATCCTCCATAGCTGTCTCTTCTGCAAGCTTTCTTCTTCCTAACCATCCATGGCAGATCAAAATATTCCTTTTGGTCTCAAAATGCTTTTACAAAACCTAAATTCCTTAGTAAAAATTCAACTAAACAACTCCAATTATCAAGTTTGGAGAGCTCAGTTAGAGGCTATCTTCCATGCCTATGATGTGCTTGATCACATCACAGGAGCTGAGCCTTGTCCACCAAAACAGATTACTGACAGTAATGGCACTACATCAACTAATCCTGAGTACTCCAAATGGCTCACAGTGGACAAACACCTCAAACCTTGTCTGATTGCCTCTATCACTCCCACAGTCCTACCTCAAGTTCTTCACCTCACTACTGCTTCCTCTGTCTGGCAAACACTGGAAAAGAGATTCAGTTCTCTAAGCAGAACACACATTCATCAGCTAAAGAACAAGCTTCATCTGCTCCAAAAAGGCCACAAATCAATGCAGAGTTATCTGGATGAAGTTAAAGATCTTTCTGATAGCCTTATTGCTGCATCTTCTCCTGTACCTGAAGAAGATCTCATTCTCTATATTCTTAGGGGCCTTCCTATTGAGTATGAGTCCTTTAGAACAACTATCAGAGTCAAAGCTGATAATATTGGCCTCCCTGAACTCACCAGCCTCCTTCTCTCTGAAGAACTCAACCAACAATTCCTTCATTCCACCAAATTAACACCCTCACCCACCTCTGAACTCCCTACTGCCCTTTACACTAACTCCAATTGCACACAGGACTCCTCTACCAGAGGAAGAGGTAGAAATAATAGGGGAGGCAGGGGGGGTAGAGGTCAGAAAAACAACAACTCAGGCAACTTTAACTATAAAAGGAACTACACTTCTACCTCAAATTCTTCCCCATCTCTCTCTTGTCAGATCTGTGGCAAGCCCAATCATTCTGCATTAGAATGTTGGCATAGATTTGATGCCATCAACTACTTCTGCCCCAAAACACAGAAAAAGGTCATGGCTGCACAAGTTGGCTCCCCTTCTGCCCCTGGTGCTCTGTGGTACCTGGACTCAGGTGTTAACACTCATGTCACCCATGAGCTAGCCCAACTGCAGCATTATCAACCTTATGAAGGACAAGACACTGTAGCAGTTGGCAATGGCAACACTCTGCCTATACAAAGTATAGGCACCGGTACACTCTCTATTCCTTCTTCCATTCTTTTCTTAAAATCTGTTCTCTATGTGCCACATATTTCTTCAAATTTGATTTCAGTTTCTAAAATAGCACAGGACAATAACTGCACTTTATTTTTTGATGCTAAGGGGGTCAAAATTCTGGACAATACTACCAGCAGGATTGTCTTCCAGGCCCCCTGTGACAAAGGTCTATATCCACTTCCTACAAGCTCTCTGCCGCTTTCTACTTTCAATAAAGCTCCCAGTTGCACAACTGCACCTACTGCTCCAGAATCAACAACTATTCCTAATAAAGTCCTCAGCTGCACCACTACAACTGTTGATCACTCTCCCAGCTATCAATGGCACTTAAGATTAGGCCACCCATCTAGACCTGCTGCAACTCTATTATCCTCACATCTGAATGTAAAATTACCTGATCACACACTTCATTGTACTGCTTGTTCAGTAGTTAAATCACACAAACTACCATTCTCCTTATCTACTACTAGAACACAGTTTCCATTTCAGTTAGTACATTCAGATGTATGGGGTCCATCCCCTTTACCTTCCTGTATGAATTTTCGATATTACATTGTATTCTTGGATGATTTTTCCAGATACTCTTGGCTCTACCCTCTTAGATATAAATCTGATGCTTACACTGCCTTCCTAAATTTCACTGCCTTGATCAAAAATCAATTCAACACTACAATCAGAACTTTTAGAACAGACAATGGCAGGGAATATGTCAATCATCAATTTAGTAACTATCTCCAAAGTCTAGGAACCATTCATCAAACATCATGTCCACACACACCTGAACAAAATGGAAAAGCAGAAAGAAAACACTTACACATAGTTGAAACTGCCTTGACATTGCTTAATCATTCTCATTTACCTTCAAAATACTGGCTTGAAGCCATTGCTACAGCCAACTATCTTATCAACAGATTGCCCACCCCCACTCTTCAAAATAAATCCCCTTTTGAGGTTCTTTATCACACTCCACTTGATTACTCCACTCTAAAAGTGTTTGGCTGTTTATGCTATCCATGGTTGAGACCTTATGTTAAAAACAAACTTGAAAACAGGTCTCAACCTTGTGTTTTTCTAGGGTATTGCCCTCACACTAAGGGGTATAGATGTTTGTCTTTAGATACTCGTAAAATTCATGTGTCTAGACATGTTAGATTTGTAGAAAACCAGTTTCCTTTCTCATCTGCCTCTAACATCAACACAGAGTTGGCATCTACAACCTCTGAATCTCCTATATCCTTTCCAGTGACAACAATATTTCAGTCACTCCCTAATCATACCTCTCAGTCTCCCACAATCACTTCTACTTCTAGCACTAGTGGTCTATCTCAACCAGTTGTGTTTGTCCATAGTCCTACCAGTTCAACATCAAATCAACAACAAACTCCTTCTGCACCACTTATACCTAATAACACACCTCTGTCCACAGAGTCTTCTTCTTCCTCTCCTTTGCACAGTCAAACAAACAGTGCAGCAACAGAGTCTTCACACTCTCAACAGTCACAAAACCTACATCACCTAGCCCCGAACTCACTACACCCTATGCTCACCAGAAACAAAACTGGTTGCTTACCCCCTCCCAGATATCAACTACACCACCTTATTACTACATCTCCTACATCTGAGCCCAATTCTTATAAAGAAGCCTGTAAATATGCAGCCTGGCAGAAAGCTATGGAAGAAGAATTCCAAGCTTTGCAAAAACAACACACCTGGACACTTGTCCCTTTGCCACCCAATAGAGAGCCCATTGGCTGCAAATGGGTTTACAAAATAAAAAGACACTCAGATGGCTCTATAGCCAGATACAAGGCTAGGTTGGTAGCCAAGGGTTATCACCAAGAAAAGGGCATTGACTACACTGAAACTTTCATCCCAGTAGTTAAGCCCCAAACCATTAGAATTGTCATTTCACTAGCCCTACACTACAACTGGCCACTAAAGCAGCTTGATGTTTCCAATGCCTTTCTTCATGGCCATTTGGAAGAAGAGCTATATATGACACAACCTCAGGGTTTTCAAGACACTTCTAATCCTCGTTATGTGTGCAGATTAACCAAATCTCTTTATGGCCTGAAACAAGCCCCAAGGGCTTGGTACTATAGACTGCATGCCTTTCTTATAAACCTCGGCTTCATTTGCAGCAAAGCAGATACCTCCCTTTTTGTCCATAAAACTCCTACTCACATGACTCTCGTTCTAGTGTATGTGGATGACATTATAATCACAGGCACATCTCCTACCTCTATCACTGAGTTGATATCTCAAATGAATACCAACTTTGCCATGAAAGATCTGGGATCTCTTTCCTACTTCTTAGGGATTGAGGTTGTTTCCCAAAATGGCTCACTACTCCTTCACCAATCTAAATATGCCCTAGACATTCTCCAAAAAGCTGGTCTACAAGATTGCAAACCAGCTGACACTCCAACCTTCTCCAAACATACTAAAATTCCACCAGATGAAGACACACCCTATGCTAATGCCACTCAGTTCAGAAGCCTAGTGGGTGCTCTTCAATACCTTACAATAACTAGACCTGAGCTACAGTATGCTGTCAACACCCTTTGCCAACAAATGCATCATCCCACTAATGCAGATTATAAAGCTCTCAAAAGAGCACTCAGATTTGTCAAAGGGACAGTCAACAGAGGCCTTATTTTCCAGCCAGGTCCACTACATTTACATGGTTTCTCAGATAGTGACTGGGCTAGTGACCCTAACACCAGAAAATCAACAACAGGGTTTGTTATCTTCCTAGGCCCTAATGCTATTTCTTGGTGTTCAAAGAAACAGGCTACTGTGGCTAGATCTTCCACAGAAGCTGAGTATAGAGCCCTTGCCCACTCAGCAGCAGAACTGAAATGGCTGACCTATGTCCTAGCAGATCTACACATTCCAGTTCAGACACCAGTGCTTCACTGTGATAGCAACTCTGCCCTTGCTCTTGCAGCAAATCCGGTCTACCATGCAAGAACTAAACATGTGGAGATAGATTTTCACTTTGTTAGAGAGCAGGTGGTTGCTAATCAACTAAAGGTCTCCTACATTCCCTCTACAGAGCAGACTGCAGATATGTTTACAAAATCCTTACCACTGAAGCAGTTTTCCTACCTCCTGCACAAGCTGCCGCTGACCACTGCCCAGCTCAACTTGAGGGGGGGTGATAAAGTACAGATGCTATGTTCATGTAATGCTGCAGTTAGTCTTCTCTTGTATTGCTATAGTGCTAGGAAGCAGTTAGAGTAACTAACACAGTTCTGAGATATTTTCTCAGAACTGTTCAAGCTAGAAGTTAGTCAAAAATGACAGCTGTAACCAGCTGTCATTTAGCATGTGCAGAATTAGACCATGTGCATATATTCTAGAAGAATGCAGAGCTGCTACTGCAATCATCTATAAATAGCAACAGTTGTACTCAGTTTTAAAATAATGAAAAATGAAACAGTTTACACAAAAATATCTCTCTTATAGCTTTCTTTACATCCTTTTGTCAAAATCCTCGCAATGGTGTTGTGGGGGGTTTTCCTCCGACTGTTTGGTAGAACAGGTCCATCAAAGGTACCCTTTTTTTTTTTTTGGGTGTGAACTTCATGCTATCCTAGCTGAATACCAGTTGTAAAGAAGAGATTAGCTTAGCCTACTTTTGGCATCAAAATTGCATGACAACTGGTGTGGATTCTTATCTTTCCGAGCACAATTTGTGATGCCTGATCTGGTGGGAGCTTGCTCATGTGCTTGCTAAGCCTTGTGCTAGCAAAACAACTTTTTTTTTCCTCTCCTTTTGTGCAAAGTCAATCCTGTCAGCCATATACGAGTTGAAGGTGTTTAAATGTCATATAGTTTTGTTATATAGATTCAGGTTTTTGCTGTAGTTACTTTTGCAGTGCAATGATGGGAGAATGATTTTTGACGTGAATATTTGTCAATCTCTTGAGTTGATGTGGTAGTATCACTTTTCCTTTGTATAGACATATTGGGGCTGCACCCTCTTTGCGCCACACATTTTCTCATTGTGGCTTTTTTATCTACTTATCCTTTTGGCAAATCGAGATAGTCAACGGGAAAAATGGCATAGTCAATGTATTCTAGATTCATATTATTTCTTTTAACAGATTTACTTTGTGGTCATATCTACAAGATCTAAATCGAAAGAAGTTGCAAAATCTTTTCATTTGACTTCCAATTTTGTTGACAGAGCTGATGTTTTAAGAGAGAATGCAGAAGCTGTATTTGCTGGTTGTGATGCTGCTCATGGAAGATGGGCAAAGCTTCTTGGTGTCCGGGCCGTCATTCATCCCAAATTGAGGTTGCCAGATTTTTTGAGCATATTTAACATCACACAGGAGTTCATAAGTACTACAGAGAAGGTATCTTTCTCTTTGATCAGTTTGAATCTATACATTCCTATTAATAAGCTTGTGATTGTAATGCCATATTATGCTAACATAAACAGATTGGTGGAAGGTTGGGATATAGTATCCGTGGTACACTACAGTCACAAGCCAAAGCCTTTGTTGATTTCCAGCATGAGTCTCGAGTTAGTTTCTCTCCATGCTGATTTGTTAGTTTCCACCTGGGTTTTCCAGTGTGGATCTTGGATTTAATCATTTGCTGGTTAGTGCAGATGGCAAAGATGAGGGCTTTACTTGACCAAGAAAATTGGGCCGAAGTGGATGTACCTGATGAATTTCAGGCAATTGTTGCTTCACTAATTCCTCTGGAGTCTTCAGATGGTGGAAACATAGTCGAGGCTTCTGGAAATAACGGAGCAGACTACAATGAAGGGATTCCGAGCAGTGGTAGCCCGCAACTGGCAGAAAATGGACTATCAAATTCTCCACAACCTATCGAGCAGAACAATCACCCTGTAACACATGAAGACGGGGCTAATCAGGGCAATAGTTTGCACTCAGTTCGCTCATCTGAAAGCAATAACGCTGAGCCTGAAACTTCTTCAGCTCAGCATACTGATGTTAACATGAGGGAGCGCACAAAAACTTCAATCAGAACACTTTCCTTCGGAGGCAACGAGTATCACATGGTAAATTGGTCAGTAATACTTGTCTGCACCTTACTTATATTCATAATTTCCCTCCCTTTTCGTGCCATTGACTTTCCATTGTTATATTTCTGTTTCTTTTCATTCATTTCAACTTTTTTCATCTCCACTCTGCTGTCGATTTATTCTTTGAATGCGTGAATGTTAAAAAATGTAAAGTTACCACCTCATCAAAAAATTTAAGCTATTAGATAGATTATACTTAATTAGTTTGATGTCTCTAATGTGCCCCTTAACATGCAAGCTAGGTTTTTAAGCTATGAACGAGGCAAACGGGATGATAGTGGCGAGACTTGTGTCTCCAACATGCCCCCTCACGTTAAAGTGAGATTTATGCTATGCATGTGGCAAGCAGCTGATAGTAGTGAGACTCGAACACAGGACCTCTAGGTAATAGGGGTTTGAAAACATGTTGACCACCTCATCTAAAAGATTAAACTATTAGATAGTGTATACTTAATTAGTTCGATATCTCTAACAAGAAATAATTTCGATTTTCAGACGTCGTTCAGTTCACGTTCATCTTCTTATCTAGTTATTTTTGGATAGTTCTTGATTAGGGAGTTTGGTTCTTATTATGCTTCAAACATGAAAAATGACTTTGTTGTATATGTCATATAATTTTGTAAACAATTCGTTCATTAATTTTACGCTATGACACAGATATTTAAATTTTGACCTCGGACATGTTTGTTTGTTTTTTCTTTTTTTCCAGTGGGTTAATTTTATTGAAGATGCTCTCAGATTACATTGACATGAATAATTGCTTGCCAACACTCTCTTCAGAAGTTGTTCATCGTGTTGTTGAGATCTTGAAATTTTTCAATACAAGAACTGCTCAGCTTGTTCTTGGTGCCGGTGCCATGCAGGTATTTGTTCAAACTAGTAAGTCTGAATGTGATTAATTTGATTTGGTCAAATACTGGGCATAATAGCGGCTGTAAATTTATAGTCTGATGCCAGAGATTATTATACGTTTTGGCACTTGTGTTGGGAATTCTCTGTTCTGATGAATCTGTAATTCCATAATAATATCCTTTCTATATGCTGCAATTAATTTGCAGCAGCTGCACAGTCTCTCTATTTAATTGTTAGTAGATGAACTTCCGTCTTTATCACTCGTTTCTACCTTAAATTGTACTTGTCAGAAATTACATGTGGTTGGAAGTAGGGAAGGGTATATGGGAAAATTTGTGAGAGATGCTTCCTTGGAGGACGAATCAGCCTGGTTTGACTAAAACCGCTTGCAGTTCATTGGGATCTTTTCCATTCCCATTAGTAAAATCCTTACGGTCTGTTATTCCTTTGAACCTTTTTGGGGCGATAGAGCTCTAGTGTATTCAAGGTCTAGAAATGTTCCAGAATCTCACACATTGTTATGAACTTTTTCTATTTGATCAGTTAAATAGCTGCAAAACTCTACTTGATCGAACTTGTAAAGCATGGAGTTAAATTGAAGGAAAATAAATCATCCAAACATCTCCTTTGTTGAATTGGGACCTTTGTTTTTCTTGCTGATCAAGGAAAAGCTTTGATGAAGTCTTAAGTTTCATGTCAAAATTCTTAGGGAAGGTTTCTTACTTTGGACAATCTTCAAAAGAGAGGGCAAATTATTGTCAGTAGATGCTTTTTATGCAAGAATGATATGGAATTGGTGTAACACCTATTACTTAGATGTTCTTGGACTAGATGTCTTTGGGAGATGACCTTTAATATTTCTGGTGTTCAATGGTTGCCTCAAAGATCTTTAGTGATGAAATAAAATCGTGGAGTGGTATCAAGGAAACCGAACACAACAAAAAAGTCCTTCCTTATTTCACATTCCGAGCTCTATAGCAAAGAAACTTGAAGATATCCAAAAGCGTTTTTTGTGGGGTTGAATAGGAGGTGAGTTTAAATATCATCTTGTTAGGTGGGGGGTGGTCAAACAATCAATTGACAAGGGTGGGCTTGGTATCAAGTTGCTTCTTATGTTTAACAAAGCCCTTCTTGAAAAATGGTTGTGGAGATTTATGACATAGCGAGAAAGCCTTTGGAAAGATGTCATTGTGGTGAAGTTTGGGGAGGCGCATCATGGGTGGATGTCGAGCGAGAGAAGAATATCTCATGGGGTTGGGCTATGGAAGAACATTGCTAAGGGATGAAACTCCTTTATGAATCACATTTCTTTTGATGTGGGAAATGGGGAGAGGATCTTGCTTTGGAAAGACAAATGGAATGCTTCTCCTACTATGCCGCTAATGGCTCTATTCCCTAATTTATTTTCTTTGGCTCGAGAGAAAAATGCTACTATTAGCTCTTGTGTGCAAGAGGTGGATGGTAATTTTGGATGGGATGTGACTTTTATTAGGAGGCCAACGATTGGGAAGTGGAGGAGTTTGTCAATTTCTTTGGATGTTTGAATAGTTGTGCTCTTAGCCAAGAAAGGGAGGATAAAGCGAGCTGGAATTTGGTTAAAAATGGGACTTTTACAGTGAAATCTTTCTATAGAGCTCTTGTTGAAGATAATGAACCTAACATGTCTGTGACTTTCCCATGGAAAGATATTTGGAAGTCGTGCTCCAACAAGAGTAGCATTTTTTGCTTGGGAGGCAGCTTGGAGTAAAATTCTAACGTTGGATAATCTCCAAAAAAGAGGACATATTGTGGTCAATAGATGTTTTTTATGTAAAAATGATATGGAATCGGTGGAACATCTACTTCTAAGATGCTCTTGGGCTAGAAGCCTTTGGAAGATGGCCTTTCTTATCACGGGGGTACAATGGGTTGCTTCTAAGTCTTTTCGGGAGGAAATGAGTACTTGGAGTGGGATCCAATCAACCAAGCACAAGAAAAAAATCATTCGAACGGTTCCTATTGCCATCATTTGGAATATTTGGAAGGAACAAAATCGAAGAACATTTGAAGGGGAGGAATTGACTCTAGTGTCCTTAAAAAGCAAGCCATTGTTTTTACGATCTATGTTTTTGGACTAAGGGATCTTGTAAGGTAGATGTAGATAGTATTCAAGAATATATAGATATTTTACGATGTTGATGTAAATAGCTGTTGATTGCACCCCCTTGGTGCTTATTAATAAAATTATTCATTTTTCGGAAAAAAAAAGAAAAAAAGAATGTATAGATAGTTTGCATATTTGATGTAAATATTTTTGGGTTTGCCTCCTTGGTGCATATCAATAAAGTTTGTTTACTTCAAAAAAAAAAGTTTCATGTAAAACTTTATGCTTAGCACACTTTTCTTTTAAAACATATTACTTATTATTTTGCTGTATGATGGATTGAAAGGTGAGAATATCTATCCGAAGTAGAAGTTGGAAAAAATGTAGTGGAAAGATATCAGCTTAAAACTTCAAAAAGGCAAATACATGAATAGCCGAGGGGGCTAATGTAAAATATAGTAAATGTGTTGTGAGCTGTTGGTTTCTTTTGAGTTCTAAAGTTTTAGGATTTGAAAGCAAAAATTGGTTGGCATAATTGATTTTAGGATGCAAATGTTGTGGAATTTTTTCACAGGGCATGGAAGTGGATAGAAAAATAAAGAAACGAGTGTGATTTACTGGATTCTAGATGAAAGAATTGATTGGTAAGAGATATTTTAGTTTAGAGGGAGAATATGCAACTCAAGCAGATTGGAAGACTTTTCAGTTCCGGATAGAGTCATGACGTGCAGATGAGATTTGATCAATGCTAGGTACCTATTGTTGTTTACACTGTGTACCTGCAAGAGTCCACCTTTTCCTCTCCTTGGTACATGGGCTGGACGGAGAGGCAGATTAGTTTCCATTGTTGTCATTAGGAATGGCTTTGCCCATTGAATAAAACAAGTGATTGTTACGTCCTTTGAACAAAACAAGTGATCGTTATTTTAATATACACGAAAGAATTGATTGTAACAAATATTCTAGTTTAGAGTGAGAAGATGCAACTTATGCATATTGGAAGACATTTGATTTCTGGATAAAGAGTCATGACTTGTAGATGAGATTGTGATTTATGCTAGGCACTTGTAGTTTTTGATGCTGTGTACCTGCTAGTCCATCTTCTCCTTGCCTTGGTACGTGGCAAAAGAGCTCTCGTTGCTATCATTGGATGGCTTTGTCCATTGCAGTCAAGTTACTTTTGCGGACAAGGCAAATTGAAGATGATTCGACGGGGAAGAAACTTGAGTAAGGATGTTAGGAATTCAAAGAGAAAAAACTACATTGCCATAAGAGTCTGCAAGTTGTTGAATCTGAAAATTTGTTTTGATGCCAGAATTAGTGTAACTGGAGCCTGGAACTATTGCATGTGAAATATTTGGAATGCATAGAGGAGTGCCGCTGAATAATGAAGGACGATATGTAGTGTTTGTTATCATCTTTTCCCCTTATTATATTGTTAGCAACTTTAAAGATAGCTTATGGGGGTAAGTTAACCCTGACTCTAGGGTTGCCCTCCGTTGAAAAGTAGAAAGAAAAAGGAAAGAGAGAAGGGAAAAGGGAAAAAGGTATGTGTGAGGTAAGAACTGAGAAAGATATTTGGAAGCAGCTGCACTAACTGAGGCTAATTTATTTGGTTGACGACTTTGGAAGGACCAGGCCTTGAGGTGATATGAAATCATAGTTATTAGATTCATGGTAGATTTCGAGTTGTGGTGCGAGTTTGGATATGGGGTACAACATTTAGAAGAAGATAGAGTACGATGGGGCTTGACTTCTTCAATATGCTAATTGGTTTCATGGGACGCTGTGAAGAATTATTAGGTTCGTCTAAAAAATATTATGTAAAACAATGATAGTTGTTGTTTTCTAATTACTAAATAAATTTGCTGTAGAGTTTAGTCTAAAGTCCAAAGTTCAAAGTTCAAATTCAGCAACAAAGGCTCTATTTGGCCTAACTGTGAAATTTTAGCTTTTGAGTTGTAGAGCTTTGGTTAGAAGTGGTGTTAAACAAAAACCGTCAACTGTTTGGGCTATTTGGGCAATGTTGGGCTTTTAGAAATTTTGAGGGTAATGTTGAACTTGCCTCCATATTTGAGAAAGAAAAAGGAAAACAATTTCGCAAAAACCTTTTTTTGAAAAGCTCGAATTTGGTGCTTCTTATCTTTTAGTTCTTTTCAGCTTAAGCTTTAACCTAAAAGCTGTTTAGAAAATGGTCCAAGCAGGTTAGCTCCAACTTTTGAATTGACAAGAAGCGTTTTTAAGTATCTAAAAGTTAGGCCAAACAGACCCTAAAATGTTTTCTTGTTCCTATATATCACTCTACAGAGTGTGCATCCTTTATCTCCGATATGCCACATCTCTCTACGGATATCAACTTAATACAATGTTCTACTTCTCACATCCAAATCTAGTAGGAATTTAGGTTTTTTGTTCTCTTCCGTTAGGTCGCCAACTTTAGCGAACTGGATCGTGAGTTGCAGCTGTTCAGTACGCAAAAGTATCACGAATTGGAACGTGTGATGCGATACATGGTTCCAGTGGGGTAGGGAAAATCTGGTAACTATGATGGAAGTACAACTAAAAAAGTTTCTGTATAGCAATTTTCTATTAGGCTAATGTGGATCTCTAGATATCCAGAAGCTGGATGTGCGTAATATACGTAGATGGATGGTGATTGATAATTTATCTGTATATATTTTCAATTCTGGGAAAGGAAATTGCTAGATTCTAGGAGTCAATGGGTTATCCTTATCTTATTTTCCATATTAGAAATATGCAAAGAGAAAAGGAGACTGGCTTCATATTTGATAATACATTTCAATGCTGGTCTTCACCACTGATCTTGTGCAAGCAGAAGGGACACTAAATGTTCATGATTAAACAATTTACTGCACTTCCTTTGTATGGATACAAGATAATTACAATGGAATTTAGTATAACTGTAAAATAGCTATAACTACTTCCATTTCTTTTCCCTCAGCATTATTCTTCATGATTTATGTTATTTGTGATTCAATCATTGTAGCTTCTGATTGTACCATAATTGTACTGCAGGTCTCCGGTTTGAGGTCTATTACCTCTAAAAACCTGGCTCTGGCAAGTCAAGTTGTCAGTTTCATATATGCTATTATCCCTGGTAGGTAGTCTGTTCTTGACGGTCTACTTGATTTGCTTATAAGTTATCATAATCGTCCTGAACTTGCTTACTTTCATGTTGTATTCATGGTAGCTGGTTATACTCCAGCTGTTGAGGAATTAGTTTCTCACATTATTACACTTATTGAGCAACTAACCTCATGCTTGAGCTGAAGCTTGGAAATAGGAATCTCTGCATTAAGACATCTATCTTTTACTACTATTATCCTAAGATTATTTTCAATTTATTTTGGCACCTTACGATTAAAGCCTTAGAATTAAAATGCAATTTCTAGTTATAATTTGAAACAGTTTCCTTTTATCATTACCAGGACCTTATCTTGTGTATACAGCATTACTTGTTCTGCTTTATCTTCTGTTCCTATATCTTAAATGGAATACGTAGCCTAAAACCGTTAGTGTTGCCTCTAGTTCACCCATATTATGAATGCCATGGTATTAGAGTAGTTCTTTATGTTATTGTTGCCTTGTGTTATTTACAGTTCTTGGTACGAATCCTTTTGTGCTTCCAAGTCTACTGCTCATGCTTTTCATTGTATATGAAATGTTGTGGTCATATGACTGAAACAACTGAAAGAGAATGAAGCCTTTTGAAGAGTGGTTGATAGTGTTCTGTTGACAGGAGGACGTTTTTACTATGTAGTTGCAATTCCAGTTCTTATCGATATCTATGTGTCTGATATGATCTGTCGATTTCCAAACGATGCATGTATAGTTAGGGTTTCTTTAACAATGAAACATTTTGTCATTCTCTTGGTGTTGAGTCCTAGTTAAATTTATCATTAATACTTCTAGTCATTGCATGATCTTATCAATTACCATCTGAATGTTATCCAAGCATAGCTGCCCTGCAGTAGTTTCATGTACTTCTCTGGAGCGTGATCATGAAATTGATTATGGAGTTTGATTGTGTATGAGTTCTAATATAAAATAAATAAATAATATCTGCATGTGTAGACATGGGGAGAAAATTGGTCTTTTCCAGTTTCGGGATTGATTAGTTCTCCTTCACCTCTTCCTGTATCTCTCATGTTCCATTTTTCTAATGCTGGTAATTTTGATAGATATACTGTTTTCTAAGTGCTTTAGAAACTAAAATTATCTATGAATGCGATGGGATCATAATATGCATGACTAATTTTTTGGACTTTTTTTTCTGGAATTGTTGAACTTTGCCCTTTTAAAAACTATTTCTCTAGAGATGTGAATGAAACATATCTCGAGTAATATCATGATAAAATTTTCTGTAATGAACTAAGACATTAGGAGGATTCTGTTCGTGAAAGTACCAGAGACACGTAGGGGAATGCTATCGTCCGAAATTGATCGAGTGGCACAGGTAAGGCCAACTTATAAGTAGATCGATCTTTACTCAGTTTGCATGTGCTATACTATTTTAAAGTATTTATGTTGTGATGGGTATTGTACAAGTCTTGAGTCATAATTTTGGCAGTTTACCATGTGAGAATTCACATAGAATATTTCAGTGTTGTCTGCTTATACCACCCTTTTGGTGCTACTTAAACTTACTATATAGTAGTAATACATTTCATATCAGTTAGAACACTTCAAAGGATATCTTAAGTTTTCCTACTAATTAAATGTGTGAAAACAAATGTAAAATAAGAAACATGGGTTTTTTGTAAATCGTAATCAGGAGCAACTGGCACTGGTTCATGGGTCACTTGTGATAATAATTCAGTTGGTGGTATTTAAATATGACAGTTAATAACACTACATCTTGGCAAAAACCTCAAGATTCTCAAAATCGTCTTTTTCTCTGTTCTGGACAAAGAAGAAGAAATTCACGAGTGTATAAACACTATCAAAAAATAAGATAACCATGATTGAACTTTTCAACCCTTTTGAGGAAAGCTTATTTCTTTTTCCTTTTACAAAATAAGATAGCTAAATTCAACTTTAAGACAACATTATCTTGGTTGCTTTATACTAATGAGGAATGTGGGTAATGAGCCACCATTCAGATGTATTATCGTAGTTTAAAAATAGCAAGGGATGATAATTTATGGGAAGGAGTACGAGAATTTGAAATAATGCTAGCAGATCATGGTGGTCTGGTCATGTGACGCGTGTCTTATATGGACAGGTGGTGATAATTTCGACATAAAAGATAAAAGTTATTCCATTCATAAGTGGCATCCACTGTTTCCGTTTTTTTTTTCTTTTCTTTCTTTCCTTTTCCCTTTTATTGGTAGAAAGGATGTTGACCACGAAGAACAAGATTACTCTCAAGAGTCTACCTTGAAAACTGTCTCAATTCCAGTGGGAAGAGTCTATCTCTAGTGCTTTTAAATGTTAGATCAGTTAGCTGGTTTGTGACCTTCAATCATTAGCTTCTGAAATGGTATCTGACAATATGGATATTTTCCTCAATGTAGGATTATAAAGTTCACAGAGATGAGATACACTCGAAGCTGGTTCAGATAATGAGAGAAAGATTGGTAGTCCATCTTCGTGGACTGCCACAAATTGTTGAGAGCTGGAATAGACCAGATGATACTGATACACAGCCTAGCCAATTTGCTCGATCTTTAACTAAGGTAAAGTTCACGAGTGCTAGAATTTGTTTTAACTGAGTTTGCTCTAACTTATCTTATGTTTTGGTGCTAACTTGGTTGTTGAATAATCAGGAAGTTAACTTCCTTCAACGTGTCTTATCTCGAACTCTACACGAGGTAGATGTTCAAGCTATTTTCAGGTAAGACTTGGTATTTCCATTTCAAAGTGAGTAGCTGTCTTCAAGGACTTGCCTTTTAGGGTAGATCTCCTGCTTACAGTTGGGGTTTTAAAGAATACAATATTTACCGTCTCAAAATGATTTCCACCTGTCTTGGCATCTCTCATTACAGTGTAAACTTTCCCAAGTAGAAATTAGCATCCTGTTTGGACTAATTCACTGGACATAAAAAACAAGTAGTTAGGATCCACTTGCTTTACTTTCAAAGTACATGATGTAGCTTTTGGCCATCCTCAAACGTTCCATTTGTCTTTACTTATTATTACTTTCTAACTCTTAAAATCATAAATTTAAATAGGGTAAATTACCGAAATGGTCCCTTATTGTAGGAATTTGTGACATTTTGTCCCTCATCTTCTAAACGTGACAATTTAGTTCTTTATCTTTAAATGTGTGACGTCGTTGGTCCTTCTAGTAAATTCAAAATTAAACGAGAATTGCACATGCACGGCATGTGACCAACACATTTCAGATTTTGCAGGGGCAAATTTGTCATTGCACCTTAAATAGAATGAGCCCCAATTCTACCCAAAATCCCTAACCCGCATTCATCAAACTTCCCCCAATTCTGAATTTTATGCACAATATAACACATCAACTTCACAATTTATCATCAAATTCAGCTGACACTTTGAATTTGGAAACCTCATTCACCACCACACTCTCAAGCTCAAGCTTAAACACAAGAAGCAGCAGACCACCACCACCGCCATTTCACCTCATTCCCACTGCACCCTATTGATATTGCTCTTCTTGCCAAAGGCTGCTCTTGAAATAACATTAAATGTAGTGGAGATTACCTTTTCTGTCAGATTGATCGAAGATCTTGAATTAAAAACTTTAGTTCTTATATTTAACAACAAAAATGTTTGGAAGAATTGGGGCTGATCAATTATAGGGTTTTGCAAATTGGGGCTAATTCTAGGGTCGGGAATTGGGGAAATGGGGTGGGGTAAACAGATAAGGCGTGTTGGATGCTAAATGATAGAACTACCCTTTTCAAATCAGGGGAAAAAATCGCACGTGCATTACATGTGATTATTCTGTCTATTTTTTTTACGATTTTTACTTAAAGGACTAACGTCGTCATAACTTGAAAGATGTGGGACTAATTTGTTGCGTTTGAAAGATAATGGACGAATTTGTCACAAAGTGTATAGATCAGGGACCATTTTGATAATTTACCCATTTAAATGAGTGTGTAATTCAGTTGGAGCTACTAGTCTATATAATTGCACCAGGTCTAGTTGCTTGTAAAACAGATCTTTCTCTCTTATCTTCTTCTACTGTTTGAAAATTTATTCCCTATAAAAGTCAGGGAAGTGGACATTATTTTGAAGCAGCATAAGAGAAACTAAGACACTAAATGGAGTGTAGTTTACTCTGTAATATTAGTGATACTTGTATGGACCATTAGAAGTGTCTGAGCTGGATTTGGACTAACAGTTATGTATATGTCTTACTTTCTCAGCTGTTGATGCTTTGATATGACCTGAATGATTTTCTCTTTGCAGGCAAGTGGCAATAATTTTCCATTCTCAAATTTCAGAAGCATTTTCGCCCTTAGATATTAACACGCCTCAAGCCCAAAAAAGGTACGTCTAATTTTTGTTTGACGTGTCTCATAACTTCAGATTTCTGTATCGATTGCAAGATGCCTCATTTGATCTCATGATTCTTTGGTTTTGGTGTCATTTTCAGAAGTTCTGAATTTTCTTTTTTGTTTTCTTTATTTGTTCTGGTTGTCTTTATCATCTCTACACCTTTTTGGGGATCTCCTGCACCAGACTCTATCGTGATATTCAGCATATACTTGGATGTATCAGATCATTGCCGTCTGATAACCCAAGCAAATCTAATCCTCCAAACTGGGGGCAACTTGACGAATTTTTGGTACAAAGATTTGGTGCTGAAGCCGGTCAATAAATTTGCTGCCAAGAAAAATTACCAGATGTCAAGATTAGCCATATTGATGGAAAAGTCCAAGCAATTGACAGTGGAGTTTTGTTACTGAAAGGTAAATGATAAGAATTACAGTAATTAGAATTACTGTTTCTGTCAAGTTGTTCTGCGCATTATTTCTCATTTGCATAGATATCTTTGACCTTTCAATTACCAATGATCATATAATTTGAGAGAAGTTGCGGAAAGGAAGAAAAGGAAGATGAAGTAATAACTTGTCTGCTTTGTGGATGTCAGGGAATATCATTTGCTTTCTGTATTAAGCACCAAGTGTTTGCCTGTCGGAGTAGATGCTAAAGCCTGAAATCAACTCTTAAATTATCGACGAATCAACATTTATTTACAGGAATCTAAACTGACAATGCTTATTACACTTCTAAAAGATCCAATTCAGTACTGTTATCTTTTTGTCTTGCCTTGGTTTGTAAGGATCCTTGGTGTAAATTAGTTAAAAAAAGAGTGGCATGTATATGTGCAAAAGTTTGCGGATATCCCCTCAATACAATTCATATTTATATTCTAATGTCCCTGTTTTTTCATGTTCTTGTCTATATGTGTTGGTCTTTCATTAATCTCTTTATATCAACTATAGAAGTATTGCAAAAGTCAATATGATAATTATCTGAACACTCTTCCTGTAGTTTTAATTACCCACTCTGGTCAAGCGCTGGGCCAGCTTTTGAGCCGTGTCAAAAGACAGTCATGCATCACTATCTGCAATTCATCATAGTGAGAATTCAAAAATCTTGAAATCAAATCTAGGGCCTTTGTGATTGCATTTTTCAGAAAGACATGGATAATGTATATACTGCTGCAAAGGCATCCAAATATTCACAAATCTCTCTCGCACAATTTCAATCAAACAAGTATTGAAACAAAGTAGTCCCTCTCTAATTGTGAGGTGTGATTCACGTGACGTTTGCAATTCATAGTTTTTGACCTGCTCTTTGATCAGTGTGATAATTAGGACCCTTCTTCAATATTTTATACTCCATGGCTGCTGCTATTTTCTCAGGCAGTTACTAGAATATCTCAATATGAGTTGTGTACTTGAAACTATGATCCTTGTAATTCCATAGTTTGTTTATACAGATATGTACTCTATTTAATTTTCTAATTTTCAATTGACAGAGCTAAGAAGAAGATTCATATGATTTCAGACCTGCTTTTTGCAGCAAAGGGATCTAACCGCTTATTGGATGTACGAATAGCATCTACATTTTAATGTTGGAGCAAGACAGTATTGAACGGCAGCCTGTAGCAGTAATGTACAAAGTCTGTAGCGTGATATGAAGCCTTTGTTTTCTTTCCTTCCCCTTTCTTTTTGAGTTTATACTTCCCTTTGATTATATTCCTTATTTTAGAAAATATTGGAAAATAGGTCGGGGGAGGAGAGGGTAGAGGAGATTCGTGGTTAGGTGGGCGCAATGTGAAGCAAAAGTTATCCGGTCTTGATTTTTGATAAGAGGTCACAGAATTTTCATGCGAATTATTGCATTGCATTCAAATAGAGAAGTTATTGTATGCCTCAGTTGTCTTCAACTGTATATTTTTCTCTGAAAGAAAGAGTATGATTCATTTTTTCATTTCCCTATCTTCTCTGCTGGCATTAGGACCTTTATTTAGGTTGGTTGTGTTCTTTGCCTTGGATGCTTTGTGTTAATTACTGGGGAAATCTGTAAGAATTAGTTTGCAATGAGGTGGGTTGTGTGTTCATCTGAGGGGGGCATGCAGATTGGCAATGCTTAATCGCATGTTGATAGTAGTAGAGTAACACCCAAGTCATTATTAAATGAGAATAATTTTTTACAGAATCAATGTATGACGGGATGTTATAATCGAAACTACAATTACCTGGCCATATTTGCCAATTGCTATCAATTCTTTAAGCAGGGGCAAAAACATTAGGCTGACTCTTCCCGAGTAGAAGGCCCTCAATAAGAAGCAAAATCATAGCTCTTATATACTTGTGCTTTCCTGTCATATGCATAAAATCCAGCTTCAATCCGATGAAAACAGTGTTCTATCCTAAAATCCACCGGTAAAAGATTTTTTTTGTTTTTTTAACTAACACCAATAAAAGTGGAGTATTTTAAAATCTTATAGGGAAGTTCATAAAATTCATGATTTATTCACGTGGAGCAATTAGATCCTTTAACTTTACTTTCATGTGTCTCATGATCGATTTATCTTAATTGATTTTTCTAACACATTCCTATTTATTTAAGGCTCCATTTGTTTGCTGTAAAATAACTTGTTCGTGAAAAATATTTTCAGTAAAAAATATATTTTTTTAAAATAAAATATTTTCTTGGGCTCCGTTTGTTTGTCGTAAAATAACTTGTTAGGAAAAAATATTTTTTTTAAAAATAGAATATTAGAAAATATTTTATGGTATTTGAATATACAATGAGTTTCGTAAAATGTTTTTTTCTCTAAAAAAAAATGAAAATATTTTCTTAAATTTTGTATTAGTCACAATTGTTGATCGAAAAATATTTTTCAGTTGATCAATTTTTTAGTGTTACTAAATATCAGAAAATTAAGCAAAAGTAGCCGCAATTGTTGATTGGAAAATATTTTTTAATTGAACAATTTTTCGATGTTATCAAATACTGAAAAATTAAAAAAATATTTTTCAGAAAATATTTTACGGCAAACAAACGGAGCCTAAGACGATTACATTCTTCAATACAATCAACTTATTAAGAGGTTTTGGAATTTCAAATTCTAATCCATTTTTTTTAGTTTTGCATGATTCCCAGTTAAATCTGAGGTTTGGTATTTCAAGCAAACTATAAAAAATTCTTAGCACCAAAGTAATTCATTCGTGTAGCTTCTGTATGATTTTAAGAGGTCTTTGTTAAGAACATACTTAAGAGCAGAACCGCTGCAAATGAATCAAAAAGGACATATGGCAAAAAGTAATATTTATGCTTTTGTTGATATTAAAAATTATGAGATTTCATTTTAAGGTTCTGTTTGGCTTAAGTTTTAAACACTTAAAAGCGTTTTTTGTAAGTTTTGAAGTCAAACTAACTTGTTTAGCTCATTTTTAAAAGTGTTTTTAGGTAAAAGTTGAAGTTGAAAAAAATTAAAAACTGAGAAGTTCCAAATTGGAGTTTTTCAAAAAAGACTTTTGCGAAACTGTTATATATAATGCAAGAAACTGTTTTTTTTTTCTTTCTCAAATATGTCCCTTTATATTTTTAAAGTCCGATATTACCCTTAAAATTTTTAAAAGCTCAACGTTATTTAACATAAGCCAAACAGTCAACGACTTTTGTTCAACAACACTTCTTACATAATCTCTACTCTAAAATTTCATAGTTAGACCAAACAGAGCCTAAAATCAATTGGTACTAGGAGGAATAACTCAAGATCTTTTTTTTTTTTAACGTTAAAAAGAAATTTTATTAATGAGCTCCAAGTTAGTGTCACTCAAAAGAAAACTAATAACATAAGAGGTTCGTACATTCTAATACATTATTTATAGAAAAACTACAATTCCTGAAAGTCTAAAACATAAAATCATGGAACCATATATTTTTCAAGGATGACAATTGCATTTTAGTTCCATCAAAAGCTTTTCTATTCTGTTCCTTCTAGATATTCCAAATGACTGCATGTGGAATCGTTCTTAAAATCTTCTTCCTTTCTTTAGAACCCTTGATACCACTCCATGCCTTAATTTCCTCCTTGAAAGATTTTGTAGCAACCCAATGAAGACCAATCAAATTATAGGCCAAAACCCAAAGACTCCTAGCAATCACACCAGATAAAGAGATATTCTATAGACTCCAATTGGTTTTACAAAGATAGCATTTGTTAGTAATAAAATGTTTCCTTCTTTGAAGGTTATCAATTGTCAAAACTTTTCCCCCAGTCACCTCCCAGGCAAAGAACGCCACTCTGTATAGAGAATTAGACTTTCACACTTCTTTCCATAGAAATTGATCACCAGAATCCTTTGTTTATCTACTTTGAAGAGTTTGGTAAAATGATTTTACTGTGAAAATTCATTTTTTAATCAAATCCCACTTGACTTTGTCTTCTCTATATGCATAAATGTTCCTTTGGTACAACATGGCCAGAAAGTTAGAGATATTCTCCAACTCCCAATCATTTGCCTCTCTGAAAAAAGGGGCATTCCAGACAATGTTGCCATCATTCCATTGGACATACGAACTCACTGTTGCCTTTTTATCTCTTACCAAAGTAAAAATATTTAAAAAAATGTCTTTCAAAGTAGTAGAATTTCACTTATCAGACCAAAAGAAAATATTATTGGCATTACCCGCTTCAAAAAAAATATGATTCATAAGTGAATTTCACTCCTTAGAAATACTTTTTATACTTTTCCAAAGCCCAACTCCGTGAGTCATTCTTCTATCCTTCGTCATTCATCCATTGTGGGACTCTCCAAATTTGGCCACAATCACCTTTCGCCAAAGGTTACTCCTTTCATTCATAAACCTCCAAAGCCATTTACCAAGGAGTGCTTTATTAAATAACATGTGAGATTTCAATCCCAATCCCCCCTTGTTAAGGGGTTGTTTTATAGCCATAGCTATTGAAGAAATCAAGCCGGCCAAATCAAAACGTGGCTAAACTCAATAACTTTTACTCTTGATTTCAATTTCTTGTTTTATAACTTTCATTATGGCACGTTAGACCCTTATTTTTGGAATGATAAATAAGTGATGATATTTTTTGTAAATAATATATTTGGATTCAGATTAATTCAAGTCCCATATTTTTAATTCTTTGAATATTATTCTATTAATTATACATATACTTGTAGTTATGTTGTAATTAATCAAAAGTATATATACGTCTGGTTTTATAAATCAATGGCAATATAAGACTATCTCGGACGGATATAGTTTGGTTGTACTAACACCTCTAGGTTACATAAGTGAACGATTAATTGTGGCTTCAAGATATTTTATCGCCTGTGACACAATAAAGTATTCTTTATAGTCCATTCATCTCGTCACTTATAACTTCAAGGCTAACTCAGAAGTGTGAGCTTTTAGCCTGATTTATGAAGGATTTAACTTTTAATCTAAATCCATAATATTATACTTAAATATTCCTATCGGATTTATCATTCCAATCATGGACCCGCTAAATTAAATTAACCACACTTAGACTAAATTAGTTTATTTTTATTTACTGAAACTTTTGGTTACGTTATGGACTGTCGGACTTAAGTAAAATTTATCGTGACTTGAAAGTCAAACCAGACATAAACTAAATTCTTAACTGGAAACGTTAACCCCAATCTCCGTGGATTGACCCTTGACTCACAATGTCTATGTGGTAATCACAGTGCCGGCCCAAGCTATGGGTCACTTGGGCCTGTGCCTAAGTCCCTCTTAGTTTACGGCCCCAATTTAAAGAAATTGTTTATTTTTTTAAAGATAAATGTCTATTCTAAATTAATTTTGGTCTATCTTTATATATGTCTATCTTTTTGTTAACTTGTAATATTATGTTATTTTATCATTCTAATTTTGGTGTTTCGTTTTTTATTTGTAATGATTATTTTAATAGAAAATTTAGAGTTTTTTTATTGAGAAAAAATTTAATTATTAAGGCTCCTATTTAGAAGATCGCCCAAGGTCCCTAAATTATTTGAGACGGCTCTGGGTAATCAGAGGTAAAACTGTTTTGAATTTATTACTCTTATTTTTTATTATAAAACAACGCGATCAGATACATTTCCAAATCCATTTGTACCATTTCTCACCAAAACCAATTCTTTTCAAAATGTACATAAAAAAGTCCCACGGAACATGGTCATAAGCTTTCTCCATATCAAGCTTGCAAATAAGACCTTTCTCCCCCTTCTTAATTCTTGAGTCAACAACTTCATTGGCAATAAGAACATCCTCAAGGATTTGTCTTCCTCCAAGATCTTATCAAGTAATCTTGAATTTTATGATTTTTTTACATGAAACACGTGTATATTTTAATACTTAATAGTCGGTCCATTCATCAATCTTTAGGTTCTGAACTAGGGTGGTATTTCTCCATGTGCCTTTTTAAAGTGTCTGTGCCATTACCTGGTCTAAAAGCATACTCTACTCCACATTAGTTGGTATAGACCTTGTTGCTATAATTGGAAGTGGTGGTGACAATTATGATGGTGGTGGTCGTTGAGGTGTAAAATTGATATCCATGGATCTCGGGCACACAACCAAGCTTTTTGTGTCTCTGCGTATAATGAACAAACTGTGGATAAATTTTGCATGAACACGCTAATGCTGAAATAAGTAATGTGATCTTGTGAGATAATTAAATACCAGCAAAAGTTTGTTTGTTCGTGAAATATCAATTATTTTGTGATTATGAATAAGTCTCATAGTTATACCTTTTTGAAGAATATTGTTTCGAATTTCGTGAGATCTTGTCGGTCCGACCTACCACCTCTCGATGTGGATAAAATTCTCTAAAATAGTCAGACGTCGGCTAATGTTCTACCAGGTTGGATATTCCTGACATTTAAGAATTAATGCAGACTTAACGGTCAACATAATAACTAGGTCGGTACTTTTTATGAGTTCGGTCATTTTATCCCTCATCAATTGTGTTCTTGTTTCTAGTTCATTCATCCATGTATTGTTAAACTATGAATTAATAAGTTTTTCAGTATCATTCCTAACAAAAAAAAAAAAAAAACGTTTTTCAGTATCATACTAGATTTGTTCATCTCTTGCTCTACGACTACAAGAAGATAAAGATCTAGCACGGTGTGAAAATTCAACCATTTTTTTTATCAATGTAAATAAAAAGATTTGATCTAATGTAAAAATTAAATAATATATGGAAATATGAAATAATAAAAATAATAGGGAAAAATGCAGCAGTAGTCCCCATTGTTTACTCAAAAGTCAATTTAATCCCCATTGTTTTAAAATGCTCAAAAAGGTCCCCAATGTTTGTAAACATGCTCATTGTGGTCCCTACCGTTAAAATTTTAACAGAAAATTTATAAAATAACTAAACTACCCTTACTTAAAAATAAAATACCCAAAATATCCCTATCTTCTTCTTCCTCTTCCAAACCCTCAACCCACCACCACCAAGCACCACCAAGCACCACCACCACCCACCACCCACTCCCCTGCGGCACAGTGCCTCCCCCACCCCCCCTGGCGCGACAGCGCCCCCCCACCCCCCCCCCTGCGCGCGACAGCGCCCCCCCCACCCCCCCCCCCTGCGCGCAACAGCGCCTCCCACCCCCCCCCGCCGCGACAGCGCCTCCCCCCACCCCCCCCTGCGCGCGACAGCGCCCCCCCCCACCCCCCCCTGCGCGCGACAGCGCCCCCCCCCACCCCCCCCTGCGCGCGACAGCGCGCCCCCCCCCCCCCCCCCCCCCCGCGCGCGAACAGCGCCCCCCCACCCCCCTGCGCGAACAGCGCCACCCACCCCCCCCCCCCCCGCTGCGCGAACAGCCCCACCCCCCTCCTTGTGTATTAGTGTGTGTTTTGGTGTTAGTGTGTGTTTATGAGTGTGTATTAGTGTGTATTTTTTGGTGTTAGTGTGTGTTTTTTGATGTTAGTGTGTGTTTGTGGGTGTGTTAATGTGTGTGTATTAGTGTATTTTTTGTTGTTTTTGTGAGTGTGTGTGTTTGTGGGTGTGTTAGTGTGTGTTTTTTGGTGAGTGCGTGTGTTTGTAGGTGTGTTAGTGTGTGTTTTTTGGTATTTTTGTGTGAAATTTTGTGTTTTTTGTGATTTTTCAAATTTACCCTTGAAATACTATTCACATCTGTTAAAACTAACCAAAATTTTAACGGTAGGGACCACAATGAGCATGTTTACAAACATTGGGGACCTTTTTGAGCATTTTGAAACAATGGGGATTAAATTGACTTTTGAGTAAACAATGGGGACTACTGCTGCTTTTTACCCACAAATAATACAAAAATATAAATTAATAATGCAAATAACACAAATGAACAAAAAATGGAATGATGGTACTCGAAATTTTTGTCGAAATAATTGGTGTATACGAATTTCAAATTAGTAAGAGCTTGAAAATTGATATAGCTCCACCTATAGTTTCTTTAATATTAACTTAAAACAAATTAATTAAAGGTATAATAGTTGAATATGATTGAGAAAAGTGATGTTTTTCTACTTTTCAAATTTACTCCTCAATCTAGCCATTATTTAGTTGTGAAGGGGCAGAAAATGATAATTTAAAAAGAATTTATCAATAAAAAATAAAAAAGTCCATTTCAAATCGATGATCAAATGTCAAGCCTTTAGAAGGGAGTCAAATTCTTCTATTTGTTACTTTACATCGCGATAGACTAATCAATAAAGAATTTTTCACAAAAAACAGGATATAACGGATATTCTTTATCCACAAACAAAAATAAAGTAAATTTTTAATAATAGTTCATGAAACCTCAATTAATAAATGATCGAGTGAATTTATGAACAACCAATAAATCGTGACAAATCGTTCCTACTTGTGTGAGCCGAATCAATTCACAGTTCATCACACCAAAAAAATCAGCACTAACTGAGATATAGTGACGGTCTCTTAACCGACACGACACTATAACACTTGTGCTGTGCCTTAACGTGCTGGGTTGGGCGGTTCACTAGCCATATCGAGCCAAACATAGCTTACTTGGAGAACGGAAATGGTAAAAAGTCTTGAATTTTTTACTTATTGTTTTGCTAGCTTAAGTTTTTGACTTTTTGGACAACACATCAGCTAATTAATGTCTAATTTAGAAAAAGGGAAATTTGCGCAAATGGTTTCAATTATTTTTTAAAAAATTTTAAATTCATTTATATTATTTAAAATTAATAAATTTAGTCTTTATTATTTTTTAAAAATTTTAAATTCATCTCTATTATTCAAAATTAATCAATTTAATTTTTATTATTTAAAAAAAAAAATTAATTTAATCCCCCTTAAATTGATTAATTTAAAATTTTTTTATAAAATAATAAGAACTAAATTAATTTTTTTTTACATAATAATAAGAACTATATTGACTAATTTAAAAATATAAGTATAAATTTAAAATTTTATAAAAAAATTATAAAGACTAAATTAATTAATTTTAAATAATATAGACGAATTTAAAATTTTGATAAAAGAATAGGGACTTTTTGTACAATTTTTCCTTTAGAAAAATAAAATAAAAAGAAAACCAATAAAGAAAACGCGAAAAGATAAAAAATAATATTCTATCTGTTATGATGTTTCCTCTCCGTTAGGACGTCACACTACAAAAACTCGTATTCCAAGTTTTCAACGGAGAGCAATTCTTACCTAATTACACACACATATATATACATCTGTACAACATAATCCATATATTTATATATATATATATATGATCTTATAAATATTACCATAAAATCACCCAATTCAATTGCATTCAGTCCTCAGATTTTTCATTTTTCCAATTCGTTACTCGAAGAATCTCCCTCTCGTGTTAATCGTAAGCGATTCAGTCATGGAGCTTTAATTTATTTTTTTATTAGTTTTTCCAATTTTTTGGATTGATTTTCGTTGTATAATTATGATTTTGGATCCGTATGTTTTGTTTTTATTTCATGCTTATTTAAAAGATTGGTTCTTTGATGCTGTTAGCCTATATTTGTGAATTGTATTGAAACGCTTGCTGTTAGTTTGAAAGATCCGATTTTTTTTTTTTTTTTCAATTTCACTTTTGAATTTATTTTTAATATCTCTGGTAATGATTTTAAAGGAATTGGCATCAAGGGAGAAACTAATGATTGGGATTTGTGGATTTTTTTTCCTTTTTAATATTTAGAAATATAGTTTAGGCTTCAGATTATCGAATAGAAAGCATATGAGGAATGGCTTAAATTTGAAGAAAAGGAATTTCGTTTTTTAGATCAAAAGAATTGGAGAAGGGGGAGCCTTGGCGACACAATGACCTGGAAGTCATGGCTTTTAGTTGTGGAAACAGTGTTTTGAGAAAATACAAGGGTAAGGTTAAGTATAGACCCCAAAGTGGTCCAGCCCTCCCTTTTCGGTCCCAACGTATTGTGGAAGTTTCGTGCACCAAACTGCCATAGATTAAAAGGGTTATAACTTGGGTCAAGAAATTAGTCATATTTTTAGAGAACATGGAAGTTTAGGTTTTGCATTTGTTTGGTTAGGTGATTTAGCTGAGCTAATGAGAAAATTCGTTATCCTGTTTACTGAATTGAAATTAACTGGCCGTTATTATCATTCATTTGTCCCTTGGGGGGATAAATAAACTAGAATTTGTATAAAGTGTTTATATGTACCAAAATGAAATGAATTCTCTTTCAGATAATCACAATGATCAATTAAACCTAAGGGGCCTTAGAAGTTGGAAATATTATTAAGTAGATTTGGGAGAGTTATAAGTTATTTTGCTAATTTGTATATCTTATTTGTATATCTTGTCATGTATATTTTTCCGTCTGAAACATTAGTGCCTTATTTGGCGAGGCTTAGCCTAGGAAGATTGGAAAAAAAATCCTGTAGTTCTCTTTTAGTATCGGTTATTTGCATTGTTAGTGTGTGGTAGCTGAATGGTGGTAATAGGTTTGGTTTAAATTATTAGGGTTTATTTGTATATTTTGTCATACTGGCATAGATGTTTTCTTTAACTTCTTATTTGGAGAGTCTTAGCTGAGGAAAAATGGAATATTATCCCACAGCACTAATTTGATTAGCTTCTTATTTTGGTGACGGGACTAGCCTGCTTCGACTTTACATGATGGTGAGCTGCATATTGCTAATAGCAGCCGATAAAATCCAATCTCTCCTCTATCTCTAAAAAAAATCCAATCTCTCCTTTAACATCGGGTAGGACATCTGACTTATCCCTTTAATAAACCTTGTAGCACTTACTGAAATCGATGGATATGGAGCCACCTTCTCGTTTGCTAATTGATGGGAAAAGAAAAGTCAGATAAATTACAATGTTTTTTCCCCCTCACTTCGGCATATGTAGGATCTTTTACTTGGCTTTGTGGGGAGGGTAGGTTCAGTGTCTGGGTAATTGGCAGTTGCTAATAGCACTAATGAATGCCATGTCATTCTGGTGAGACAAAAGAAAGAATGAGTACCTGAAACTCGAAGGCTTTGTTAGCATCCCTTCTTTTGGAATGAGAAGTAATAGGATATAAGATCTCATTCTTGAAAGCTCATGTCATGTCCAACATGTGCAGATCCTATCTATTAACAGGACTAGCAGTGGCATTCTTGTAATTTGGTTAACCTTTATTTAATTATATAATTGTGTTTTACTTTTATTGTTTACAGCTATGCAGAGTCAACTGGTGTGCAATGGGTGTAGGACCATTCTTCTTTACCCCAGAGGGGCGACAAGTGTCTGCTGTGCACTATGTAATGCCGTTACTCCAGTCCCACCTCCGGGTATTGTTTGCTTTGCGTCTGAAAACTTTTATATGATGAAATGACACTTTAGTCTTGCCTTGTTCTGTCTAATATGGAATATTAAACTAATTGTTCACTTGCTGTAGAAGTCCGCATACCTTTTTGTTCTATGCAGAATCACCTTTTACTGTCTTCATTCAAGTGCTAAATGGTACCAGACAGATAATATATCAGATATAGGGAATATTTGTATACTTGTATGTCAAGGAGTTGCCTGGGAAGAAGTTTTGACCAATTAATTCAATGAGTTTATGTTAATCGTGTTGGATGACTCTAGTCAGCAATGATAATCTTTCGTTATGTCCTATCATAGTTGTCAGAAAGGGAATTTTTATCAGTTGTGACAAACAAAGAATTCATTAATGTATAGTCAATACTTTGTGAAGCTACCTTTTCTGTGGACCTGAATACTGATCTGATTTTAAATTCTTTTTTTTGTTTTCATGCATCTGACTTGTGTAATATATTATAGTTAGTCCTGAAAGTAGAAAAAACTGCACAAAAATTCTAGTGGGAATCTAACTCAAACCCGACAATGTCATCTTGGCTAATTAATTTGGTCTCTGCCCCATGTATCTATTTATTACTTTTGTTGTCAGTGTCGGTACCCTTTTAAAAGGAAAGAAAAAAGTACTAATTTTGGATACTCTAACTCATCGCCTGGCTGGTAGTTTGCCCATCATCTGAGTTTCTTTAATTTCTCTTACCTTTTTCGCTTACAAGTTAGCTTACACAAAATTGGCCAAAAAAACATGTATATGCTCTCATCATTCTCATTCCTGTATTAGCCTATGATTAGTCTTCTTTTGCTTCATCACTTATCCGGAAAGCTCTCAATTTATCACAGTGGTCATTAGTGCTAGATGTTTTTAGGATGTCTTAATAACCAATGTAATTGCTATTAGGGAATATATTTTCTGGGATCACATTCTTTATCTTTCTTCTTTTTCTTACAGTCTTCTGGAAGGGTTCCTAGAGAGCATTGTTCATATTGCAACTTTGATATAATAATGAATGACCTGCTTAATTTGGGTTGGCATGCTGCATTGTTATGCATATTTTAGTCATTGATATCTGCTTTCTAATGTATTGAGTTCATTGTGATATAGAGCTAACCTTAGTGCGATAAATATATTTGAGATAGTTCTGTGCTGATAAGGAAAAGATAGAGCTTGGCAACTACTATCTGCTCATAGGCAGATACTCGAAGATAACATCTGAATGATGCGAGTTGTTTTATATGCTTGATATTTAAATCTCTAATTGGTGGCTGTATCACCTAAGATAGTTGGTGATCTGCAGGAATGGAAATGGCTCAACTGATATGTGGAGGCTGCCGCACCTTACTGATGCATCCACGTGGTGCTACCAGTGTCAGATGCTCCTGCTGTCACACAGTGAACCTGGTGCCAGGTAGGGTAAAGAGATCTTCAAAAAGGGTTAAACTTAGGTTATCCATTTTTTGAAGTTTTAGGTCCTATCTCTCCTTTCTGGTCTGGCTTTGCATATCTGCTATTGTCAATTGTGTTTGGTCAACCATGTTTACTCATTAGACTAAGATCTTAGTTGTATGATTTTTCTGCTTCTTGTTTAGTCTGCTAATTTGTAATTTTGGACTTTTGGATTGTGGATGTACAGCACCTAACCAGTTTGCGTATGCCAATTGTGGGAACTGTCGTACATTGTTGATGTATCCATCTGGGGCTCCCTCAGTGAAATGTGCAATTTGTCAGTACATAACGAGTGTTAATGTGAGTAATTCTTGACATTTCTATAGTCAACGAATCCCTCTGTTTCTCTGAATTTTTTATCTGTCCATATAGTTTCTTATGTTGCAGGATTTGTTTTAGATCTTCTCTGTTTGATGCTCATCATTAAGAGCATAGTTTCAGATATAGCTATAATTTTTTGTGATTTACTGATATTTCGAATGGCTCTCTGTCTCCTCTCTATTCTCCTGTGATAATGTAGCTAAGAATTGTCTTGCCTGTTGATTTCCACTTTAATTTGTGGTTTGATAGTTTCATCTTTTTTTTTTTCTTCGATAGGTAAATGAAATTTCCTAGCAAATTGTGAGAGAGTTTGATAGTTCCATGTTTAGCATAAAATATCATATGTTCCTTGCCAGTGTGTAAAGTAGAGTCATGTCTAAGATTGCTTTATGGATGTATGGTGGTTGTTCTCTACAAATTTCTTTTTCTGTTTTTGAAATTGGATTTCTATGTCCATTTCCTACAATTTACTTGTTGATTAGCTTAATTTATTCATTATTACTCTTCTTTTTTTTTTTTTCTTTTTCTTTTTCCATTCCGAAGGTAGATTGTTTCCAGGTAATGGTTGGTCAGTCCTTTTTGTTTAGTCATTGGAAATAACTAATATTGGTTATCAGGGATACACTAACTTGGGGATGATTACAGACCAAGAGTTCTGCTGAAGGAGTTGACCTTGCGTGCATTTATATTAGGGGAATAATTTGGATGGTCAAACTTACTTTTACATTCCCAGTCCCCCGCATGCTTAATATCGACCATTTAAAGTAAATTTTTGTGTTAATCTTTCCAACCCTTTCTTTTCCTTTTTATAAGATAAATGGGTGGCGTTTACCCTTCTTCGTTCCTTTTTTTCTCATTTAATGTTTCCTTCCTTTTTATTCCCTTCCAACAGGCATCTAAATGCTCTCTTAGTCATGGTGATTGCAATATGGCGTTTACCCGTCTTCTTTCCTTTTTTCTCATTTAATGTTTCCTTCCTTTTAATTCCCTTCCAACAGGCATCTAAATGTTCTCTTAGTCATGGTGATTGCAATATGAATATGTTTCTGCGTAACAAATACATTACTGAAGTACATCATGGTGACTGCAATGTGAACATGTCCATACATTGCTACCATTACTACAATCCCTTGAGAAAGAAAATGGCCGTATTTTAGCAGAAGGATCTATTTGCAAGTAGGGAATGGAGAAAGTGCGAGCATCTTGTACAATTTTTTAGGGTCTAGACCTTCCTGGTTCTAGAACGGAAAATTTGTAAATGTAGAACCTATAGCATTTGTGCAGAAGTCACAGTCTACAGTGGGTGGAAAAACTGATGATAATTCTTACAATGACCTCTTCTCTTAGAAGTCTTCATACTGGCCCTCTCTCATGGGGATAGAGGTCACTCGTATTGGAAACAGATATGAAATTGCATGTGTAAGAGGGCTTTCATTTTGGGAGCTGCAATACAGCTCAACTTAGAGGTGATAGCTAAAGAAAATGAGGAATAAATTATGTGAATCCATTGCTTTCAGTGCAAAGCATGAGGAAATTATGAATTATATGCCTACTAAATGATGCCTCCTCGTGGGACCAAATGGTCCATTGCACTGTCAAAGACTTATTTCTCAAGAGCAAGTCCTGTTCTTGAGTGGACTTCCTTATACTTGCTTCTGTGTATCCTCTATGTCATATGTAATTATGTATATTACTTGCTTTTTCTTTTTTCTCTTTTGCTGGTTGTGACGGGGGGGAGGGGGTAGGGAATTCGAACCAAAACCTTTAGGTTGGGGACGAAGCTGTCCACTTGTGGACCATTTGTAAATTAAGTGTTGGATTGGTGATACTAGTTTAACATTTTGCTTCATACCTGTAGCTCCTCATGTTCTTTTGGTTTCTTGTATATTTCTATTGTTGCAGACTGGTGATACAAGATTTATTCCCATGGAAACGCCTTATGGTTCTGCTACATCTGCGTCGGCATCCTTTACGTCAACTGTGAGTAACTGTACTTTTGCTCATCTCAGCCATGTAATAATTGTTTGATTCACCCACCAAAACATTGTTGTATCTGCTGCAGGCCTCTAGTCGTCGTACTCAGAATCAAACCGTCGTCGTTCAGAATCCTATGTCTGTTGATGAAAGTGGGAAGCTGGTTAGTTTTTCCTTGTTCTTCTTTTCTCGCTCTCCTACCCCTGCTCTCCTTCCCCCAAAAGAGAGAAAAAAAGAGGCTGCACATGCAACTAAAATGTATATATAAATGAAAGCAGAACTTTTATTCCCTTTTCTCGTGCACTTTCTCATTTCTTTCTTTTCTCTCGTTAGGCGTATATTTCTTATAATCATAACGTCAAAGATGATTTGAGGATTGTTTATGGTGAACCTTACAGATTAGCAACGTCGTTGTCGGAGTTACAACATAGCAAGAAGGGTCCTCCTTGAGTGTTGCATGGTACATAATAGCATTCTTGATAGCCAAAATGCATGAAGAGGCGTGTCGAATATTTGTAATGGTAATGGCAGATATAAAGATGGTTTCCAGGGACAATTGTCGTCTTGTTGTACATTGATTGGATAGTTATGGATTGGTTTCGAAATCTTAGTGAAACACTGGATTTCTTATCTCACGTTTGCTTCTCATAAAAAGATACTTGTTATCTCTGTGCTGAATTCTTGAATTAGTATATGAATACAATACAATCATCAGTGTATATGGTTCAAGGCAGAATAAAGTGTGTAATGTACTATTCTTGGCTTAATAAATGATTGAGTTGATGTGAATAATTGTGATCTTCTTCACCAATTCATACATTTTTTTCTTCTCTCTGCCTTTTGTTTATTTCTTCTTGCTAGAATAACTAGTAGCATATGCGACATTATATTTAAAATTGGATGGACAAATCCTGCAAATTAGTGACCGTTCAAGAGAGTAAGGATTAATTCATAACTTTATCATCTTATGAGTATGATTTAATAGTTGTAAACGGTTTAAATCATTTTTTCATAATTGTATTATTAATTTATAATTATTGGATTTTACTTAACATAAATGACGTTATAAGTTATAAGTGAACTTTTTTACCTGTTCAACCTAATGTGACAGTTAAAACCATAGGAAATGAAAATAAACTATACGTGCCTAAAGACATAGGTCCAGAGGAAAGAAAAGGCAGCTGCTTTGAGTTAGAACTATTCCAAAGAGGCCCAAGAAGGAGCAATTGAGGTCCAACAACCAATATTGGCCCAGAAATCCAAACTAGGCCTCTCACTCCGGCCTCTAGTTTTTGCAAAACCGAAAAACTAGCAGGAGTTGCATGAAAGTACAAAAATGCCACCAATATGGGAAGCACACGGCAGCAAAACATGAGTGGATTTACTTGGGGTCGGAGGGACGGAGGGAGGGAGTGCAGTTTTCACTGCCCCTAAGAGCCGAGTATTTAAGGAATGAATTAGAGCTATATCTTTTGGTAGATTAAAAAATTAATTTAATTTTAATTAAAAAAATTATTTATATATAAATATTAAATTATATATTTTTAATCTCACTAAATAAAAATTTTGGATCCGTCAGCAAAACTGTAAAGGCCAACTCAATAATCACGTGCTGACAACACAAGCGATTTTAAGGCGCGTTTCCAAAAGAGGCACTCAACTTGGGAAAAAAATCACCGCTAGGTCCTGCCTCTTTGAACCACGAAGGGACCACTGGTTCTCAATGCAATGCTAATTAATATAATTGGAAATGTAACATATAAAAGCGAGCTCTAAGCCGTTTTTACCTCACTTAATATATTACACATGAGAATAGATCTCGAGAGAATCATACTACTAGACTAAATGACTAGTAACCAACAGTTTTTTCAGTATTTCATATGTTGCATGTATAAACGAACTTTTCCATTTGATTAGAAAACTCGTATTCTCCTCTAATTGCACAAGGTTAATTTTTCCCTCATCAAGTGCAATATGACAATTTAGATCAGAACTAAATTATGAAATGTTAGTTAAATATACATGACCCTTAAACTCATATAGCAATAAAAATGATGACAACTGTTGTTTCAATTTAGTAATATATATATATAGTTGCTTATATTTTGTTTCAAATCTAACTTGCTATTAGCACTGAGATGACATCTTTTACTTGCACTAGGCAGTCTTCCAATTAATGGTTAATCTACTTTTCAAGACCATGCTTAAACGTGTAGCATACTTAATCACCTTTGGCTTATTTTCATCCCAACAACTGATACCAAAAGGCATTTGGTGAAAGTAGCAAATTAGTTGGACAAACCAAAGAGATATCACACTATATATAGACATTATAATTCAATTCAATTGTGTCACTGCCAATATAATTAATTCAATCTCTTTTCTCTCACTAGCCATGGCTGAAAAAGTTGTGGAGAAGCCTGAGGCCAATGGTGCTAATAATAGCCATGAACAATCTTCAAGCAAGTCCAAGGATTGGATCATTTTTGTTCTTAGGATCATTGCATTTTTGGCGACCCTGGCAGCAACATTGGTGATGGCACTTAACAAAGAGAAGAAATCTTTAGTTGTGGCCACAGTTGGAACCACACAGATTAAAGCCACTGTCACAGCCAAGTTCCAGCATACTCCTGCATTTGTGTAAGTTTGTAATGACTTGAAATGGCAAATTTTTTTTACATCATTTGTGAATTTTCACTATTATATATATATATATTTTAATCTATTACAATATTTAAAACTATTGCAAAAAGGCTAAAAACTATTGCAAATGAATTTACGCAATGGTTTTCCAATCATTGCATTCGGTCTCGTTGCGAGTTCTCTATTGCAATGATATATTTCAAATAATAAGCAATAGTTTTTAAAACCGTTATGAAAAAGTACTTTCATGAGCAATAATTAACAAAAAGCGATTAAAAAAAAAATATGGTGATTGCAATGGTTAAATAGAATTGTTACAATGCAATAAAACCGTTGCAATAAAGCCTTATAGCAAGCATTTTGTTAGTAGTTGAATTTACGTATTGCAAAATGGCTAACATGTTGTAGTGCATGTTAATATTCTAAAGTCAAATAGATTTAAATAAAAAAAATTGAAACTAATAGGAAAAAGAATGTAGACTTGTAATATGATGCTGGAGTGGCAATTGTATATATGTACAAAAATATCCTTCTATACACGAGTTCAAAAAAAAGTTAGATCCATTTTAAAATTTACTATAGACAATTTTATGTTGCATTTCATCTAGTCAATTAAAGCTTATGGGGTGAATGATTATGGTTGATGCAGGTTCTTTGTAATAGCTAATGGAATGGCCAGTCTACATAACTTGCTTATGTTAACAGTCAATGTGATGAGACACATTTGTAATTTCCGGAGGCTCAACTTCTTGGTGATTGCTGTCTTAGACATGGTAATCTATATGTTATTACTCTCGCTGTGATTTTCAAATTAATGAACATGATCATATGCTCCTAGGGGCATAGTTGAGCGGTAGTGAGGTGAAATCGCTCCTACGAGGTTGTGGATTTAATACTTCTCACTACTTTAAAGTTTCGCTCTTAACTAATTTGGTGCATGTGTGGTGCACACCGCTGCATCTGAGGTTTAAGTAAAATTACGAAAAGTCTGTTTGTAGCACCCCTTCTAACATTGACTTATATATCTAATTTAAAATAATTTGAGTTCTCTACTATTATTACAATGGAGTTCAGAATATTAACAGACTAATAGTTGGACATGTATCGTTACACTATTCAATCACATTATGCTTGTATTACTATTAAATTGCTATAAATGCAACATTTTATCTTTTATTTAAATACATAAATTAACTCTTTCATCATGTATTTTCTTTGGTAATATTATAATGTAACTTGTAAATGGACGATGTATATATATAGATGAATGTGGGTCTAGTCTCTGGTGGTGCAAGTGCAGCAGCATTCATGGGTCAGCTAGGTCGAGATGGAAATTCTCATGCAAGATGGAACAAAATCTGTGACAAGGTCGACACCTTCTGTGACCGCAGTGGTGGTGCTATGATTGCTTCTTTTGCTGGTCTCGTCCTTATGATACTCATCAATGTTATCTCCATTGCTAAAGTTCGTAAAGAAAAGTCTCCCCATTCTCTTGTAGCTCCTTAATCAGATGCATGGGAGTACTCATTCTCATGCGCTATCTTCCCTAGTGCCCGATGGTGCGGCACTAAGTGAGGGATGAATTATACTGTCGGATAAAAGATCGTCCCTCCTATTAGTTATATATGTTGTTACTGGAGAGACACATATTGATTTCTTAGTAGATGTATTATTGAGAGAATTCATATAGGTTAAAAACTCCATATTGTATTATGAATTTATTTTCTTTTATCAATTCTCAGTTCTTTATTATTAATGTTTTATCTTTTCGTCGTCTATTGTTAGCTGATCTCTTTACTAAAATTTAACTCCTGGATAGAATTTTTTCGACAAATGGAAACCAAACATTTTTCCCTTTCCTTGAGAATGAGGGGATGAAAAAAAAGATGGGTAGCTTTATTATATTAAACATGTTATTTCATTTAGTGTTGTAAAGAATTTTTGGGGCAAAAAACAATAAGAAATTCAACTTAAAAAAATATATGTATATATAAAGAAACTTTTATCGAATAAAACGCTCCATGATAATAATTCCATCTTGTTCACTTTGCTGTTTATCAAATTTGACTTAGGTGAAAATGGGAAAATAATCATAACTATTCTATTAATTAATTGAGATTTAAATGGTGCACAAGAATGAAAGTTGTATTAGCCTTTATTTGATTATTGGTATATTTGGTATTGGGTAATTTATCAAAATAGTCTTAGATTTTTGTCTTTTTTGACATTCAAGTCCCCTATCTTTCATTTTGAACAAAATAGTCCTTCATATTTCATTTTGATGACAACCATTAGACTTTGTAGCAAAATTTGTAAAAAAAATAACTTTAGTGAGCACATTGATGGCACGTCACTGCAAAATGCACAAATCTTCAAGGGTAAAATTGTCACGCGATAAAATATAAGCATCCTAAGGTTTATGCATTTTGCGGCCACGTGCTCACTAACGTTATTTTTTGATAATTTTTACTCCAAGGACTAACAGCTGTCACCAAAATAAAAGATGAAGAACCATTTTATCCAAAATGAAAGATAGATAACTTAAATGTTAAAAAAAAGTAAAAATTTAGAATCATTGTGATAAATTACCCTTTGATATTTGAAAAAAATATTTTATCTGAAATACAAGAGCAGTCTTGTCCATGTGCAGTACTTAAGAGTCGTCAAAGTAGACGTTGGAAGATATACCTATATATATATATATATATTCTGTTTTATCTAATTGATGACTATACTATTCGATCAAATGGTTTGACTAGCAACATGCAAAACACAGAGGTAAATTCCATGTTTCTTGTCAAGTTGGGACTTGTCTTATAACTATGTAGCTTGTTAGACAAGAAACACTCAAATATCCCCTCAAAAATGTGAGGCTTGGGATGCCCATGCAATATACATACTTGATTTTAACGTGAATTTGGACAAAAACATGGGGAAAAAAAAAATTAATGGTGTCATGCAAAATTGAAATAAAGGATTGAAAAATTCATTTTAGAGAAAGGGAATTTAAATTTCAAAAAACAACAAACATCAAAGACTTATAGACTAATTTATCCTATAAATATATATATCTTACCTCTCTTAATTTTGAGGAAAAAACAAATGAGGACTTGGCATTGATGTCTCACTTTAAAATATCCTTAGAGGTTAAAGTCAATACACTCTATTGATAATTTGACAGAGAATTATAAAATGGATGAACTAATTGTTGGTTAAACTTAAGATCAATAGCCAATCATATTCTTCTATGCCTTTGTTGGGACCTATATGTCAACGTATATACATATCGCGTGCATATATATCCTGTATAATTGTACTCTTAAGTCTTACCAGCTTGCCATTACTCTTCACTCATGAGTCAAGAAGCAGGTCAGACTATTAATAGTTTATTGTCACAAATATATACTGTTTGAGATCAACCTATAATATCCGAGGCCTATTTGGGAATGTGATAAATTAAGATGCTAAAATGTTTGCTACTTGGAGAGATCATGGACGTCTTGTCCAGTTTCTCATGGCACTACATAATGATCTCAAACCTACTCAAGAGCTTAACTCTGAATAAACTCGCCTCAAATCTCGGATTTCTGATATTGTGTTTGTCACACCTAATCATAGTCCAAAGAAGAATTTCGTCTCTCACTCATCTTCTCAACAGATGTGCAAGTACCATTTATCTTGTCACTCTCTCTTGCACTATCCTACTCAGACGTGCTCTTTTTGAAAAAGAACTGGTCCTGGTTATTATCAACATGAGTACTTTCGAAATCCCAACATAAATTTTCAAGGAAATTGATCAAAAGGTAATTTTTTGAAGGCTCAAAATACACCAGTAGATTTATCCCATTCTACTGTTATCACCACTATTAAGGGATCTCCTACTCTTGTCTTTGATCCACCTTCCTTGTCCATATCGGTTGTCGACCTTCAGAATATCCTTAAACAGTTTTTAGCCCAGTCTAGTCATTTGCCTTTCACTACTCTCTCTTTTACACCTAGTAAGTCTTCCTGGTTTTTGAATTCAGTCTAGTCTAACCATATGACGTTTAATTCACATAGTTTAACCAATAAAGTCGTCAATTCTTTTATACTTTCTATTTATATTGTTGATGGTACATCTATGCCTATGAGTCATATAGAATCCGTCTTCACATCTCATATTGCTTCATTTTTCGATACTTACCTTGTCCCTAAACTTACCGTTAGCCACATCTTTGTTGGTCAATTATGTAAACTTGTTCTAACTATCACTTTTTTTGTGTTTGGTTGTTGTGTGTAGGACCCTTAGACAAGACAAATTTTTGGAATTGACTGTAAAGTTGGCGACTCTTTGAGTTCGTCAGTCTGGATCTCCCATCTCATGTGCACATTCACACTGCTACATCAGACTCTTCTTCTCTTCTCCTACGACATTTTAGATTAGATCATGCCTCTTTAGGCAAACTACAATTTTTAGTTTTTAGAGGCTCGTTAGGAAAACTCACTATGAACACTTTTCATTATTTATCTTATCAACTTGGAAAACCATCTGCTTTGTCCTTTAATAAAAGTGACTCTTTATTTTTTTCATGTTTTGACTTGGTTCATTATGATATTTGGGGACCTTCCCCCACATCTACCATGGGAGAGTCTCGATATTTTAATTTGTGGTTTTTGTAAATGACTATTTTCGATTTATATAGATATATCTGATGCATCATAGGTCTGATTTGCCTCGTACCTATTCTGAATTTACTGACATGATTTATACTCAATTCAAACAACATAATAAGAAATCCTAATGACTTGAATTATTTATAACGCTCTGATAGTTAATGGTCGAGATATTGTTGGTCAACCAATTAATGTAACTTGTAAGATACAACAATTATTAGGAAATAATTGAGTTATGATAAGAATACAATTATACACAGAATGTACACAATGTGTATATACACTAACACTGTAGCCCTAGTATGCTTTTGAAAACACCTTTCTCTTTGATCGCTAAAAAAACTATAAGCTTTGCAAAGAAACTAGTATCCCCAGGAGGTATGAACAAGCAAATTTTTTTCTACTTCTAAACTAAAGTAAAATTTTTAATCTTGTCATCCAATATAATTAATGAACTAAGGTCTAAGGCCTGTTTGGTGTAGTTTAAGCATATCGAGGAGTGAGTTTTTCAAAAGTAATTTTATGAAAAAGCGACTTTAAGATATAAAAAAAATAACAATATATATGTGGGGTTAGTTTTGTATTAATCATGTACAGTATAATAAAAGCTGAAAAACCATAACAATTTGTAACTATAAGCAATATCTGTAATCTTCAACAAAGAAGAACAATTTATTTTTAATCTAAAAGTTAGAAAGTTTGTAAAAGTAAGCACCAGAAAGCTAAGCTCTATAACCGAAAAGATGACTCTTTCTTAGATTAAAAAATACTACAAGATAATTAGCCTACTCCAAATATATACAAGTTTTAGCAATTTCTGGGGTCTGAATATATGTTGTTGGTTGATGTGTGTCAAGATTGTTACAATTAAATCAATATATATGATGTTGCCATGCATGGAAGAAAGTGGAAGAGATATGTAAAATTTTAATTCTTCCTTGGGGGTCTCTAGCACATTTTAACGCAAGTTCGGATGCTTGTATAGGTAAAATAAATTTTTTCTCTACTTCTTATATCTTATAGTTATAATAACTCCGCGAAATCTGCCGCCCTTCGAGCAATGGAAAAGAAAAATCTTTATTCCAGCTACCAACAAAGTAATGCCAATCAGTGCAAATCCAATTTCAATAGGTTATTTGAAGAAATGTTTAAGGTATGCTTACTAGTATTTGAGGATTTAAGATTTTTTTCAGTGGAGATTATAAGATATACAATTTAACTCTTATCCAAATAATTTCTTTCTTTATTAGAAACTAATTGAATTTTCACACTAAAAAATATTCGTATATTTGAGCAAACGGGGCTGATCACTACCCAACTTTGACTTTTTATTACTCCCTTTAAATATCATGATCGTATCTAAATATGGTGTTTGGAATACTTCTCGTTTGAGGAGCAGTGCAGAATTTGATGAAATCCTTTTTTGATTCTAACAATTTTTAAATAAGGTATATTATAGGTCATCAAATTTCGTCTACTAATTATCTATAAAAAAGATATTCTGAGAAAAATTTGAAACAAATGTCTGAAATTTTAAGTACCAAATTTTATAACTCATAATATACTTCATCTAAAGATGAGAGAATCAACAAAAGAGATGATCCAAACCTCTGAAAACTGAGTTAAAATAAAGCAATTTTTTTTTTTTTTTTGATAAAACATAATTAAGTGGTCAAAACTTGTGGAGATTGCTAGTTCCGTTACAATTTTTTGGTTGACGTAGAAACCCAAATGGTAAAACTCGACTACCGGATTATCCGCCGAAACTCGACCACTAACTGGTAAACCTTCGGGTGCAATGGTGCGCTCTCACACATGCACCAAGTCAGTTAAAAGTAGAACTCCAAAATTGTAGAAAGTGTAACAATTTTACCCCTACTACCGCTTGATTATGCTTGACTATGCCCCTGGGGACTTACATTGCAAAAACATACCTTCTTAAAGCGCATAAAGGCAGTAAAGCTCAAGAACTTAACACAAAATTATGATTTTGATTTAGACACAGGAAGAGTAACATAATCATACCCAGAAAGGCCCTAAGAGGGGCAGGGCAGCTCATACACCAAATTGCAAACAAATCAAAGTGGCTGAATCATATGTACCCTGGATTGTTTTAGTGGTATTGGCAGCAAACATACCATAACTTAGTGAAGAACTTTTGACATCATCTTGGTATCGTGCTATATTCTTCCAGAAGCCGCTCAATTGTCCTCCTTGATGTAACTGTGTCAATCTTAAATTCTCTCATCTCAGCTCGTAAACCTGCAGCAGTACTTAAAACACTTCCATCAATGTAAAAACAAAATATAAACATAATGTTTAGCTTGGTGTAAGAGATTGTATGACTAACAGCTTGTTTACATTTACAATAACAAAGATGAATGCCTAGCACATATGCGCATTTAAATTCGACTAGAGTAACCTCGCGTAACAGCTATGGGTTGGTAATTATGATGTAAGTCACATTTCTGCTAAAGCCTAGTATATATTTTTCATCTGATCACACATCAAAGCCTAACCATCATATATGCCCATGAACTATGCCAGAAGCCAAAAATCAAGTAGGCTCTTCTATTTAGACATCATTCATGATACAAACTTCTTTATTAATGGGAAGCAAAAGACATTAGCTGACAATGTGCCTCATGACATATTTCCCAGAAGCACGAAACAGCATTTCTTTTGTGGATTAAATAAAAGAATGTTTACGCTTTAATGCTTAAGATCAACTTTTTATTCTTTCAGATAAGTATCAAGTAACACACGTTTAAGTTCTATCGCCTTAGACATTCTATTTATCCATGATTTTCTTTTCACTTCTACTGTTCTCGTGCAATACGTTTCAAAATATTACCTTGCATCCATTACTTATAAACAGAAATTCATTCTTCTAAGTGACCACTGTTTTTATTTTAGCACCACTAGTCCAATGTCAGGTATAGACTTCACACTTTGAAGACTGCAGTGGACGTCGTGAATTTGTTGAACAATGAGGAACAGAATTATCACTGTCCACAAGGCAGCTCTCTGTCATTCAATACTTGACTTTGGATAATACAAAAATATCATTCCACTCCTGTTCTTCACTTGTTGCTATAGGCAGAGTTATTCATAATTTGGCTAATATCAAATTGGTTCAACAATGCCACATATGTTTCTTCCTTATCTTCCCCTGCATTCACTGCAGTTGCTTCACTCTAAAAATGTTTCTCATAGAAACAGAATGGTAGCTTTATGATATAGCAATGGGGTTCCTAAACTCTTCCTTGCTATGATATGATATCGAAATGGCCCACTCAGGAGCATCCCAGTAAGATAATAAGAATATCTGGGATTGACATGTGAATTCAGTGACTTTCACAATTGACTGTTTCACGTGAAAAATGATCGATATTAACGTACTATATTATTAGCATACATGGTTACAACAAAATCCATGATGATACGAACATATAAACATCGAAATCTTTGTTTTTACGTCTAATTGTTTTTTATGATAACTTAAAATTTATCCACTAACTGAAAGATATTTGAAGTTGACTTTTGGTGCAGTTAAATGTCACTAAATGAAGAAAACAAAGTACAATCACTCCCATACAACAATACATGTAATTTAATATTTCTTGTATGTGATAAACTGACCTGGTTGATGCAAATCTTTGAGTGGCAATTGGGGTGCATGTGAATTGAGAAACTGAAGAATGTCTTTCATAGCCTCAGCAGATTCAGCACAGACTAGAATTTCCCTCTGAGATTCATGATAGATTGAAGTAGTTAGCAAGGTCTATGAAGCATTTGAAATTGGAGTGACATTGTCAAGCCTAAACCAGGCGAGGCCATGGAGGAAACATATAGAAGAAAATTAATTATGTTTGTCCTCAGAGTTTTACTGTACTACAGGCGACCTTAATTACTATCAATCTATATTATAAATGGACATGCTTTTCATGTTCCTTCACTATATGAAAAGAACAGGAATTTATTATTATTCTTTTTTCTTGGGAAAGTAGAATGCTTACATGGTAATAACATCATTAATAGTAGCATTACTCATTTTCACTCGTTTTATCAAGTGCTATATTGCGTGCACATTTTCTGCAGTCTTATTGAATGCTCCGTTTGGCGAAATAACTCATCATTAGTGTTTCTTGGGCAGAGAAGTTAAGGAAGAGGAAAGGGTATTTGGAATAACTACAGCATGTTGAGTTTGCAATATAGGTAACACATTTCAGCAGCGATTGTAATCTTTATTATGCCTTCAAAATATTTCCAAAAGGATGAATGCAGTTTTTAATAACAGAGGAGGGAACCATAAATCAAATTAGAGGAAACGGCATGAAAAAGTTAGGAACATAAGCTATTAATACTCAGAAAAAGCATAAGAGCTTATTCCAACCTTGAACTCCTTCTGAGTATCATAGTAACCAGAAACAATCAAGAGTAGAGAAAGTTTCTCAAATCCTGCAATAAAATATGAGCTCAGTATTGGTCCAAAAACAAAAGTTAGCAGCTATGAACATGCATAATCCTATGAACAGAGCCCATATGACATGTTGGTAAGAAAAAAGTCTGTAGGGAAGGATTAGAATGAAAAGTGGTAATCTTGACCCCTGAGAAATATGTCATAATGGCATTGCTCAACAGAAGAGAAATGCCCTGTAATAATCAACTGGCGAAAATTAGCTTTTTATGGTGCCAATTGGACTTCAGCTTGAATATTGGCAAAGCGAATATAATGATAAGACTATTCACTGTTTACATCAGTGATGTTTACTTACGACGAAATTGTGTAATTGCTTGAGCTGCAGTAGCATCATGTGACAGAAGCTGTCCAACTGATAACCCGATTGAACTCATCCCAATATTAGATGTGGTCAATCTTGACTGAGTGCTATCTAGCCGTCCTGCTCAACAAATTATCCAGTTAATAGATTGCTTATGATTGTGATGGAAATAAAGGCACAAGCATGACCAAATTCTCCGTCCAACAGAGTCATTAAAGAATTTATCATCATCCATATAGTTCCCATAGGATCTTTGATAGTAAAGCAGTAATAAACCAATCAATGTTTACTTTTTGATGTGTAGAAAAATCAATCATTGTAGCATTCCATCGATTTGGCTAATGGAAATAGTCACTGAACAACTTACTTAAGGTCACAGATGCTAGAAAATCATTATGACCTAATAAACAATTTCCAAATTATTCAAAATATTACACCAATATGATAGAGTTGGACTGGAAGAAGAAAAAATGCAAAAAATCTGGAGTTTTATTTTATCTATTATTTTCAATCCTTCTGCAAACTTACATTTTGAGAGGAGGCTGAACAGATATGGGTGGAAAAGGAAGAGGAGAATAAGACTAGGCTAAAATGTTTTCCACGAAGCCTGTCCAGAAAGTCATATTCTTTTCTATAAGATTCTCATTCATGACTCCTAATGAATTTGATAAGTTCCCATTCAACCTTTTCCAAAAATGAAATACCACCCTCTCTTTTCCTTTCATCAGGAAAGCATTTCAATTGTTTTCCCATGTCCAATGACCACAAAGACGTGTTATGTGGTGCTCCATAGACTGAAGTACCTTTGCGGCTCATTCTTGTTCAATCATTAACTGTATGATTCATCCATTATATTTGAGAAGAAAATTTAGCAAAGAATTGTTTGTATGAAATTCGAAAGAGACAATAGTGTACCAAAATGAGAACTTTCAGTCTATTTAAGAGATTATGAGACTATAGTCAAGACCAACAAAAACGTGTGCCATTGTGTCTATCTGTGCAAATGCTTGAAAATTTTCATTTTAGAAACTAAGCTTATGAAATAATCTTTTCCAAGACATATCAAATTGTTAATTATCAAACAGTCGGGTTTCAGACATGAAATCAAGTCAGTTTCAAATGGATTCTCATGTATACTTTATTAGGAGAAGAATCGTTACTGTAGTCTCATGCCACACATTTGCAAACAGTGAGTGGCCTGGCCTTTAGGAAGTTACATTCATATAATAGGTCTCTGCTGGACATCTAGCTAAGATTTCTACTATTTCCTTCTTAAGTCACTCGTAACTTTGCAGCAGTATTCCATTTCTAGTTATTTGCAGAGTCACGCAACAAATAATTGAGCCTTTCGTCCATAATTTTTAAAATGGCTTGCAGGAATACAGACTGATAATGTCACTACTGAAGATATAAGCAGCAACGTAATCTTCTTAATTATTGCTCTCTTCCTTATTCTCTCTCAGAATCATTAAAGCCCAACTCCCTTTGTTGAATATGTATCTTTTGTATGTTCAAATTGGTTTTCTTGATACTTGACCGCTAATATTAACTCTGTAATATCTGTTCACGACCTTCTTACTTTGCTATCACATATGTAGTATTGCCCACTAGCCCAAATATTTCAAAGCATCATTCATACATAACTCTTTGGCAAGAAACTTCAATTGCAGCGGTCACTAGTACGGACAGCCAGCGGCAGAATTCTACCATATCCAACTTGGATAGTAACTGAATAAAGTGACATAATAAAATTATATCCATATATATCTCTCTCCCAACAATTCAGTTTTAAGATATTCATCATTTCTCCTCATGCACTACTGCATAGATAGTGCACATGAAATAAGTGAAACTGCATCGTGTTGAGATATATAGGCTAAATGGGTAGATAATAAAGGGAGAAGATGATCAAACCTAATGTTGTCCAGCTTTTGAATTCCTTCCGCAAAATCTCTCCCACTTTGAGGTCAGATACATCATACATTTTACATCTCACTGAAAAGGACATAGATTCCATTCAAAACTGAGCCCTACTTTTTTTAAGTAAAAAGAAGTATAGACTCAAAATAGTGAAAAAAAGACTAATGAAGTAATAGGGCATACTTATCTGGTAAAGCCCATTACATCCAAATCGTCCTGCCCCATTAATCAACAAGGTGGACATGTACTTATCTTTCAAGGTAGATTGAGGGTTTGTCAAGTTCCCAGTATCCAAAAGGATGCCTGCCAACTGCAAGTCAAAAGAGATAAAAGGAAGGATGATATTAGAGATATCAATATGTAAAAGAGTTGAGGTCTCTATTATAAACCGAGTACATATAATAATCCTCAGTGATTGATCAGGTCCTTTCATCATCTGGAAGAAAGATAAAGGAGCAAAGGAAACCAAGAGGATTAACAGAATGTTTGCGGAAGGGGCAAATTATATTCACATTTTGTCCTGATCATGAGCATAAGACCTCTACGAGGCTTTACATAACTGCTTTGAATCATTTTAAGAAATTAAAAACTATTGAATCAAATATCCAGCATCTGTTGCACACATTTCCTTCATCTTTATCCTTCCATTTTGGAGGGTGGGGGGTGGCTGGCTGCAGATTTTACGGAATACAAAGGATACTGTAAAAACTTGTTCAACAACATCCATGTAACAGTGTCATCTACATGTTGAAATTTCTTTTAGTGCAATTCTGGAGAAATTTTTCTGACCAACATGATTTGAATAAAATATGAAGAGGAGATTTGATATGTTGCTTTAGTGTTAACTGACATCAAACAAAACGTGATCAAGTTGGTAGTTTTCTTAACTAACATGGAATTGAAGTGTCTTGGCAAACAATTATAATAAATGAAAAAAGAGGTCAAATACTAAACATAGAAGCAAAAAGATAGATCCCAACATGGAGACATATGTAAGAGTAGTTGAGTAGATACCAGAAGTCGACTAATTCCTTGCCCGGCCAATGTCTCTGGTGAAGTGAATGCAAACTTTTCTGCGATAACTGTGCAGAATGAGGCATCCTGCCACAGGAAAAGATGAATATGCTGACTGGACTATGGCAACAAGAAAGTCAGATGGATGAAAAGCAAATAATCTGGAAAATCATATCCACAAGAGCTGATGATAACAGGGGTGCTTACAATCATTAAAGAGGAAATCATTTCAAGGTAAAAGTTTTACACTAAAAGAATTTTATGTATAGTCATTAAAAACCTAATGAATAAATTTTTCACTTGGCATCCCAATATCCTTTTTTTGAACTAACATATTATATATAATGATTCTGAAAAACTATCACATCATTTTCTAGGACAGAAAAGGACAAAGACTAACATAAGGAAAATTCCCTTCCAATAAAATAATGATATAATATGACACATTTAATTTCGCCTACAACTTTCAGGTTGAAGTCTTGATTTATGACTCATATAAAATAAGGGATGTGAAGAGCTGATTCACCTAAAAGATGCAAGACAAAATGCCAGCAGATGCTTCAGATTGCTCAAGATTGACAAGAGACAGATATTCAGATTTGTGCAGTGCTAATACATGATCGTAAACAGATATGCAAAATTAAACTTTTACAAGGCAATAAAAATGCTGCTCTTGCACCATGCAATAGATGACACCAGTCACATACTGTAATAACATCCAAATATGTTTTTAATCTTCTTATGAACATCTATTATAAGGAAAAGGTTTGTTTCTAATTCTGATAAAATTTTTCTTTCCCAACACTTTACATGCAGCCTATGGTTCTCATAATATATACCAGTAGCAGGCACGCTCATCTTCATGAAGCACTGGCAGGGGCATAGATTACAAGACTTGACAAATGCAAAAAATCGAACCTCCAGGTCAAGTTTCCATTCTACATTGTAATACCACTTTTATTTCCTTTCCAAGAAGCAAACAAAATTTCCAAATAACAAAATTTCTTAGGAGCATAAAGATTCCTTAAGAAAGTATATAATCCTGCTTCAACTTCGTTTGGTAGATCATGGGGAATAGGCTAGATTGATTCATAGATATATCTCTTTCCATATAGATAGGTATCTCCATGGATAGAGATGTAGGGCATACTTTTCTTTGCGTCCTTCTGATTACTAAGCTGCCATTGCCCAAAAACAAGAAAAACAATTCTTGGTCATATATATAAGAAGGGTGTTCAAGTGATAAGAGATATGTATGACAGAGCTATGACCTTTGTAAGGATGAATAAGGGGGAGGACCAGAGATGGAACCGGTGCTTTCATGATCACAATCGGTCTATACCAAGGATCAGCCATGAACCCGTATTATTGTGCTCTAGCTATGGACAAGCTCATTACTCACTAGTCATATCCAGGTGGAGGTGTGTTGGTGCATGCTGTTCTCTGATGGCAGTATTTTAGTGGATGAATCTAGAGAATGGATGATTACTGACTCAGAATTGTTGAGAGATACTTTGAGCAAAGAGCTTTAAGCTGAGTAGATTAAATACGGTGTACATAGAATGCATATTCAGTAAGAGTAAGTCAAAGAGTAAGGAAGGAGTAAGGAGAAAGCAACACTCGGTATGAAAAGAATACTAGAAAAGGAAAACTTTAGATATCTTGGGTCAATGCTCCAACAAGATGGAGTAATTGATATCGATGTCCCTCATAGAATTAAGGCGGAATGGACAAAGTAGAAAAGCCATCAAGTCTTATCTGATTGAAAAATACACCTTTAAGTGAAAGAGAAATACTATAAGATAGACATATGATCAAGTTTGGTGTATATATCAATGTGTGGGAAGGTGAAGTATCAACTGTTCAGAAGATGTCCTGGTCAAAATAGGAATGCTGAGATGGACATGAAGCGACAAGGACATGATTATAAATGATGTGAATTGAGGAAAAGTAGGGATAACTTCAATTGAGGGCAAAATGAAACCATTTCAGATGGCTTGGACATGTTAAGTAGAGAAGAAGGCAATTGTTAGAAGGTGAAATGGTGAAGTTATGGAAATTGCTCAGGATAAGAGAGGTAGAGGGAGACCTAAGAGGAGTAAGATGGAAACATATGAGGTCTCGCGTATATGGAGCTAATCGAGGAGATAACTTTCAACAAGAATGAGTGATGTCACCTCCATCCACGTAGCCGATCCCAATAGTGAGATAATGCTTTATTTGGTTTGTCACATATATAAGAAACAGAGGAAAACATAGAATATGGTATTAAAGGAACATATGCAGTTGCTTAGAATGAGTACCTGTCCCACTGTAATATTATTAACCCAAGAATATGCACTATCATGCTGCAGAAGAGAGAAGAAAAAGCATTACGACTAGTCTTTTTGAATTATTGGGAAGTGAAAATATCAGTTATTATTAGGCCAAACAGAAGCAAATCGACATTACCTCTTTGCAATGGAAGATCTCGATCAACGAGTCACGCAAAGCCTGTTTGTGAAGCGAGAATAGTCATGAAGTACTTTGGCAGTAACAGCAGAAAATCTAGAAAGGTACTTACCTCTTGTTTGGAAGGAAGTTTATCACAATTCACTAAGGCTAGTTTGAGACTTCCGAATAAATCGTAATAGAATAGGTCAATCTGCACAATATTTTACCAACCAGGCAAGGTAAGAAGTGTTTAATAGGATAGGCAGACGAAACGTTAAAAAGGCCTCTAAGTAACATTCAAAATAAACATTAAAATGGATTTAAGTAGTTTCCTACTCAAGAAACATTAAACAGCCTTTACCCAAAAACATTAAAGTCACCTCTGAGTGCCTGGGGAATAAACATGAAGCCCCTTTAGAATCATCAGAGAGAAGAGAATCTTCTCGGGTGGATCTTCTTGAAATCATTTGCGTGGGCAAGACAATTATAAGTTGGAAAATAAGACGAACAATTTGAATAGAAAAACCAATGATTCTGGGAGCAATCTGATATAGTAAGACAATTGTGATAATCTATTTACAATCTGATTTAACTTGACTAAATGAGAGAAACACAGCAAAAAAGAAATACCATTTCTTTCTCTCAAGAAAACCAAAGAAAGAAGACTACTATGATTACAATAATAGTTTGCCATGTTTATTCCTAAAGATGTGTACTTTATGCCATCAATAGTTGATCACTAGCTGTAATTTGGATGGTAATACAGAACATACCTCGTTAATAAAAACTAGGGATGACTGATCAATATGGCATGAGTCAAAGAGCCATTTGAGCTCAGCCCGAGAATTTATGTCTTCTCTCTTCATGTTGATGACGGGTACAGTGCAGAACTGGTCAGACTTTTGTGTTTCACTGAGGTAAAAAGCAGAGATGATGGTTGAAGCAGCAGGTCCTACATCTGCAAGTTGCCATATGTAATCTTAACAACATGTTCCTCAAAACAATCTTATTATACAATGAGCTTAAGAGAGACAAAAACTTTAAGCTATAAATATGTTTATCCAGTCATTCCTCCAATCCCTTGCTCTTTAATATCTACTCTACGATATGAGATCCCCATGATTAGCCTGAAGTGGTCAACATAACAATATGGCCTTGTCAATATTTCTATTAATGTCTGCTATTGTCTAATGAGTGTAATTTATGCTCACCGAACAAAATTTTATCCAAACAGATGCACAGATAACTGGTCATGATCTTACTTAAATTTACACAACAATAAATTCGCAATATTCATTCTCAATTTCCAGGAAAAGGATTTGAAAAGGAGAAGAAAGGAGAGAAGAGAGACCACACGGCACCCACCCACGGACATACACACAAAGAGAAGAGACAGAGACAGACTATTCTAAACACAGTAGTTTGATCATGAGTTACCAGAGGTCTCTGGTCCTATTACAGCATGCAAAAACCTTCCTGGCCCACCAGCACTGACATCATCCCTACTAGTTTTCAGATATGTGTTTAACCTGTACATGCTTTCAGATGACTCAACCACTTCTATTTGTGGAGAGTGCCCATAGTAGAACAATGCTGCAGATGGAGGAAGGGGAACTTTTGAGAGACTTGTTCTGCTCCTATTCAGACTGAATGATCTTTCAATTGCAACCCCTGGTGGACCAGTTAAAGCAAGGCACTCTTCATTTGCTTCACAGGCTTTGGGACTAGAGATGTCTGTCAACTCTTTCCCACTGTCGAAGTCAACTGTCAACTCTAATTGAAGACCTGCCAATGGAGAAGAAGTCTTTGACCACCTCCCTAACGAAGACTGACCATAAGGTTCTAGAACAATGTCAGAAGGTGAATCTATGGAGGGACCGTAAGTGAAATTTTCTGGTGAACCCGTTTCTCCCTCTCTGGATTGTTGATCATAAATGTCTGATGCAGATCTAGAGATGCTTTTGTTTGCAATCTGCCCATGAATATCAAAGATACTTTCCTTGTTCCTAACTTTAGCCTCACCTCTTCTCATGCCAGAAAAAAATGGATTATCACGAGCCCGAATGTATGGTTCCTGCAAGTTAAGAATATATGTACTTATCAGAAAGTTATCATGTGACACAGAAAATAATGATAATGCATCAATTTCCACTAGCAGAATCAGTTTCTATATTATGCCAATTTTACCATCATGTACTCTCTTTCTCTCACTGTGTTTGTGAACATCCATGTATTCTTGTGCAAATCTAGAAGTTATTCAATGGCTAGACAGCAGTAATGAACAGTACTATAATTCCTGGCATAAATTAGGAATCATATCAAAGTATGAATGAGCAGCCTGCATCAGAGAAAAAATTCAAATAGTTGAAGATCCAAGAGCAGATGGCTGTGCATCACCATTTATCAACATCTGCACTGCATTAGCTAGAATCTGCAGATTAGGAACACTAAGGGCCTCATTACAATGGCAAGGGCCACCCAGTGGACTTAGGTGCCTCACCACAACTTAGGTACTGCATCTGAGTTTCATTCCATTCCCAACCATTTTTAAGCAGACCATTGGTTTGATAAGTAGCAAGCAAGACAATGCCCCTTGTAATCTAGCGATTTCTGAAGACTAGAAGAGCTATTCCAAACATCATTAATGAACATCCAGGAGAAAGAGAGCTGACTTTGGAGTTTTCCACCTGTATAATTTAACTGCCGAACCAAATACTCTTAACAGCTGTTGATACTTTAAATTTCCAACAAGTACGAACTGTGAGATGATAGAAATTGAATGCTAATGAACCTTCAATATCACAACTGCTAGTCATTTCAATCCAACTGCAACTTTCCAATGACTTCCTACCATCTGAGAGTTCGGTATGTATATTAAATTGTGTATAGTCTTTTTCTTTTCCGGCTGGATTACGGAGAAATAGATTGAAGAATCAAAATTAAGTTCTTAAAACTAATTCTTGTCTCACTCAAACATCTATCCCGTTCTGTCGTCACTGTTAAAACAGCATATTGCTATCAAAGATCATGAGAAAGCCCAACTGTGAAGCATGACCATCATCAAAACGCAGGTTACTGACTTCCCCTCGTAGCACTAATAAGGTGTTGGGGATCATTTGAAATGCAATGCACATAAGTGTGGATACAAGAGATCAAATATATAGTCTTAGTCTTTCTTTTCTTGGCTATGTTGATATATAGTCTTATTATATGTGCTCAATATTGTCCATAAACGCCATATTACAGCATAAACGTCGTATATGGCAAGTTGTGGACTCCTATCCAATGTTGTAATTTCCAATTAACTTCCTAACACGAGTCATCCTACAGAAGAACGGGGTCGTAATAAATAAAATGAAAAATACCTTGTTTCTAGAACTTTTCATCCAACATTACCACTATCATTTCAATCACAAGTAAACCATTTGAATTTTCTAAATTTGCAGCAAAATGTATAAATATTCAAGCAAATAATCAAAAACATGATCAGTTCATTACTTGCTTGCTTTACCGGGACCAAAAAACATCAGCAATTACAAACTGATTATAACAATATAATACATGCCTTTGCTTACAACAAATATATTCTGATCATCAATATTTTTGGCTATATATCACTATAGACTCTCATCACTCAATTACACAAATCATGTAAGTGTCTACTTAATCCAAAAGTTCAGGATATCAAAGATCCGATTAAGCTATTAAACATTCTGTACTTAATTAGTCTATGAAACAATCCGTACTTAATTAGTTTGATGGCTCCAACTCGTTTTCTCACATGCAAGTGTGATCTGAGCGAGGCACATGGTAAATCAGTGATGGTAGTGAGACTTGAACTAAAACCTTTTGGTAATTATGCAAACTCTGATACTATAAAAGTAACTACTTAATCTAAAAGTTTAAATAATTAATAACGTGTATTTAATTAGTTTGATATCTCCAATAACGCATATGCACGTATTTGCCAATATATCACACTATGTGAAAGTAGTAAGAAAACTTTTAATAGGTTTACGGCCAAAAGATGAAAACTGAAAGGTAATGAAACATGCATGTAACAAATAAACACGAGGGAGGGAGAAGTGGTTCTGTAGCTGTCACGTACCGATCCCAGAACTTAGGACTGGTGTTGTAAATCCAAACTCATAACACCCACTTATAAATCACTTACAAACACCAACTCCAACGGATATGGAATATTACAGAAGCGCTCTCACCTGTTGGTTTGCAGCCACAGAACTGGAGGAAGACTTCATGTTGGTAATATGAAGCAGGAAATCTCAGCCAAGGAAACACGCACGCACGCACACACATGCAATACCGAAGGGTTTTGGAAGAGAGTAGACGGTTTGGAGAAAGAATGACAAGAGAAGGAGAGCAAAAACAGGCTGCATCTTTCGACGTTTGCTGTCTTTTTCTGGTGTTGTAAATAGTAATCTCCGCCATTGCCTCCAGAAGAGACAACGTTAAGCTTTCACTCATATTAACTTAACTTCAAAAGCTTCGGATTTTTCTATAAGGTCCACAAAGAAAGAGAAAAATATATATATAAAAGAAAAACAGAAGAGAGCAACCAAAGGTAAGGCTTTGTTTGTACCAGAGGTTTTATAAGTAAAACTTTGGTTAGAAATAGTGTTGAACAAGTTATTGATTATTTGGTTTATGTTTAGTAATGTTGAGAGATGTTAGATTTTAAAAAATATAAAGAAGTATATTTAATAAATAAAAAGAAAAAGAGTTACTCGTATTATGTAAAAACAGTTTGACAAAATTTTTTTTTGAAAAAATTTAATTTAGAGCTTCTTCTTTTTTAACTTTTTTTATTTTTAACTTTTACTTAAAAATACTTTTCAAACATGTGGCAAATAAGTTAGTTTCAGTTTCTAAACTCAAAGGAAATGCTTTTGAGTTTCTAAAAGTTAGGCCAAATAGAGCCTAAAACTTCAAGAAGCAGTGCTTTAAGTAAAATTGCGAAGAAATTGTGCAAATGGTTTTTATTGTTTCTATTTTTTCAAGTGACTCTCATTGTTTTAAACGATTTAAATTAGTTCTTATTATTTCTAAAAAAAAAGTAGTTGATTTGGTCACTGACATTAAAAATAATATTAAATTTAATGGAAATAAACAGTAAAACAGAGATAAAATGGGAAAAAAATATTATAACACGTACACACACGCCAAGCTCACGCACACACATGTAGATACCAAAAATAGTTTCAATCCAAACAAGGCCCAATAAATGAAAAGCCCGAAGAAGGAAGGCGAGGCAAAAGAGTTTGGCTCAAGCAAAGTCAGCCCATAGGGAAATGCACATGGCAAGTAAAGCTAATATAACCTCGAGCCTCACACCTAGTGAAACTAACAAGGTTAGAAACGTTAGTGTGTGAGATAGATGCCTCGGGCATAGAGATCAAAAGAAATTTATCATAATAGATCCACTATTAGCCGTCAACTCTTTTCTTTAAGTAAAGATTCAACGGACGTGAATGGTCTTAAAAAAATTGTAGGGACATAAAGGCCATGAAGAAATAAGGACAATGGGACCCAAAGGCGGCTGTATTTAATGCACTAATGTGTGTGTGGTCATACGAAGCATGTAAAGATAAGGTAAGGTAAACAACATGTGCGCTTTTTAGCCCATAAGAAAAGGCTCAGTTTGTATGCCCCTCTTGTTGACTAAGGATCAAGCTACTTTCCTCAACCAATCAGAGGCCTATGTAGGCATCCACGTTACGACATGTCTGCCTCAAGTCTACTGCAATCAATCAAAAACATAGGAAATCTCTAGCAATTTCTGGCATAGGACCTACCTCGCAAAGGTTATAAATAGCAATACATGTAAGAGCAAATTAAGCAGACATCGGGAATACCAACCCTTGGATGGTAAGGATTAGAGGCTCACCATATGATCAAATAGTGCCAAAAGTGCTTAGATCCAAGATAAGTCCAGCTCATGCCACGACCCAATGAAAGACAAAAGCCCAAGGGCAAAGATTCACCAAGGCCCTGCTCATAGAAAGCACAAAAAGTGTCGAAGAGACAGTGAGCCTTCCCCGGAGGGTCCGACTCAGTCCTAATAGTAGGTTTACGAGGGATTTATAATCCACACCCCCATTCCTACACCCTCTGCACCCCCTTCTATCACCAACTCCTATAATCCCCCACCATCGCGTGGTGTGTGCGCGCGCGCATGCATGAAAACATAATAAATTAATAATAAGATTGATACAAAAAATAAATAGAAGAAAAGATATAAAGAGATACGTCCGTCAAGTTAACTCTATTGTAATTGATACGACCAACTCCCACATGATGAAAAAAAAGTAAAAGGTCACGAGCTTGGTGTATTTGTGTGTGTGTTGTATTTTATTTTTGGTTAAGGTGTTGTGTATACATGTATATAAGTATATGTATATGTCTATGTCTATAGGGAGTGTGAGGGAAGGGGGGTGTTAGGTGTCTATTGATAGAGGTGAAGAAGGAAGAAGAAGATAAAAATGAATTACAGATGAAATTGAAATGATTTGTAAGTGTGGGGACTAAGAGTTCATCAGACTGGTCTCTAGGCCTTAAAAATGTGATCCCACCGTTGGATTTGAAAAATCAGATGTCACGAACAAAATCTCAAAATTTTAGCTCAATCTGAGAAGAAACCTTTGACTTATTTCACATGGAACAGACTTGCGTAATATAGTGACGAACCATCAAACTCTATTTGATACATAGATTCATGGCGAACTAACAATAAAAATAAAAATTTCATATATTAGCAACTTGAAATATCAATAATTAATCTTAAATTGATTGCCATTATTTTTCAAATTAACGTGATTGGTATTTCATCAATTTATGTGTTAGTACAACGCTAACAGGACTTGATTTCACCTGATCTAAGATTTACTTACTATATACCGGGACTTACTAGAAGTGTATCTTTTTCACATCTTTCTTGGACGTTGGCATGTAACAAAAAGAGAAAAGTCACTTCCCTTTCTTATACTAGTCAATGGAATTTATTGGTGATATCAACTACAAAGCACTCTTTTTTCTTTTTCTATAACGAAAATTCAAAAAATCATATTAGATTTAATTCAAGATAACAAATTTATAATATAGCCAGTGGCGGAGCCAGACACCGGGCATTAGGGTGTGCACTACAATATCAAAGTCAGTAACTAAGATTACAGGAAAATTATTTATGCATAAATTTTTATATAAACTATAAAAAAATTGTTGGTTTTATGTTTAAAATCATATTTTTATACTATAACTAAACCAATACTTAATTTAAATACTTTATAACACAAATATAAGGGTGTTCCACTGTAAAAAATGTTGTGTTCATGGCATTGAACCATAATTTCAGGGTGTTCCACTACAAAAATATTGTTTTCATGAAAGAAAAAAAAAAAAAAAAGACTACACACTCAAAATTTTAAGGTGTTCCATTGCACACCCAATATCAAAGGTGACTCCGCCCCTAAATATAGCGTTACTTTTCAATACATGCTTGATAATACTTAAGGACTAAAAAAATATTTGTGATCGAGCCAACTGCATCTCTCTTTGTTGACGCCTTATCTCCATAGTGGAATAACTTGAGTAAATTTTTCATGGCATTGGTAAAAGAAATGGTGAAATTTTGAGTTGGTGTTGACGGGTGGAAACTCAAAAACGAGCAACGTGGGCCACAATAGAGGACAGGCTACATCAATTTATTAGGATGGGCCGCCAACCGATAAGGTTGATCCAGTACAGGTTCATGCATACTATTGGAGCTTAAATTGAAGATTATTTTGGCCATTTCGAAAACTCCAATATGTTCTCACAAGTTGCCAAAAAAAAAAATCAACTTTTTTTTTTTTTCCGTCTGAGCTTCTGGTGTTAAAAATTAGGATTAGAATCCTCTTTTAATTACTATCATTTTTAAATAATTAGAAGGTAAAATTTTAATTATTCATTTTATAAATAAATTAATTCCAATCATGTATTTTAATTTCAAATTTGCCTCCTATTGTTTTCTTAAACTAATTGGTCCTACGATGAGTAGCCTATAATTTTTTAAGGTAATTTTAGAGTCTATTATTTTTCATGTGAAATAAGTTTATATTATAACCATTTCCATTTGTGACTTGATTTGAAGAAATAACTTTAAATACGTGATCTGACATTGAGATGAGTGAGTCAATGATATCATATATGAACTGACTTTGAGGTCTTAACTCTGATACTATATTAAGAATAATTAAATTTTATCTAAATCAATTGATATTATGAAGAGTAAGCCCAATTCTTTTAAATTAGTCTTAAAATTTATAATTTGTTTAATATTGAATGTGTATATTCTAAGTTGGCCGACTTGTGCGACGTATGAAGCACGTTATCGACAATGGGAAACGACAATATTTAAGATCTAGTTGAAAACGTTGCTTAGCAGAAAGCCAGGACTCATGCCGGCCCCAATCGTGCAACTATAACGCATCTGGATTTGAAATCACTGCTTATATATTCAGTATTGGCCATAATTTACAAGAACATTCTGTAGTCTTAGCAAGAGGGGAAAGGGTGGTTGGCAAATAATGCTATCGCTCTTCCCTAATTTTTTTTATCTTTTTATTTTTATTTTTATCTAAATCTTCGTTTCTTTATTCAAATTCTTCTATTTTTCTTTTTTACTTTTTTTTTAAAAATTGAATCTTGACACCATGATTATCCTTATGACCAAACAAAGACCAGCTTACTTACTTCTTGAGTGATAATTCTAAGATCCTGACCAATAGTGGCGGACCGACCTTGACTTGAAGATCTGCAAGTGCACATCCTCAACTTGGAAAAATGCATTCTTTCCTTTTTTTTATTTAATTTTTTAATAAAAAAACTATTATATTAGATATTTTCACTATATGAATGTACACCGTGATCACTTTCACTACACGAGTTTAAATGCTTGTGTTCGTCACTGCCGACCAATAACTTGTTGGGAGTTGGAGCATCAAAGCTTGACCAACGACCAGGAATCTTAGCCTATGAATTGGGTCTCACTGGCTATGCGCCATGAAATTCCTGGCTCCTGATGAGACAGAAGCAGTGGATAATATGCATAAATTTTGTGATGTTCCCTACGTGATGACAACGATAAATATAACAAAGTATAAAAGTGGATGTGTATGCATGACTATGGTTTTTTCTCAACTTGGAATGCACTTAAAGCAGCATGGGATCTCTAAACGATCCCCAAAATAATGGCGAACGCATTTTAAGTTCTTCGTAATGGAAGTAAAGTCATCCAGCTCAGATGCTAAAGGGCAACGTGCCATAGAATCCTCGATTATTAAGGATTATTCATTCAATGTATAATTATAAAATGACATAATTAAACATCCTTATCCATTCTCGAGGCGTGATCATTATGTTGTCCTCTAAATTAGAGTTGGTTGTGAGAAATCAAACCAAGTCAAATCAACCTCAGTTTTAATTTATAAGGTAGTATCAATTATATGTATTTGATAATATTACTTAATTTTTAATTTTTTTTTTGGCTATTACTATGCATGTGAAATCTCGTTTGAGTATATTCGTGATTTAACTCTTTCTCTATCTTTTTTATAATATGCGAGGAGTTGTTAAATAAAACTAAATTTAAAATACATGTTTTTAAATTTAAATGAATATTTACAACACATTCTTAAAAATTAAAGTAAATGCAACAATAAAGTCATTGTCAAGTCACTCTCACAAGATTAGAAGTACAAATATATTCTGAATATGTCTTATAGACATTTTACAAAAATATTAGACTTTAAAATTAGTATAATAAAGATCCAAGTAAAAAAGTGAATAGTATTGTACCGCGGACTATAAGTCATTTAATTTGATAAATTTTTAATGTAAGATATGCTTATCACGCCAAAAGTATATATAATATGTGCGAGACATGCATGCCTTATTATTTTCCATGTTTTTCAATTTTTTGGACACTTTTTTTTTTTTTTTTTCAAACATAGTTTTGATGTATGTCCGGCGAGTGTAAATTCCTAATTGTGGAACATTTTAGATAGTTTAGGAACTATAACATGTAAATTAATAGTTTAAGGATCAAAATTAAACTTTTGCATAACTGAGTTGAAATAATGAAATAAAATTTCCGTAAAGGACTAAACATTAAATAATAAATTAAATTTTTTAAATAATTTTTAGGACTAAACGTATTACTTTTAAACAATAGAAATAAAATTAAAAAATATATATATAAAAATAACGGGTACCATTTTGAAAGTTACCCATCAAATAACTTTATACTCATCATAATTAAACAAAAAAACGAAAAGGGAAAAATGTGAGAAAAGAGAAGATCAGTTGCTGCATGATCTTAATCGTCCATGTATAGGGGTTCAGACGGCCAGGATGAATGTAACGGGTGAGGTGGGCGGTGAAGGATGACGTTGTGAGGTGTCTGCTGTTGAAGCAAGTGTCTCGCGTGCGATCAAAACACCGCTGTCACAGACACGTCTAATTAAACAGCCATTAAAGACAAGTTTGGCATTATCTGAAGCTTCATTGATAATGATTTTTAATATAATAAGAATGATTAAATTAAGGTTGTTGATCACATGAGATGATGCTTATCTCATTCTTATGAAAGGACAAGTTCTCGTTCTCAACTTCTTTTGAACCCGGAGAATCCCAGTGTTAATTTGTCTTTTTGTGAGGGTTTCAACAAAGCTTTGTCATGCAAGGGACGTGGGGTATGTGTTGTCTGGACCAATCAACAATTAAAAGGAAAAATTTCACTATTAGTTTCTATTGTTTTTAATTTTTTTAGGTTAGTTTTTATTGTTTAAAACAATTTAAATCAGTCCCCATTATTTATTAAAAGTGACCAATTTAGTCCTTGACATTAAATTTTTGACAGAAAATGTATAAAATAACTAAAATACCCTTATAACATTAATAAGAATTACTAACTAATTACCCAACCCACACTTACCCTACCCTTATACCTTGTTACACCCCTACCACCCACTTTACCTCCCTGTTGCACCCCCGCCCCTTATCACCACTACCCAACCTACCACCCGCCTACTATAGCAACCCCCATCCCTTTTTACCGCCACCTACCCACCTTGGCCCCTACTGCGCAACTCTTCTCGTCACTACTACCCCTACTTGTGTGACCTACTACCCAAAGATCCAACCCACACCAACGACCCAGCCACCCACCTGGTTCATTGTGTGTGTGATTGCGATGTGTGTGTGTGTGCGCTTATGTTTATGCTTTGTGTGTACATCTGTGTACGTATGTATGTGTGTGTGTGTGTGCATTTGTATATATGTATGTGTATGTGTGTATGTGCGTGCGTGTGTTTTGTTTGGACCAATGAATAGTTAAAAGTGAGAATTTCACCATTAGTCCCTATTATTTTTTATTTTTTCAAATTAGTCTCAATTGTTTCAAAAAGTTTAAATCAACCCCTATTGTTTGTTAAATGTATAAAATGACTAAAATACCCTTATAACATTAATAAAAATTATTAACTTTCCCAATCTACCATTACCTTTACTCCACCCTTACCCTTACACCCTGTTATACCTCTCACCCCATTGGTTATACCCCTAACCCACCACCTAAAGAACTAACCCACACCAGCGACCCAACCACCCACCTGGTTAGTTGTATGCATGATCGCAATGTGTGTGTGATTTTGTGTGTGTATGTGTATGTGTATGTGTGTGCGTGTATATTTTTGAGTGTGTGGGTATGTGTTTTTCTGAGTGTGTGAATGTGCGTGTGTTTTTGAGTATGTGTGTATATGTGTGAGTGTATGTCTCTCAGTATGTGAGTGTATGTTTCTAAGTATGTGTGTGTGTGGATGGTGAAGAAGAACGGTAGAAAAGTGAAAAAAAGAGAAATGTTGGGTTTAAATTAAATTTATTTATAAAATTTAGGGACTAAATTAAAATTTTATAAAAATAATATAATACTTTTCTCATTTTACCCCCATGTTACTGTACATTTTTGTTCAATTTAACACTATTTTTATCATCAATGACTAAATTGACCACTTTTAGCATACAATGGGGGCTGATTTGAACCTTTTGAAATAACGTGAACTAACTTAAAAAAATTGAAAACAACGGGGACTAATGGTGAAATTCTCCCTAATTAAAAAGTAAAACTGGTTTATCAACATAAGTCACCTCCAAAATTCTATTATTATTAATTAACCATTTTATTTAAAAATGAATTTATTATTTAATTATTTAATTCAACACATCCACTTATGAGAGGCAGGATGATACCTTTGCATTTAGTCATACTTTTTCAAATGAGTGACTCACTTCAACTCTTGATCATTTGGTATAACTTAGACTCTGAGATTGTATTAAGTGACTAACTTAAATTGCTAGAGAGGATTTGTTAAATTTAGAGTATTGCTATCACTACTACATTTTTTTTATCTATTGCAACATTTAAAGATATTTAAAACTATTACAAAAAGGTAAAAATCGTTGCAAATAATTTTAACCGTTGTATATGGTCTCGTTACAAATTCACCGTTGTAATGGTTTTTTATAATTGATAAGCAACATTTTAAAACTGCTTTAAAAAAGTAATTTCATGAGCAAGTATTAAAAAAAAATCATTAAAAAAATTTAACTATTGCAAAAAGGTTTATTCTATACAAGTTTAAAAACCATTATAAATAAAACACCTATAGCAACGGTTTTTTTAAAAAATCTTTTACAACAAATTTTTAAAATTTTCAATTATAGTGTTACAAAAAATCTTAAATGTTCTAGTGTATATATCACACTTTTCTCATTATTTTTTTTTATCATCTCTTATGTGTAAGTCTAATTGACATGCTAAAAGAAGAAGAAAAAAATTAATTAAGAGACAGAAATACGTACAAAGACGTATGTTAGGTGGTTAGACCAACTAGGCACACACATAGGAGGTCATAAATGTGTAATAAAAAAACGGGATGATATCTAACATTTTTTTTAGATTTATTTAGTATCCTCACAACACGCTCCATGTATGGCTAAATTAACCATTGCGCTTTTTAAATAGGTAGCCATAAGTCTTTATCCAGAATCTTTCGCTATGTGGGCTTTAGTACAATATTAATTTATCATCTTATCTAAAGATTGAGAAAAAAATATAGAAAATTTTGTATAAGAACAAGGACCACCATCAACAAAATGGCTATTAAATATCATGTATAGATGATAACCTCAGATACTTATATATGTACAATCCTATTTCAATGAGAAGCAATTACTAGCCATTTGAAGACCATAGGGAAACAGTATATTGGTTAGGATCACCACCATCAACAAGCTGGCTATAAAATATCATATATAGATGATAACTTAATAAACTTATATGTACATAACTATATATCCACCAACGCATTTGCGTCATATTTAGATTCGTAATGTGAAAATTCGTATATCGTGCTAACGCCGATGGATTACAATAAAATGTTTGTCACGTTCACCTTGGCTTCTCACAAGACTTTGTTTATATTTTGGAGAAGAAAATTATTCATGCCAGATAAATGATATATTTATTTCAAATGATAGAAAGGTAGAATATATAAAATGGTTTATCACAAACCTTTTTTTATTTTTATTTTTATGTAAGGCCTTAAAATGGGCATTTAAAATAATTGGAACTATATTTCTTTTTGTAAAATGAAATTACATTGTTTCCAGCAGTCAAGCTTGTGCTTATTTGTTAGGCCTCGATCTAGGGTCATTGCTGAGACCTGGTGACTATGATGCCTATTGCTCAACTATTCCCACCAAAATGTGTGTAATCGTCTAATATATATGGCTACTTTCGTGGAAAATTTCCGCAGATGGCCTTTATTGTTTTTCTAAAATTTTAAATTTGTCCATATTATTTAAAATTAGTTAATTTAGTGATTATTATTTTTCAAAAATTCAATTCGTCCCTATTGTTCAAAATTAGTTAATTTAGTCCTATTATTTCCCAAAGAATTTTAATTTAGTCCTTGCCTAAATTGGCTAAAATGATTTTTTGAAGAATAATAGGGATTAAATTGAATTTTTTTGAGAAACAATGAAGACTAATTTTGATAATTTTGAACAATAGGGACGGATTTAAACGTTTTTAAAAAATAATAGGGACTAAATTGACTAATTTTAAATAATAGAGACGAATTTAAATTTTTTAAAAAATAATAGAAACTGTTTGTGCAGTTGCCCCCTACTTTCGCTATTGGATGTGTTATTGTGTAATGTGTTAGTAGTTGTAATCTTTAATTTGTGGATGGAAATTGCTACTTAATGCGTGCCATTTGTGTAAATATTAATAGTAGTAATTGTTTTTTTATTTTTTTATTTTATATATATGTAGTTTCTTTGTCTTGTAATTTAAATTAGTGTTTTATAAAAAACATAGATACGTAAAGGGCAAATTTCATTAATGGTCCATAAAGTTTACATTTTCTCTCAATTTTATCCTTGTTATTTGAAAAGTAGTGTAAACGTAATGAGAAAATCCACCGCAAGAATTGGTGGGGGTATGCGCATTGCATTTATAGAATATTCTGTACAAGTTAACAGCTAATAGAGATACAACAAAGTTAAACATTCCATCTATGCTATTATGTATAATCAAGGGATTGCCTAAAATTATGTGATTGTGATATGATGAGATTGGCTGAATTATTTGGGACGTGATTCCTGGATCATTCCATAACTGTAATACCCCTCCGCAAGCCTAGCGACTGAGAATCTTGGACGCGTAGCTTGGATCGTAGAAAAATAAAGGCAAGTTTGCCTAGACTCTTTGTAAACACGTCTGCAACTTGGAGATTAGTGGGGACATAACGAATTTGTAGCTCTCCGGAAGCCACCAGTTCTCTTACAAAATGATAATCCAAATCAATATACTTAGAACGTTTGTGAGAAACCGGATTAACAGCAAGAAAAATGAAGCTTTGATTATCACAAATCATTACTGGAAAGGAGGCCGAAGGCACATGAAGATCACTAAAGAGATGACAGAGCCATTTAACTTCAGTGGCAGTAAGAGCCAATGCCCGATATTCCGATTCACAACTCGAGCGAGACACCGTTGGTTGCTTTTTAGAGCTCTAAGACACAAGATTATTACCAATGTAAATTGCATAGCCAGAGATTGATTGACGTGTATCGGGACACCCAGCCCAATCAGCATCTGAATAAGCAAGAATTTCCCGAGAAGAAGATGGAGTGAAAACCAGTCCAAACCGAAGAGTTCCTTTAATATAGCGAAGAATCCGCTTAATTGCTTGAAAATGAGAAACAGATGGCTTATACAGATATTGACTGACAGCAGTGATGGCATGAGCGATATTCGGACGAGTGATAGTGAGATATTGAAGAGTGCCAACAAGTGATCGATAGAGAGAAGGATCATCAAAGTCGGGACCAACAGTCGATAGATGATGAGCCACCACCATTGGAGTACTGACCGGTTTGGAATCGAGGAACTGGGCTCACTGGAGGATCTCATGGGCGTACTTGGCTTGACTAAGAAAAATACCAGCAGAGGTCCGATAGGCTTCCAAGCCTAGAAAATAGTTCAAGGACCCGAGATCCTTGGTAGCAAATTCACCGGTCAATTTGCCAATGAAACCATCAAGAAGGGACAAGTTGTTGCCAATGACCACAATATCATCAACATAGAGTAATAAGTAAATTAAATAAGTACCTCTGGAGAGAACAAATAAAGAGGGGTCAGCACGACTATAAGTGAAGCCCATAACCAAGAGGAAGGAACTAAACCGATGAAACCAAACACGTGGGGCTTGCTTGAGTCCATAAAGTGCCCTGAGAAGCCGACATACATGGGTAGGATGTTTGGAATCAACATAGCTGGGGGGCTGGTCCATATAGACTTTTTATTGTAAAAAACCATTGAGAAAGACATTCTTGACGTCGAGTTGATGAAGGGGCCAATTATTCGAGATGGCCAGGGAAAGAGCAACCTGAACAGTAGAAGCCTTCACAACGGGACTGAAAGTGTCATGGAAATCAAGACCTGGTTGCTGAGTATACCCTTTTGCAACAAGACGAGCTTTGAGACGGTCCACAGTGCAATATGATAAATATTTAATACGGGAGACCCATTTAGAGCCCACAACATTTTGATTAGGTGGTCTCGGAACTAGATCCCATGTGTGATTCTTTTGAAGAGCCCGAATCCCTTCATCCATGGCAGCAATCCAACCTGGATGTTTTGCAGCATACTTGAAGCCTTTGGGTTCACGCATAGTAAGCAAAGAATGTAGCAGGCCAGAGTTTGGAACTTGACTTAAATAAGAACTATGGATGGGCTTGAAGACCCCTGACTTGGCCCGAGTTTGCATGGGGTGAGTGCCAAGAAGCGGCGGGTGGCCCGTTGCTTGTGTGAAGGGAGCGTCAGGAGCGAGATTAGCAGGCAATGAAGTGGACTTATGAGAAGATTTATGCTTCGAAGTGGGATGTGACTTAGCAAAAGCATCTTGCAAAACAGAAGAGGGCACAAGACTAACAGAGTTGTCAGTTAAACAAGGTTCACACGGAAGCGATAATGAACTGGGTTGTGGCGGCAATGGAGTCTCTGAGCCAGTAGTGGGCTCAAGAAATGCACTAATGGGCAAATGTGGCGGGGCCCAGAGCATGGATTTCCCTTGAAGGGATAATTAAGTTCATCAAAAATAGCATGTCTGGATATAAAAACTTGATTAGTGGATTGATCAAGACAACGAAATCCATGATGAGACATACTATAACCCAGAAAAACACATGGATGACTGCGAGAGGCAAGTTTATGAGAAGCATAATCGCGTAAGTAGGGAAATACAAGACAACCAAAGGGATGAAGTTTGGAGTAAGTGGGATGCTTACCATACAAAATCTCATATGGAGATAGTCCATCAAGAGTAGATGTGGGTAACCGGTTAATCGTGAAAGTGGCAGTGCTAAAGGCATCAACCCAAAATTTGAGGGGAACATATGAGTGAAAAAGCATTGCTAAACCAGTTTCAGTTATGTGACGGTGTTTGCGCTCGGCACGACCATTATGAGAAGGTGTGTAAGGACATGACATTTGATGACGAATCCCAGAATTGATTAAGTGATCTTGAAAAGAGTGATTAGTAAACTCAGTGCCTCCATCACTTTGAAATATTTTGATTTTAACAGAAAATTGATTTTCTACAAATTTCTGAAGTTGAATAAATGTTCTGTAAAAATCAGATTTTAATTTCAAAGGATAGAGCCACGTAAAGTGGGAATAATCATCAACAAATATCACATAATATTTAAAACCTAAGGTGGAACTGACAGGGGATGGACCCCATAAATCACAGTGAATAATCATCAAGAGTTCTTATGACATATGTTTATCGATTCATAACTTGTTTTTAGCATATTTTATCGTAGTGACTTATTTTGAGTAGTTTAATGGCTTAATTGGTTAAAGTTGTGTAAAACTTTGAATCCTAGCTTTCCTACAATGTTCATAGGTATTATTGAGTCCTCCTAATAACACGTAGTGACTTAAAATTGCATTTGGAATGAGATTTTTGGAAGTGTGTGTTGGCTGGAATTTTTGAGAAAATTGGGTCTTAAGAGCTTTTTGGGTTGTTCTTGTGGTATTTAGATGCTTGCTAGGTTAATATAATGTTAGGTGATCGTTTGGGCAAATTTGGATAGTTTAATTGCTTGAAAAGTTGAAGAATAAGGTTATTTTTGTCATGCCCCCGACCCAACCCCACACCAAAAGGTTAAGTCTAGACCCGGCAAACAGACAGAGTCTCCTCTATACCGTGGACTATCTGGATACTTGTAAACAGAAAGATAAAGCCATAAAAACAAACCACAACATTCTCCATCTCCAACACCACCATTTCCCAACTTCAAGGCCATCCGAGCCTTAAGTGGATCAAGACATTACCAACACATACAGGCATGCATTTAACAATCCTTGAATCTTTATCTTTTGTCCTTTAATCATTCCACTCTATATTATCAATTAGACTATCTTATAATCTAAAGCCAAATAACTACTAGGTTCCATTAACACACAAGCAAGCAGCATAAAGGAGAAGTAAAGTTAAGCTATTACAGTCCACCACAATTCAAACCATACATAATCTAGCTATTACTACCCTTCAACAACTCCAATTATATACAAGCCCATAGACACAAAATAGTACATAACATAAAGCAAACAAGTCTTCACTTAATCTACAAGCAACACTCCAACCTCAAGCAATAGTACAAGCAATCAAGGCAACTCCTCCAACTGCACCTTCTCCTCTTCCTCAACTGCTAAGAGCTGGGGGTCTACCTCAGCACCTCTTGAAACATGTTAGTGAGGTATGAGCAACCACAATTGCCCAGTGAGGGATATAGTCAACCGGGGAGTGCAATGCAACAGTTAACACAAATAAAGCATTTAACAACTAATTAAAAATAACAAGTTACCACACATTAAAAAGGATACGATTCACTTTAACCCCAACAATCCCGAATTGACTTGGTCTTCAATCACGAACCACGAACCTCGATCCACGAGTCTCGATCAACGTGTCGGCATAAACCTCAAACACTCCAGTGGGTGTACTTCGGATGTACCCCAAAAATCCTACAACCCAAAATTCCCTGGCAATCTCTAGACCAGGCGAGTGAGGGACTCGAGCACGAAGATTGAATATCTACTAGCAAGCCCACTATCGTCCAGCCGATATCCAATACATCCGCCCTTGACACTATGGTTGCGCAACCACTATGCAATGCACTTAAAACCAATGATAGTATCACAACACTATAAAGCAATAACACATAGGAGGGACAACAAAGTAGGTCGCCCTCGATAACAATTAAGATATAAGTGTTAACATGAAATTAACTAAATGAGCATAAAGGGGGTGAATGACATATTTCTTACAAAAACTTTACCAAAAGCTCACAATTACCTTAGAAATGCATTTAAGCACATTACAAGCATCTACAAGACAATAGGTATGCAAATCGACTAATTCTACTTTTCCCCCTTTATAACTTAGGCTATTTGGTTCCAAACCGAAAGATAAGGTTCTAGATTCATAAGTGAACTATTCCATACTTCTAATTACACCTTATGGCACCCTTAGGACCCTCGAAATTATTCAAATACCCTCGTTTGCCACAAAAGGCCCGATTACCCCTTTGTGTGTTTGTACTACAAGTCCCTTAGCCGAGGCTCAACCGAGGATTAGAAAAGCACAGTTAGTACCTACTTACCCTAAGAATACCAAATGTGATGCCCAAATCAACCCGGATTTACAACACACCCGAAACCCCTTTGTAAATTTGGCTAAATTCATATTTTAACTGAATTTCGAGCAATTAAACTACACTGGGTCATTAGTCTACTTTCATTAACATCTAAAGCACCTAATTGAAGCATTGAATCGATCTCAAAGGTACATTTTCTCAAAACCCTAAAATTTTTTACTATTCACTGCCCTACAATTAAACAATCGAATTAAACCTTTAATAAAGCTAAACATTTACATAAACATAGTCTCTACAACACGTAGGTAATATATAAAACAAGATTTAACCAATTCATGAGCCAATACCAACAAATCTCAAAATTGCATTTTATGTCAAAATATTGAATTCACAAAATGATGCAAAATCCCTCACCTCTACCAAGCTTCCAAGAATCCCTTCATACCTTCTCCAATTGCATGCACCATAAGCTAGTAATTCAAGTAGAATTCCTAATTAAGAACAAATTAGATTTAGTTGTAATTAAACTAACACACACACCTTGAAGTTAACTTTAAGCCTACTTTAAGATCTCTAATATGCACTACACTACCTTAACTACATGACAACTCAACTAAGGCATGCTCAAACTTCTAACGACATTGCACTAACTACTTTAAACTACATGAATAATCATTATAATACCCTTTAATTCATAAAACTTGCATTCATTCTCAAGTAGGTCACTTAGGAAGTACGGGGTTCTAAAACTCATAGAAGCATTAAGATACATTCTCTAAACTAGGATTATCAAGCTAATGCAACTCAACACTTGTTTTACTTAACTTAGTTCAACTTTTACCTTTCAAACATGCCACTTTCACATTACACTAACCAATGGCCACTTTCACATTACACTAACCAATGGCCTTACTAGTATGCTCGGAATTCCCTTTCATTTAACTTTCCTAACTACATTCATAGCATTTAATAGCTAAATGAATTCACTTAAACCACTTAACTACAACCAAAACAAACATAGTTCAACTTTCAATTCTCAAAGTATTTTCACTTAACATTTCAACACAACCTTTTCTAGCAAGCACGGATCACGGGGAGGGTCAAAAAGTCCTTGGGAATTGGTTGCCACAAAACCAAGCCCAATGGGCCGAACATGCATACCAATTGGCCCAAAGGCCTATGCATCACAACCATCAATCCAACCATGTTTTAGCTCTACTTAGAATGCAATTAACTTAGGGGATACTTATAGAATGTCAATTAAACCTTAGAACATGATTTTTAACATAAAATCAATAAATTGCAATATATTACTATTCATTGTCTTCTTCCTTACATTCATACACACAACCTCAAGCTACACAAACTAACTAACCTCAAAAGTTTACTCTACACCATCATTAACTAGCATACAAAGCATTATAAGTATTAAAACAACATTATATAACAAATTCAACATTTTAACATTTATAGATATCAAACAATAATGCATAAAATCATGACTCCATCACCTTGTAGAAGCCTCTAAGAACTAGGAGATGACCAAATCACCATGCAATTGGCTTGGACAAGCAAGAAATCCTCAAACCCTAGAGTTTTTTCCCTTTTGTTTCCTCATTGGACCCATCGGGTTCTAGCTTTTCTTTTTCTTTTTGTTTTGTGTTTTAAGCATATATGTGTATAAATATGTATATAATAGATAGATGGATATATTAGGTAATACGTTGGGCTTATATTTAATGGTATTGGGCTTATAATTAATGTAGTTGGGCTAAAACAATTAAACTATTACTATTCACTCGGGGACACTAAATATTTTCTAACTCACGCTCGGGACATGCAATGCACTTTCTTTCAATGAAAGAACACATTATATAGGAAATATTTTAAAGGAAAAACATCAAAATTGGAAAATAAAATAGTTTAAAAATTACTCTGGGTACAAATTAAATATAGAATTTAAGCAAATAAGGACATTTAAAAGGAAATTAAGGCAATTACACAAATGTAATAATTAAATATAATAAATTAAAGGTCTTCCTGGGCTTGAACGTTACAATTTTGCTTGGGGTTTTTATGTTTAAAATTTAGTTAAAATGTGCTCTAGCATGCTTCTTTATGGTTAATGTGTTGCTAAGGTCTAATTGGTGTCAAATGCATGTGGTTTAAGTTGAAGGTGAATGTGGATGTCAAATGTGGCTTAGGTGTTTGGTTTCTTGGCTATATGAATAAGAAATATGTATGACTTGTTTAGTTGCTTTGTTGTTCGATTTCTAAATGCTTGAGGTTATGTGTTGTATAATTTAAGATTCTATTCTTATGAAATAAATGTTATCTTGAATATGGTGTCTAATGTGGTTGGGGTTCTTTTGTGTGTAAAGTGTTGTTTAAACTAAGATGTCATATGGTTGCATGATTAGTTGGCTTGTTAAATGCATGATTATGTTATGATAAGATTAGGTAACCTACTTTGTTACCTAGTCCATGCGTGGCTAAGTGTTATGAAATGCCATATGATATGAATGCGATGCGATGCGAATATGAATACATGTTATGTGTTATATGTGCTTGCATGAATGTGTGATGCGAAGTGTCGTGAAGGGTTGCAATTTTTAAAACAAACACAGTTGCTTCTGCTACCCTGGGCGGCATAGGGTTTGCCAGGCAATGACACGACTACCGGGGTTTTACTCCTTATCCCAAATGGAAAGAGTGTTCCATAAGGGTCTGGGTCGTAGGTTATTGAGTTAGGGTACCTGATGTACTTCTGTTGGTTAGGGATGAGTTCGTGATTGGTGGTAGAGGATCGGTATCAACAGAACGAGCATATCCTTTTACTTATCTTATTTGCTTAAACGTTGTATACTTGTTGCATATTAATATGACATGACATGGTTTTGGAAAATGTTTTCAAAAGATAAAATGTGTTTCAAAAGCTCCTTTATTTCTTCCATCACTGAGCTATGTGTCGGTTAGCTCATCCCTCTTTACCAACCTTTCAGGTGAACCAGATATAACATACGTGGAATATGTGGCTTCAGATAATGTGGACAAGCCCGAGGCTTGAGTTGCTTGTAGATGTTTATATATATGGATTTGGAACATGTTGCTTACTTTATGTCTAAAGACATATTTATGTGAATATGTTAATTAGTTTATTTTTAAAGCTTTAGAGGACTTGAATGTAAATGTTTTTGTATTTAGTACTATTTTGTAACCATGTATATAAAGCTAGGTTGTCAGTCTAGCTTGAGCTCTTGAATTGTAATGTGATGTTGGTAAAGTGAATGTGACGAATGGATGTACCTTGAATGTATGATTGGAGGCCTAGGGATGAGGTTATGGCATATTGTGGTTGTTTGCTGTTATTTGAACTGTTTCTTGCAGGTTCTTATTTTGGGCTAATATCTAGTTACAGCCGTTACTATGTCGATTGTCTGTTGTGTCTGGACTTGATCTTAAGAGGGGTTGAGTTGGGGCGTGGCATTTTCCAAATCATAACAAACAATTGGTTCATATCTCATGATTATGTGAATTTTGAAAGAAAAATCTCATAGGCAATAAATGATCGTTTCAATCAAACTTATCCAATTGAACTTCCAGTTAATATTGAAGGCAAACTTAATAATTTATTAGTCTGTATTTTAATTTGGACTTTATAAATAAGAAAAATATTAAGATATTAACAAGTTTTTATAAGTTTTTCTATTTTTAATAAGTAAAGGATAGATACAATTTAATGTATGTGGCTTTTCTGTCGCCATTTGCGATGGCATTGTGACAGTAATTTAGTCATCTATAGCCCTTCCGTCGCCATTGGCCACGGAAAAGCTATGGACTCTTAGATGTCCGTCGCTATTCTGTTGCAAAAACAAAGGATTGTTGGTTCATATTGTCTAACCATGTGAATTTTGACAGAGAAAACTTGTAAAGAGTCAATCATTTTCGTAGTGAAACAATACTAGTTTTTATTTGATGGTCATTTCAATTTTGATAGAAATGGCTTATTTGCGATGAAATAAGATGGATATTTAGACTTTCGTGTCCATTTGGTCGCAAAACATCAAAAAATGTTGGACGACTGTCCCTGCCGGCCGGCTGGCCCCGCATTCGACAGGAACAGACAGTATGCATACCCACTTTCCCTGCCAGACGGGGCACTGGATACCTTTATCGGGTGGCTGACTGTACACGACAGGGAATTAATAGGCTCGCATCAATTCAAAATTCATCCCAGTTTATTTTTCTCAAAACCCTAACCCCTATCTTGGTAAATTCTAAAAATTCAACCATTTTTTCTCCAATTTTCTCCTATAATAATCTTACCTACTTTATCAAACACCAAAATCTTTCAATTTCATAATGGTAAACTCAAGAAACAAGGGTAAGTCAAATGTCTGAACCTCTAAAAGACAACCCTTATCCTAGGTCTCCAACACCTCCTCGGGATGTACCAAATGTTCAAGATAATGACAATAATGACAAGAAGTTCTTGTTCGACAAGTGTTTGGTTGATAACAAAATTCAAGGCACTCAAATTGTTGAGTTGGTCCATCAACAAGGCTGGTATGATTTTCTACATATTAAGTGTATGGTTTACACGTATTTAATTTGGGAGTTTAGGACAATATGGATACTACTGTTGTGTGTACTATAAGAACACGAGTTCTTGGTGTTGATATTGAGTTAACCCCCTCTAAGTTAGCAACTATCTTTAAGTTGCCCGCTGATAAAGTTAAAGCCTATGACCCAGTTGGATGGCTTCTTTGTAAAATAGATCCTGATGATAAAGATAATTGTTAAAGTTTTTTTTGGGGAGACAGTTTTGGTATCGTTGTTCACGGGGGTAATGCTCCACTAAAGAAGGACTTGCTGATAATGAATCAAATTTTGGTAAACTTCATTAATTCATCTATTGTTCATAGAAATATTAATAATGATAAGACGTTTTAAGGTGATGTTTACATTTTGTATCTGATGGTTAGTAATAGACAAGTTAATCTTCCGTTTGTCATAATTTGTCATATGCTACATGTTTGTGAGAGGAAAATCTATTTGCCATATGAAATAGCTCTCACTAGGATCTTTGAGTATTTTGTGTTATCATTAGATTGTGTTGCTAGCACTAACTTTAATACAAATTGGTATCAAGATATGGCTTCGCTTCATAGGCAACATACATATTAGTATCGAGGTCGCTATATAGGTAGAAATGAATTTGATAGACTACCTACGAATGAACGAGATCTCATTAAGCTAAAGGCTAAAAATAAGCAAACTTTTGATGAAGTACATCCAGTTCGTGAAGGTGATATTGAAATGGGAAACATTCATCAAGGGGTGACAAAAGATGAACAAATAGAGTATGTGCATTGTGCCTCTCTCTTATAAGAGGTAGAAGATTAAGAAAAGCATAGAGGTGCTAGTTTTAGCAGTGGTTCTGGTTCAACTCTTGATCAAATTTTGGAAAGACTTGACGATATGGGTGCATGGATGAAAGGTATGGATGAGAAAATGGTCACTTGGATAGGAAATATTGATAAGAAGCTCGAAGACCTCAAAAACTCTATGGCAACCTTGGCACAAAATAGGGCAGCAAATTGCCAACACTTTGAGGAAACTTTAGATGTTGTACTTGGTCAGGTTGATGACATTGATGATGATACACACTTATTCACTTTTAATTCTTAGGACAAGAACCACGACCTCGTCAGAATTACTTTCTGGGTTGCAGAGCTTTTCCACAGTTTTTGCACCAAACATTTTCATTTTTCTTAATCTCTTTGGTCTCTAACACTTTTGTTTTGTATTTTGTGAATTTTGATGACATATTTTGCATTTTGGGTACTCTTCCTTGCATTTTGATGATGCCAAAGGGGGAGAAAATATTATGACTATGCTCTGGTTAATGACTTTGCTATGATTATCTATGATCATCCTATGTAAATAATCTGTCATTTTTTTCAGCGTACAAACATGTTAGCTCAATTATGCATTTTGCGTCCCTACCCAGTGAGATAAAGGTTTCGTTTGATTTGATTTGGTTTAGTTATGTACTTCGTGTGAGTACTTCACGACAAATAATTTGAAGGCACGGCCTGCAAAGTTTCAATCAAGAAAGAGAAAAAAGGTAAAAAATATTACATAAAAAACTCACTTCATGACAACAACAGAGACAAGAACATGATTTACTTTTAGAACAAACTAATAAATGTATATAAACAAAGAAATCAAGATTAATGTATGATTTCAAGAATCATTACCTAGGATTTCAAAGGACAAAGCTAGGTTGAAAAATTTGAATTGTTTTGCCCACAAATCAAATCAAGTTGAAATTGAAGATGTTGACATGTGCCACTAGCATACACTCTTGCGACAACTTTCTCTCTTCTCTCTTTCTCTCTAGGGTTCCACTACCACCACTACCACCAACACCACTAAGGGCACCACCAATACCACCAAGGGTACCGCCATCACTATCAATACTATCAAGGGCACCATCAACACCACCAGGGACAGCAAACCACCATCATACTACCATGGGCACTACCACCATCTCCTTTTCTCTTTCTACATGTAAATAGTTTTAGGGTTTACATATATATATGTATATAAATCCCCTTCTTTCTTTCAATAGTATACACATATATATACGTGTGTATATATCTATATGTGTGTGTGTGTGTATATATGTATAAATTTTAGATTTGTTTATTTGTTTAATTTTTAATTTTTATATTTAATTTAATTTTTTTTCATTATTTAATTTTTAATAGGATTTACCAATTTGGTTACTTTTGTGGAACACTGGACACTTGAAATATATTTTTGGTTACATTGGGACTAACTTGAATATTGGGGAATGCTAATGAAATTTGCCTTTCTTGTATCTCTTTATTATACTATTTGGTTATTGATTATATATGATATTTCAATTTGTATGAAAATTTGGGCATTTTGTTCATGCGTGTTGCTCGAGAGCTATTGTTTAGTGTCAATTAGAGGATTCCGTGCTATGCACATATCGGTTTGAGATTCTTTCTTGGGCCTCAAATGCACTAGCCCTAAAGGCAATTGTTGAGCTACTAGACGATACAAAAATCTTTTGATGAAGTGACCAATTATCTTATGCTTATTAGTTGGACAATGATGTATCAAAATAAAAATATGAACAATCCACTCCATATACGAGCATATGAGCCTTTTACTTTTCAACTTGTTTATCTATTTTTCACCATGTATAACAAGGAATTAGCTGGGTATGAAAATTACAAGTTGGTTCTATGCAATAGTAAAAATTACCCTAGAGTTGTTCTGCTCTATGCTAATCTTTCCCCATATGATATTCTTTTGTTATTCGGTAAGTAGTATCACTATTTAATTAGTTAAAATAGATTGCATTAGATACCTAAGAGCCTAAATTTGGTTAATTAAGCCTATGTGAATTGTATAGTATAGATTTTAAATTTATAATGAAAAGTTTATATAATTTCTCTATATTTATAGAATTTAATGTATATGTGTGTGTATCTTATGTTATTGTTAAATTAGTCATACCGCATAGAGGTAGAGGTAGAGACCAACAGAAGTCACAGTCTGATACACCATCATTTTTGTCATCCACAACACGTGGTGATGCTGATTAGGAGTCCCCTAATATCACTGGGACATTAGTACATTCCACTGGATTATCTGTGCCCCTCTCAGACATTTTCGTGCGACACGAGGATCAACACATGGACATTGTTGATGGCTACGCCTACTACTAGACACGAGCGGGAGCCTAAACCGCTAAAGTCATTAGGACGTTTATATGGCACTGCAAACTGGCATGCGATGGGTTTCCAGTCATTAGAGGATTACACAACATGGCTAAAAGATGGCGTATACATATTCAGCTACATTACAACGGGAAAAAAATAAGTTCAATATAAATATAGACTAGTTACTTTAATTATTCACTATTCTACAAGTTATAATATGTTGTTTTTATAATAGTTAATAGATTTGTACCTACTACGAGCATTTGAGAGTTCAAGACCAATTTAGTCGGCGGGTACACAGGCCCATAGATCACTTATGGATAGGTTCTACCAGATGTCAAGGAACGATGGTTTCGATCATTCGAGGTATATATAAAAATTAAAGCAATAATTATTTTTTATATTTTATATATATTGTTTATACATGCATGTTGTATTACCTCATCTACGTGTTTTTCTTGTTTGTTGTTGTAGAGAGATTACAAGTGATTGAAGGGAAATGTTATATCACTTGAATTAAATTCTATAATTACAAGAATAAGGCGGAAACATTCATGCATGGATCTTTAAAATGAATAAAGCATGAAATAGATACTTGAACATTTAAACAGTTCATAGTTTAATCATAAAAACAAATAAAGTTTTCAGGAATACCTTTATCGCAAAGTGCGAAAGAAGAAAACTTCACCTTTGTTGAAGAAGTTACTCCACACGCCTGGAACAATGTTTATGCTCCTCAACTCTGATCTTCCCCTCTATTCCAAATTCTTAGCTTAAGTGTTGATCAAGTTGTGAGACTTGATCTTGCTAAACTAAACTAAAAGAAAAACTATTTCGAGTTTCTTCAAAGAGTTGAAGCTTACTCGTGAGAGAAAGAAAGAGATCTCAAAGGAGATGGTGCAATTGTAGAGTTTGGGTAAAGACCTTTATATAGGTGAAAATATACCAGATAATTCTGTCTAAAAACAAAATCCAATAAAGTAAAGCATTAGGACTTTGCTTTATCATTTAATTCTAAAATATAATATAAATCATTTTATACCTTGCGTTTATACTTTTCTAAGCTATACCACATGCCTAGGACCTGCATGAGATGCCTAGCCCATGTCTCGTAGTCCTTGGTCCACGTGTTAAGCCTATGGCTCAACCCTTGAGCTTTATCCAATTTAATAAATTAATTCTAATTAATTCTAAAGTCCAAATCTAGTCTAATATTTAAAAGTAGAACTTTTCTCCATACTTGAAAAAACAATCTTAAATACTTAGTAGCCTTTAAGACTTTAATTAATCAATTAATTATTTATTTAAATAATTTGTTTAATCATATTATCCAATTTTAGCCAATAATAAAAAATAGAAATCTCCATTCAAAAATAGAAAAGTCTATTTATGATTTCTAATTGCCAATGAATTATATCATCCCTTCAATTTAGTAATTATTTGTTTAGTAAAGACACTTATAAGGTAAATATTTAGAAGGGGACCAAAGACACAATTATCCTTCGACTGAAAATGACCAAAATATTCTCGCTAGTTTCCTAGTAATATTTTGTCATTTTAACCTTAGTCTATTCCACTAAAAGACTATGGCTGCACTCCAAGATAATTATTGTATGAACAGAAGTTAGTCAATAATATATGATGCTCAGTTTTTAGACCAACTAAGTGATAATGACCTTGCTACCCCTCTATACTCACTCATAGCCAGGACAGGTTTACCAAATTGTACTATGACCTCTTCGACTACATCTTTCCCCTTAGAACCTCTAACCTATAATCTAACCATCATCCGAAAGTTATCTACTTGACCACGGGAGTAACTCACAAGTGTAACAACCAATACATCATGTATTACTGTGCGCACAGATTCAGGATGATGAACCTGGATCATTCTAAGGGAGTGATTATTGTATATCACTTCTAACTAAGTCTAGACACCCAAACCACAGAGTTGTTGTCCTATATATAAGATATCATCCATAATGATTCAAAGTACAAGAACTTGACTTCGTCAGTTCATCCACATATTCTCAAGATTAAGAGTATTGCCTACTTAGAAGCTTGTAGGTATAGGTGACCTCTTTCTTTAATAGTACGGATTTAGAGTATCACATTTTTGGTGGCCCATCCAATGGATACACATGCATAAGTGAAATAAGTCTGGAATACTATACATGATCAAGGCAGATCACCCTACTGTAAAGTAAACTTATTCATAATAACTTCTACCATAATAGAGTGCCTAGCTCTACTACTTAGCTATGGATAAATAGTTCTGCTTAATAAGTAACCATGACTTAGACCTTTTGTACATAACCACCACGCACATAAGTCAACACTGGAAGCAAGGACCTTACATACACACAACACAGACACAGACATACAAACAGACAGACACACACACACACATATATATAAGAGAAACATGCTCATAGAACTAAGATGACAATAATTATTCATTGTAAACATCCAGATATATCAATGACAATATGTTGGTGGTCTTTTGGGTATACCTATTCCCAATAGACTCCCACCTGCACGAAAGAGCACTAGGTTATGCTACACGATAACTTAACCCCTACTGACTCAAAATCTACAAAAGAGACCTTCTTCAAAAGAGTCTTAACAACAGGGTCTGCTATGTCACTTGCAAAGGAAACTCCATTTATCACCATGTCTTCTTTTTGGACGTATCCCCAGAGTAAGTGATAGATTCTCTCAAAGTGTTTGCCTTTCTTACGATTCCTTAACTTTTTATTCAAGTGATAGTTTATTATATATTCAGCCTAGTAGACTAACATATAGCCTTTCTTTTTCCGAAGATAGTTGAATATATGCCTTACTACTATCTAATAATCCTGTCTTATGTTTGATTGTTATCTGATTTAGTATTCAACAAATATGAGGCTGCCAACTGCTGATGCACAATAAATTAGTCTCATGCCTACTTTCTTATCATATATTTTGGGGCACTGATATCTAAAAAGTGTATCTCCAAGCTTGAAGGACAACAAACCCTTCCTGGAGTTTTACATGTTAAACTTAACCAACATCTTCTCAACATTTGTAGTTTGGGACAATACTAGTACCTTGTTCGAGTAATCTCATATGAGCTTAATCCCTAAAGCATAGCTGGCTTCTCTTAAGTCCTACATTAAAAATTCGAGAAGACAGTCAAAGTTCTATGGATGACAACATCCTTACAACGTCCCTAATTAGTAGGATGTAATCCACATGAAGAAAAGAAATACAACAACGTTGTTATTCTTTCTCTTGTACACTCATGGATCATCAATGTTTTGCTCAAAATCAAAGACATTGACTACTATATTGCATGGAATATTCTATGTCCTAGATGATTGCTTAAATCTATAGATAGACCTCTAAAGCTTATTGACCAAATTCTTTTCGCCTTTCACAATAGATTTGTCTGGTTTCTTTATATAGATGCCTACGTTGAGATTTTTATAAAAGAATGTAGTTTTGACATTCATCTCGTAATCATAAAGACAAAAGATGGCCAAGTGAATCGTTGTGGACTTTACCATGGCTACTAGTGGGAAAATTTTTTCACAGTCGATACCTTCTTTAGAGTGTACTCGTTTGCCACTAGCCTAGTTGTCCTATCCATTCATCTCTTACTCTTGTAGACCTATTTGTATCTTGCAGATTTTACTTATCCGACTACAACTACAAGATTCCAGACTTTGCTGGAAGACACATACGCCAACTTAGGTTCCATTGTCTCGTGCCAATTGTTAATATCTATGTCAGTCACTGTTTTATTGTTATCAGTGGATTTGTCAACCTGATTGAAGACTACCTTGAAAGACTCTCCATAGTATCGATTTGGTTGTCTTGATATTTTCCCACTACAATAAGGCTCCGGGGTACTCAAAAGAAATTTATTGTTTTGTTTATAGATACAGGTGTAATGGAAATCTCAAAAGTGACTTCCTTAAGTGTCGCTTATGAATTCAACTCTTGATGAATTATACCACCATCCTCCGAGTATCTATCATAGTACTTACCTTTGCTCCTTAGGATGGTAGAATATTCTACCACTTGTTTCTTTAAAATATCCTATGAAACAACACATCTTAGACTTAGGCTCCCTGCTTGGATACAGAGTTACTTGGTACAGAAGCGGGATATCCCTCTAATGCAGATATGCCTTAACCTGGGCTTGCTGCCCGTCCGCAACCCATAAGGTGTCGTAGGTACCTATTTAGAAGGCACTTAGTTTAAGATGTATGTTGTCGTATCTAAAACTTATCCCAAAACCGATATAGGCAGAGTCGTTTGACTCATCATGGATTTTACCATTTCTAGTAGGGTTTGATTTCGTCTCTTAGATACACCATTCTGTTGAGGAGTGATAGGCACAATCTACTAAGACATAATTCCCTGTTGCATATGATTACTTGAAACTCACCCGAGATGCGTTAAAAACTCCTCACTCTAGTATTCTTATGGGTCCACCATACACATCAATGTGTACTAATTCTAACACTACTTTTGTCTTATGCCATTTGGAAGAATATGTCCTTTTGGACATCTTTTCTTTCGAGCAAGATTCAAACTGAGCTTATGGTGCAAGATCTAATGAGCCCAAGAGCCCTTCCTCTACCAACCTCTGAATTTGTTCAGGTTCATGTGACCAGAATCATAGGATCAATAAGTGCAAGCCATTGGTGGATAAAATCTTTTTCTATTCTAAAAGGAACTTGTGTATTCAAAATCTACATAATCGTAAATAGGAAAGTTGGATAGAGATAGAATAAATATATCATGCATACTTCTAAACTTTAACAAAAATCTCTATTTAAAAGTAAATGAAAGTTTACAAAAGTAATATTTTATTTTTTTAAAAAAAAATATAAAAACTTAAACTTTCTCTTGTCCAGAGCATGATAAATATTGTCTTATTCAAAAACTATCACTAAATAATAAAACAACTATTCTACCCACAGCAGCCTAGACTATCGCTCCATCGTCAACTTTTAGAGCGAATCTGTGACACCCTGACCCGAGCATATAAGTCATTTTATTAATTTTAATATATTTTTATGCATTAATTGACATATTTCTTGATTTATGTGCATTTGATTCGTTTATGCGCACTTTAATCATTTTACGTGTAGTTGTGTGTTTTAATTATTATAGGAAATAACTAAATCCTACTAAAATTAGCAACTAAACTAGTTAGAACCTAACTAAATGGCAAACTAGTAGATAAGTATTTAGTTAGGGGTAAGTTAGTCATTAGGCTTATATATCTTTTATTATACATACATACACATAAATATTATATAAACACTCACCCAAAACACACACAAAAATCAGACACACACACACACACACTAATACATGCTGAAAAACATACACACACAGAGGAAGAGAAGAAAATCAAGGAAAAAGAGGAAGAAAGAAGAAAGATAGGAGCTAGATCTTGCCCTCTCAAGCTTCATATCATCATTTCTTGAGATTATAAGGTGAGGGGAATCTTTTAAAAACTAATTTCAGAAGTTATATTGCATATATACGTGTTGTTGACTAAGAAATTGTTGTATTATACAAGTTTAGACATGTATATGATTGCAGGATTTTTGTTGTGAAAATGCCAAAATCAGTGAGGTTTGTAGTTGAGCTGGTGCAAGACTGTTTTACTTACTGGAATTTCGTGGTATTTTTTGACCTACTATTACTATCTAGAAAAAAAATTATAAAATTTGGGTAGGTAGTTTGATCAGTTAGGAACAAACTTTGTTTTGGCTGAACAATTATAAAAAATCGTTTAGGGCTTACAAAACATTAAAAATCGAAAGGTGATAGAAAACGTAATCAATCTGGATAGTTTGCGCACCAATATTGTTTTAGTTATATTTTGATGAATTTAGCTCGGAATTAGGTGCAGTTTGATTATAGAATTATCTACTTTCGAAGAGATTTCCATACATGTAAAAATAAGTTTATTTAGGAGTCATGTACTTAGGTAAATATGCAGCCAAACGTGAGCTATTACTAGGATGTTAAAAATGTTAAACTTATTTGTTTTGTGCTTTTATTGCTTCTTGAAGTTAAATAATGTATTATATATGCTTATCTATGCTTATTTTACTCTCAAATATGTGTATAGAACATGATTGTGTGTTTGTATAGCTTTGATGATTGTTAGAATACTTAATCATTAAATTAAAGTTAAGGTTCTTGAATGGAATTTGGGGATTTTGTATAATGTGGTGTTATTGTTTGATTAAGTGTTATTTAGGATTGATTTAGGGGTAGATTAACTCAATTGCATGCTTCAAATAGCTTGGTAATGCTTGAATTGCTAGATGCTTGTAATTTATTCCTATGTGATTAAATTGATGTTAATTGAGATTTGGTTAAATTGTTTTAGCATTTCATGAAGTATGAAGAACTTGTCCCCTTTGATTATATTTGTCTATTTCGTATTAAAAGCTTATATTGCAACTACTTGTGAGGGCGGCCTACTTTGTCGCCCCTCATATGTGATTACTTGGTTCTCGTGATCTTGATTCGGGGTTGCGCAATCTTCTCGTGCATGGTAGTGTCAAGTAACATGGGCAGCATCGGGCTTGCCGTGCTCCCTGGACTACCATGATTTTCTAGACCCTATCTCGCTGAGGCACTCCCCTCCCCCAGAGGCGTGGTTCACCTCGTTAGGGCATACAGACTTACCCCGAGAGATATGGGTCGTTGGATCGAGGTACATCCGGAGTACACCCATGGAAGTTATAAGGGGTTTCTTGTGATTCGTGGTTCGTGGTTCATGCTCACGATCATTGATATATCCTTTTTAGAACCTCTCGTTGTGGCATAATCCACTACATCAAAGGCTTGAACCGCCTATTTGGGGAATATAGATCTACCATAGGAGAGTTAACTGTAATTATATTCCTTTATATGAGCTATTTAGTTATTTATGGCTATTGTAACTCTCACTTAGGCCCTTGTTTCTTGGAGAGTTACCTTGATTGAGCTCTTATTGTCATATTGTATACTTATTTTATTGTGGTTATTTTCTTTCCTTGATATGTGACACTTAATAGTCAAGTGTACGTCAGTCTTGTCTTGTTAATTATGTTTAAGTGGCCATTGTGTTCCATTGTATATTCTTTATTGCTAATCTTTTAGTTATAGTTTTCTAAATATGTTATTTGGTTTTATTATCTCGATTGAACACTTTATCTTGTAAATTAATTTTATGCTTTATATGCATTGCACAAAAATCTTTTTGGAAACTCCCTTACTGGGCATACGTGTTGTGGTATGCTCATCCCTCTTCTAACCATTTCAGGTTCGGAGCCTTTGAAGTTAAGGTAAAGGAAGTTCGGGATTCTACATGATCAGATATGCTAGTTGTAGATGTTTGTTTCTATGTATAATTGAGATAATTATTTTTCTTTTGAGGCCTACGTGCTTTGTATATATATTAGTTATAAGAAATATAACTTAAAGTTAAAGTCTTGATTGATTTGATAGGTATGGCTGGATTATAATAACTTTGATGATTTATTTTGTTGTCTAATTCGCATGCATGCTTGTGTACTTTTGTTGAGTTAATTGAGTTCCAAGGCTCGGATGACCTTGAGGAGTTTGTTGTATCTGATGATAGAGGAAGTTGGGAGTTATGGAGGAGGTTGGACTTTGATTTCGAGGTTATAATTGCTTGTACAGGTTTTAGATAGTCTTATAAACAAGGGAGACTCCGTCCGTTTCCCCTCATTTTTCGTGCCTTGGGTTTTGGGATCGGGGCTCCAGTCTTGTGAGGGATCGAGCTGTTACAGAAGTGGTATGTAAAATAATATTTGGCAGTGATCAATTGACTTACACTAACAGCCCTAAAAAATTAATAATTATTTATTCATGGAGAAGGACTATGTAAAATAATATTTGGCAGTGAAGAACCTTCATTAATGCATCGACATGAATATAAAGAGTTACAAGCTAAAGCCTAAACACGCGAAAAGCAGATTACAACAAATCTGGCCACAAGTTTATCTCCTACACAACCACAAGTTTATCTCCTATACAACTCATATAAGGGATCTTAGTTGAAATGAATATGAACTGAATTACATATTGAATACATATCAAATACACACAGACTCTAATGGTCCCCCTTAAGTTGGAGCATAGAGAAGAAAAATGCCTAACTTGCCCATAATGCGATGAAACTGGTCCGAACCCAAGGCTTTAGTAAAGACGTCAGCCAATTGATGTTGAGTGGAAATGGGTCGTGGCCGCAAAATCTTGGACTGAATATGATCGCGAATAAAATGACAATCAATTTTAATGTGTTTGGTGCGCTCATGAAAAACTGGATTAGTGGCAATGTGAAGAGCTGCGTGATTGTCACAAAAAAGAGGAAATGGCGAGAAATATACCACTCACAAATCGTGAATAATCGCCTAACCCAAATGAGCTCATTGGTGGTAGCTGCCATGCTTCTATATTTAGCCTCAACTGATGAACGTGACACTACATTCTATTTTTTAGAGCGCTAAGAGATGGGAGAATCACCCAAGAAAATAATATAACCTGTAGTGGATCATCTCGTGGTGGGACAACTTGTCCAATTAGCATCACAATACTTCACAAATGAAGAGAATTGGAGGACAAAGAAAAGGCCTTGGCTTGGACTTCTTTTGATATATCACAATACTCTAAATGCGGCTTCCATATGTGGTTGTCGGGGATCTTGCAAGAAATGACTAAGGATGTGAACTGCATAACATATATCTGGTCTCTTAATAATGAGGTATAAGAGCTTCCCAATGAGGCATCTATATAGCCCAGGATCACTGCAAGGATTGCCTGAGTCCGCTGCTAATTTGTGGTATTGTTCCATGGGGAAGCTACTTGAGCGAGAACTAAGTAGATCAAATTCAGCCAAAATATCCAATGCATATTTTCATTGATTTAATGCAATACCTTGTAAAGATCACGCTACATTCAAGCCAAGAAAATACTTTAGCTTGCCTAAGTCTTTGATTCGAAATTCCGCATTGAGTTGTCGTTTTAACCATTGCAAAAACGTCATCTACATAGATTAGCACAACCATGAAAGAAGTACCATATAGATTTGTGAATAATGAGTAGTCACATTGAGATTGTTTGAAACCAAGGCTCAAAAGTAATGCAGTGAACTTTTGATTCCAATTACGAGAAGCCTGCCGAAGACCATATAAGGATTTTCGTAGGCAACATATTCTTTGCTCCCCCTTTTGAGTGAATCCATATAACAACTTCATCTAAACTTCTTCCTTTAAATCACCATGTAGGAAGGCATTATTTACGTCTAGTTGGTGGAGTTCCCAATTCTGTATGGCTGCCACCACAAGAAGATATCGGATTGTGACAAGCTTAACAACTATGGCGAAGGTTTCATGAAAATCAATACCTTCAACTTGCATAAACCCCTTTGCAACTAAACGTGTTTTATACCTCTCTATACTTCCATCTGCCTTGTATTTAATTTTATACACTCACTTTGAATCAATTGTGTGCTTGCCAAGTGGAAGATGTTCTAAGGTCCAGGTTTTATTTGCCTCCAAAGCAAAAATTTCCTTTGACATTGCATCTTTCCAATGCGCAAATTTTACAGCCTGAACAAAGGATTTTGGCTCATCATTTGAAGTGATGGCCGCTAGGAACACATTGTAAGAAACACTAAATTTAGAATAAAAAATACAAGCTTGAAGTGGATGTATCGTCGAGTGTGTCGAATGAGGGATCGAAGAGGATGGCTGAAGTGATGAAGAAAAGGCAGAATTGTTGTCTGCGAGTCTTCTTGGAATGTGTCGAGAATGTTGTGGTCATTCATTATAGGCATGGTCTTGCAAATTTTGAGCATTCACTTGTGGAGAATCAAGTCTAGCATCATGTGATGTGTCCTTATCCATATTTGTGCTTGACATGGGTTGCTCTATTGGGATAGAATCTAACTGAACTTCAATTCTTATGACTTGATCACATGGTGTGCTTTGAGCTGGCTGCTTATGTTACTTATATATGAGCTATTGAGGGACAATTATAGGAACCATGTCCACCGAATTTGTAAAACTATGCCATATGCTTTATTTTGCATATTCAGCAGCTTCAGAGCTCTTGACATAAGGAAAACATCCTTCATAAAAATTGAGATCTCGAGATATGTAGATTTGTTTGCTCTCTAAATCATAAAAATGATACCCTTTGGTTCCGGTAGGATATCCAATGAAAATTCCTGGACATGATCTAGTTGTAAATTTATCTCGTAGTTTAGACGGAACATGAGCATTGCATAGACACCCGAAAATGCGTAAATGATCATATGATGGTGGTGACCCATAAAGTAACTCATAAGTAGTTGTAAAATTGTGTTCGGCATATGATTAATCAAGTATGCCGCTGTCAAGATACATTCACCCCAAAATGTAATTGGTAAATTTGCTTGGAACCTCTGTGAGACCCCGAACCTGCATACATGTGCATTTATTAATTTAGTGACAATTTACGTGCATTTATGCAAAGTTTATTGAATAGTAGGAAATATTACTATTTGCTTGCATTTTCGACTATTTTATTTTTTGATTTTTACTTTTTTCCTATAACACTTGTCATTTAGAAGGCATGAGAAAAATAGCATTATGTGCATAGCCTATCAAGTGAGAGAGATATAAAATTATCTTAGTCCCGTTATGAATAGTAACCCAAGAATACATTTTTAGCAAAAACTACTTAACTTGACCCATTTGCCTAAACTAACCCATGACCCAAACCCATAACCCAAACCCATAAACTATCCTACACCCATATATCTACAAAAAACAAAAGAAAAACATCACTAACACAAGTATAGGCCAATTGGCCATAGGAAAGAAAAGAAGAAAAAAAAACAATCAACTCCAATCTTCAACCTTGATCTTTGAACTTGCCTTGAGATGTTTTTGAGCAACCTTTGAGCCTTCATCAACCTTCTTTAGCCTTGTGTGGTGAGAAATTCATCTTATTTTTAGTATTTGAAAGTTTTGCTTATAAACTTTATTTTTAAGATTTGTTGATATATTGCTTGTACATGCTTGTTTATGCTTAAATTGGTCTTATTTATGGTCATAGAACACTCTTTTATAGTTAGATAGCATTTTGAATGGTTGAAATGGTGTAGGCATGTTTAAAGAAGAAGATGAATAGTATTTTTTGGGATTTTGGTTGATTTTGTGTTATGCGCTTGAATTGATGATATGTAAAGGTGCTATAGGTGCTAATCAACCTAGATTGATAATTAAATGTGTTTGGATTGAATGGAATTTGAGTGGAGGAACTAAATTGTCTTTATTTGAAAAAGGGATTTTGCGGACTTCGAACAATCGGATGTATTTGGGTAATATGGTTAGTGTTTATTAGGTATGGAAGTGCTTAAAATGCGATTATGGCGTTGAATTGGTGATTGAGGTAGCTGTAGTTCAAACGGACGAAGAGGCGAATCGGGGTTTTATAGTGAACGTAGTTAAAGTGTGATTTCTTGTAACTGACGCGTGCCATAAAGTGTCTAGAAGTGAATGGTGAAGTTGGTTTGCAAGTCTCGTATCTCAATTGGAGTGGGTAGCTTAAGAAAGTTGGCCAAATAAATAGTATTTTATTGAATTAATGGTTAAATGCTCGTTCGATGCTTGTAGTAGGTGCCATAGGTGTTGGAATGACTAAATTAATGTTTGGAATTGTCAGAATATGGCTCGGACTTGGAGAAGGTTGATTGAGTGTAAAGGGCCTTCTTGGGGATATTGGTACATAAATGTGTGTGGATGCTTTGGATAACTTGGTTATGGTCCGTAAGTGAATATGGAGTGTGTAGAATGCTTTTAGTGTATCTCTTTGGTTATTTGGCGAGTTTTTGGTTATGAGGTGTAAAGGGATTTTCCGGTGGAAATGGCTAAAAATGAGTTTTCTTGATTGAAAAAGAGTTCCTAGAGTATTCCTAGGATGATCGAATAGTTGGAATGTGGTTTGCATGGTTTTGGTTTAGAATAAGCTTGAATTGGACTTAGGGGGCTACTTGGAGGTTAATGCTAGCCGTGGGTTAACGTGTGGTTTCACTTGGTTGAGAGGCATCAAAAAGTGTTTGGAAGTAATTAATGTGGTTGAATTGGGGATTAGATGGCTTGGGAGTTGGTGTTTTGTTTGTATATGATCTTGCATTAATATCAATGTTATGTTGTTACTTGTTATAAAGTGTTTAGTTGTGTTGTGTTGAACTGAATTATGAATCTTATGTGAATTGCTAGCTTTCGCACAAAGGGAGCAAGTTGAAAGAGTTCGTGACATCATGAGGTGAGGGATCATTTTTACGTGCATTTTAAATATTTTACTTTGTTATATGTATAAATAATGCTTAGATATTGTGTAATAGAGTGTTTGCATGCTATGGAGAAGTTTCATGAAATGAGTAGCATAGTTACCTTATTAGAAAATACTTGTGTGTTACCTATATTGCTTATGGAATTGTTTCGTATTTGTTATCTCGAATGGTATCGAATCGGTTTTCCTTGGAAATTATAGATATCATCGAGTGAAATCTCATACCTATTGTTATCTATCGTTATCGTTATTGTGGTTGCGCAACCATTTCGCACAGATGTGGTGGCTATCTACTGGGCAGCATCGGGCTTGCCAATAATTGTCCATCCTCCGTAGCTATTCCTTTTCTCGCTAGGGATGCCGCCCTGAGAGAGCTGGGTCATAGGATTAATGGGGTGTGATATCCAGAGCCCTTGTTTGGTGTATAGGGTTATGCCGGCTTATCGATATTGAAATCATTATTGCCTATTTGAGTTCGTGGATCGTGGTTCATGGATCGAGGATCGTGGTTTGTGCACGTGATCACCATCGTATCCTTTTATTTAGTAACTCTCACTTGGGCCCTATGTCCTTGGAAAGTTACCATTGCTTGTGATCTTATATTGTGTTAGTTAGCTCGTATATTTGTATTGTGTGATATATTGTTATTGTTTCCTCTAGGTTGGTTATTGTATTTATCCTATTGTGGATTTTCACCTTTCTTTGATATGTAATACTTAGCTTGTTTGTTTGTATAAGTATACTAGTTTCGTATTACAAGTTTACTTTATTGTTGATTGTTGCATTGCACGAAATCATTTTCAAAACACCTTGGATATCTGCTTCCCCTCCCTCACTAGACATACACGTTTTGTATGCTCATCTTCGTTTCTAACATTTTCAGGTTCAGTGCATTCGGAAAGTGTTAAGGAGAAAGCTTGAGACTTACTGTGATTGGATGTGCTAACCTCAGTTGACTGAACATGTGATTCTATGTGAATTAGTTAAGTGGCTTGGATTGTAAACTTGGTGAGTCCATAAAAATCTTGAATGTAATTGTATTGGGTTATACATGTATTGTGTTGTCATAGAGGGTTGTAATGTAAAGTTTAAAGGCTTATAAGAATTGATAGTCGTGAATGGTTTGTAATAACTTAGTGAATTACTTTATTGCCTATCGGACTTGCATGCTTGTTTGGAATAATGAAAGATGATTGGTGGACTTAATAGATAAGAAAGTTGAGTAGATATGATTAGAGTGATATGATAATCGAATTATTGCTAAAAGAATTTCAATAGTTAATGGAATGCATGCTTGTGTGTTGAGAGAAAGACCCGAATGAACTTTTAGACTTGGGAAATTATGATATGAGTGGTATATATTGCTGTTGTGGTCAATTCTTCTGAGTGCAGGGTTATGGATAGTCCTAGAAATAGGGGAAACTCCGTCTATTTTTTCTCATTTTTCATGACCTCGGGATGTGGATCGGGGCTCTGGTCTCGTGAGAGATCGGGGTGTTACAACCTCAAACCTCTAGCCACTTCCAAAATATGTCCATGTTTTCGCTCTACTACACCATTTTGTTGCGGGGTATAAACGCATGAAATCTGATGCTCAATTCCATTTTTGAGATAATATGTTAGCAGATCATGGTATGAAAATTCATTTCTATTATCTGTTCTGAGAACGCGAACCACCTGATTGAATTTGGCTTTGACCCAGTTAAAAAAATGTATGAGAAGTCAGCTAACTTCTGACTTGAATTTCATTAAATAAATTCATGTAGCTCTACTGTGATCATCTACCAAACTTAAGAACAAATGTGCACGCGAGTATGAGGGTGTTTTGTATGGACCCCATATATCACAATGGACTAGATAAAAAATCTATGAACTTTTATTTGTTCTTGTAAGAAAAGGCAACCTTGTTTGTTTTGCCCTACAACAAGCATCACAAAAAAATCCCTTTTATTACTAGTTGAGAAAGAACCAAGAATACAAGAAAGTCGATTCAACAATAAATGCCCAAGTCTCCGATGCCACAATATACTATCTTGTTCTTTGTTTGCCATCATTGCCATCCATCCATTGCTTGCCTCCAAATAATACAGTCCATCTTTTGTTCTACCCACTCCAATCGGCCTTTTCGAGGTTAGGTCCTGTGTGACACAAAAATTAGGAAAAAATATTAGTGCACAGTTCTAACCTTTTGTTAGCTTATTCACTGATAATAGATTGCAATTGAACTCCGGAACGACCATGACTTCATTTAATTTGAATTTGCTTCCTAACATTATATTTCTTATACTTTGAACAGGTATAGTTCGACCATCTAGGATACAAACTGGGGGTGCATTTGGATTCAATACACCATCAATAAGTAATTCTGGTATGCAAGTGAAATGATTAGTGGCACCTGAGTCAATGACCCAAGGCACTATAGAACTAATAATACCAGAAAGATTAGCCATATTCGTTGACACTCCATTGGTGTTTAGGAGCCCCATTAGTTGTTGAAATTGTGCTTCAGTCAAATGTGGAATATAGGATTGCATCTCTGAAGATGATTGTGGCATTGCTTGTGATTCTAGCTGGGTCACATTGGCTGCACTAGAATTTTTAATTCCTCCATAATTTGTCTGCATGCTTGACTTCCCATTGCCTCGACCTCCTTTCTTGTGCCAATTTTGCGGATATCCAATAATTTCGAAATAACGATCCTTTGTGTGCCTCATCCCCTTACAATGATCACATACGGGTTTGTTAAAATTTGATGTCCTTTTTGAACCTGTTACCATGATTATCATTGGTTTGTTTGCCAAAAAAACAGTTGGTCCATCAAGGGTGACCTAGTAGCAGCAACAATTTGTTGCTTTTTTTCTTGTGTTGCAAGTGCATAGACTCGGCCCAAACTTGGTAAAGGTTCAGCACTTAAGACATGAGACCGTTTGATGTTGAAATTGTCGAGACCCATCAAGAAGTCATACACACTTTCATTTTCTCGCATGATTTGTAACTATTTCGTGGCTCCGCAACAACAACCACACGAGCATACAGGAAATAGATTGGTCATTTGCAATTCATCCCACAAGATGTGCAGTTTTCCATAATACAGTAGAACCTCTTTAAATTAATACTTGATAAATTAATAATTTCTTTTAATTAATAAAAATGTTCGGTCCCGACTTGGGACCAGTGTAAAAAGTTGATAAATTAAATAAAATTATAAGATAATACATTTAAAAAACATTTCTTTGTATTTTATTGATTCAAATATTTTATAAATTAATAATTAGCTAAAAAGTACATAATAAATTGACTATGACATTTTCTTAAAATTTGAATCAAAAGTAGCTTGTCTTTTGTTGAACTTCAAATCTAGTTGAATCTCATATTTAATTATTTAAAGAGAAAAAATTAAGATAATCCTACAAGAATTATGATACAAGATTAGAGAAATTAGTTCTCATCCTAATCCTACAAGTACTTGGATATGAGATTAGAAAAACTTTTTTCTTATCAAACTAAATTAAATTTTATCTTATATTCTCATTACTTATATTTTCAAATTAGACTGAAAAAAGACATCATAATCATAATATGTTTACTATAGAGCCAAAAATGAAAAATTTCTCTATTAATTAATAGTTATTAATTTATCGATAACTTAATATCTCGCTAAATTAATAGAATTTGGTGGTCCCAACGCTATGAATTTAAAGAGGTTCTACTGTAGGTTGTAACAGTCACATTTTCTTGTTGGGGGAGTGCAATCGAGCGTCTTAATTCATATATTCTCATTGCGTTTCCTTGTGAGAAACATTCTTTGAGATCCTTCCATATCTCTCTTGCAGTTTCTGCATAAGATATACTGCCTTAAAGTTCCTTTGCCATGGTATTAACTAGACATGACCTCACCGTGGCATTGCATTTTGTCCATAATGAGAATTCTTGTTTGGCAAAACCTAGTTTCTTTATCGAACCGTCCACGAATCCAATTTTTGTTTTTGAATCTAGAGCATTAATCATGTTTCTTCTCCAAATAAAATAATTTTGTCCACTCTCATGTAAGGGAGTAACCACGAACACTAACCCCAGATGATCTGAAGGCTGAAGATAGTAGGGGGAATTTGCGTCCCCAAAGGCTGAGTCTTGACTTGTGTTTCTAGACGACATAGCTTCTCTGCTTGGAGTTTTGTCACCTCCTGCGGTTTAAGAGGATGTACTTGACATGAGGTTAAATTCACAATTTGGTGTTTAGGCTTAAGCAGATTATCAATTTGATAACCTTGCTCTGGTACCATGTAAAATAATATTTGGCAGTGAAACACCTTCATTAATACATTAACATGAATATATAGAGTTATAAGCTAAAGCCTAAACATGCGAAAAACAGATTACAACAAATATGGCCACAAGTTTATCTCCTACACAACCACAAGTTTATCTCCTATACAACTCGTACAAGGACTCCTAGTTGAAATGAATATGAACTCAATTACATATCGAATACATATCTAATACACACGGAATCTAATAGATTATCTATTCCAATTGTACTTTTTTATGGGACTAGATAAAAAATATTTGAACTCCATTCCAATGTCGTAGGGTCTCCGTTGTTCATAATGCTGCCATATTTCCTATTCTTTTTCTTTTCTCTTTTTGTTTATTTCGAAAAATCTATCAAACAATTTTGATTCTTTCATTTACCATCTTATGAACAATTGAATATAATCTTCACATATATGAAATTGTCCATGTACTCATCTTAATGCATTTTGTAACTTCAAAGTATGATGTCAATAACAATGATAAGCTAGAGTACAATTCATTTTGCTATAAATTCTGAATATGGAAAGGCATGTCAGAGCTTCAAATAAAAGACCTAAAGCGTGAAACTTCAATAATTTTCTAAGAAAAAAGAGGAAAAAAATCAAGAAGATCAAGTTTGTACATAACAAGTATATAGTTTCTTATGTCATGGATTATATATTATCACTATATTATTTTAGCTCTTTTGTAACATTTTAATCGAAAAATAAAAAAATATTATAATAGGTGTGACACCCAGGAGTTTCAATACCTCTTTTAAATAACTGTTGCATAAATTACTTGAGCATTTTATGTGCATTTCTTTTTTTACTTAACTGTTTACTATTAGGCACTATTAATAAGGAATTTGACCGTCTTAAATGTTCGATTTAATATTTTTTCTAAGTCACATGACACATAATAGGAATAAAAAACTTGTCATTTTGGAATTTCGAGCCCGGAAGTATGCATTTGAAAAATAATTTTTACTTCATGGAATAGTGTTACGTATGTAAGGACATTAGTTTTGAAGTAGTTAGCAAACAATTGGAATTTAAGCTCATTTGACCAAGATTTTAGTAGAATTTGACCTCAACTAATTGCACATACATATACATATATTCAAATTATCACCATTTAAACATTTTACTCAACAAAATAAAAGCCAAAATTACAAAAATACCCCCTATCCCCCCCAAACCCGATGAACTTAGGAGAGAAAAAGGGAAAACATTTCTTCTTCAAGCATTGAAATTGATCTCTTGGCTTGGCTTGGCTTTGGAACAATTTGGAGCTCATACAACTAGCCTACAACTACAAAATTGTGAGGGAGATGCATTTGTTTGAATTTAAAGTTTATGTCATCTTTTAAAATTTTGTGATTTGTTAGTGTTAGCTATTGAAATGCTTAAATATGATGTTAAATATGATTTATATGTTGTTTGGTCTATGCTTAAGTAACTTGTTGTTGGATTCCATGGTTGAAAGCTTGGTTGCATTGAAAGAGATGATGAATAGTGCCTAAACTTAGGGTTTTGATAAAATTTGCTAAATAGAATGAACAGAGGCTTCCTTTAGGTGCTCTAGGCTTTAGTGAAGCTAGTTGGGAGGCCACGTGAAGTTGAATCATCCGAAACTAAGCTAAATTGCAAAATTAATTAACTTTAAAAAGGGGATTTTTTACGTAACACAATCCGGGCACGTTTGAGCTTTGGATTAGGTATTCTTGGGGCATAAAAGCACTTTTGGTGCTTTCGTTGTGTGAAATTGGGGTTCGGATAGGGTAGTTGTAGTTAAAACTCACTCAGGGCCTTCCCGAGCTTTTGCCTCCAAAACGGGTTTGCACGGCCTTGATAGGTGTCTTTTGGCTTAATTAGAGAATTCGGAAGGAGGATGTGCCCAAGACTGCTTTTAGAACCAGGTATGACCACTATGAATTTATTATGCTACCATTTGGGTTGACAAATGCTCCAGCCGCCTTTATGGATTTGATGCAAAGGATGTTTAGACCTTATTTTGATCAGTTTTTTGTAATTTTCATTGATGACATATTGATGTACTCTAAATCTAAGGCAGAGCATGAAGAACACTTGAGAATTGTATTGAGAACATTACAAGAACATAAACTGTTTGCCAAATTTAGCAAATGCGAATTCTGGTTGAAACAGGTAGCCTTTCTAGGCCATATCATTTCACAGGAAGGAATATATGTAGATCCTGCAAAAATTGAGGTGGTTATGTCCTGGAAAAGACCCGAGACTGTCACGGAGGTTTGTAGTTTCTTGGAATTGGCTGGTTATTATAGGCGGTTTGTTAAGGACTTTTCTAAAATTGTAGGACCATTAACTTCCTTAACTCAAAAGAAAACTGTGTTTAACTGGGATGATAAATGCGAAGCCAGTTTTTAGGGATTGAAGAAGAGACTAACCACTGCACCTATCCTTGCATTGCCTAAAGGAACAGATAATCTAGTGATTTACAGTGATGCTTCGAAAAAAGGCTTGGGTTGCGTTCTTATGCAAAATGGTAAGGTCATAGCTTATGCCTCAAGGAAATTGAAACCATATGAACTTAATTATCCTACACATGATCTTGAGCTTGCTGCTGTTGTATTTGCTTTGAAGAAATGGCGTCATTATTTGTGGGGTAATAGATTTGAGATATTTACTAATCATAAAAGCCTAAAATATCTGTTTTCTCAAAAGGATTTAAATATGAGGCAAAGGCGTTGGATAGAATTGTTGAATGATTATAATTGTACTATTAGCTACTTGCCAGGAAAAGCTAATACTGCTGCAGATGCATTGAGTTGAAAAGCTACTATATCTAGTTTGATAATAAATGACTGGGAAACTGTGGAGGAATTATGTATGTGGAAACCGAGGGCTTCGAGAACAAGTATCCAATTTGCTAGTTCACAAATTTAGTCTCTATTACTATTTAGAATTAGAGAAGGCCAACAGTCAGATCCTCAGTTGTTGAAGATTCTAGAGAAGTCCAGAGGGGGAGAGTCCGACTTCAAGTTGTATGATGATGGACTACTTAGGTATAGGAATAGAATTTGCATTCCTAGTAACTCAACTGTAAAAGATGAGATTCTTGCTGAGGCTCATAGCTCTAAATACACGATTCATCCTGGTAGCACTAAGATGTACAGGGATTTAAAGCAAAATTTATGGTGGAACAACATGAAAAAGGAGATAGCTGAGTATGTGGCTAAATGTTTGACTTGTCAGAAAGTTAAGGCTGAGCATCAGAGATCGGTGGGATTGTTACAACCATTGGAAATTCCAGTGTGGAAATGGGACCAGATTACTATGGACCTTGTATATGATTTGCCGAGATTACCGCGAGGTAATGATTCCATATGGGTTGTGGTTGATAGATTGACGAATACTTCCCATTTTATTGCTACAAAGAAAACTAATTCTCTTGATAAGTTAGCTGAGCTTTATGTTGAAAACATCGTGAGATTGCATGGAGTTCTATCTAAAATAGTATCGGACAAGGATCCCATGTTTACATCACAGTTCTGGCAGAAACTACAAAAGGGTCTGGGGACTAATTTGAGTTTTAGTACTGCATATCACCTGCAGACAGATGGCCAATCTGAGAGGACTATCAGGATTTTAGAAGACATGTTATGAGCTTGCACTTTGGATTTTGGTAAGATTTGGGAAAAGTATTTGCCTCTTGCAGAGTTTGCTTACAATAACAGTTATTAGGCTACCATTGGTATGGAACCTTACGAGGCACTTTAGGGGCAGAAATGTAGATCTCTATTGTATTGGGATGAGGCAGGTGAAATGAAAACTGTTGACCCAACTATATTACCAGAAATGATCAAGATGGTTGATAATGTGAAACTTATAAAGAAGAGAATACTTACAGCACAGAGTCGACAGAAGAATTATGTTGATAGACGCCGATGGGACTTGGTATTTTTAGTGGGTGATCATTTGTTCCTGAAAGTCTCTCCGCGTAAGGGTTTGATTCGACACGGGAAGGCAGGTAAACTCAGTCTTAGATATGTGGGCCGTTTGAAATTGTTGAGAAAGTTGAAGATTTGGCTTATAGACTGGCGTTACCTCCGAGTTTGGGTAGGATTCATGATGTATTCCATGTGTCGTTGTTGAGGAAGTATAATCCCAATCCTTTGCATATTATAGAGCCGGAGCCTTTGAAGATCGATGAGTCATTGTCATATGTTGATAAACCTCTTCGAGTGGTTGACAGAAAGATTCAAGAACTTCGAACCAAGAGTATTCCTATGGTAAAAGTCGTTTGGGATCACCACGGAGTTGAGGATACCACTTTGGAGCGGGAGAACCAGATAAGAGAAAAGTACCTAGAGCTGTTTGTCGAATCATGTAAGAATTGCGAGGACACAATTAGTTTAAGGGGGAGAGGGTGTGACGCCCGGGAGTTTCAATACCTCTTTTAAATAACTGTTGCATAAATTACTTGAGCATTTTATGTGCATTTCTTTCTTGCTTAACTGTTTACTATTAGGCACTATTCATAAAAAATTTGACCGTCTTAAATGTTCGATTTAATATTTTTTCTAAGTCACATGACACATAATAGGAATCGAAAACTTATCATTTTGGACTTTCAAGCCCGGGAGTATGCATTTGAAAAATAGTTTTTGCTTCGTGGAATAGTGTTACGTATGTAAAAACATTAGTTTTAAAGTAGTTAGCAAACAATTGGAATTTAAGCTCATTTGACCAAGATTTTAGTACATTTGACCTCAACTAATTGCACATACATATACATATATTCAAATTATCACCATTTAAACATTTTACTCAACAAAATAAAAGCCAAAATTACAAAAATACCCCTCAAACCCGATGACCCTAGGAGAGAAAAAGGGAACAAATTTCTTCTTCAAGCATTGAAATTGATCTCTTAGCTTGGCTTTGGAAGGGTTTTGGAGAAATTTGGAGCTTATACAACTAGCCTACAACTACAAAATTGTAAGGGAGATGCATTTGTTTGAATTTAAAGTTTATGTCATCTTTTAAAATTTTGTGATTTGTTAGTGTTAGATATTGAAATGCTTAAATATGATGTTAAATATGATTTATATGTTGTTTGGTCTATGCTTGAGTAGCTTGTTGTTGTATTTTATGGTTGAAAGCTTAGTTGCATTGAAAGAGATGATGAATAGTGTCTAAACTTAGGGTTTTGATAAAATTTGCTACATAGAATGAATAGAGGGTTCCTTTAGGTGCTCTAGGCTTTAGTGAAGCTAGTTGGGAAGTCACGTGAAGTTGAATCATCTGAAACTAAGCTAAATTGCAAAATTAGTTAACTTTAAAAAGGGGATTTTTCACGTAACACAATCCGGGCACGTTTGAGATTTGGATTAGGTATCCTTGAGGCATGGAAGCACTTTTGGTGCTTTCGTTGCGTGAAATTAGGGTATGGATAGGGTAGTTGTAGTTAAAACTCACTTGGGGCCTTCCCGAGCTTTTGCCTCCAAAACGGGTTTGCATGGCCTTGATAGGTGTCTTTTGGCTTAATTAGGAATGTATAATGATTGGATTATAGTTTTATAACTTTGAAATACGTATAGGAGAAGAATAACTTGGTTAGAGAAATGGGAAAAGTGGTATTTGTCTACCTTGATGCTTATAAGTGCTTGTAGATGTGTTATTATGTACTTCTATGATTGTCTAAAGTATAATTGAGCTATTTGAGAAGGTTGTGGAAGAAAATGTGCTCTTGTCCCCTTTATGTTTATATCACGATTTAGTGCATATTGCGGTTAATTGCAAGGGCGGCCTATTTTGTCGTCCTTCTTATTTGTTATGTGTTGATCTTGATTTTCATGGTCTTGTCTCGGGGTTGCGTAACCTTCTCGGACATTGTAGTGTCAAGAAACACGGGTGACATCGAGCTTGCCGTGTTCCTTCGACTATTATAGTGCCTATTCCCTTTCTCTCACTGAGTATACTCCACTACCTCAGAGGCGTGGTTCACCTGCTGGGCATATGGATCTACCTCAGGAGAAAGGGTCGTAGGATCGGGGTACATCCGGAGTACCCCATATTTTGGAGGAATAAGAGTTTGCTGGCACTTGCTTGAAGATCGTGGCTTGTGGTTCGAGACTGAAGATTCGAAGTGGAACCGTATCCTTTAAAATGTGGTTAATTACTTGATTATTTGATCTTATTTCTTTGTGTCAAATATATGGCTTTCTGTGATTGCATATCATATTGCACGCCCCGATATGCTGCATCACCTCCCTTGCTGGGCAACATTGTTGATCACTCCTCATTTAACATGTTTCAGGAGAAGTTGAGGTGAATCCCTAGCTAGTAGCAGTAGAGGAAGAAGAAGAAGTGCAAGTAGATCAGCTTCCGTGACTTTCTTGTATGATAAGGTTGATTATTGTGTGTGGTTTGTAATGAAGATATTAGTTGTTGTATTTTTGAGACCTTGGGGTCTTGTATATATACTTGGGTGTTTGTAACTAAATTGTAATCTTGTATGCTGGATAACAAAGTAGATGGCATGTAATAGTCGATAGTAAACTTATTTCGGTTGTTGCATGCTTGGGTGTGGTAGCTAGCTTGTTAAGCTTGTTATAACTAAGACATACTACTGGAAATTAAAGATAGAATTATAACCACATGCTTGCATGATATCTATTTTGTTATTCCAAGGCTCGGGTGACCTTGTGAATTTGGTTGACTATGATAATCTTGGGAGATAGGTTGTATGAGATGTTTGTTTGTGGTTCAAGTATTATATATGACTATTTGCAGGTACCAGTTTAGTCCACGGTATAGAGGAGACTCTGTCCGTGTGACGGATCCGGACTTGACCTATAGTATGGGGTTGGGTTCGGGGCGTTACAATAGGTGTCTTATTACAATGTTTTTTTAACCATTGCATAAACATTTTTTTTTTTTTTTGCAAAGATAAAATTTATTTATCACATTTGATAATAATGGCTCATGAGATTATTTTCTCAGAACAGTTTTCAATTATAATTTAATTACAACTTCTTTTTCAACCATTGGTCATTATTTGCATAAAATTATTGCAATAGAGAATTTATAATTAAACCATATACAATGGTTATAGTTATTTGCAATCTTTTTTAGCCTTTTTGGAACAGTCTTAAGTGTCGCAATAGATTAAAAAAATGTGGCAGTGCATAGAGTGTAATACATACTTATTAAGTGTACTCTTTCTTTACAATTAATATTTTGGGTCCTTTTTTGGGGTTTATGTCTAATGAATTATTTTTTCAAAACTGGTGAAATGATTAAAAGTTTTATCTAGTTGTTCTCTAATAATATTTAATGTGAATTTTCCTACTACGATAAAATAAAAGATTTTATATCGATTATCTATTTTCATCAAAATACATGTATTTCTAAATTCGAGTCCCCGTATGTGCAATGCACTTGCTAACAAACTCATTAGTTGTAAAAGTAAAGCATAAAAGAATATGTAAAAAATTTAAACTTTTGTAATTTTTATGGAAAAATAATTAGAAAATAGTATTTTTTTAAAGAAAATAATCTAAACTTGAATTGAAGCAATACACTACAAAAAAAAACTGAATTTTGTGACGGGCCGTCGCCATCCCGTCACTAATATGGCGATGGCTTGGTGAAGGGAAATGTTGACACCAATTTTGTGACAGGATAGTGACGGCATAGTGGGAGACAGAAAAAATCGTCACCAAGCCATCACTGTTAGTGACGACATATTTCGCCGTCTCCAAATTTAGAGACGGGAATGCCTCCAGTCTCCAATTTTGGAGACGGGAAAGGCTCTCGTCTCCAAAATTGGCGACAGGAAAGCCTCGCCTCTCCAATTTTGGAGACGGGAAAGCCTCCCGTCTCCAAAATTGGATTCCCATCTCTAAAATTGGAGACGGGAACGCCTCCCGTCTCCAAAATTGGAGACGGAAAAGCCTCCCGTCTCCAATTTTGGCAATATGAATGCCTCCCGTCTCCAATATATATATATATTGGTTATTTTATTTATTTATTTTAGGATTATTTTTTTTTCTATTTTTTTTTAATTTTCAAAAATAATATTTGGTGACGAATGTTTTTATTGAAAATTTTTGTAATAATATTTTTTACTAAAATGTTTAAATCTAATTTAATTTTGTATTTCAATATAATTTTTTAAAAATTAAACTATATTTACTTGCTAAATAAATAAATAATCTAACAATAATACTTAAGAATTAAATTAATTTACTATATTTACTTGCTAAATAATTTATTTTAATCTTGAATTTAAATTAATATTAATAATTAACAATTAATTTATCATGAATAATTTGTCTTGAACTTGTAATTAAATTACTGATTAAATAATAAATAACTAGTTATTTTAATTTATATAATTCTCTCATAATTTTTTTTAAAAAAATTAAATTTTGCGACGAGCCGTCGCCATTCCGTCACCAATATGGGGACAATTTAGTGAAGGAAAAAGTTAACGCGAATTTTGTGACGGGACAGTAACAGTATAGTGTTAAACAAAAAAAATCATCACCAAGCCGTCACCAATAAAGACGATTCAATCCCGTCTCCAAAATTGGCCCGTCTTTAAATTGGAGACGGAAAACGTCCCCGTCTCCAATGGAGACGGGCTGATAGCCCGTCTCCAACTTGGAATAAATGCCTTTTTTTTTACTTGATATTTTCAACAAATTAGATGTGTATTTTCAACAAATTAAACCCCCCTCCCTTTCCCACCCCCTTCCCCGCGAAGGACCACCCACAGATCTATTACTACCACCACCCCCACCCCTACCCCCACCCCCACGAAGTCCCACCCCTCAGATTTGTCACCACCACCACCCCTACGAAGCACTACCCCCACCCCCCAGATTTGTCACCACCACCACCTCTGTGAAGCACCACCCCCACCCCCACGAAGTCCTACCCCTCATATTTGTCACCACCACCACCTCCGCGAAGCACCATCTCCACCCCCCGGATCTCTCACCCCCTAGATATATCCCATACTGTGAAATTTTTACTTATTTTATTTCAATTTAATATATTGTGTAATTTTTATTGTTTTTTTATTTAATTTTCAGTTATTTTTTTAAGATTTTGTTATTAATTTATTGTTTAATTACTGTTTAGTTTATTGTCAAGCAAGACGAAACGACGGCTCTGATAAGATCAACTTAAAACCCATTGTAGTTAATGGTGACCCTCCAACTTTTGCCTCAGCCCCAAGTCGTCGTATCGTTGCAGGTTCGTTGTGTTAGCTCCTTCCTGCTTGGTCATTTTCGGTTTTGACTTTGTCAGTTTATCTTTTTTTTTGTTTACTTATACAACCATATATAATATAGGTTCAATTATTTTTGCATGCATGTCTAGAAATATTTGAACTGATCATAATTCGATGTACAATATATTTCAATACTAACCAAGTATCTCTAGTTGTTCATTTTGCTACAAGTAAAAGATTCTGTATACTAGAAATTATTTATGCTTATATGTAAATTAAAGTCATTTTCGGGTCACCGCCTTTTTACTTAAAACTTGAGTAACCTTCTTCATCACAAGTCAAAGATAACTTTCTAATTACAGATTTCATTATTTATTTGTTTCAAATCCATGAAATGACTGAATGTTAAGTAGCAAAAATTGGAAATTATAATTACAGATATTAATGATTGTTGAATATATATGAGTCATTCTATTGGAACAACTATTGGATGAAGATTTGTAGCTTGGTTTTTATCGGATTTCTTAAATAGTTACAACTTGTGACTGTAGTGCTGTGGCCATATTTGAAATTATAGCTTTAAACCATTCACACTAGAGTTGCCTGAAAATCAACAGAGATATGATGTTTGTTTTTTCTCTCCAGCAAACACACATTTTGATCTGTTTGTTTTTTCTCTCCACGCTTCATCAGGTAAGCTTTGTATGTGCATGGTTTAGTTTGGTTCAGTTGACTTTATTCTCTATTTTTAAGAGAGTGTCAGCCTAATTCTTGTTTGTTCATGTGGGTTTAGGTATATGATTGTGTGTTTTCTTGTAGTCTCGTGCAATGCAGTGTTTGATTTCAATTGCAAGAAGGTTATTTTCTTTTTAATGCTTATGCATTTTCTTTTTAATGCTTATGCATTTTCTTTATTTGTGTTGAAGCTTTTGCAATCCTTGTATTATATTAGTGTACTCTATGTTGTCTATGAAATACACAAATATATATAGGTGATGATATTTTATAGAAGAAGTGAATTGTTGGTTAAATAGACCTTAGTATGAGTAGAGCTGTTAAAAGATATGATTTTTTTATGTTGCTAATTATTTATTTTTTATATTTTGGGATAGGATTATGTGAATTTTTTTTGTATTGAAAACCTATAGTTGTTTGAATCTTCATGAAGGAGAATGTTAGTTACGATTGGTGATTATATGTCGGAAAATTGGTGATTAGTGAAGCTACGTTATAATTTGGAGCGTCATAAAAAAATTTGTAATTTGGAGATTATATGTTTCTAATTAGTGATGTTAAAGTAGAGTTTGAAGGCCAGTGTGTGATTTAGTAATAGGAGTATACTTGAATTTCTTTTTAATTGATCATTTGAATGTCTGTGACCTCACTATGTTTGTACTACAATTGTACATTGCTTATTTGGTTTTTTAGAAGGTATTTTAGAGAGGCTTTGTTGAAGAACTTTTGTGTGTCATTAGTGGCTCTACAAATGCCAAGGTAAATTCTTAATCCGCCCATTCTTTTCCTTTCTTACGTTTGAGATCACTTGAAGTATCATTCTCCCATGGTCTTGCAGTAAATTTGGTTTTGGTTGGTTTAACAGGTCTCGTAAGAAAAAGAAATTAATATATGAGATGGTAACGTCTCCAAAGACTACCTTGACAACAAAATATACGGTTCTCACTTTGGTTCTTGACTTGGATATTGCTTCCCAAGCTACTAGAATCGCTAATACTAAGTTTTGTGTTGCAGTACTCTATTGCTTGACAAAGAATAAGGTGACCTCGGACCAATTTATGGTTTCCAGTAAAGGAAAGCGACAAGCCACATGAATTTGTGTTACCTTACTATGATGAGTTAAATTTGTTCTCTGTTTGAATCAACAATCTTTATTATCATCTTTCTTTTTCAACACTATATTGTGTCTTCTGAAAATTTTTCAATATATAGTTGAGGGAGAAATAAATAAGTTTGTATAAATATATGTGTGACTGTGTAGTATATATGTTTTAGTACGCAGTTTATTTTTATTTTTTTTGCATTTTGCGTAGGAACACATTATTGCAACATTACAATTTGTCAACTACTTTTTTCAGTGGCATAATTTTCTTTTCTTTTGAAAGCTTTTCCAATTATAATTATAGATCCATAATCTGCATCTAATGGGGGATCTAAATGGATTAAATGATCTGCTTCACAGTCATAACGATTTCGCAATTTCTTGATAGTTTATGCAGCTACTTTTCATATTCATTAACTATTATATTTCTTTCATATTTGATACTGTCGTATATGCATATAAGAATATTATAAATTTATGTATGCAGCTGGCTGTCCTGGGAGGTTCCTTACTGGGGACATTCTTATGTGAGAAGGTATGATTACTATACCTGCAATAATCACCTCAAATGACATTTATATGTATATTCTCATTTTCATAAGATAATAGTAAAGAACACTACAGTTTAATTTGTCTGATCTAGCTCAGCATCATGCCTTCTTGATCTTTAAAAAACCTTACGAAAATCGGCGTCCTATACATTAACTTGTTCCTCGAGCTAGACATACTAATTGGTGAAGTCGAAAACATGTTCATCAACTCCTATACGAGTACTAACTTCTCTTAGATCGTTACCTATAATTCTCATCAAAGCTTATTCTCCTGTTGGTTCATGCACCTTCCCTAGCAGTTCCTTCCTCAAGCTATAACTCAATAAGAATTTAAGCATGGAATGTAATGGCCAAGAGTTCCACGCTCGAGAGGATATAAATTCTGAGTAGAGTATGAAGATATAGTAGTTTTAACGCAGCCCTTGTTTTGTTTTTTCATTTAATAAATTAGTCTAAGATTTTAGTTAGAGTAATTAGGGTTACAGTGATCATGTTGAATCTATAATTGCTTCCCTTAATCTTGGGCGAGGAAAATCTTTAAATTGGATTGATAGTTCTTTCTCACGTAGGTGAAAACTTGGTTGTGGAACAGTCTTTTTGCTAGTGATTAATGCTTTGATAAAAACAAGTGTTATTCTGTCCCGGCTAATATGTTGCAAATATAATTCAGGGATGTGAGGTTGCCTACACCTAAGTTCCATCTATTCTGGCTAAGGAACAATTGATGATGTTTTGTAGTTGCCATTGACGCCTATCTCATGGATGTTGGCTTTCCATCAAATGTTACATGTCAACTGTCTTGGAGACACTAGGACTTGCAAGGGTGACTGTACTGGGGGAATTTTCAGTGGTTATAGAGTAATCCTTAAGATGACTTTTTGTATTGTTAGCTATCAAATACCTAGTATCTTTTGGATTTTGAACCTACAAATTATATATGATTATTATAGAAAATGTTTTATCTAATGTTGTGATTATGAATAGATGTTTTGGATTTTTTATCTTTTCATATATGTAAATATATTGTGTATATAAATATAATTAGGATAATAATTTTTTAATTTCAATTTTTATAGCACATTCCGTTTGGGATGGAAATTAAAATTTATGAATGTATTATGAGAAGTTCTATTATATTGAAAGGTTAAGTTAGTGAGGGCTCCGTGACGGTTTGGTAACGGGAAAGGCAAGTGACGGATTGGCGAGGGAAAAGGTTAGCAGGGGCTTGACGACGACAATATTGGTGACGGTATGGTGAGGGGTTAAGTGGGCAAGTGCTCGGTGACGGCAAATATTAGTGATGGCTGGGTGAGGGGAAATGTTGGCGAGGGCTTGGTGAGGACAATTTTTGTGACAGTTTGGGGACGGGTTAAGTTGGCGAGGATTCGGTGACGGCAAACTATAGTGACGGCTTGGAGACGGGAAAGGATGACGAGGGCTTGGAGACGGAAGATTTGGAGACGAATTGGAGATAGTTTGGTAGCCGTCGCCAAATTAGTGACGGATTGGTGAGGAGCTGAATTTTGGCAACCACCTTGTGTCTGACGGACGTTTCCCATCACCATCCCGTCACAAATTCTAAATTGGCGATGGCACGGTGAGGGGAACCGTCTCTCGCAAAATTCAATTTGTTTTGTAGTGATATTAGATTAAGAGTTATCAAAAGATGGGGATGGTATATTCTTGAAATATGGAAAATAATTAGAAAAATATTCTATCTAACCTATAATTTCAAAAAGACACTAACAGTTTTTTACCAAGCTCTTAGAGATTAATTTTTTTTTTCTTTAACAATGCTTAACATTCAAATAATTGTTTTCTTCTTTTCCTATTTCAGTTGGGAGATACGCATTCTTTTATTTTTTTTTCCAGTGAAGACAAAGCAAGTTATATCACGATTATTATAGGAGATGTTTCACCATTTTTATCCTTCTCCATGCTAACCAAAAGAGGATGTGGGAGATCCATTATGACATGGCAACCAATCGATTGAGTACTCCCAATTTTTTTTTGGTTACAAGGAGGCTAACACCGAGAATTTAAAAACTCACAAGTCTATAGGATGTTCTGCTCCGTTTGTCATACTCAATGAGATGACAAAGCCCATTAGGACGATGATCCAATAACTGATTCCCAAAGTTTGGTGAAACCCAATGTTAGCAAGCCCAATCGCACACTTGTTAGTTTTTCGGAAGACATGCTTCAATTTATATTCTTTATTGTTCCTCAATATATTCTGGCAATCTTCAATTGTTGGTCGTAACAGACTATGGCTAGTGGTCTTTTGTTGAGCAAGGAGTACAATCAATTGGCAGTCAGATTCAATTTCTAGCCTGGAGATACCCATCTCTTGCTCCTGTCGTAGTCCCTCTTTTCTTGTAGCCAGCTTTGCAACATTATTGGATGCAATATCCAGATTGATTACAAAATCAGAATTTCAACCTTCCTCTTCATCTCTGAATATGTCTTTTGCCGCAGTCATTCCTAGGTTACCCTTTGAGCACCCTATCAATATTGAGCTTCCAACATCCTTGGGGTTTAGTCCAAGAGATAAACCTCAAGTTATGGAAAACGTGATCATTAGTTGTACGATTAACGCTTCATCTTTGGTTACCTCTTGTGCGTATCTTTGTATGGTCTGCACATTTCCTCATTTGTTCTGCCCTCTTCATTTCCAAAAGTTGCTGCATTGCGCCACTTTCAAATCTACCATAAAGTTGTTGCAAACAGGACCTTCCACTGCACATTCAGCCTGCTAACCTTGTTCATCAAATTAGCATGTAACCATTCGACCTAATCCTCTTTGCCAGCCATGCATCCCCTGTAAATTTCTTGGAGCTTATCCCATATTTCTTTCGCCACCAGACATTCCCTGAATATTTGTTTCACATCCTCGGTTATATGAGTACCACATTCTAAACAATCAGGAGATTGAACTCCCCCTCCTTGCAAGTTGTTCCTTGCACAAGGAACCTGCATTGGCACACTAGCTTGAAGCAAAACTGAAAATATCGTGTTTCAGAGTACCTAGTTGCAATTCCAATTCTCTTATGTGTAAAGATCCATAAAAAGGAGATGATCCTCTGTGGGCACTTTAGTTTCCAGATAAAGTATGAACAAGTAGTGGAAGAAATAGTTTGAGCAATGAGTTCATTTGCTGAGCTGACTATGAACTCCCGTTTCAATTCATTATTCCATGTAATAAAGTCCCTTCGCACATCACCAGGAGACAAACGAATGCTATCAATTTTCAATAATGTGGTGGTAGGAATGGCATATTGGAATTTGTCCCAGTCCCAAGTGCAATGTTGAGTGAGAAATGTTGCAACTGTCCAAGAAAGAATTTGTCCCAGTCCCAAGTGCCAAGTCCCAAAATTTGCTAACCAATTTGCTTGCATGTTGGCCCTCGTTAGACATGGCAAATATTATATGTAGGATAGCTTTGCCAATAATCACTTGAATTCAACCATAATTAGTTCTAATGGGCTTGTCATTAGAGTTTGCTTTTTCATTAAATCATGCACTACCCGAGAGTCAAATTCAATAGAAACAAATTTAACTTGTACATGGTCACCCCTTTTTAGCCCTTCCCATAAACCTATCAGTTCAACAATAGTTTTAATAGAGACTGCACTCTTTTGTGCATGACTAAAATTAAAGACACTTATTTTTAAAAGGGAATAGAGACATTCAAGTCCTTTTGTTTTTGGATAAGACCTAATTAGGTCCCTCAGTTAATTTTTTTTTTCTCTTAGGATGTCTATTAAAACTAATCCCATTAAAATTTTAACGATCAAATAATTATTAATGAAGACACAAGAATAGACATACACATAGGAACACAAGAACATACATACATGCACACACAAAAACATATACACACACATAGAGAAACATACAAGAACGTACACACACAGAAGCACATATAAATACCCCATACATAAACACTCAAGAACACCCACAGACACCCCCAAGGAAACATACCCTAAATTCCTAAATCCAATCCTTATCCTAACTTTGACACCTCCCCAAATCCCTAACCTCACCCCACAATCGCCACCCCACCCCAAAATTGCCACCTCTACCCCAAATATCGGACACTAAACCCCAAGGGTGTGCATATCTTGATTCCCTCGTATTCATGTGAGTGTATGGGTATTCTTGGTTGTGTTATTGGAAATGTGTGTATGTATTCATGGAGTTGTCTATAGATGTTCTTGGGGGTATGTGTGGTATAGGAGGGGGTTTCGGTGGATGGGTATTCCTAGGAGGGGGTGTGTATTTTTGTGCATATCTGTGTGTGTATGGACACTAACGTAGCGATTGATACATTGAAATGGGTTGAGAATGAAATAACATTCTCAACTCTATTCCGATTCTCATGCTTGGTATGAAGGAATGAAATTAAAAATCTCATTCCCAAGTTATTCTCATTCCCTCATACATGGAATTAGCCATTTTAGAGCAAACACATGAGATTAGCCAATTTCCTTGTGTTTGAGAATACACTTATTTCTCAAATGGCTAACATACACTCATAAAAATATAACTTTTTATATATAGTTGTTTTACGAATCTACAACATATGATAGCTTGCTCCTTGCTCGCATCAATAATAATAACAACAACAACAACAACAACAACAACAACAACAACAACAATAATAATAATAATAATAATAATAAAAATAATAATTACAAAAAATAAAAATAATAAAAATAGTAGTAGTAGTAATAATAATAATTACAAAAAATAAAAATAATAACAATAGTAGTAGTAGTAGTAGTAGTAATAATAATAATAATAATAATAATAATTATTATTATTATTATAATAAATAAATAAAAATAATAGTAATAACAACAATAATAATAACAATATAATTAAAATAATAATAATAATTATTATTATTATTATTATTTATTATGTTTATTATGTTTATAGTCATGTTCATGTTTTTTTTTTTTAATACTATAATAATAAAAGGTCTATCCTGTTATACTATACAAAATTTTCATTACTACTCTTGTATACTGACTACCAAACATGGATTTGAAATCAGTATATTTATTCATATCTTCATACCTAGAGCATACCAATCATGTCATTTCTATTTTCAAGTTCATTATATATTCTCAGTTCCATTCCATTTCTTAGCTCATTGTATTCTTGTTCAAATTCATTTCAGTCTACCAATCGCTACGTGATAATTAATAAAAGGGCAATCATATCATATTATACAAGTTGTTCACATTACTACTCTTATATACTGACTATCAAATATGGGTTTGGAATCAATATATCCATTCTTATCTTCATTTCTACAGCATACCAATCATGTCATTCCTATTATCAAGTTCATTTTATTCCCAGTTCTATTTATTCTTTAGCTCATTTTATTTATGTCCAAATTTATTCTAGTGTATCAATCACTACCTTAGGTGTATATAGGGAAGAAGTATAATAAGGGTAAAAAGGGATTTCATTTGGTCAACCATTTGACCCTTAATATTTTTAACGTGGTTAATTTAAAGGACCTTGCAAGAGAAAAAAAATAAACTGAGGGGCCTATTTGGCTTTTAGCCAAAAATACGGGACTTGAGCGTCTTTATCCTTTTTTAAAAGTATAGAAAGATTTCCAATGCAAGTCGCTAATATTTTGATTTATGTTATTTGAGTGCAGAACTCTGTCAACTCTCAACGAAATTGTCCGAAGGATCATATAAATAATCCATGCATTTTCATATTAAAGGATTAACAATGAGAAATATCTAAGATCTCAAGGACTAAAACAATTAAAAGAAAACTTTGGGGTCAAAATTGAAGGCTTAAATATACTTACTCTATGTGATATTTACCCATATATAAGTAAGAACTACATATGCAGCCCTAGACCAAAAATGAAACGGAACACAACGATTGAGGTTGATAATGTATTTGCTCATAATATAATGATGTTATGAGCGAGATCAACAATTATAAATATTGATATAGTTGTTAAAATATTATGTGTACAATTTACAATCATTAAATTTTACTTATAACGATTCAATTTTTTAAGTGAGTCCGAGTGTTGTACTCAGTCATTGCAGGCTGGCTCTTTACTTTTCCATCACTTGTTTTTGAAAAATGACTTTTTCCCACCATCCCACTGTTTGTAAACTATATGTGATCATGGATCTAATGGGAAAGTGAGACAAAAGAAAGATAGAGAACAAAACTATTTTAAAGTATTACGTTAAAATAAACGGAAACAGTCCAAAAAATTGACCTGTTGGTGATGTCCATGTCCATATATGCATATAAAATATGCACCAACTGAAAACCCTATTAAATTAATCATATTATTACAATAGTTATATACAAATCTTTTTTCTTTGTTGCGTATTAACACTAGCTGTTTTATATGAAAAGTCAGCGGCTCTCTCTCCCTCTCTCATCCTCTCTCTTGCCCTCTCTCTCCGTGTGCAATACCATTGTCTCTTGGTATACTATTGAGAGGAACAGAACCAGCTTTCAACCTTAAAGAAACTGGTTGCTTCTTCATTATCAATAGCCTAAAAAAGCGCACTAGTCTTCGGGATGTTCATATTCTTTACGTCTGTTTGATGTAAAAGATACCAAACTAATTCAAGATCGTCAAATGATATATAGTATTCCAGCTGCTTTGGATTATTAAGTTCTAAGCATGTGCAGTAAGTTCGTACAAAGAGGTATGGACAATTACCAAGGTGACTTAGCTGATATAATTCGCGGCAGCGGTGGTAATATAGGCGGCAGCAACCCATCTAGGGAAGCAGCCGCCGTGCCAGACTGGCAGTTCTCGAACAATCCCACGAACTTTTCTTCAGGAATTGAAGAAAGATTTGATGGTTTTGGAGATCCATTTTCGAGCACGCAAGATCCACTCCTTCATGACATCGACATGCCAAGTGCAGGGTTTTTTACTACTCCAAGTACTACAACAAATTTGCCTAATACTGGTACTGTTGGTGGAGGCAATACTAATATTTTTTCAAGGATGCTTCAAATCTCTCCAAGCATCAAGTTACCGGTATCTCCGTGCAATTCTCCGGTGGCGGCTGCCGTTTCGCCAAGGTTGAAGTCTCCTGCCACGTTCGTATCCAATGATTCGCTTAATTCTACTAACTCCAAGGGTTGCTTGTTGGAAAACGCTGGGCTGCAGATCTCATCTCCGCGAAATACGGGTATTAAACGAAGGTGAGAACCACTTTAATGATTTATCTCCTAATAGGAATTTTAGCTGTTTCTGGATGGATTTTATATTTTATCAAACCTAGATATTAGAAAACAACAAGCTTCATAAATTCAACAATAATCTATGTTTTAGTTTTAGGACTTGGTATTAAATTTAGGGGTTGATAGAGTGCGATTCAAGTTGAGATCTCAAAATAGGGTTTTGTTTAAGATAATTGGAGAGTTAAGATTTTATTACAAGAAGAGAAAAGAGTAAGCAACAAATGATTCATTCTTCATAGACTTGACTTCGATCATGTTACAAGTATCCAAAGTGCCTTTCTAGACTTGACTTCGAAAAGGATTGAAGCGATGGGGGAACTCTTAAGGCCTCACAAATGGAAATCACATAGTAGGTATTAAGAGTTCCCCCATCTACCTACTATGTGATTTCCATTTGTGAGGCCTTAAGAGTTCCCCCATCGCTTCAATCCTTTTCGAAGAAAAATAAGGGACAATATACATGATTTCTCCTTTTTTTTTTGGTGTAACCATTTTATTGCTAGACAAAAGCAAATTATCCGATCCCTTGCCGGGAAAGATCGCGGTACAAAATCGTTTGAATTTGGATAAGAATATTGCTAACCAAATCATTCAGAATTTCTCCATTCCACTAAAACTTTGATCTAGTGGTAATATTATTCACTATATTTGTGAGAGGTTGTGGAAAAAAAAAAAAAAAGAAACCGAAAATTCTTACTCACAAGTTGATGAGTAATATTAAATTTCTTGTTTAGAAAATTGTACATGCATTTATTAGTAGTAAACACAATCCATGTGCTTAACAATTCTGATCTCTCCGTGTATTCAGGAAGAGTCAGGCAAAGAAGGTAGTTTGTATACCGGCACCAGCACCTGCAAACAGCAGACAAAGTGGAGAAGTGGTTCCTTCTGATTTGTGGGCATGGAGAAAGTACGGCCAGAAGCCTATCAAAGGGTCTCCATATCCAAGGTGAAGTTGTAATTTTTCAGTTGTAATCAGTTCTCAACTGAAAAAAGAGTCCTAACTATCTCATCTGACAAGTAATTATTGCTTAATTATTTATGATTTTACTTGATTAATTTTTTATTATTTTTTTCTCTCAAACTCCAAGGTGTCAATTAGAGTTTTTTATTACACTAATGTTACAAGAGAGTATCTTTTATTTCTTTTGAAAGTATCCCTATTTAGAATTGGAATAAAGGATATTTCATGGTACTGGTAAATCTTTTATACAATTAAATAAAATAATCGTAATAATTTTTTTAGATATTGTTCACAATGTTATGACGTTATACCCATAACTTGTTACTTATGATGTGTAAAACTACAGGGGCTATTACAGATGCAGCAGTTCTAAGGGGTGTTCAGCAAGGAAACAAGTGGAGCGCAGCAGGACTGACCCCAATATGTTAGTCATAACCTACACATCTGAGCATAACCATCCGTGGCCAACACAAAGAAATGCCCTTGCTGGCTCAACAAGATCCCAGCCTGCAAAGACCATTTCATCTCCAAAGACTTCATCATCAGCTTCTCAACCCCAGAATCATAAATCTAATACCTTGAAGGACGAACCAAGAGAGAGCAGTAGTGATCTTGTTTCATCGTCTATAGTCCCCACGAATTCGATAACAAATCCAACTCTAAAAGTTGAAAATGATCAAGATGTTCAAAAGGAGATAGAAATGGAAGATGTTGATCAAATTGGGAGAGCCTATCCACAAAGCTACAATCCACCATTGCCAGTCTCCAACCAGTCTGAAGATTTCTTTGCAGACTTGGGAGAAATAGAGGGTGACCCTTTAAACCTCTTGTTCACACAAGGATTTTCTGGAGATGATGGGCGAGGAAACAAGAACTTGGATCCATTTAGCTTCTATGATTGGCCAGAGAACAATACTAGTAACAGCAACACCACATTATTAGCAGGTGAAGCTAAAAAGAGTTTACAGCAAAATCATTAAAACTAAAGGAGAAAAGGAAAAAGAACATAGACCCACCTCTCCATGCAAATCACAGAATCTAATACAGTTAGTTTCTTCTGGTGCAGCTTCATCCAAGGTCTTGCTTTAGATAGTGGTGCTTGCTAGTCTGATTGCTAAAGTGGGCCAACTTTTTATTTTTAATTTTTTATATGTTTCTTTCACCTCTCTTTTAGTGTATGAGTATCTATATTTCCAGTTATTTACCAGAAAAGTCAGAAGATTAGAGGATACGAGTGTTGATTGGGAGAGAAGACCTCACACAGTCCATTCCTTTGGGAATATTGGTTGATGGGACAGAAAGCTGAGGAACAGAAGATTTGAACAGTTAAAACAAGTACATTTAGTAGACACGACGGGAAAGCTCAGTGAAGAGATTGATATTGGATGGGACTCCCATCTTTCAAAGTGGGAAAATCATGATGGTGGAGGGTTTGGCTCCACTCATCGTGTGGTGTATTACGCCAATGAGAAAATAATTGTTTTACTTGTAATGTTAAGAGATAGAGTAAATTAATCTATTAGTACTATATAGGTTAAAAGTTAAATGAAAGGGAGATATGTGACTATTTCTTGTTATATATAGCGATATATATGTTTACCTGTTTTTGCCACAAAAAACAGATGTTACAAGCATCTGTTCCACAGCTTTCTATTCCTAAATATACTTGTGTGTTTTTTTACGATGATTGCTTTCGTACATATATCAATTAGTTGTTGCTAAGACAGGAAAATCAGGAGCAGACATTTACCACAAAACCTTTGTATGATTCCTCTTCTTCTTTCCCATTTTTATTTTTCTTTGTTCTTTAATGTTATGCATACTAAAAAAAAAAAATCCGAACTTTTATGATATGCATACTGGAAAATGTATTGTAATTTAGATGACATAAACATTACTCTATTTTTGCTCCATAGAGAATTTGTATTTCTAGCGGTATACTATGAAGCACGTCAAGCCAAAATATAATTAACATTCATAGGCTTTGACTGAGATTAATCATACCAATTGTTTTCTTATCCTCTCCCAATATTATTCAAAACATGCTAGTTGTCTACCATTAGGCATTTGCCATAGTGGTATGGTTTTCACTTTGTGTGCGAGAGGTCTCGAGATCTATTTTCGATAGATATAATATCTTAATATGATATAATATTGACTTAGACCTCCCTTTAAATAAAAAAAATAAAAAAGGCTAGTTATCTTTGGTTTGAATTTCACCTTCCACTACAACAAAAATTGTCTTCGGCAAGGGACGATTCCTTTCGCGGGGCACTGTAAGGGTCTCGGCGAGGGCCCAGCGAGGGGAATTGTCCCTCGCTGAAACCTTCGTAAGAGAATTGGGGTTCCTCGCCGACCCCACGCCATTCGACGATGGCTCAATGAGGGACCAATTTGGCAACTACTATGCGAGGGCAACAAGCCTTCGCCGTTTTTGTCCCTCGCCGTGCCCTTGCATAAATTGTCCCTCGCTGTGCTCTCGCATAAATTGTCCCTCGCCGTGCCCTCGCCTTTTTCGTCTCTCGCTATGCCCTCGCCGGACCCTCGAATACTTGTCCCTCGCCGAGCCTTTGCACAAATGTAAATTTATATTTTTCTAAATTTCCATTATAATATTTACTATAATAAGTTGTTTGACCTGTCAATTAAATATTTTATACTGCAAAATAAGTTATAAACCACATATTTATAAAATTAGCTAATAAAAATCTAAAAAGATTGTTCAAAGTAAACCCAAAAGTTATTACAGTCTGATTGTAATGGAGTTTTATAATGTCATAACATTAAAGAAGTTCAAGATTCTATTCCCTTTGACCATCATTCGAAGATGAAGACGAAGAGGAAGACGACGAACACTATTGTTGTGCAAGAACAGGAATAGGTAACCTTGAAGCAAGTAGTGCTAGCTGTGCTTGGAGATCATGTAGCTGCAATGAAATTTCTTGTTAGAGTTTGTAGTACGCCTCATTCTGCTTATCCAGCTTGTCTTGCAGCTTGCAGTACACCTCGTTGTTTTGTTCCAGCTTGTTTTCCAAAGATGCTGTGGCTCGAGCAACTATCTCCTGGAGATCTTTTTGCGTGATGTGGCTTCCGGCAACCGGGTAACTATTTGATGTAGACGCCATAGAGACCTGTGATCCCATCCCGTATAAACGGCCCTTGCGTGGTCTACTAACTGCCTCCAAGAATAATGCGTTATGATCAACAGGCGTTGGAGCTGAATTGGACTCGGATGCCTCTGATGGCTATGATGCCTGTTGAAGTAGTTTCTCGTATCAAGCCTGTAACGACATATATCAACACGTAGAAATATGAATAATATTGACAACTTAGGAGTGATAAAAAAAAAAAAAAAATTGACAAACCATCAGAGAAACAAACAAAACAATCACTAGGGAAAACATATATATACTGTCATAAAATGGTTGAATGTAAGATTACTCAAGTTTTATCCAATCAAAACTTGAACCTAAGTTCAATAACACATTTGGCATCATTACATTTCATATAATTAAGCTTGTAATCAAGAATTAACAAATTACCTTAAAATTTTTGGACCTGACAAACGAACAGAGTCTCATCTGTACCGTGAACTAACTAGTTACCTGTATTATCTGAAAAGATAGCCACAACGCAATATACAAGCATTGACAGTCAAATACAATGAATATTAAACAAGTTCCTAAGGCAATCAAAGTGTTTCTACTAAACAAAATTAGATATTCATGCATGCATTTCCATTTGCTATTGAAATATTATGGCTATAATTCTGATATTCATACCACTCTAATATTCTTTACTTAACTTTCTTAGATATTAAATCGTTCAACCAACTTTAACTTAGTATCAAACAAGCATGCGAGATTACTAAAGTTTTTTTCCATTCTAAACACTAACCTAAGTTTAATAATGTACTTGGCATCATTACATTTCATATAATTAGGGGTGTAATCAACAATTAACAAATTCCCTAAAAAATTGGAGTTCTTTGACGTCAGTTTGGATAAAACATTTGTATAAACTCTTTATATATTAATTTTCAACGTTGTAAAGTTTAAAGAAACTAGCTTACCACTGTCTGTTCTGCCCGAGCGTCTGTGTAAGGTCCGTCAGCACCCTTGCAATGAGCTTTGTTGAAAACATCAACAAAAGTCACTTCATTCCCGCTTTCTTCGGCCTACAATAAAAATTCACCAAAACAAACAACTCGACATGTAATGTACATGATCAAATTGTTCATTATTTATCACTTATTGCAGTACAGTCAGCTTAATTCTTACCATCCTCCTTGCCTATTCGTGTCCGGGGATACATCCCAAATAGTACGTAGACGGATTTTTTCTTTTATTATCAGAGTTCTGTTTAGATTTGTCCTGCCATGCTGGGGAATTCCACACCACTTTTATTCCATCCCATACATCCTGCGAGAGCCACGATGGCTTCTTATTTAGCCTACGGGCTTTGCTTAAGTTATCTGTTACTCGTTTTTGCCTGAAAAAGTTGAACCTCTCACAAATGGTTGCTTCATGGCAGGGAAACCACTTGTACATCCTCTGTGAATCATATAATAAAAATATATAAAGTACATCAGATATATATCTCAAGTACATAATATGTTTGTATGATATATAAATTGAATGCATATTTCGAAGCTTAAAGTAATCAAAAAATTTATCCTTCATATTGGGCGGAATCTCTCCCCAAGTTGTGTCCAATGCTCTAAATATCCTACATATAGTGATTTCCTAATATCACTAGTGGCGTTATATGAATCCCATCTACAAATTATAAAAGAAACTGTTGTGTTATATGGTATGAAACTTAACTTTTAAAAGAGTAACGCATGTTAATTAATAATTCTACTTACCCAGTACCTTTAACTTTCAGATGCTTGCGTGAATCAGTGGTCCATGTTGCAAATTCTCCCATAGACGAGAATTCATATGTTATCCAGTCTGGAACGCCATCAGCTCGATCTTCTGCAGCTCTCGATGACTTAGCCATCGGGAGACATTGTGCAGGAGTGCTATCCCTCTCAACTTGTAGATCATCAAAACCTTGTCGCAATCCGGATGAGGTAGTGGTTTGGGTATCTATTGTGTGAGGGTGATGTGGAAGGTTTGGAGTCGTATGACTAGCTACATGGTCAACAGGAGCTCCAGATGAGTGTGAAAGTTGACGAGGCATTACCTGCTGTGGAAGTGGAGTGTCTGCCACCCGCTGCTCCGTACCAATGGAGGCTGAACTGGAGTTATGCACTGATAAACCATGTGCACCTATGGAATAACGAACACTCAAAGGCTGCTGGCTGACTTGTTCTTGTAGACCATACAAACTTGTCAACTATGATACAAAACAAGGAAATCAAGTATTAATTTTAAATGAGTAAAATAATAATATCATATACATTACTGACCTGTCGATGTGTTTGGCGCTTGCCCACGTTCTCTACGCCTACCTAATAAATTTGTCAATTTAATTTTTTAACCCTTGGGGTCATTATCGTTACCATCTCCCATCTGAAATTAAACACAATTATGATTAGTTCACTTAATATATTACTTAAGTTCATAGTTTACAAGCATATTTATGTTTGTTAAAAATCTAATGTGACATCAGTTGCAATAACACAAAATGACATAAGTTCATCAAACAACTAATGACTTTACCAAAGACTAATATTCAGCATCTTCATCACTACTCATCATCATCTTCAGTATCATCTTCATCGTCAGTATCATCTTCATATTCCTCTTCATCTCAGTCTCATCTTCATATTCTTCTTCGTCTTTTTCATGTTCTTCCTCCTCATTTTCATCAATTATAAGCTGACCATGGATGTCATTAGGATCATCTTCAAATATTTCGTTGTTCTCACCTGAATCACGACGGATTATTGACAAATTTTCATCATTCGATTCTCCTACGGGTACATTCATCTCATCGGACTGGAAACTTGTTCTTTGTTCCACTTCTCTTTCCTTTTTAGACATGGCATAGATATTTCTAGGTCGTACTTTAACTACTGCCTGTCAATTTTTTCGATTCCCCTTAGCCCCTAGATATATACAATAATACACTTGCTAAGCTTGGGCAGGCAACACAAATGGTTCATATTTGGGATACTTTCTCTTCACATTCACTTCAACCAAACCAGACTTGCGATAGTATTTCATACATCTATCATTTGTGATATCGTACCACTCACATTTAAAGAGAACTACCCTTGTATGTTGTAAAGTTGGATTATTATATTCAAATTGAATAATGTTGTGCAACACACCATAGTAGCTAATATCCCCGGTTCCGCCATCGCTTATCCTTTTCACGTGTACTCCACTATTATTGGTTGTCATCGATGTAGCATATTCGTGTGTGGCAAATCTATATCCACTCACCATGTATCTTGACGATATCCTAACCAATCTATAAGGCCACATAGAAAAATATTGTACACGATAATCTATATCATTCCTGTGCTTAACCTACAAATATATATCACACCTGATGTAAGATATGCAAACCGTAAGGGATAAAATGAATTTAATTAATGAGACATGTACTTACATAGTCATATAACCATTTTGGAAAAAACTTGTCAACATGCAGTTGGAGTTCTCCCGGAGTCAATGGGCCATATTGGTTGCGAAGGTATTCCTCGAACATGCTGGCAAATAGACAAATATTAGTCAATTGAATTTGTATAGTTAATGCCCAACATGTTAACATATTGACAAGTTGTCATAGCCTTACCTGACATAAGGTTGTACCTCTGCGCAATTCATCAATACATAGCGGTGTGCCAAATACAAGTCTTCTTCCGCTATTGGAATCTCTTTCCATTTCCCGATTGAGTGGTCTGAATGAGTAAATATAGCCAAGCATCCATCGGGGTATTCCACATCGTGATATTGGTCATTCCGACTAAGCCTTCTACTTTTAGTGGCCACGTGCTCTTCAAAATAATAAGAACAAAAAGTTGAAGTTTCCAATATGTGGTAGGCTTTACAAATTGATCCTTCCACATGTGCCTTATTCTTTACTTTCCTCTTCAAGCCCTGCAAAAACCTCTCAACGGGATACATCCACCGATATTGTACAGGGCCACAACAAATCACTTCGTGGACCAAATAAACAAGCAAGTGCTCCATTGAATCAAAGAATACAGGAGGTAGCAGCTTCTCCAGGTTGCAAAGAGTCACGACAATGTCTTCTTGCATCCTATCCAAATCTAGCCTTTGAAGACTTGTGCAACATATGTTGCTAAAGAACAAATTTAGTTGTGCAAAAGCCTCCCAAACTTGTTTAGGCATCAGCTCGAGTAATGCAATCACAAGCAATCTCTCCATGAAGACATGACAATCGTGGCTCTTCATGTGTGACATATTTAGTTGTTTCATGTTAACATATCTCACTAAATTTAATGCATAGCCATCGGGGAATTTTAATTCTCCAGTCCATTCAAGAAGTAGTTTTCTCTTTGCCACGGGGAGAGTATAAACACCAATCATATTCGTGTACTCTCCACATAATTCGGGTCAGTCACAATACACAACCATGTCTTTTCTCGCTCTTAGATTGTCCTTCGTCTTTCCTTTGACAGCCATCACAGTGTTGAAAATATTGTCGAACACATTTTTTTATATATGCATGACATCCAAATTGTGGCATACGAGATGAGTCTTCCAGTAAGGTAAGTCCTAAAAAATATTTCTCTTTGTCCAGTTGTGCCACTCCCTAAACCCATTCAACTTCATTTTATTCATGTCATTCGTCATTTCTTGGATCTTTGGCAAATTCATTACACTTTCTCATATTTGATTACCATCTAATATGGGCGGAGACCCACACGTCTCTCTTTTACCCCTTATAAAATTCTTCGTGTCATGTCGCATAAAATTATTTCTTGGTAAGAATTTACGATGACAATCAAATAATGAATTCTTTCCTTCTTTCTTGCAATCGAAAAGCATTAGAGTTATTCATGCAATATGGACACGATAGTCTTCCATGAGTGCTCCAACCAGACAACATATTATAAGTTGGGAAGTCATTTATGGTCCATATCAAGCTGCCCTCAATTGAAAATTCGTCTTTGTTGAAACATCATAGCACGGTGTTCCATCCAACCATAATTCTTATAATTCATCAATGAAAAGCTCTAAATAAACATCTATTTTCTTACCGGGATTTTTTGGACCAGGGATGAGCAATGTCAAGAACATGACAGGATCCTTCATGCACATCCATGGTGGCAGATTGTAAGGTGTTAATATAACTGGCCAGCAGGAATAAGGTTGAGCATTGGTACTGTAAGGTGTAAACCCATCTGAACACATACCAAGCCGAACATTTTTGGGTTCATCAGCAAAATCTGGATATACGGAATTAAAGTGTTTCCATACAGCAGCATTAGATGGGTTGTAACGCCCCGATACCTCATAGAACCGAGACTCCTATTAATCATGCTATTCTCAACCCATATCCAAACCCGGACACAAAATTTAGGGAAAACGGACGGAGTTTCCCCTATTTATAGAACTAATCAAAAACCCGCACATAGCAAGTGTAACCACATAACAACACCCCAACTCCAATCGTCTAATTTTTTCCCAGTCTCAAGGTAATCCGAGCCTTAGACAAGAAACATAAACCACAAGGGAATACAATGACACAACCTTTGAAATTCCAGGTTACAAGATAGCTTATCATACCACTCTAACTATACTCACAAGATTTACTTATATGATAAGTCCACTTACTTGTCACACAAGCATGCAATCAAATGACAATAAAGTTTATCTTTAGCTATTTTATGCCAACTACTCTATCAAATCATATAAGTCCTTAATTTAGTTTACAATCCAACAAGCCATACAAAAAAACACATACAATACCTCAAGGGTCTCAAAATAGAATATAAACACATCAAGTCTCATCTTCATAAACAGCTTCCAACCTCAGCAAGATAAGCAACCAACAACACGACACTCAAAATAGTTGTTCTAACAATACCTGAAACATGTTAAAACAAGGAATGAATAACCAAAGTTACTTAGTGAGGGAGATGATGCAGTAAACCGGGGAGTGCTTTCATGAGATGCAACAAAGATAGTAACAATAATAACATAATAAAACAAGCTAATGGATCAATTAAACAACACATATAAAAAGGATATGGTTCATCTTCATGTCTTCAATCTCGAACCACGAGCTACGATCTTCAAGCAAGTGCCGACAAACCCTTTATTCCTCCAAATGGGGTACTCCGGATATACCCCGATCCTAAGACCCATATCTCCCGAGGTAGGTCCGTATGCCCTAATGAGGTGAACCACGCCTCTGGGGTAGGGGAGTATGGCTCAGGGAGAAAGGAAATATGAACCATGGTAGTCGAGGAAGACCGACAGCCCGATGCTGCCCGAAGTTTCTCGAAACTACCATGTCCGAAAAAGTTGCGCAACCTAAGTCAAGATCACGAGAGCCAAAAATATCAAATATCACATAAGAGGAATGACCAAGTAGGTCGCCCTCGTAGTTAATCATAATAAAAGCTATTATACATGTAATAACTGTATAAACTCAAAAGAGACATATAACATACTTTTTCACAAACTCTACAACTAGCTTGATTATGCCTTAGACATGCATTTAGACACATAACAAGCATCTACAAGCTCATACAAGCACAAATGTATCCATTTCTCAGATTTTCCCCTTTGATAACTATACAAATCTTCTTCTATACAAAATTCAAGGCCCCAAATCTATAAACCAATCATATTACATTCCTAAGGATACTAAAAGACACATGTCTAAGTCCTGAAAATTCGCTTTGAAGACAAAAGCACGGGAAGGCCCCGAGTGGATTTTAACTACAAATACCCTTGTCGAGCCCCAATTTAACGCAATGAAAGCACCAAAAGTGCTTCCATGCCCCATGGATATCTAATCTAAAGTCCAAATGTGCCCGGATTACATTTCATGAAAAATCCCCTTTTAAATTTTGGTTAAATTCACATTTTAACTCAATTTCGAGTAAATTAACTACATGTGAACCTCTAATTAGTTTCAATAATATCTAGAGCACCTAAAAGAAGCATTAATTCACTCTAAATAACAAGTTATAACAAAATCCTAAAATAAAGCACTATTCATCATCTCTTTCATGATCTCAAGCATTCAACCATGGTAAAAGCTATTAAACAACTCAAGCATAGTCTACATAGCATGTAAAGCATATATATCACAATATTTAAGCATTTCAATAGCTAATATCAACAAATCATAAAATCTCAAAAGATGACATAAACTTTAAAATGCTATAAATGCAAACTCCCTCACCTCTAAAAGCCAAGAATCTACTTCAATTGTCTAAATCTCCTTTCATTACCACTCAAAACCTTTACTTAAACATAATAACTTCAATTTAACACATAATCCATGTAATTTTTCAAACAATCAAATATTCAAGTCATATTCGTTTCCTCACACAAACTATACAACTAACAAGCAATATGAGTAATATAAACAAGATATATCATACTCACTTACTTCTTCATTGCACCTTTATATATAACTCAACTACACATGTAACTAAGTTAAGAAGTTCACCTTAATTTTAGCCATCTAACAAGTATTTCTAGTCACCACAACAAATATAACACAATAAACAAGCTAAAGTTAAGTATAAGGCCTAAAATCTCCATTTGGTCATTTAAGTTCAGTAAGCCGAAACTAGTTTTAGCCGAGGTTTAGTTAACTAAAGCATCTAACTATCCTCAACTACATTTATGGAACTTAAACTAAGCATTAAACTAGTATTTAAGGCTCTAATTGTAACGCCCCGACCCAACCCCGCGCTAATGGTTAAGTCCGGACCCGACACACGGACAGAGTCTCCTTTGTACCGTGGACATACAAGAAACCTGTAAACTCTCAAATAAAGCCTCAACAAGATAAACAAGCTTCCATAATTAAGTATTTAATGGTTCAAGGCCATCCGAGCCTTGAAGCATACAACAGTTCCAAAACCACACAAGCATGCAGGTAACTTGATTTCAACATAATCTGATAGCCATGCCATTCTAAGGTAGCATTAAAACATTCTTAAAAGATAAAACATCCTACATTAGGTCATTCACTCCCAAGCATGCAGGTTGATTAAGAGCAGAAACAAAAGTTATTACAAGCCATAATACCTCAAAGCTAACATTACAACCAACTAACTTTCAACTTACAACTACAAGAATATACATAGCCCTAAGGCCACAAAATAGATCATAACATAGTAGTACATGAACACCATAAAATAGCAAGAAATCGTATCCACCTCAGGCAATAAACACACAGCAACTAGGGCAAAGGGTCAGCCTGAACTTCTTCTTCTTCCACTACTACCTCAACTAGCTGGGGATCACCCTCAACACTTCCTGAAACATGATATTGAGGCATGAGCAACACTGTTGCCCAGTGAGGGATAAGGTCCCGGGGCGTGCAATGCAACAGGTAAACAGTTAAACAACAATAGTAATTAAACAATTTAGGAAGTAACAATAGCTTAAATAACCACACATTAAAAAGGATACATTTCACATAACCCCTATACTCCAATCTTCACTTGGTCTTCATTCACGATCCACGAACCACGATCACGATCACGATCACGATAAGCCGGCATAACCCTAAACACTCCAGTGGGTGTACTCCGGATGTACCCCGATAATCCTACGACCCAACACCCCCTGGCAATCTCCGGACCAGGCAAGTGAGGGAATAGAGCACGGAGTTTGAATATCCACTGGCAAGCCCTCTGCCGCCCAGCTGATATTCAACACATCCGCCCTTGACACTATGGTTGCGCAACCACTATGCAATGCACTTTCCAATGGAAAGTTAATATCAATAATATAAGCAATAACACGTAGGAGGATCAACAAAGTAGGTTGACCTCGATGCAGTTAAAATAGAAGCAATTTAAGTAGTTTTACAAAGGAGTTTATACAAGACAAGCATAGAATTATGCCAAGAGCTCTAAAACAACTTGAAGTCACATTTAAACACTCAAGAAGTCGTGCCAAGGTCTTAGAAGCGCGAGACAACCGAAATTGCACCTAAACCCCTTTGTTTTCCAAGCTATTTCTTTTCCAAACCAAAGTTAACGATTCAATTTCAAAGGAAAACTATACCAACCTTCTAACTAACCCTCAAGGAACCCTTTCAACCCTCAAACACATTCAAAAGCCCGCAATTACCCCGAAAGCCCCAAATTCCCTCTTCTAGCTTTAAACTACACATGCCTCATCCGGGCTTCAAATAGGGGTTAGCAAAGCTTCTATAGCACCTAGGTAGCCTAAGAATACTAAAGTGAAGCCCGAATCCACCCGGATTCGCCTTAACCCCGAAACCCCTTTGTTAAAGTCGACTAATTCATGTTATATGCGATATTAGAGCAATTCAAGTGTACGGGGCTATTAGACTACCTTCATTAACACCTAAGACATCTATTAGAAGCATTGAATCAAGTTAAAACGTGCAATTACACCAAATCCTAAAAATTTGTCACTATTCACCTCATAATTCAAAATAACGATTCTAATCGTTTAAGAAGCAAAACAATGACTCAAATACGTTCTCTAGCACTTATAAACAAGGTATAATAGCATAGATAATCAATACAATAGCATTTAGTCACATTTTCAACAAATCAAGAAAATAGCAACCATTTTAAAATGCGAAAATAAGCCGTGAAATCCCTTACCAATGCGCGTAGGGGCTCTCGGGAGGCTTGCAAATACCTTAAACTATGTGCTCCTAGCTTGGCTTGGCTTGAAGTGAAGAATTGATGAAGCAAAAAATCTCCCAAGTGCAAAAGAGGGTTGTCGGCCTTCTACAGGGGTTTTCAGCATTTGCTCTCCTTTTTGTTTTGTTTTTATGAGCTAAAGTATGTTATATTGGTATATAGTTGGGTGGGGTCAAGTTTAGGTGTTTAAGTGGTCCATTAAAATGCGTGTAGTAAGCTTAAAACGAGCCTAAAGTGAAGAATGTGTGCTAGCTAATTAATTTACCAAGTTATGTTACGTAATACTATTCATTTAACTACTAAAACCATTTTCTAAACGAGTGCTCCTATCGCTTCTAGCTCAATTGCACATTTTTTCCACTCCTTTAACAGTTAATATGATTTAATGAAAATGCTAATTCACTAATAGAATGTAGTTTGAAAATGGAGTGAATAGTAACTAAGAAAGACAACAGACTAAGCACCGAATTAAATGCGCAAATAATGGATGCAACAGTAATTGAATGCAAGGCAAAAAGGTCGGGCGTCACATCCTCTCCCCCTTAAACTAATTGCGTCCACGCAATTCTTACATGAATCGGCGAATAACTCTAGATAGCGTTCCCGCATCTGATCCTCTCTCTCCCATGTAGCATCCTCTAACCCGTGATAATCCCACAAGACTTTAACCATCAGAATGTTTTTAGTCCTCAGCTCCTGAACTTTCTGATCAACAATTCGAAGAGGTTTCTCTGTGTACGTCAAAGTCTCACTGATCTCTAAAGGCTCGGGCTCAAGAATATGAGAGGGATCTGGCTGATACTTCCAAAGCATAGAAACATGAAAGACATCATGAATTCTACCCAGACTAGGAGGCAAAGCTAGTCGATAAGCCAAATCACCAATGGTTTCAGTTATCTCAAATGGTCCCACATAACGAGGACTGAGTTTACCTCCTTTACCATGCCGAATCAAACCTTTGCGAAGAGAAATTTTCAGAAATACCCGATCCCCAACGGTAAATTTCAGATCACGCCGGCGTCTATCTGCATAACTCTTTTTCCGACTCTGTGCTGTAAGCATTCTTTTTCTGATAAGCTGAACATTATCAATCATTATGTTCATCTCTGGCAATAAAGTAGGATCAATAGATTTCGACTCTCCAACTTCATCCCAATATAAAGGAGATCTGCATTTCCGCCCATATAAAGCCTCATACGGTGCCATACCGATAGTAGCTTGATAACTGTTGTTATAAGCAAATTCTGCAAGAGGTAAGTATTTCTCCCAACTCTTACCGAAGTCCAAAATGCACGCTCGGAGCATATCCTCAAGTATTAAGATAGTTCTTTCAGATTGTCCATCAGTTTGAGGATGATGAGAAGTACTAAAGTTCAATGTCGTGCCCAAAACTTTCTGAATCTTCTGCCAGAATTGAGATGTGAATCTGGGATCTCTATCTGACACAATACTCTTAGGAATTCCATGAAGTCTAACAATATTCTCAACATAAATTTCAGCCAACCTATCAAGAGATTCAGTTTTCTTTGTAGCAATAAAATGAGAGGTTTTGGTCAATCTATCCACAACAACCCAGACTGAATCATGACCTCTTGAAGACCGCGGTAAATCTAACATAAAATCCATGGTGATGTGGTCCCATTTCCAAACAGGAATGGCCAATGGCTGTAACAACCCTGCTGGTCTCTGATGTTCAGCTTTAACTTTTTGACATGTAAGACATTTAGCAACATAGTCAGCAATCTCTCTCTTCATGTTGTTCCACTAGTAGTTCTGTTTCAGATCTCTGTACATCTTGGTACTGCCTGGATGGATAGTATACTTGGAATTATGAGCCTCTGCAAGAATTTCTTTCTTTAAAGCTGGCTCAGAAGGAATGCAAATTCTACCTTTGAATTTAAGAAGACCATCGTCATGCAATTTGAAATCTGACTCTCCCCCTTTTGACTTTTCTAAGATTTCCATCAATTGCAGATCAGCCTGCTGAGCCTCTCTAATCCTGGATAATAAAAGAGACTGGATATGCAAACTTGCAAATTGAACACCAGAATCTGAAATGTTGGGCCTCCATAAACATAATTCCTCCATGAACTCCTAATTTTTGATGATTAGACTAGCAACTGTAGTCTTTCGGCTTAAGGCATCAACAACAATATTAGCCTTACCTGGCAGATAATTGATAGTACAATTATAATCCTCAAGCAACTCCAACCAACGCCTCTACCTCATATTCAACTCTTTCCGAGAAAAGAGATATTTCAGACTCTTGTGATCAGTAAAGATTTCAAATTTATTACCCCAAAGATAATTACGCCATTTCTTTAACGCAAAGATGATAGCTGCAAGCTCGAGATCATGCGTCGGGTAATTAAGTTCATAAGGTTTCAATTTTCTAGAAGCATAAGCGATAACTCTCCCATTCTGCATCAATACACAGCCCAAACCTTCCTTAGAAGCATCACTATAGATTACCAGATTATCGATACCCATAGGTAGAGCGAGAATAGGAGCTGTGGTTAATCTCTTCTTTAATTCCTGGAAGCTAGCCTCACACTTCTCATTCCAGTCAAATATAGTCTTCTTCCGAGTGAGTTGAGTCAAAGGTCCAGCAATTTTAGAGAAATCCTTGACAAACCTTCTGTAATAACCCACTAAACCTAGAAAACTGTGAATTTCTGTAACAGTCTCCGACCGTTTCCATGCCATAACAACCTCAATCTTTGCTGGATCAACGGAAATTCCATCCTGAGAAATAATGTGGCCCAGAAAAAGTGACTTGGCTTAACCAGAACTCACATTTGCTAAACTTCGCAAATAACCGATGTTCCTGAAGAGTCTGCAACACAATTCTAAGATGCTATTCATGCTCCGCCTCAGACTTAGAATAGACAAGAATATCATCAATGAAAATAACCACAAACTGATCCAGATAGGGGCGGAATACTCTCTGCATCAGATCCATAAATGCGGCAGGAGCGTTAGTTAACCCAAACGGCAGAACAACAAACTCATAATGACCATACCGAGTTCTGAAAGCAGTTTTGGGAACATCATCAGACTTAATCCTTAACTGATAATAGCCCTGCCTCAGATCGAATTTAGAAAATACCCTGGCACCTTGCAACTGATCAAATAATTCCTCAATCAAAGGCAATGGATATTTGTTTTTGATAGTTATCTGATTAAGACCCCGATAATCAATGCATAACCGAAGAGATCCGTCTTTCTTTTTAACAAATAAGACTGGTGCACCCCAAGGTGAAGAACTCGACTGAATGAATCCCTTCTCAAGTAAACCCTGCAACTGAATTTTCAATTCTTGCAACTCAGATGGAGCCATTCTGTACGGAGTTCTAGAGATAGGCGTAGCCATGGTAATAAGTCGATCACAAACTCTATCTCTCTATCAGGTGGTAAACCAGGTAACTCCTCAGGAAACACCCTCAGAAACTCTCTCACAGTAGGTACATCATTCAATTTCAATTGATCACCAGGTTGATTAATCAAATAAGCAAAGTAAGCCTCACCAATGCGCGTAGGAACTCTCAGGAGGCTTGTAAATACCTTAAACTATGTGCTCCTAGCTTGGCTTGGCTTGAAGTGAAGAATTGATGAAGCAAAAAATCTCCCAAGTGCAAAAGAGGGTTGTCGGCCTGCTACAGGGTTTTTCAGCATTTGCTCTCCTTTTTTTTTTGTTTTTATGAGCTAAAGTGTGTTATATTGGTATATAGTTGGGTGGGGTCAAGTTTGGGTGTTTAAGTGGTCCATTAAAATGCGCGTAGTAAGCTCAAAACGAGCCTAAAATGAAGAATGTGTGCTAGCTAATTAATTTACCAAGTTATGTTACGTAACACTATTCATTTAACTACTAAAACTATTTTCTAAACGAGTGCTTCTAGTTCAATTGCACATTTTTTCCACTCCTTTAACAATTAATATGATTTAATAAAAATGCTAATTCACTAATAGAATGTAGTTTGAAAATGGAGTGAATAGTAACTAAGAAAGACAACAGACTAAGCACCGAATTAAATGCGCAAATAATGGATGCAACAGTAATTGAATGCAAGGCAAAAAGGTCGGGCGTCACACTAATTGCATTAATTCTAATGTGTGCATACAAAGAGGCATAAAAATCGATGTTCTCAGAATTTGATAAATTTTAATGTGGGACCGTTTTGTCAACCCAACATCACATATCTATCATTAGATTAAAGTTTTGAGCAAGATTTAAAGGGCCTGAGTGAATAGTGCCGTTCAAGACTTTTCAAAAATAATTTCATACATACACTATATAAAGACACGAAACAACTATGAAAACGTGTTCTCCTAGTCCTAGATACCTGATATATAGCTTCAAAACGATTAACAATAAGCATATATAACATAATCATTTTTGGGCTTAATACAAATGCAAACTTAATATGCAAATTTTGAAGAAACCCTCACCTTAAATAGCTAGAAAATGGAAGGAATTAACTTGAAAACACCTTGGATCATGCTAAAATTGGTTGCAAATTGATGTAATTAATAAACCCTAAGCTCAAGGCTTTCACGGTTTTTTTTGCCCCTCTGATTGCCGTTTCTTTTTCTTGTTCTTTACTTAGTTTGGCTTTTGTTTTGTTTAGTTTAACATATAATATAAGTATATATACCTATACTAATTCGCAATAAGGCATGACTTGGTCAACTTTTCATTTCTTTTTTTTCCCTAGACCTACAGTCCAACTTGTTTTCTTTTCTTGTTTTATTTTTTTTTCTTTTTAACTATTATGTATAAGTAGGTATATGCTAAGAAAATAAATGGCCTACTAATGGTTTGGGCTATAGAAACTCAGTAGAAATTAACAGAAATACTGAAGGTCTAAGTAATTAAAATATTACTATTCACTCAGGGACACTAAAAATATTTATTTTCCTCACGCTCGGGACATGAAATGCATATTCCAACAACGAACGAATATATTAAATTCAGTATTGCTCAGGGAAAAAATATCAAATTCAAAAAATAAAGCAATTTAAAATATTACCCGGGCTCATTGTAAACATAAATTTTAAACACATAAAAGCAAATATAGGTCATGTAAGGGCAAATATGCAATTATAATAATTAAAAAGTTCCTCAGGTCTCGCGCGTCACAGTCTCTCCCCCTTAAACAAATTGTACCCTCGCAATTTCTTCTTTCAGAAGAGTTCCGTAATCACAGCAATAAATCTTCTCAAATGTATAAAATGAACTCCGAACCAACTCCGATTACCCATAGTTGATTGAGAAGTAAAAGCTCAGCACAAAATACTAAATAGAATCTCCGTTAAGAATTCCAAGAAAATACCACCAAGAGATCTCGATTAAGGATGCCAAATAAAGGCTCCAAATAATAATAATAACACCAATCTTGAGTAAGAATGCCCAATATGCTTGTTATATAAGAGTCGAGAGAAAATACCAAAATAATTCCAAGCAAGAATTCCGAATGAAAATATCGAAGAAAATATCCAATAAGAACCCGAGCCTCGCTTCTCGAAGTACTTCTTACTAAATAAAGATATAGGCTACGACCGACTCTGCTGGTCCACAACTTGGAAGATCTATCACAGGTCAACTCTTTCAGGGGGATGAGATTCCTTGCCAATTTTAAAGGATAATATATATATGTATGCCAAGTAAAAACCATATAAAGTACATACATGAACAAGTATAACACTAAAAGGTACACATTGTTATATATACCAGAGACAGTAAACACTCAGGTAATCACCTAGATGCAAGGTTAATCACATAAATGCACATATTTCATCCAAAGTCACACATAATCACACAGTTACACAGATCATATAATCCTTCTATTTCACGTAAATACATCACATAAGAACACATTTTAATTTAAGCAATTACAAGCCCATATGCGAGCACAAACCTATTCAGAATATACTCCACATGCATACACTCGAAGTTTTCTACCCAACAGATCGAGTACCTTGTCCTAGCTGAGAGCTATATAAGCTCTAATACCACTTCTGTAATGCCCCGATCACTCACGAAACCAAGATTCCTATTAACCATGCTATTCTCAACCCATATCCAAACACAAAATTTAGGAAAAACGGACGGAGTTTTCTCTATTTATAGGACTAATAAAAAACCCGCACGCAGCAAGTATAACCACATAACAACACCCCAACTCCGACCATCTAATTTTTTCCCAGTCTCAAGGCCATCCGAGCCTTAGACAAGAAACATAAACCACACGGGCATGCAATGACACAACCTTTGAAATTCTAGGTTACAAGATAGCTTATCATACCACTCTAACTATACTCACAAGCTTTACTTATATGATAAGTCTACCTACTTGTCACACAAGCATGTAATCAAATGACAATAAAGTTTATCTTTAGCTATTTCATGCCAACTACTCTATCAAATCACATAAGTCCTTAATTTAGTTTATAATCTAACAAGCCATACAAAAAAAAACATACAAGACCTCAAAGGTCTCAAAACAGAACATAAACACATCAAATTCCATCTTCACAAACAGCTTCCAACCTCAGCAAGATAAGCAACTAACAACACGGCACTCAAGATAGTTGTTCTAACTGCACCTAAAACATGTTAAAACGAGGAATGAGTAACCAAAGTTACTTAGTGAAGGAGGTGATGCAGTAAACCGATGAGTGCTTTCATGAGATGCAACAAATATAGTAACAATAATAACACAATAAAGCAAGTTAATGGATCAATTAAACAACATATAAAAAAAGGATACGGTTCATCTTCATGTCTTCGATCTCGAACCACGAATCAGGATCTTCAAGTAGATGCCGGTAAATCCCTTATTCCTCCAAATGGGGTATTCTGGATATACCCCGATCCTACGACCCATATCTCCCGAGGTAGGTACGTATGCCCCAACGAGGTAAACTACGCCTCTGGGGTAGGGGAGTATGTCTCAGCGAGAAAAAGAATAGGAACCATGGTAGTCGAGGGAGACCGACAGCCCGATACTGCCTGGAGTTTCTCGACACTACCATGTCCGAAAATGTTGCGCAACCCCAAGTCAAGATCACGAGAGCCAAGAATATCAAATATCACATAAAAGGGATAACAAAGTAGGCCGCCCTCATAGTTAATCACAATAAAAGCTATTATATAAGCACAAAGGTATCCATTTTCCACAAACTGTACAGCTTGCTTGATTATGCCTTAGACATGCATTTAGACACATAACAAGCATCTACAAGCACAAATATATCCATTACTCACATTTTTCCTTTTGATAACTATAAAAATCTTCCTCTATACGAAATTCAAGGCCTCAAATCTATAAACCAATCATGCTACATTCCTATGGATACTAAAAGACACTTATCTAAGTTCTGAAAACCCGCTTTGGAGATAAAAGCTCGGGAAGGCCCCGAGTGGATTTTAACTACAACTACCCTTGCCGAGCCCCAATTTAACGCAACGAAAGTACCAAAAGTGCTTCCATGCCCTATGGATATCTAATCTAAAGTCAAAATGTGCCCGGATTACATTTCATGAAAAATCCCCTTTTAAATTTTGGCTAAATTCACATTTTAACTCAATTTTGGATAAATTAACTACACGTGAGCCTCTAATTAGTTTCAATAATGTCTAGAGCACCTAAAGGAAGCATCAATTCACTCTAAATAACAAGTTATAACAAAACCCTAAAATAAATCACTATTCATCATCTATTTCATGATCTCAAGCATTCAACCATGGTAAAAGCTATTAAACTACTCAAGCGTGGTCTACATAGCTTGTGAAACATCTATATCACAATATTTAAGCATTCCAATAGCTAATATCAACAAATCATAAAATCTCAAAAGATGACATAAACTTTAAAATGCTATAAATGCAAACTCCCTCACCTCTAAAAAGCTAAGAATTTACTTCAATTGCCCAAATCTCCTTTCATTACCACTCAAAACCTCTACCTAAACACAATAACTTCAATTTAACACATAACCCAAGTAATTATTCAAATAATCAAATATTCAAGTCATATTCGTTTTCTCACACAAACTATACAACTAACAAGTAATATGAGTAATATAAGCAATATATAGCATACTCAATTACTTCTTCATTGCACCTTTATATACAACTCAACTACATATGTAACTAAGTTAAGAAGTTGACCTTGATTTTAGCCATCTAACAAGTATTCCTAGTCACTACAACAAATATAACACAATAAACAAGCTAAAGTTAAGTATAAGGCCTAAAATCTCCATTTGGTCCTTTAAGTTCAATAAGCCGAAACTAGTTTTAGCCAAGGTTTAGTCAACTAAAGTATCTAACTATCATCAACTACATTTATAGAACCTAAACCAAGCATTAAACTAGTATTTAAGTCTCTAATTGTATTAATTCTAATGTGTGCATACAAAGAGGCATAAAAATCGATGTTCTCGGAATTCGATAAATTTTAACATGGGACCGTTTATCAACCCAACATCATATATCTATCATTAGATTAAGGTTTTGAGCAAGATTTAAAGGGCCTGAGTGAATAGTGCCCATTCAAGACTTTTCAAAAATAATTTCATACATACACTATATAAACACACGAAATAACTATGAAAACGTGTTCTCCTAGTCCTGGATACTTGATATATAGCTTCGAAACGATTAATAATAAGCATATATAACATAATCATTTTTGGGCTTAATACAAATACAAACTTAATATGCAAATTTTGAAGAAACCCCCACCTTCAATAGCTAGGAAATGGAAGGAATTAACTTGAAAACACCTTGGATCATGCTAAAATTGGTTGAAAATTAATGTAATTAATAAACCCTAAGCTCAAGGCCTTCACGGTTTTTTTTTGCCCCTCTGATTGCCGTTTCTTTTTCTTGTTCTTTACTTAGTTTGGCTTTTGTTTTGTTTAGTTTAACATATAATATAAGTATATATACTTATACTAATTGGCAATAAGGCATGACTTGGTCAACTTTTCATTTCTTTTTTTTTCCCTGAACCTACGGTCCAACTTGTTTTCTTTTCGTGTTTTATTATTATTTTTTTCTTTTTAACTATTATGTATAAGTATGTATATGCTAAGAAAATAAATGGCCTACTAAAGGTTTGGGCTATAGAAACTATGTAGAAATTAACATAAATACTAAAGGTCTAAGTAATTAAAATATTACTATTCACTCAAAGACACTAAAAATATATATTTTTCTCACGCTCGAGACATGAAATGCACATTCCAACAATAAATGAATATATTAAATTCAGTATTGCTCAAGGAAAAAATATCAAATTCAAAAAATAAAGCAATTTAAAATTTTACCCGGGTTCATTGTAAACATAAATTTTAAACACATAAAAGCAAATATAGGTCATGTAAGGGCAAATATGCAATTATAATAATTAAATATAATAATTAAAAAGTTCCTCAGGTCTCGGGCATCACAGTTTCTCTCCTTTTAAACAAATTGCACCCACGCAATTTTTTCTTTCAGAAGAGTTCCACAATCACAATAATAAATCTTCTCAAATCTATAAAATGAACTCCGAACCAACTCCGATTACACATAGTTGATTGAGAAGTAAAATCTCCGCACAAAATACTAAATAGAATCTTCGTTAAGAATTCCAAAAAAATACCACCAAGAGATCTCGATTAAGGATGCCAAATATGCTTGCTATATAAGAGTCGATAGAAAATACCAAAATAATTCCAGGCAAGAATTCCGAATGAAAATACCGAAGAAATTATCAAATAAGAACCCGAGCCTCGCTTCTTGAAATACTTCTTAATAAATAAAGATATAGGCTACAACCGGCTCTGCTGGTCCATAACTTGGAACATCTATAACTGGTTAACTCTTTCAGGGGGATGAGATTCCTTGCCAATTTCAAAGGATAATATATATATATATGTATGCAAAGGAAAGGCATATAAAGTACATACATGAACAAGTATAACACAAAAAGGCACACATTATTATATATACCCGAGACAGTAAACACTCAAGAAATCACCTAGATGCAAGGTTGATCACATAAATGCACATATTTCATCCAAAGTCACACATAATCACACAGTTACATAGTTACACAGATCATATAATCCTTCTATTTCACGCAAATACATCACATAAGAACACATTTTAACTTAAGCAATTACAAGCCCACATGCGAGCACATACCTATTTAGAATACAATCCACATGCATACACTCGAAGTTTTCTACCCAACAGACTGAGTACCTTGTCCCAGCTGAGAGCTATATAAGCTCTGATACCATTTTTGTAACGCCCCGATCCCTCACGGAACCGAGACTCCTATTAATCATGCTATTCTCAACCCATATCCAAACCCGGGCACAAAATTTAGAGAAAACGAACGGAGTTTCTCCTATTTATAGGACTAATCAAAAACCTGCACGCAGCAAGTGTAACCACATAACAACACCCCAACTCCAACCGTCTAATTTTTTCCAGTCTCAAGGCCATCCGAGCCTTAGACAAGAAACATAAACCACACGGGCATGCAATCACACAACCTTTGAAATTCTAGGTTACAAGATAGTTTATCATACCACTCTAACTATACTTACAAGCTTTACTTATATGATAAGTCCACCTACTTGTCACACAAGCATGCAATCAAATGACAATAAAGTCTATCTTTAGCTATTTCATGCCAACTACTTTATCAAATCACATAAATCCTTAATTTAGTTTACAATCCAACGAGCCATACAAAAAAAACATACAAGACCTCAAGGGTCTCAAAACAGAATATAAACACATCAAGTCTCATATTCACAAATAACTTCCAACCTCAGCAAGATAAACAACCAACAACACGACACTCAAGGTAGTTATTCTAACTGCACCTTAAACATGTTAAAACGAGAAATGAGTAACCAAAGTTACTTAGTGAGAGAGGTGATGCAGTAAATTAGGGAGTGCTTTTATGAGATGCAACAAAAATAGTAACAATAATAACACAATAAAGCAAGTTAATGGATCAATTAAACAACACATATAAAAAGGATACGGTTCATCTTCATGTCTTCGATCTCGAACCACGAACCATGATCTTCAAGTCGATGTCGGCAAACCCCTTATTCCTCCAAATGGGGTACTTCAGATGTACCCTAATCCTACGACCCATATCTCCCGAGGTAGGTCAGTATGCCCCAATGAGGTGAACCACGCCTCTGGGGTAGGGGAGTATGCCTCAACGAGAAAGGGAATAGGAACCATGGTAGTGGAGGGAGACCGACAACCCGATACAACCCGAAGTTCCTCTACACTACCATATCCAAAAAGGTTGTGCAACCCCAAGTCAAGATCACGAGAGCCAAGAATATCAAATATCACATAAGAGGGATGACAAAGTAGGCCGCCCTCGTAGTTAATCACAATAAAAGTTATTTTACATGTAATAACTGTATAAACTCAAAAGAGACATATAACATACTTTGCCACAAACTCTACAACTAGCTTGATTATGCCTTAGACATGATTTTTAGACACATGACAAGCATCTACAAGCTCATACAAGCATAAAGGTATCCATTTCTCACATTTTCCCCTTTGATCACTATACAAATCTTCTTCTATACGAAATTCAAGGCCCCAAATCTATAGACCAATCATACTACATTCCTAAGGATACTAAAAGACACCTATCTAAGCCCTGAAAATCCGTTTTGGAGACAAAAGCTCGGGAAGGCCCCGAGTGAATTTTAACTACAACTACCCTTGCCGAACCCCAATTTAACGCAACGAAAGCACCAAAAGTGCTTCTACGCCCCCATGGATATTTGATCTAAAGTCCAAATATGCCCGGATTACATTTCATGAAAAATTTCCTTCTAAATTTTGGCTAAATTTAAAAGGGAATTTTAAATTTTCCCTTTAAATTTCCCTTTTAAATTTTACATACAAAGAGGCATAAAAATCGATGTTCTTGGAATTTGATAAATTCTAACATGGGACCGTTTTATGAACCCAACATCACATATCTATCATTAGATTACGTTTTTGAGCAAGATTTAAAGGGCCTGAGTGAATAGTACCCGTTCAAGACTTTTCAAAAATGATTTCATACATACACTATATAAACACACGAAATAACTATGAAAACATGTTCTCCTAGTCCTAGAGACCTGATATATAGCTTCGAAACGATTAACAATAAGCTTATATAGCATAATCATTTTTGGGCTTAATACAAATACAAACTTAATATGCAAATTTTGAAGAAACCCTCACCTTAAATAGCTAGGAAATGGAAGGAATTAACATGAAAACACCTTGGATCATGCTAAAATTGGTTAAAAATTGATGTAATTAACAAACCCTAAGCTCAAGGCCTTCACGGTTTTTTTGCCCTCTGATTGCCGTTTCTTTTTCTTGTTCTTTACTTAGTTTGGCTTTTGTTTTGTTTAGTTTAACATATAATATAAGTATATATAATTATACTAATTGGCAATAAGGCATGACTTGGTCAACTTTTCGTTTCTTTTTTTTTTCCCTGGACCTACGGTCCAACTTGTTTTCTTTTCTTGTTTTATTATTATTTTTTCTTTTTAACTATTATGTATAAGTAGGTATATGCTAAGAAAATAAATGGCCTACTAATGGTTTGGGCTGTAGAAACTAAGTAGAAATTAACAGAAATACTAAAGGTCTAAGTAATTAAAATATTACTATTCACTCAGGAACACTAAAAATATTTATTTTCCTCACGCTCGGAACATGAAATGCACATTCCAACAATGCACGAATATATTAAGTTTAGTATTGCTCAGGGAAAAAATATCAAATTCGAAAAATAAAGCAATTTAAAATTTTACCCGGGCTCATTGTATACATAAATTTTAAACACATAAAAGAAAATATAGGTCATGTAAGGGAAAATATGCAATTATAATAATTAAATATAATAATTAATAAGTTCCTCAGGCATTGGGATCACATGGGTGACCAATATGACCATCCTCTGTTTAGTGTTTCTTGTGCCACTGCATGTGCTCAGCCGTAGCCCTCGAAATGTACAATCTTTTTAACTTCGGTGTTAGAGGGAAATATCTTAATTGTTGGTAAGATATAAGCTTACTCTTTTTTTACCCCATTTTGTTGTCTTGAAACGTCGGTGGCCATACTGGGGACAACTATGAAATGAACTTTTGTCCTTGTAAAATAAAACACATCCATTTACACATACATCTATCTTCTGATAACCTAACCCCAATGGCTTGAGCATTTTCTTAACCCTGTATAAGTTCTCAGGTAGGTTATTTTGAACATGCATCAACTCCATAAATTATGAGACCACACGGTCAAATAGGTCATTGTTCATATTATGCTCTGATTTCATGTTTAGATAACAAGCCACAATAGACAACTGGGTAAGATTCCTACAACATGCAAATAATGGTTTTTCAGAGGCATTCAACAAATTAAAAAATTCATGTGCTTCCATGTTTGGTACTTCTTCACTCACGTTCTGATCCATTACCATATCTATACCAGCAGCGTTAAAGACCATTGTCCGATAATTATTCCCACAATCTAAGTCGTGTAGCATATTATTATCATCGTGTTGTTCAGTGACCCTTATGTTGTTTGACACATATTCCCCATGAGCAAGTCATACATAGTTATTAGGCATAAAACCCTTACTATAAAGATGTTTTATCACAATATCAGTGGTAAGATATCGCAAGTTTTCGCATTTGATGCATGGACATCTTAATTTTACACCGTCCATGCAATATGATTGACTACTTGCGAATGTTATAAATTTATTCACACCTTTAACAATGCTCTCATTGATGTATCCATCAATCCATCGATTATACATCCATTCACGTGATGATGCCATTATGACTGACACATTGCAACACAAATAGGAAATTAAAATTAGAAACAATATTGTAAGACTTAAATATAAGCCTTACAAATTTAAGTTTACTTACTTCTTAATCTCAACTTAATTAACTTTAGTGAGCTTTACTTAAAAAGTGTACCACAAATGCAAACAACATATTCAACACCAAGAAAACAACATTTTCAATAGTTTGCAAACAACCTATTGAACTGCCTAGACCAACATACCCTTTCATACATAAAATTAAACTTCATCTTCACAAAACCATAACGGCTAAATTCAGACAATATATTAAACATGAATATAACAAATAAATGGAATAACTTAAATTAATGAAACGGATTTAAAAGCATAATAAAATATATTGTACAACAAATACTCTACGAATCATTCAAACTAATCGGAGCCTATGGAATCTATAAGCGTTTCAACCAATTACTCCAATCCCCCAAACCTACTTGTAGAAAATCCAAACACATCAAATTAGCTATTAATATCATAATAATAGGTAATTAAAAAAAATATTGATTTAAGTTAACTATTATTTGTAATGTGGAATTTTTTATAAACAATAAATCAGAAAATTAAAATTTAAAACAAATTTTAAATTTTAGTTCTAAAATTAAAAATTGAAATAAATCCCTAAATTTAAAGAAAAATACAGAAATGAAAAAAAAAAAACAAATTCAAATGTAAAACCTAAATACTAAAAATAAAACACAACATATTTGAAAAAAAAATAATAATAATTCAAAACATTTAATAAAAAATTCGGGAAAAAAAATGTTATAAAAAGTTCTATAAAACAGAAAAAAAAATCTCAAAATTAAAAATTAAAAAAATCAAAAAATGTGATGTTGAAAATAAAAAATTATTTAACAAAAAACTTCTCATACCTTAAATACTACAAAACAAAACAAAAGAAACTATATATATAGTTATATATGTATACAATATATATATGTACATCTATATATATATATTACATCTATATATATATATATATATATATATATATATATGTACATCTATATATATATATATGTAAATACATAACAAAAAACAAAACAAAAAAATACCCTTGATGCCACAGGTAGGGGGTGGGTTGACGGGTAAGGGAAGGGTAGGGGGTGGGTTCACGGGTAAGGGGTGGGGGGTGGGGGGATAGGTTTGCCACGTTGGGGGGAGGAAGGTGGGGTACACGGGTGGGGTTGAGAGGTGTTTGGGGGGGGGAGGAGGGGGGGAGAGGGGGGTGGGTACACTGGTAAGGGGGGTTGGGGGGTAGGGGATGCGAATATAGGGGGTGGGAGGGTAGGGGATACGGGTATGGGGGTGGTGGGTACCTCTGTCCTACGGGAATTTTGGGGAGGAGGAGAGGGGGGTGAGGGGTTAGCTATTTTTTTTTTTTTTTTAAATTTCAGATCAAGTGAGGCACAACATTCTCGGCGACGCTGGGCCGCCACCCAGAAACCAATGGGGAGACCCATTGGATTAAATTTGGGAAAGGTCCGTCTCCTATTTCTTTTTTTCTTTTTTTTATTATTATATTTATTGTTTTATTTTGATATTTAATTTGTTTAAAGTTTTTTTTCGTCATGAATATTTTAGTAATTAAATACTACTTTGTTTTGTTTTTTTCACTTCTTTTTTTTTTGTTTATTATCTTCACTTTTTTTTACATATTAATTTGGTTTTACATATTAATAACATATTTAGTATATTAATTAGCACCCAGTTGTTTTTTTTTCTTTTTTTTTTGTTTTCAATTAAATTTTTTTTACTTGTTTAAGTAATTTATTTTTTAATATTTTCATCATAATTATCATATTAATTAGCTATTAGTTTGTTTTGTTTACACTTTGTTTTGTTTATTATCTTAGAGGGAAATATCTTAATTGTTGGTTTTTCATCAGCAACATCTTTTTTTTTTGTTTTCTATAGAAATTTGATTTTCCAGATTTTCATCGTAATTATTATATTAATTAGCTATTATTTTGTTTTTTTAATTTAGTTTTGTTTATTATATTAACTTTTTTACTTGTTTAATTAATTTCTTTTTTTATATTTTCATCAAAATAATTATATTGATTAGCTAGTAGTTTATTTTTTCCACTTTTTCTTTTTGTTTATTATATTTTTTTTGGCACTTTATTATGTAATTAATTATATAAACACAATAGTTTAAATAGTTATTAAAATATTAAAAGTATTCAATTAAACAATTAATTGAATAATGTAGTTGTAAATAAATAGAATATGTTCTAATTGTAATAGCATTTTGTACCATTAAAATACTAAAGTTGAATTATAAATAGTTTCATGAATGCCGTCAAGTCCCGTCACCCTTACTTTTTTTTTCACGAGAATTGAAACGTACCATTGATCAATCTTGTAATTAGTACTATGAGAATATGTTATACGGTACCACGGGGCATAAAATCGTCCTTACTTGCAGGGCCCTGTCTTGCAAGGGAAATGGCTTGAGCAGCTTCACCAACTATATGCAAAATACCAAGCATGTCATGTCACCAATTATTTGACCGATCCAAGACCAATAGGGCGCGTTCACGTGCCCACGAACCACGGGGCAGAATATAATGAAATGCCAGGGCCCCGTTCTGGAATAGACATGGCGAAACACCAATTTTGAAAGCATTGTGTTAGCGCACGCCATGTGGACAATGATTTGACATATTGACATCCCTACATTTACGTCTTCAAGGAAAATATTTTTTTTTTCTTTGTAATAATTAACGTATACATCATCACAATTTTTAACACTTTAGAACTAATTGGCCAATTAGAACTAATTGTTTGTATTAATTATAAATTACGACTATTCTCATGTACTGTCAATAATTAATGTTGTCTTTAATATTCACTTTAATCGAATAAGGGCCCTTGCCTTGAAATACACACGCACACACCATTTCAAGCGGTAAGAGATGAGGCTATTCCTTGCTCGAATCGGCAAGAGAACGACATGTCCCTCACCGAAACGGCGAGGGACGGCCTTGTCCCTCACTGAAACAACGAGGGAACGGCATGTCCCTCGCCACATCGGCGAGAGACGACCCTGTATGTGATGCCCGAGAACTCTATCATATTTAGATTAAATGTTTCATGTCTTATTTGTGCATTTAAATGTGAACTTTCTTACTTTTAGCAAAAGTCACTATTCATAGCTAAATTCGACTATCTTATTTCTCTTAAATGATATTTTTCTCACGTTACGTGACATGTATGAGGAAGGTGAAAAGTGGCATTTTGTGCATTGCTTGTTGAGAGAGTACGTTTAAAAAATATTTTTCGGTTCGAGTGAATAGTAAAAACTTGGAATAGTAAAGTTTAAGTGCCTAGCTAGTTTTATTAACACTTTTAGCATAAGAACTTAGCTTTGTCTTACATTTAAGTAGGTCTAAACATCTACCATTCATATAATATATACATACATATACATAGAGAAAAAAAAAAAGCAAAGCCAAAATACCCCCCCCCCCCCAAACCCGTCGACCAAGTAGGAAAGGAAAAGAAGTAACTTTTGCTTGCAAATCTTTCTCATGTGATCTCTCAAGGCTAGTTCAAGTGGATATCAAGCTTCCCAAGCCTTCTTCTAGCTCCTTTACCCGTTTTTGGTGAGGGAGATTTCATAAAATTGTATATTTCATGTTTATGTCAAATTTTGAAATTCTTAGATTTGCTCTCAATTGCTTATATAGTTAGATACTTTAATAACTAAACCTTGGCTAAAACTAATTTCGGCATATTGAACTTAAAGGAAAACATGGAGATTTTAAGCCTTATGCTTAACTTTAGCTTGTTTATTGTGTTATATTTGTTGTAGAGACTAGAAATACTTGTTAGATAGCTAAAATTAAAGTGAACTTCTTAACTTAGTTACATGTGTAGTTGAGTTGTATATAAAGGTGCAATGAAGAAAAAAGTGAGTATGCTATATTTTGCTTATATTACTCATATTGCTTGTTAGTTGTATAGTTTGTGTGAGGAAATGAATATGACTTGAATATTTGATTATTTGAATAATTACTTGAATTATGTGTTTAATTGAAGTTGTTGTGTTAGAAGTGATAGATAATAGATATTGCATGTTTAATGTTTGAAAGAATGCTTGTAAGAAGATTGTGGGAGCTCAAGAAGAAATTTGCTAGCATGTATGTTCATAAATATACAAGATTGGAGTTTTAGTTAGCTTTCACCATATATATTGGAATTGCAAGTAAATGAACTAACTACACCATGTGTACGTGCATGTGGGTTCAATGGTGGCTGACCAGTTTTTTCAGCAAAAATGAGGCAATTTTGGGCTTAAAACTGTATTAATTAGAGAAGGATTAGGGGTTGAATTATATACCGTTAGAAAGCCTTACAAGTCTAGTTTCTAATACTTTTTACGGTGCATTAATCAGAGTTTTCTAGAATAAGTTATGATCGTTTTGGTGAGAAGTGTCGGAACTGCCCTGTTACGCTGGAATCTGAATTGTGTTGTTATTTTGCTATAGTGTTGACATATTTCAGTTCTAATTGGACGTATTCGATCAACACCATATTGTGTAGTGTCCTTGGATGATTAATAGCGTAATGGAGCTCTTATAGTTAGGTTGCCTTCATGAATTGTAATTAAAATCTTATTGCTAGTAAAGTTAATTTAAATTGAAAGCTATTCTATTCGACTGTGAATGATAAATGCTAATAGAGTTGTGATGATCACCACCTTTAGAGATAGGTAATATTTCTATATATGCTAAACAATTCAATTACTAGAATTAGTTGTTGTTCTCAGTGTGCAACTAGTGAACACTTAGAAGGGTTAAGTAAGCTATATGAAAGAATGTGTTTAATACTCTTTGAACCTACATGTAAGGTTAATTGTAAGTTAATAGTTGTCTATTATATGTTAAATGTAATTAACTTAAGTTGATCCTATTAGTGATATATTAGAATCTTAGGTTGAAGTATAGTTATTTTGCTAAAATGGTATGTTATTAAATGGTTGATAGTTAACTTTTCTATTAGTTGATAAATGCATTTATTTCCCTATGTGCTAATAAGAGTGTCACTTTTAACATGTCTTGTAATCTAAAGTAGTTAGTGCATATTAAATGATCTTAAAGCATGAAAGTAATTCGTTAGTTGATCTTCGTTAATGTTTAAAGGCAACTGTTTAGTTGATTGGTTAGTTAGAGTTCTTCTTCCATTTAATTGAGTTAAGCATGTTATCTAGTTCGTATGCATATTAATTGAATAATAAAGTGTTGAGTACCTTGTAAATGTGTATAACTACTTGTTATCTATTGAATGAAAGATGTTATACTTCATGCTTGTTAGTACTTATTAAATGCTATGAATTACTTATAAGTTATAAATGACATGCAAAATAAGAAATGTTATAATTGTATGGTTAAGCTAGAGTGCGTGTTGAGCTAATACAAGGAGAATTGGGGTGCATGTAAGCTATTTTCTTGCATGTTTGGCTTAATCCAAGGTGAGGGAGTCTTCATCTCTTTTGTGCATCTTAATTTGATTTATTGTTTCTAAATTGAATTATTTAGTAATTGATAAAGTTTATATGTATTATTTTACTTGCTATCTTAAGTCTTTTCGTGTTATTTGTGATTAACTGTGAAAGCGGCCTACTTTGTCATTCCTCTTATGTGGTATTTGATATACTTGGCTCTCGTGATCTTGTCTCGGGGTTGCGCAACCTTTTCGGACATGAAAGTGTCGATAAACACGGGCACCATCGGGCTTGCCGTGCTCCTTCGACTACCATGGTGCCTATTCCTTTTTTCGCTGAGTATACTCCACTACCCCAGAAGCGTGGTTCACCTCATTGGGGCATATGGACCTACTTCAGGAGAAAGGGTCGTAGGATCGGGGTACATCCGAAGTACCCCATTTGGAGGAATAAGAGGTTTGCCGGCACTTGCTTGAAGATCTTGGCTCATGGTTCATGATTGAAGACAAAAGTGGAACCGTATTCTTTTTATACGTGGTTAAATACTTGTCTAATTAGCTTTGTTATATTGTGTTGTATATGTTATTATCTTTGTTGCATCTCATGAAAGCATTCATCGGTATGCTGCATCACCTCCTTCACTAAGTAACTTTGGTTACTCATTCCTCGTTTTAACATGTTTCAGGTGCAATTAGAACAACTATTTTGTGTGTCGTGTTGTTGATTACTTATCTTGCTGAGGTTGGAAGCTGTTTGTGAATATGAGACTTGATGCGTTTATGTTCTGTTTTGAGACCCTTGAGGTCTTGTAGGTATTTATTGTATGACTTGTTGGATTGTAAACGAAATTAAGGACTTATGTGATTTGATAGAGTAGTGGCATGTAATAGCTAAAGATAGACTTTATTGTCTTTTGATTGCATGCTTGTGTGGTTATATTTTTTGTCTAAGGCTCGAATGGCCTTGAGACTGGGAAAAGCTGGACGATTGGAGTTGGGGTGTTGTATTGTGGTTATACTTGCTGCTCGCAGGTTTTTTATTAGCCCTATAAACAGGGAAGACTTTGTCTATTTTTTCTCATTTTTCGTGCCTTGGGTTTCGGGGTCGGGGGCTCCGATCTCGTGATGGATCGGGGCGTTACACTGTCCCTCGCTGAAACGACGAGGGAACGGCCTCCCTCGCCCAACCCTCACCGAAAAGCGAGGGCCCAGCGACGACATGTTGCCGAAACTAAGTTTTCTTGTAGTGTTTACACACCTTCATCCGACCAAAATCCACCCACATGCACCATCCATTTTGACTCATCTACTTAGGTTGTATTATGGTTAACAATCTTAATATTGTTTCCCCTTCCCCATCTTTCTAAAGGTAACTCTCTCCTCGCCTTTGCCTTAGGTAAAAGAGCATAGCAAGCATGACAAAGTTTCCAAAATGCTCTATTTTTCCAAAATACACTATATTTCCAAAATACTCTATTGGGCTACATCTATTGGTTTGGTATTGGAGATAAGAAGTTTAAGTTCAGTGGGAGTAGCCCTCACTTGAGATGTAAATGGTCTCGAATTCGAGTCACCTAGGGGTAGGTGAAAAATCACTATTGATCCCTTTAAAAAAAAAATACTCTATTGGCATGAGGTTGCGCAAATTGTCTATTGTTCACGTTTCAAGCATTTTCTTTTCTTAACCATGTTCATATTTAGAAATAACTAGAATAGGGTATATATATATGCTCTCGTGTCCTTATGCATATAAAGTCCCCGGTCTATCGAATACTAAACAAAGATTTCAAATATGACTAAAAGGTCTCATAATACTTCTTTTTCATTTCGGGTATATTTTATGCCACTTATTTCACTTTACTCCTTTTTTTATAGTAAGAATTTATGTATTGAATATCAAATATCTCATGTATATATAATAAAATTCTATAGGATCGTGCTTCAAAACATCCAAAAAGATGCGAGCCCTACAAAAAGGAACACGTTCATCCTCACGTATGATGAGACGTATCACTGTCATACTTAAAGAGGACCTGTTGAACGGCTGATCGTGTTAAAGTTTTTTCAATTCCATTATATGGAAAATGGTGAAAGATACAAAGTTGACATAAAAAACAATGTTCTTTTCTTCGTACCATGGTATAAATTACACTTATACTGCCCAAAATTTAGAGTGGGTCACGTATTTATCCTTTTTGTCTTTGAGTACCACACTAATTCGTAAGCGCTTATTCTTCCTACAACTCTTTGAGAATAATGACCTCAATTATATTGTTTTGTCAAATCCATCATGTTTGATGGAAAAGTTCACACCCCTCTTAACTGAAGTCCTTCATGAGAACAAAAGGAAGAGTCTCCGTTTGTTTGCCGTAAAATATTTTTTTGAAAAATATTTTTTTAATTTTTTAATATTTGATAACATCAGAAAATTAGTTAATTGAAAATATTTTTTAGTCAATAATTGCCGCTATTTTTGTTTAATTTTCTAGTGTTTGGTAACACCAAAAAATTAGTTAACTGAAATATATTTTTCAGTCAACAATTACAGTTAGTACAAAATTTGGAAAAATATTTTCATGTCCTTTGAAAGAAGAAAACATTTTACGGAACTCACTGTATATCCAAATACCAGAAAATATTTTCCAATATTCTATTTTTCGGAAAAATATTTTCTCCCAACAAGTTATTTTATGGCAAACAACCGAAGCCTAGAAAAATATTTTATTTTCCAAGAAAATATTTTCTACGAGCAAGTTATTTTACATCAAACAAACGAAGCCTAAAGTGCTTTATGGCTTTCTCTGATTGATTATTACGGTAAGACTCATAATGCCCAGATAGAATTTTAGCATTTTGCTTTATTGGAGTGACTGTTTAAGTCATGATCTTGAAATGAAAGAACTGTAGCTTAATTCATGATATATGCACATAAAGCCTCGTGACCATTTCAATCTTTCAAAACATTTGTCACTATATATGCAAGAGAATTTCTTTGGTCAACTTTCGAACTAATCATCAGTCCACTCATATATTAGTGAGCCTTACATACTATAAGACCTAACTATTATCTTTAAGGTTAATGGTTAATCGTCCGGACTAATAGCTAGCATGACTAGTAAAAGAATTTTCATATATGCAAACATGTAATTCTATCTAATTATCTCAAAGTCATGCACCTCAAACGTCACTTCATACTAGTTTCAGCGGCATATTATCATGAGTTTAGTATAGCCACAAATTAGGTCAGCACACTACGTTGGTAAAACAGCCAGAAGTTTAGCCCCTAGTTATTTTGATCTTTCTTATTCATTTTTGTTTCTTTTCTTAAAATTGTAATATTTATTTGAGGGAAAATATTGACAAATAAGTCCTCTAACTTTTGCAAATGTTTCAAACAGGTCTCTTAGCTTTGTAAAATACATATTGGAGCTTTTGTCTTTCACTTGTGGTGAAAAAGACATTTGCATACAGGAGAAGCACTCTCTGAAGATGACATTTTCATAAAGATTATTTTTTTATGTTAGAATTAAAATATACAAGGCTTGAAAAGTTAAATACTCACTCTTAAATCAGACTATTTATAGGGTTTGAAACATTAATGATCACCATTTATGGTAGTTGTACATGACACATATGTAAATAATTTTTATCCTTAATACATACCTACTTGCTTTTAGCAAAAAAAAAAAATGGTCAAAGAATTGACTCGTGAAAAGACTCTTGTACCCCCTATAAAATTGGTTTAGAAAGGCAGACGTAACTTCAGCTCCTTAAATAATGTTTTTTTCACATATTTAAGCATGTTTTATTAATTTCATTTCAACCAACCTTTTTAGACTTTAATGATGTCAAATTTCTGCCATTGAGCTTGTATTCTCACAGAAGATTCAAATACAATAGTAACAATAGGAACTCACAACATCACAAATAATACAAATACTAATTATAAAGAGCAACTCAAATTGTATTATAGAGCAGCTTAACTTACATTACAGATGTACAAAATATATACAAATGGTGCACTATGATAAAGATAAAGCTATACAAGATCTGCCTATAGATATTAAATTATTATCTATTGGCTATATTTGATCTTGAAAAGTTAGTTGGAGATTATCAAATGAACAAAAAGCTAAGGACTCTTTCCTAAGATGGCCTCACAAGATGTGACGCCATTGGAAAAACCAATCTTGGACCAAAGCAGGGAAAACTAAGATTGGACCAACAGTTTGGTGAGCATATTAGCCAGCAGATTGGTTGTAGAAACATGAGCAACTTGTAATGATTTGTCTGCAACATTGTCTTGCACAAAATGATAATTAAAGGCAAAATGTTACATCTTTGAGTGAAAAACTGAAGTTGCACAAAAATAAGTTGTACCAATATTGTCACAAAGTAGCTAGTTGTTGTTGGAGGAGGGAACCGAAGCTCACTAAGCAAGTTCGTGAAGCAACAAAATTATGTTGTAGCTAAGACAATTGAGCGATATTCGGTCACTATTAACAAGAGTGCAATTGTGCGCTATTTCTTTGAACACTTTAAAATACTAGATTGTGTTGGAAAATAAACTTGAATTTGGGCTTAGTATTAGAGATCAAGAATTTGAGCTAAAAATTAGTGAGTGAGTATTTGGGCTAAGTATTAATACTCAAGCATTTGGGCTAGCTAAAATATTTATTCACTTGGTCCAAAAGAATAAATGTAGTCCAATTGTAAGCCCAAGCCCTATTTCTAGAAGATAGGATATTTTAAGAAGCATCTAGGAATAATTATTTTATTTGAGTAGCTAGAATAATCTAGGAATATTATCTAGCATATTCCAAGCATCTTCAAAAATATCTTGTATGTAGAATACTCCTTGAACACCTATAAATAGGGGGCAACTTCAAGAATTTGTAACCAAGCCAAAAATTAAAATCTTCACTTCAATACAAGTTCTCTGGTTCCTCCAAAATTCTCCTATTCCACTTCCTAAATATTTACTACTTAAGTTCTAGTTCTCCAAATTAGTCTAGGCCTACCACAACAAAGTGGTATCAGAGCTAGGTCATGGAGACATCAAGTGTAGCATTCCCATTTCCAAGGCTCTCCAACAACAACTATAGAAGGTGGAGCATCCAAATGAAGACATATCTTGGCGGCCAAGATATATGGGATGTTGTTGAAGAAGGTTTTGAAGTACCCGAAGATGAGGTTACTCTTACTGAAGCACAAAAGAAGTCTAAGATGAAAGATTAAAAGGCTCTTTCAATCATCCAACAAGTCGTAGATGATGCCACGATTGAGAAGATTGCCCAAGCTTCAACAGCTAAGAAAGCATGGGAGATTCTTGAGAAAGCATACCAATGAGTTGATAAGGTAAGAAAATTCTGTCTTCAAGCTCTTAGAGTTGAGTTTGAAAATTTACAAATAAAAGAATCCGAGTCAATCTTCGATTATGTTTCAAGAGTTCACTCCATAGTTAATCAACTACAAACAAATGGTGAAAACATGGGTGATGTTTGGGTCATTGAAAAAATTCTCCGATCATTATATTCAAAATTTGACCATATGGTAGTAGCAATTGAAGAATGTAATGATCTAGAGAAAATGACCATTGATGAACTCATAGGTAAGCTTCAAGTACATGAAGAGAAGATCAAGAGAAGGAATAAAAAATCACTCGACCAAGTCTTACAAGCCAAGCTCAACCTCAATCGAGGAGATCGAGACCTTGGCAATGGAAGAAGCTAAAGAGGACGAGGACGTGGACAAGGACGAGGATGTGGACGTGGACGTGGATGTGGTTGTGGCCGAGGAAGAGGAGAATACAACACGCTCAACAACGAGAAGGAGGATAACAATAGATCATCAAGCAAACATGGAAGAGAAGGAGGTCAAATACCAAGGTATGGAAATTCTGAAGTTGAATGTTACAATTGTCACAAATTCGGTCACTATGCCTCAGAATGCTGAAGTTCAACCAAGAATGTAGAGGAGAGATCCAATTATGCTGAGCAAAAGAATGATGAGGTAGACTCTACCCTCTTGCTCGCATACAAGGGATAAGGAGATGGAGAACAACATACATGATACCTCAACACAAGTGCAAGCAACCACATGTACAGCAACAAGAACATGTTTGTCGAGCTTGATGAATCGGTAAATAGAAATGTCACGTTTGGAGACCTATCTAAGACTCCAGTCAAGGGCAAAGGTAAAATACTTATCCGCCTAAAATATGGTAGACACCAATTCATCTCCAATGTATACTACGTGCCCAACATGATGGCTAATATCTTGAGCATGGGCCAACTCTTAGAAAAGGGCTATGATATTCACATGAAAAATCAGTCTCTTCCTAAGAGATCATAGAGGAAACTTAATTGCCCAAGTACCCATGACTAACAATAGAATGTTTCTATTGAACATTCGAAATGATAGCCTCAAATGTTTGAAAGTATGCTTAGAAGAAACTTCTTGGCTATGGCACTTAAGGTTGGGCCATCTCAATTTTGGAGGACTAAAGCTACTATCAAAGAAGCATATGATCAAGGGGCTACCTTCCATCGATCACCCCGATCAACTATGTGAAGGATGTCTACTTGGCAAGCAATTTCAAAAAAACTTCCCATAAGAGGCATCATCAAGAGCAAGGAGGCCATTGGAATTAGTTCACACCGATGTGTGCGGCCCAATTAACCCAGCATCATTTGAAAAAAATAGGTACTTTCTTCTCTTCGTCGATGATTTCAGCAGAAAGACATGGGTGTATTTTCTAAAAGAAAAATCAGAGGTCTACAATGCCTTCAAGAAATTCAAGGCTCTTGTGGAGAAACAAAGTAGACATACAATAAAGGCGATGAGATTCGATAGAGGGGGAGAATTCAACTCACAAGAGTTCAAGACATATTGTGACAAAAATGGAATCAAGCGTCCACTCACTCTTTCTTACTCACCACAACAAAATGGAGTCGTAGAAAGGAAGAACAGATCCATCCTTGACATGGCAAGAAGCATGCTCAAGAGTAAGATGCTGCCAAAGCAATTCTGGGCTGAAGCTGTGGATTGTGTTATATATCTATCAAATCGTTCTCCCACAAGGAGCATATGAAACAAAGCACCCCAAGAATCGTGGAGTGGGCACAAGCCAAGTGTTGCACACCTACGAGTATTTGGAAGCATAGCCTATGTACATGTTCCCGACCAAAGAAGAACAAAGCTCGATGATAAAAGCGAGAAGTACTTCCTCATTGAGTACATCCTCATTGGCTATGATCAAAACTTGAAAGGATACAAGTTATACAATCTAAGTACAAGGAAGTCCACTATAAGCAGAGATGTAGTATTCAACGAGAAAAGCTCGTGGGACAGGAGTAAAGAAGAAAATGAACAGTACCAGTTCTTCCCAATGCACGAAGAAGAACTACCAAGAACTGAAGAAGCAACTAACTGTAACACCCCGATCCCTCACGAGATCAGGGTCCCGATCCCAAAACCCAAGTCATAAAAATTTTGGAAAAAACGGATGGAGTCTCCCATGTTTATAGGACTATCAATTCACTTGTAAACAGTACATTTATCCCCAAAACCACAACTCAACTCCAATATACAATCCCATCCTCCAATGTCAACACATGCAACAAACTCCTCAAGGTCATCCGAGCCTTGGAACTTAACATAATAACACACCAGCATGCAAGGTTGAAATCCATCTAAATATTATCTCATAAGTCCACTTATCATACCACTATAATATTATCTATTCAATTTTCTTACTTATTAAGCCCTTCAATCAACTGCATTAACCTCAGACAAGCATGCAAGACTACCAAGCGGTAAAGTAACAATTCAGTTATTACAAGCCACCTATCACTATCAGTTTCCACAATACTTAAGCTTTTCTATACAAATACCTCCACAGTAACATAAATACATACAAAACCAAATACAGTTACATATTTACAATCCACGGAAGCTAACACTTCCAATCACAGAAATTCCCGAGCTTTCCTGCATTTTCTTCTGAAGGTGCTGAACCTGAAAGGTGTTAGAAAGAGGGGTGAGCATACAACCACATATGCCCAGTGAATGAGGATACATATAACGGGGAGTTTTCGAAAACATTTTGTGCAATGCAGATAGTAACTATATAACACACAAGCATACAAAGCTATATAACACACGAGTTTAGAAAACACCCAAACACACAAATGTACTGGTCAAGATAGCAGACAAACACACGAACTAAATAGCGCACAAGCACACGACTATAAAGCACGCAAGTATACAAATAACAAATATAGCAATATAATCCATTAACGAAATAACCACGTATAGACAAATAGAACTCAAATCGAATAGCAAATTAATAAACAAATATCAGATATTTAAAAAGGATACGGTTCATCTTCCTTGTCTTCAATCTCGAACCACGAACCTCGATCTTTGATAACAAATGCCGTCAAATCCCCTTATAACACCAATGGGGTACTCCGAATGTACCCCAATTCTACGACCCAACTTTCCCGAGATAGATCTGTATGCCTTAACGAGGTGAACCACGCCTTTGGGGTAGAGGAGTATACCTCAGCGAGAGAGGGATTGGGAAACCATAATAGCCGAGGGAGCACAGCAAGCCCGATACTGCCCGTGTTACTCGACACTACCATGCCCGAAAGGTTGCGCAACCCCGAATAACGAATAACGAATCATGAGATACCAAGTCCGAATTAAGTGGGGAAGTAGCAAAGTAGGCTAGCCTTACCCCATATATAAAAATAAATAAAAAATACCTCATATATAACATATAACACATTTGATAATCAAATAAAGCAATTATAACAATATAAACAGTTACTCCTACAACTAACTCAAGTAACTCACAAGATATACATCAAAATACTATTCCAATACTTCTAAATAGATCATATTCTTCACACAAGACAAAGGGTTCCAAATCTACTTTATTAAATGAGCAAGTAAAAACACAACTCAAGTAACTTCGTTAAGTCATGAAATCTTTGAACAAGTAAATAAACTAAATGCACAACATGATGAAGTCCCTCACCTCTAGAAGCCAAACACCTCCAATTGCACCACTCTCCTTCAATTACCACTACCTCAACACACAATTTCCATGTAGCTTAAAGACAATTCAACCATATAAAACAAGTTACTTCACAATTAATTCACTTCAACTTGATCACAAGGTTTTATTAAGCTAAACATCCAATTAGAATACTACATTTTAACCCCAAACATACCCACCATAAACCATGCTCCAAGAATCATTTTCATATTCCACACTTCACTTACATAAGTTACCTACCACATGCTTTGACAATCTATTTACTTTATGATTTACAAGTCTCCCTGATTATTGATCATTAACATGTATACATTCTCCATTAATTACTTAGCATGCACGACTCTAAGCATCTAGATTCCTTAAACACATTTAATAAACTAGAATTACCAAGTCAACACCAATGAAACACTTAAAATGTTTAACACATAACTTTTACCATTTTAACAAAACATGTCATCTAAACCTATTATTCACGTAACATGCTCAAGGGTCAAGCAATTGTAAATATTCCATAATAGTACTATCAATCAATAAAGCTATTAACTCATACTTATTTTCATTACAATTAACTCAATATAAAACTCAAGGAAAACACCTAGAACTGTGGTCATACCATTACATTTCATATAATAGTCAATTCTAATCAATAATAACAACAAGAACATTAGTTAAGTAAACAACAATAGTTTAAAGCATGAATAACTACAAAATACTATTCATATCTCTAACTTCTAAAAGCCACTACAACCAGATGAGTTACGGAATTGAGAAACCGACTTCACTACACATTCCTAGACATGCTAAGACACGATTCTAAGGCACAAAATCTCACTTTTCCAACAAAAGCCCGAAAATCCACTTAGTGCATTTGAACTATAGCTATGCTAACCGGGCACCCAATCAATGCCACAATGGCGCCAAAAGTGTTTCCCCACACACACATGACAAACCCCCAACTCAAAACGAGCACGGTCAACACTTGGTCAAATGACCCATTTTCATTTCAATGCTAATTAGCTTCAAACTGAAAGGCAAGGCTCAAGATTCCCAAACGAGTTATCCTATCCTCCAAACCACACTTTATGGCACCCTTAGAATCCTCGAGTTCACCCGTTTAACCCCGTTAACTGTAAAAACCCCGATTTTACCTTAATGCATTATAACTACAAGTACCTTAACCGATGCCCAACCAAGCGTTAGAAAACCACTACTAGCACCTCCTCACCCTAATAACACCAAATATGACAACGAAATTCACCTGAATTTACGTTTGACCCGAAACCCCTTTGTAAACCGAACTATTTTTAGCATTTTAATCCAAATTCGAGCAAACTAACCTCACACAATCATCAACCTATCTTTTTTAATACCTATAGCACCTAATTATAGCATTAGAATGCAATTCGGATCGAAAAACTTCAAAATTCATATTTCACTATTTATGCACTATTCATCATCTTCTCAGACTCTCCAATCTCCATTTTTAACCATTGAAATTACTAACTAACTTCTAAATTTTACTCTACATACACAATAAAGGGTATTTGAAGCAACAATACCATAAAACAAAGCAATATATAACAAAATCAAAATTTGACATAAACTAAATTTTGAACAAAAATACAATTTTTCCAAAAATTCCTCACCTCACAAGGCTAAAGAAGGTAGATGGAAGCTCTTTGATGGTTTGAAAACAATCCTACAAGCTTGGAAGATCACACTTGAAGATTTGGTGATTTTTTTCTTTTTTGTTTTCTTCTTCTTCTTCTTCTTCTTCTTTCTTGTGTGTGTGTTTAAACGTATTTAGTGTATGTGTCTGAATTTTTTTGTGTGTTGGTGTGTTTAATCGTGTGTGTGTATGTGTATATGTGGTGGTTTTAATTGTTTTTATTTTGTGTGGTATTGTGTGTATAAGTGTATATATGTATATGATATGTGTAGGTAGATGTATATAAGTGTAGGTTAGGCTTGGGTAAAGATAAATGGGTTTGGGTTGGGTTAAAGAAAATGGGCCAAATAGGCTAAATTAGTATATAAAAAAAACTAACTAGTTAGTTACTATTCATACGATAGAAAAATAATTTTGTAACTCACACTCTCGAGATGCTATGCACAAAATTATATTTTTCTCATTCCTCATAGAGGTCATGTAATATGGAAAAAATGCGAAATCGGAAAAATTTGACGGTCGAAAACACTTATGAATAGTAATTTTTTTGAAAATAGGCTTTTAAATAAAAAATGCACAATTTTCTTTAAAAACTTTTGTGAAAATAATATAAATGCACATTTATTTATTTACTAAAATAATTAAACTCAGATTTTTAATATTAAAACTTAATTTAAACTTATAATTACATATAAAAGACAATTAAACACTTAATTGCACATTTATCACAAATAAATATTTAAACAAGTAAATGTACAAAATATATGCAAATGAATGATGTATGCATTCTCTACGTCTCGGGCATCACACTAACCATGAGACTTCGCCTTCATCACCAACAACACCACAAGAAGCAACAGCATCATCATCAACGGAGAGCTCGGATGAAAGGCCTCACCAAATAAGGACTTTACAAGAAATTTATGAGGTAACTGAGAATCAAAATGACCTCACTCTATTCTGTCTCTTTGCTTATTGTGACCCCCTCAACTATAAAGAAGCAACAAAAAGTAAAGAATTGAGAAAAACTATGGATGGGGAGATTAAAGCAATAGATAAGAATGACACGTGAGAGCTGGCAACCTTACTAAAGGGGCACAAGACAATTGGAGTAAAATGGGTCTACAAAGCTAAGAAGAATGCCAAAGAAGAAGTTGAAAGATACAAAGCAAGATTGGTGGCCAAAAGATACAAACAAAAAGCTGGCATTGACTATGATGAAGTCTTCGCTCCAGTTGCTCGTCTAGAAACAATAAGATTGCTGATTTCAATAGCAGCTCAAAAGAAGTGGAAGATCTATCAGATGGATGTTAAATCAACATTCCTGAATGGATTTCTCGAAGAAGAAGTATACCTTGAGTTACCCGAAGGCTACATTGTTCGAGGCCATGAAGACAAAGTCTTGAAGTTAAAAAAGGCTTTGTACAGGTTGAAGCAAGCTCCTCGGGCATAGAATACCAGAATCGACACATATTTTGATGAGAATAATTTCAGAAAATGTCCTCATGAGCATGTACTATACACAAAAATGGATGAAAAATGAGATATTATACTTGTCTGACTTTACGTGGATGACTTGATCTTCACTGGAAGCAATCCAAAAATGTTCGAAGACTTCAAGAAGGCAATGGCTCGAGAATTCGAAATGACGGACATTGGGCTCATGGCATACTATCTCGGAATTGAAGTGAAGCAAAAGGATGATGCCATCTTTATATCCCAAGAAGGATATGCAAAGAAAATTCTCAAGAAGTTCAATAGGGACAACGGCAAGCCGATAAGCACCCCAGTAAAATGTGGAGTAAAACTATCAAGATATGATGAAGCTGAGAATGTGGATCCAACATTGTACAAGAGCCTGGTCGAGAGTCTACGATACTTGACATGCACAAGACCGAACATCCTATTTGGAGTAGGACTCATTAGTAGGTTCATAGAGACTCCAACAACTCATCACTTCAAGGTTGCAAAAAGAATCATTCGATACATAAAAGGCACTATTGATTACGGTATCTTCTATCCCTCTACGAGAAACTTCAAGCTAGTGGGATACAGTGATAATGATTGGGCTGGCAACATGGATGATCGAAAAAGTACAACAGGGTTCGTGTTTTACTTTGGAGACACAACATTCACCTGGACTTTGAAGAAGCAACCAATAGTCACATTATCAACATGTGAAGTTGAGTATGTAGCTGCTACTGCAACTGTGTGTCATGCGCTATGGCTACATAATTTGCTTAAGGAGCTCAATTTTTATGAAGATAAAGCAACATAAATATTCATGGACAACAAGTCAACAATTGCATTGGCAAAGAATCCTATCTTCCATGATAGAAGCAAGCACATTGATACTAGATATCACTTTATCAGAGAATGTGTGATAAAGAAGGATGTCCAGATAAAGTACGTGAAGTCGCAAGATCAGGTAGCAAATATTTTCACTAAGCCTCTCCCAACTGAAGTTTTTCTCAAGCTGAGATCTCGCCTTGGGGTAACAAATTCATGTTTAAAAAGGGGTGTTGGAAAATAAACTTGAATTTGGGCTTAGCATTGGAGATCAAGAATTTGGGCTAAAAATTAATGAGTGAGTATTTGGGCTAAGTATTAATACTCAAGTATTTAGGCTAACTAAAATATTTATTCACTTGGTTCAAAAGAATAAATGTAGTCCAATTGTAAGCCCAAGCCCTATTTCTAGAAAATATGATATTTTAAGAAGCATATAGGAATAATTATTTTATTTGAGTAACTAGAATAATCTAGGAATATTATCTAGCATATTCCAAGCATCTTCAAAAATATCTTATATGTAGGATGCTCTTTGAGCACCTATAAATAGGGGGCAACTTCAAGCATTTGTAACCAAGCCAAAAATTAAAATTTTTCTTCAATACAAGTTCTCTAGTTCCTTCAAAATTCTTCTCTTCCACTTCCTAAATATTTACTACATAAGTTTTAGTTCTCCAAATTAGTCTAGACCTACCATAACAGATTGTATCCCCAAAAAATTATGTAATTGAGCTTGATGTAAAGTCAATATAGCTGTTGGTCCCACTATAAGAATTTGCAACACCAATTATGAAAAAGGGTACATACAAAGTTTTCGTCGCTAAATCGAAATAGATTTGCAACAAAAAGGTAGTGGAAGGGAAATTCCGTCGCTCATCTGCCTCTATTTTATGTGCCAAAATTTGGCACCAAAGTTTGGCGACGGACGAGTTGCTGTTAGGAAAAAAATATTAAAAATTTATATAAAAAGTGATCCATCACCAATCTATAGCAAATAAGTGACAGAACGTTGACGAGGTTTTATTTTTTATTCTTCAATTTATTAATTAAAATTTGTCACCCTTCTATCGTTAGCTTGCACCATTAGAAGGGAATTAGGCATTCCAAAAATCATCTTGAAAAATATTCTTTTTCCCTTTTGCTTAGGTTATAAGAGGCTTTTAAAAGAGTCCTCAGTAGACTCCTTAAACTGAAAAAAATAGAATTGGTTTAAATATTCTACTAATGTCGAGTAAGCAGATGTCGAGTCGATCCATTGATTTTGCTGGAATTTGAAAAGATATAAATGTTTTCTCACACACTCTCTTCAAAATGCAAAACACTTAACCCTATCCCCACATCAATTTTTCTCTCTAAAATCTTCATTTTTTCACTAATTGTTCTCAAAATTATTCCGATACAAACCTTACCACTTCACATAGACCTATATTCTTGAGTTTTATCATGATTGACATAAAATCAAGGGCTCTAAGCTCAAAAAGGCCTAAGCAATCTTCTAGAGTTACTCCTCAACACAAGCACCATCACCTCTTCCTCCGAATGCTGATAGGCCAAGTAAACAAGAAATCTATCAATGAATCGTGCTTCCAGGAAAGTGAATTATTTACTAATGTTTTAAAGGTACCAATATTGTTTCACTACTTGAATTTCAAGATTAGACTAAGTTTGTTGACATTAATTGTGAGGTGTATGAAGGATAGATCTTGAATTTTGTACTACACTCAGAAAAGATCTATATTCTCCATATAGTTTTCTTAGTATTGTAAGGGATATTGAAGTTATCGTTTCCAAAGAATTCCATTCTACTCAAGGTTAGTCCATTATGTTTTTAAACGATAGAGATCATCTTTGGGATTTGTTATGGGAAGAAATAGGTGTTACGATTTATACCTATACCCCCAATAGAACTAAGATCACTGTAGTCTTCAATTAATCTTTCACATAGTCATGGACATCTTGATGCCTAGATCTACGTATGATGGTTGGGTTAATTATTGTGATGGCTACTCTGTTTATCTCATTCATTCAAGGCGTTAGATTAACTGGTTGTTTATGATAATTAGCTATATGGTGTATATTCATGAACAATCTATCTCATTGGATTACGATATGGCATTGACTCAAATCGTTTTTCATTATAATATGTGTCGTTGACTTTTTTCGAGAACCTTCTTCTTCTATATGTGAATTTTCACATTGTTTCCATGAAAAAAATGAAAATTTATATGAATGATGGTCAAACATATGGCAAGCCTGAGCTTACAAGATTTCCACAACAGCTTCAACAAGAAATATTGAGAAAGATGAGTGCGGGAAAAAGGGAAGAAGAAAGCTCCAATTATGATCGAGCAAGAGCACATTGAGCGGGAATATGGTAGAATGGGTATTGATGAGGATCAAGAATAGAGAGACATTTAGGCCTCTATGGAGGCTTCTCGTCAGACTTTTCAAACTAAGCAGGCTCGACGACCGGGTCTAGGTTCTAGTGGATCGATTCACTAGACAAGTTCTCAGTCAGGCTCATAATCCATTACTTATTCAGATATTGATCCCATCTTACATCAGATTGATCTCATGGAGTAATGTATTGACACTACAAGAAAAAATAGCTGGCGCTACGGATAGTTTCCGTAGCCTAGTTGTAATCACATTAGGATGGACAACTGTTAGGCTACGAAATCACATCCATAGCTAAAGGCCTCGTAGCCATTCCATAGTAAATTCTAAAAATTAATTTATATTTAATTTTTATGACTTTCATAGCCAAATTGTCGTAGCCTATCCGTAGCCAATTAAAATTTTAAGTTTTTTATTAATTATTTACATCCATAGTAAAGCCGTAACAGTTTGGTCATAAATCGGCCGTCACCTACGGCTATGTATGGGACTCCGCAGGCCTTTTGGTAGCCACTGTTCCATAGCCAATCTATAGTCTTTTGTTGTCAAATATCCATAACCAATCCATAACTAAAATATATAAAAAATTAAAATATAATATATAAGAAAATTAAAAATTAAAATATACAAATTAAAGATACAAATTAATATTTGCCAAAATTTTAAATATAAAAAATTAATATTTTCAAAAGAATTAAAATTAAATATAAAAATTAATATTTGTTAAAATTTAAAATATTTACAATAAATTTAAGATATTTACAAAAAACCTAAATTCTATACTAAAATAATATTTTAAATTTACAAAAAAAAAAAATCTAAAATGATCTACTTATTCTCTTCTAATCATCTCGCTCACGCGGTGTGTAGTCTGCTTTCAGCTAGTTGATCTCCTCAATCCTGCATTAATCACAATGTCATTCGCCAACAACGTCATTCGCCAACTTAGTCAGTTTCATGATAAAATTTTATCAAATGGATCTATGTTATATTTAAATTTTCACAGTTTTTCTTACATTACCAATAGAACTGAAATAAAAAGACATAATTGTCCTAATATTCTTCTACAATGTGTCCGTCATTAAATAAGTTCCATTTTGAGAAGACAAGAATTTTCTTGACATGATGAGGGTGTTGGCAATTTTATGAAATCTGCACATCCTCATAAATAAACACGAACAACAATAATATCCTGTTACGTGGTCAAAGCTAGATGCATTTAAATGTTCTAAGCACTTGCAGCTAGTAAGTTACAACAACATGACGAACACCTAGTGATAATGCACCATATATCAGACTCTAGAATTGGAAAATGGCTCACTAGGACATAGCTAGATGAACGGTATTAGCATTCCTTAGCTCATTCTCTTGTTCATAATTCTAGTGGCTTCTTATTATCCCTCTGTAACATATATTAATTGTAAAGCCTCTTGCACATAATTATTATCCCTCTTGTTCATTATTGTAATGTCTTCTTATTATCCCTCTGTAACATACACAGTTGGGGAGATTCTATAACATATACTAATTGCAAGCCTTCTTTTTATCCCTCTATAAGCTCGAAGAATGCATGGCTTCTCCAAGTTGCTTTACAAATTGTAATGCCTAGGCTTGTAAAGCAAAAACATTTCATAAGTGTTTTAAGTAATGTATTCTATTGGCCAAAATTTTTCAAGTGTTGCAAACCCAGACACTATTAAGCAGTACAGTTCAAAGTTTTCCTTAGTGTTGACTGATCACAAAGTTAATTTATAGGAAAATTCAAATTAATTAGTTTCGGAGGTGGAAAATTTAATCAAATGAAGAAACCAAAGTTAATCATCCTACCACGCTAGCTATTTTGGTATAACAAGTTTCAAACAGCATGGAAAGCTTCAGCTCCAAATTGGTATCATCTAAAAATGCAAAACATATACCTAGGCTTCAAAATTATCAAATTCTGCCAGAATTTCTTCCTTATCTTCTAATGAGAGCTTCCCACCCAATATCGCATTGATTTCCTCTAATCCATAATGAATTCACAAGGGTGGCAGTGAAATAGATCAACATTTCAAGTTGAATATAAAGTCAACTAACTAAAGTAGAAATAGAAGAGGAAACAACTTGGTGTGGAGTTCTAAGAAAAGTTGATGTGGGACAACACTGAATGTTGGAAAGTAGGCCTAAGCAGATAGATTTTATATATATGACATTTGTTCTACATGGCTCTGACAATACTCCCTCAAATAGTTCAACACCTGGGTTTCTTTAGGGACCAGGGGGTTGTTCATTTTGAGAATTAAATTCTAGGAATTAAAATTTTAGGAATCAGATCCTTATTAGTTGCATTTTCTAGAATTTGAATTCCTCTGTTTTAGTTACTGGAATCCAATGAAGAAATAAACTTTCATGAGTAGTTTTCTGAACAAAAGTTGTCATGCTCTAAGGTATAAATTTGTAGCTCCTACTTCAAGTGACATCTATAAAAGTTGTACAGCATGTTCAACAAAATTTGACTAACACCTAAGAAATTTTGTAGCAGCTCAGGGACAAGATTCAATAATCAATCACTTCAGTTAACATTTTTTCTAAAAATAGGCAGAAAACAATATCTTATGTTACTATCTTAACAATCAAATCGACAATGCATTCTTGACTTTGTTCTTAGCCTTGCACCTTATACTGTATAACAAGAATCTGGAGCATAAGATAAACAAATTGATATTAAAACAATGATCTCAAGCTTCATGAAGAAACTTCAGAAAAGAACATTGATGAGGCTTAAATTTCTAACCATACAACAAGCCGACAACTCCACAAGTTACCATTTCAGTGTGTTTGTTGACACATCAAATTGTTCTATTTCTACTAAACAACAACTAAACAAATGAATAAGATATCCAGTCAACTCATAATGATTCCGGAAGTAATACTTACCATTTCAATGCGCTTGTTGACAAAACCTTTTCATCCATAGTTATGAAGTAAAGTCTGGCAAGCCCGACTTCTTTGGCCTTGAAGGTGACACTCCTACAATTCCACTGAGTTTAATACATTTAAATAGTTTACATCTCAAATTCTAAAACCCATTAATAATATTGAGCAGTGGAGAACAAGAATACCATTCCCTCAAGGGACATAAAAAATCTAATCAAGTTCTCCCATTGGCTTGAATCCTCCACAGATTCATGTCGCTTCTTAAAGTTCTCCATTGATAAATTCTAGCAAAAAAATTTCCTCAGATTAGATTTGTGGTCTTTCCATTTTTCGCCATTGACATACTAACAACCCTTTGCATCTCCTCTCTCAGAATATGGAAAGAGAACTTCGATTGACATAAAGACAATTATGATGCTTAAAACACGTAAAAACCAATAAAACCAGATAATTGAACTATAAACTAAATACCAAACATCAAACTCTACTAGCTGAAAATGTGTTTCTTTTAAAGAATCCAGCATAGCATCTGATATAGCTATATATACAGTACTCAAACTATTGTATTTTTACTACATTTGCATCTTAACTTGTGGAATAAATGCAACACTTAATATACTTTTAACACTTAATATACTTTTGCTGCAATATAGGTTGATCTTAGAAAGTGAACAAACCAAACTCAAAATAATTCAAATTGCAACTCATGAAGTCGAGAATCGGGGAAGACTCAAGAATTGGTGGTTGAATGGAGCCCGTAGAAGAAGAATTTGGCCAAACCAAGTGCGAAATCGGACTCAAAAAGCTGAATATGCCTGAAAAGGCCTTGGTGAACGGTGGTCAAAATTGACAGCAAAGGGCGCTCGAGTGCGTCCTCAACAGAAGTTTCCACGGCTCCTGATTGGTCTACATGGACCGCCAAAATAATCTGATTGGTCGACATGGATGCCAAGTGGCGCGTTTTGACTGGACCACCAGAGGTGTGCTCAAGCACTCTTCTCCTGGCGCTCGAGCACACATCCGAAAATTTCCCTATAATTAGCCCCCTCCCAGTTGAGAATTATATATTAATTTAGATTTTAATATTTATTTTATTAATTAGTTTAAGTTTATTTTATAGTTAATTCTAGTTTTAAATTGCCATATATGGGGGAAGTTCTGCCCAAGTATTTATTTTACGGGAGAAATTCTACCATGTTTAAACTGGAGGAATAGCCCGGTAGCTATTTGTAGGGAACCTCTACTAAAACCCAGTGTTCAGAAATACGCATTCATCAAAATAAGGGAGTCTTTCTTGACTCTCTTTTATTTGTATAACTCGTATTTATTTATAATGTATGAGTAGATTATTATCTAAGAGAGGATATTGTAAATGACGGTCTTTTAATTTATGGTCTCAGATTTGGATAAGTTGATTTAAATGTAATATATGGCTTGTATTATTCAATTTGTTATTGTCTTTCATATACATTATACTTGTAGTTAATGTTATGATTTTTTTACATTCGTGTCATATATATGTGCTTTAAATAATGATCCGTTCACTTGCGGATTTTAAAACTTGGCTATTTTGCACACATTTTATAAGCCGACCGAGTAGCGATCACGTTTTTGGCGACGTTGCCGGGGAAGCACAGTGTAGTTTGGTCTTTGATTAAAGTGTTCTTGAACGTGTTTAAGTGTTTTATTTACTGTCTATAAATATACTTGTTTATATACTATTTTTTTGTGCTTTATGTCTTGTGAATATATTTGGAGCACATTTCTTATAGTTTCTTTTCGCATTTAGAATTTTATATGCACAGGCATCGTTCCTTGAATCCGGAACTCGCCCAATTTGATCCTGAACCCCATAAAACTCCTCGTAGGAGAATCCAATCCCAATGGCAAATCAAGAAGGAAATGTCCAAAATCTTCCATCTCTTCCGATAGCTCAACCTGTTAATCGACCCGTGAACCCACCAATGACTTTTCGTCAACATTTTTTTTCGAGCGATTACAATCCCGAGTTTGCCATAGCCCCACCGATTCTTGGTTATGTTAATTTCGAGTTTAAAATGGGAACTATTTCGATACTTCCTTCCTTTTACGGAAGAAGCAACAAAAACCCTCACGCTCACATCATAGAATTCTTGGAAGCGCTTCACATTCCTAACGTGAGCTGTGAAAATATTCAACTACGTCTCTTCCCATTTTCATTGAAAGATAAAGCCAAACAGTGGCTTAATCATCTCAAATGCTGAAGTCATCACATCTTGGGAAGAACTCATTCGGAAATTCTTGCATAGATTATTCTCAATGGTTAAGACTACCATTTTACAAACGAATATTATGACATTCGCTCAGTCGGACCTAGAGCCCTTTCACAAATCATGGGAGAAATTTAATGATTTTTAGAATCAATGTCCTCACCATGGATTTGAACGTCCTGATCTTTTGCATTACTTCTTTAAAGGTCTTACGCCTCAGCAGAAAATGATGGTAAATGCAATGAGTAATTGAGGTTTTTATAATCTCACAGTGGACAATGCTTGGAGTAGAATAAAGACTATAGTTGAAGACTCTCTCCATAACACAATTGTAGATAGAGAGAGTAAGAGTCCCCACAATCCCCAAAAGAGAGCATTGTTCCAAGTTAACTCAAACTCCAATTTGACGGACAAAGTAGATGCCCTAGCATACCAAGTAGAAAAATTCATCTCTCTAGGGTCTACTTCCTCACAAGCTCCTCAAAACTCGGAGGTATGTGCAATATTCTCGGCAGTAGATCATTTTACTCTGAATTTCCCAATTGGTTCACAATTCCTCGAGTTTATGCAAGAACAAGTCTACGCCACTCAAGGATTTACAAGAAATTACAATTCTTATTCTAACACTTATAATCCTAGATGGCGAGACAATCCCGCTTTCTCTTGGTGACAAGGGAACCAAGAGCCTCAGTTTCCCCAACAACAATATCAGAAACCACAGGGAAACTTTGAGCCTCGATTCCCATAACAGCAATATCATAAGCCACAAAATACCAATCATCCTGGTTTTTACCAAGTTCAAAAAGATAATCCGTTTAGAATACAACAGAATAATTTTCTTGTTCTTCCTCTTGCGCAATCATCATCTGATGACAAGTTTGAGAAACTTTTGAAAATTGTAAAGCCCGGCACGAGAGTCGTATGCAAGATTATACTATTCATATTGCATTCATATCATTTCATTTGCATTAGCGTCAATTAATAAGCATTAATGTCATTTAACGTGCATTTTTATTGTTTTACGTTCAAAAAGTTCATTTACATGCATTTAGGAGTTTTGCGTGTTGTAGGCATTAAACATATTCTAATAATTTAAGACTAGTAACTTTTTAGTCACAATACAACTAAAAAGGGCAAACTAGCAATACATGATCTAGTTGAAGGGTACTCTCATCATTTGGCTCATTTGGTATTTTGACTACCTACCAATACTATTTTCAACCAAGCAAAAACACACAAACACACAAAAACACACACATATACATGATCAAAGAGGGAGAAGAGCGGAAGATAAGAAAAAGGAGCAAAGAAGAAGAAAGAAGAAGAAGAATAAAGGGGAGAAGAAGCCTTGTCAAGCCATTTTCGAGCTTTTCGTTGCATCCTACATCTCTGATCTTGCAAATCTATCACTTTAAAGGTGAGGGTTGTTTTCTTAAATGTTTTTCAAAGTTATATTGGGCATGATTTGTGGATATATATGTGTGCTGAGCTTGATTTAGTGAATATATCCTACATTCAAGCTTAGTTGAGGTTTTTGAACTTGTGAGGGGTGTTTGTTGTTATATGGCTATGTAACTTCTTGTCTCACGTTTAATTATACTTATATGACCATTTACAATGCTTGCTTGATGATTACACTTGAAATTGAGCTAGGAAGTTAGACTTTATAACCCTAGAACACAAACTATACTTGAAGGTCAAGTTGAGTTGTTGTTGATTGTTGCTAGCCTTTGGGAATCAAGTGGTTGTTGAGCTTAATTGTGTTTTAAGGTAGATAAATGTTGCAATATTGGATGTTTGTGAAGAGGTTTGGGATTTGATGGAGGTGGATTTGGAGTTAGGAAGAGGTTAGAAGCAAGAAATGGCCATTTTCGGCTTGTGTTTTGTCGGGTTTTCCCCAGTCGGTCGAGGGCCTCGTCTGACTCACCTCAACCGACTCAACCAGTGGGAGTCAGTCGAAGGAGCTGGATGAGACCCTCGTCCGACTGCCCCTACCCTTTTGCGCATCGTTTTTCTAAAGGCCATATCTCAATCAATTCAACTCCGAATTAAGTTTCGTTTGATTCTAGAACTATTTAATCTCGATAAGATTTAATTCTATACCAAAATCAGGTTAATTGGAGTTTGGGAAAGTAGGTAAATTAATTGATTAAGTTAGGCTAATGCAGAAGTGTTGAAGTCACTACATGGTTAAATACTTGCATGATGAGACAACCTTCCTTATTGACCTCCACATTATGTCTTATGAATTCTAAATGCAAGATATTATAATTGATTGTTTGTCTATATGCTATATGAACTCCGCTGAGAACATGATTATGTTACTACGTGTTTCACCGCTAGTACTAACCGGTGGCAACCTACTTTGATGCCTTCGAGCTAGTTTGTTATGCTTGAACTCATCTCTCACTTGGTGTGTCTCCTTGGAGAGATGGTTTGTAAATGAATGGTATAATTAAGCTAATGAATGCCATGGTAGAAGTTCTGGGCCGCCTGGGCGGCGTTGGGCTTGCCAGGATGGACTCGACTACTATAGTTGGGTTGCCTCCGGAATGCCCTTATCGGTTGGTGTGTTGGGTTTATATTGGAAGCTGATTCAAGACTCGTCATCTCCAACAACAGTTTGAGATATTGTATCCTTTGACTTATGGTATGCTACTCTCGTTTGGTCCCTCAAGGTCCTTGGGGGGTAGAGTTATGTGATATTATCCTGTCTCTGTTCTTTGCTATTAATTGTGATTTCTTGTATGGCATCACTTTCACAAATGAATTTTAATTGCTAAAACCTTGTGAAAACTTCTATTCCCGTTAGCCTCACTGAGCTATGAGTTGTTTTAGTTCACCCCTCTTTATGACACTTTTAGGTGAAGCCGAGGCGAGGCTTATTTGTCTGATGAGTCGGACTTCTACTTGCTGTGACCATGCTTGCTGGTAATGTTGTCCTTGATGTTAAACTATGTTAATATTGAATAGTTTTATGTACTGGAATATTCTTTTGGACTTGTACTATAATACTAAGCTTGAGGATCACTAGTTAACTTAGTACTTATTCTTTTTGGATCTAGCAGAAATTGGAAGGTTGAACCTTAGGCTATTTGGGGAACCTAGATCTTGTACATATAAACAAGTGAAAGAATGGTTAGTGCCAAATGCTTGGGCACCCTTTAGAAATTATTTATGATTAATATATGACTGCTAGGTTGGTAATTGATGATCTTACAAGTGTTAGTATTACATGTCGTCACGTTTCGGCCTTTATCTAGCGATGGGTTGGGGTCGGGGTGTGACACAAATGGTCCAAGTACAACAACAATCAATTACTAAAATTGAAGGCTAAATCGGGTAGTTGGTCCAAAATCTTAGCAAGAGTGACAAAGGTAAGCTCTCATCTTAGACCGTGAAAAATCCACGAGGTCAATGCAGTAATATTCAATTTGAGAACATCCAGGAATAGGCTAAGGCTGTTACAGTCCTTAAGAGTGGGAAGAGAATTGATAACCAGGTTGGAAAAGGAGTAAGAATGTTCCTGAGGAAATAGAGAAACCTAAGATTGAGGATTTAAGTAACGATATTGATGATTCCCATAGGAATGAAATCCCAATGGTTGAGTCAATAGTTGAACCCTCATCTCAAGCACCTTTCCCTGCAGCTTTGTCCCGACCTAAGCCGATTGAGGACCCTAAACATCTCAAGGTCTTAGAACATTTGAAGGACATAAAGATGAATTTGCCCTTAGTTGAGATAATCCAACAAATCCCAGCCTATGTAAAAATTTTGAAGGATTTGTGTGTCAAAGAGAGGCGAACCACTTACATACCAAAGAAGGTCCGACTCACTGAGAAGGTTAGCAGTATATGTACTAAAGGACTACCTCAAAAGTGTAGTGACCCAGGAACTTTCACAATACCATGTTTCATTAAAGACTAACGTGTAGAAAGTGCCTTGCTAGACTTAGGGTCAAGTGTTAACCTCATCCCCCAAATAGTTTATCAGAGATTAGGTCTTGGGGAGTTGACACCGACTAATGTGACCCTCCAGTTGGCAAATAAATTTGAAGGAAAACCTCGAGGGATAGTGGAAGATGTTCTTGTTAGGGTTGGGGAATTTCTATTCCCTGTTGACTTTATTGTGTTAGACATGAACTTAGGCCCTAACAACAAGAATACCACTCCCGACCTACTAGGCAGACCATTTGTAACAACAACAGATGTTGTTATCTATTGTAGGACAGGTATGATTGAATTAACCTTTAGGAACATGAGAACTAAATTGAGGGTTGCTGATGCAGCCAATATGATGAACAAGGATGAGGAGCAAGAATGCTTTCACTTAGATGCCATTGATTCATGTGTAGATGAATATGCCCACTCACTCTTGACCCCTGAAGAAAAAATAGCAGAGCTTGAACTACTCTTGTATGACTACGACATTTCACCTGAAATGGTCGCCTCTACTTCTCTTGTGACTAATTCGGGAGAGACCGATCAAGAAACGAGTCTTCTCTCTGAACGTTCTGATAGTTCAGCAATTGAGTCTCCACCAAGCATTGCCTGAGCACCTAAAGTATGCCTACTTAGGCCCTGATGAGACCCTTCCAATTATCATTGCCTCAGATTTGACCACCAAGCATGAGGGTAAACTCTTAGAAGTCTTAAGTACTCACAAGAAGGCAATAGGATAGACTATCACCGATTTGAAGGGAATTGATCCCTCTGTGTGCATGTATAGAATTCACCTCGAAGAAGGAGTTACTCCTTCTCAAGAATTTCAAAGAAAACTGAACCCGAAAATTGGGGACGTCGTCGATAAAGAGGTAATCAAGCTACTTGATGCGGGTATTATCTACTCGATCTTTATAGCCCTTGGGTAAGTTCGGTGAAGGTAGTACCAAAGAAATCTGGGATAACAGTGGTCCCAAATGATAAAGGCGAGCTTATTCCTACACACACCACCACTGGTTGGCGTGTCTGTATCGATTACAGAAAGCTCAACTCAAAAACTCGGAAAGACCACTTCCCTTTACCCTTCCTTGACCAAATCTTAGAAAGAGTAGCCAGACAGAGCTACTACTGTTTTTTGGATGGGTATTCGGGATATAATCAAATCCTAGTCTTCCCTGAAGATCAGGAAAATACCACTTTCAGTTGTCCCTATGGGACCTTTGCATTTAGGCGCATGTCTTTCAGTCCATGCAATACACCTACGACGTTTCAAAGATGTGTGATGGCCATTTTTTCTGACAAGATCGAAAAGTTCCTGGAAGTCTTCATGGATGATTTCTCAATTTTTGGAACTACTTTCGATGAATGCCTCACACATCTCTCCCTAGTGCTAGATCGATGTGTTAAGATGAATTTGGTTTTGATTTGGGAAAAAAGCCATTTCATGGTTAGGCAGGGAATAATGCTTGGTTATGTGGTTTCACAGGATGGTATCCATGTAGACCCAACCAAGGTTGAGTTAATAGAGAAGCTTCCCACACCCAAAACAGTGCGAGATATCAGATCATTCCTTGGTCATGCCAGTTTCTATCAGCGTTTCATCAAGGACTTCAGCCATATTGCTCGACCCCTTTCAAGTCTTTAGGACATAATGCTCCATTCTATTTTGATGACAAGTGCACTAAAGCTTTTGAGAAGCTAAAATTCTTACTTTCTTTTGTCCCTACCATCCAACCTCCCGATTACAGCCTCCCATTTGAGATAATGTGTGATGCATCTGACTATGCAGTGCTGTTTTGGGACAGCATCGGGATAGGTTACCATATGTGATCTACTACGCTAGCAAGACCTTAGATGATGCTCAAAAGAACTATTCTACCATTGAGAAAGAATTGTTAGCTGTAGTCTTTTCTCTTGACAAATTCAAATCATATATCCCTGGGTCAAAAGTAATAGTGTATACGGATCATGTCACTTTGCGATATTTACTTACCAAACGGGATACCAAGCCCCGTTTGATCCGTTGGCAATTATTATTTCAAGAGTTTGACCTTGAAATCAAAGATAAAAAGGGGAGTGAGAATTCTGTCGCTGATCATTTATCACATCTTATTTGTCATACTCCTATTGACTTTCTGCCTTTTAAAGATACATTTCTTGATGAGCTGCTCTTTGCTGTCTCACTCCAGACCCCTTGGTATGCCCACTTTGTCAATTATTTGGTTGCCCAAGAGTTTCTAACTCACTGGGGTAAGAGAGAGAAGAAATGTTTTATGGCTCATGTCAAATATTTCATCTGGGAAGACCCTTATTTTTTCAAAATCTGTGCTGATCAGGTCATAAGAAGATGTGTACCTGAGAATGAGTTTGACAGCATACTCCAATTTTGCCACTCTAAAGCTTGTGGTGGCCATTTTGGAGGTAAAAGGACAACTGCCAAAGCCCTTCAGTGTGGGTTCTTTTGGCCTACTCTTTTTAGAGATGCCTAGCTAATTTGTAAGAATTGCCCCCGATGTCAACAAGCTGGATCTATTTCTAGAAGGGACATGATGCCCCTGCCACCCATCCTCGTTTGTGAAATATTCGATGTATGGGGTATTGATTTTATAGGTCTTTTTCCTCCTTCCTCTGGGTACACATATATTCTTACAACTGTGGACTATGTATCCAAATAGGTAGAGGTAGTGGCAACCTGAACCAATGACCATAAAGTTGTGGTCAAGTTCATTAAAGATAATATATTTTCTCGATTCGGGGTACCACATGTGCTTTTAAGTGACGGAGGACAGCATTTCCATCATAGGATACTTGAAGCGTTATTGAAAAAATACTTTGTCCGCCACAAGATTGCGACACCTTACCACCCATAAACAAATGGCCAAGTAGAAGTGTCGAATAGGAAGATAAATCAATTCTGCAGAAAACGGTTAGACTCGATCGCAAAGATTGGTCGAGTCATCTACACGATGCATTGTGGGCCTATCGTACAGCTTTTAAGACAAACATCGGCATGTCCCCGTATAGGATGGTATACGGTAAAGTTTGCCACCTCCCTGTTAAACTTGAGCATAAAGCTCATTGGGCTATTAAAGCCCTGAACTTTGATATGCAGTAGGCAGGTAAGGGTAGGAAATTGGCATTGAGTGAGTTAGAAGAACTTCATTTTGAAGCCTATGAAAATGCTAAACTGTACAAATAAAGAATGAAGAAACTGCATAATAAATCCATTTTGAGAAAAACCTTTTCTCCTTCTGATAAAGTTTGGTTGTTTAACTCCAAATTGAAGTTCTCCCCTAGCAAGTTAAGAACTAGGTGGGATGGACCCTATGAGGTGCTTGAAGCATATCCTTCTGGAGCTATCAAGATTAAATACCCCACTGATAGGCGAGTCCTTACAGTCAATAGGCAGCGATTGAAACATGTTTTCAATCCAAAAGCAATCCCTCATGAAGTTGAATCTGTTGAACTTCGGGACCTTGACTACCTTCAAGAAAAAAGGATTCTGCCAAGCTGATGGCATTAAACTCAGCACTCCTAGTAGACAACCTAGATTGTTCATATTTGTTCTAGTATATTAGTCATTTTCCGTGACCGAATTTCTTTTTGTATTTCTTCCCTTATACCTTTTGTTTAGATTAGTTAACTATTTTTGTTGTGTTGATAATAATCTTGATATTGTTTTGTCTACTAATATCATATGAGTCGCAGAGAGATGCATCTTTTCACAAAGATAATAGACATATTCTTTACATAAACATTGAATTGCTACATACCAGGTGATCTCTTTCCTTACCACTACATTTCCCTTTAGACCTAATCAACCTATGTTGAAGAGTAAACAAACCATAGGGTTAGGGATATAACTTTTGTCATTGTGTTGTTACTTACATATTGCATTCTTATTGTTTTATATTGTTATTTGCTTGAAGACAAGCAAACTTTCGGTGTGGGGGTACAATAATGAATTTCGTTATAAAAATTTTCAAAAATTTGTAAGAAACACACCATTTTGATAAACATTTGTTATAAGAAAGAGTATTTTGCTACCTTACTTGTTATAAGAAGATGATTTAGATAAATTGAGAACCTGAGTTTTTAGTTATATAAATGTGATAAACTCTTAAAAATGTCAAACGAAAAAATTTGGGTTATTATATTCATAAGTTAACTTAGTTTTTCTTCTTTCCTACAATTGATAGATATGTGAATTTGAAAAGATTGAGATAGAATTACTCTTTGTTATGAAAGATTCTTGTTACTCTGTCATGTCCATATGTAATGTTATGTTACTCTCTCTAAAAAAAAAAAAAGATGTACATACTTTTACTTTTGATAGAGTTATGTTGTAAATATGTTGTAAATCTCTAAACACCATTATCCTAACATTTTTTCATTATTAGGGATATGTGCTAAAGTGCAAAGTTCTGAGCCTAGATATCTCGGGTAATTAAGGCACGTTGGGGTCCCTTTGAAACCTGACAACTGGTTGGGGATTGTTGGCCTTAAAACTCGCTACATGAGATATTCAGAAAGCAAGAAGAAACTAAACACTAAAAAAAGAGATAGTTTTGAGTTGTATTTTCATTTTATGGCAAATATAAAGGGTTAAGGGATGATCAAGAGCTTGATTACAAATAGGAAAAAATATCAAAGTTTAATCTGTTTGCATGTCTTGAAAGTTGAAAATTTGTTTGAACTTAATTTTCTTAGTTTCCTTTTAAATATATATTCTGAAGCAATCAATAGTCCATTTCCAAAAGAGTTAACTATTTTTGAAAACTATGTAAAGGTTCTCTTATTTTTCTTGTCATTAACTGATGAACATGTTAAGAATAGTATATTACATTTCTCATGAATCAGTGTTGAAAATTTTTAACAAAAAATAGGAATAGATTGCATTCATTTGTTTGTGAAATTGACTTGCAAAATTTTTTAGGTTTCAGTTTTTAAATCAAAGTGTTTTGAAAACAGACTTGCTTGAGGACAAGCAAGGTTTAGGTTTAGGGATGTTGATATAGCTATAAATGCAGCACTCAAACTATTGTATTTTTACTATATTTGCATCTTAACTTGTGGAATAAATACAACACTCAATGTACTTTTGCTGCAATCTAGGTTGATCTTAGAAAGTGTACAAACCAGACCCGAAATGATTCAAATTACAAGTCATAAAGTCGAGAATCGGAGAATACTCAAGAATCGGTGGTTGAATGGAGCCCGTAGAGGAAGAATTTGGCCAAACCAAGCGTGAAATCGGACTCAGAACGCTGAATATACCTTAAAAAGCCTTGGTGAACGGTGGTCAAAATTGACAACAAAGGGCACTCGAGCGCCCAGGATGAAGCTTTCATAGCTCCTGATTGGTCCACATGGACCGCCAAAATGATCTGATTGGTCCACGTGGATACCAAGTGGCGCATTTTGACTGGACCACCAGAGGTGCGCTCGAGTGCGCCTCTCCTAGCGCTCGATTGGAGAGGCTCGCTCAAGCGCACCTCCGAAATTTTGTCTATAGATAGCCCCCTCCCGGTTGAGAATTATATATTAATTTAGATTTTAATATTTAGCTTATTAATTGGTTTAAGTTTATTTTATAGTTAGTTCTAGTTTTAAATTGTCAAATACGGGGGAAGTTCTGTCCAAGTAGTTATTTTACGGGGGAAATTCTATCTAGTTTAAAGCGGAGGAATAGCCCGGTAGCTATTTATGGGGAACCTCTGCTCAAACCCGGTGTTTAGAAATACACATTCATCAAAATGGGGGAGCATTTTTTGACTCTCTTTTATTTGTATAACTCGTATTTATTTATAATGTCTGAGTAGATTATTATCTAGGGAAGATATTGTAAATGACAGTCTTTTAATTTATGGTCTCGGATTTGGATAAGTTGATTTAAATGCAATTTATGGCTTGTATTATTCAATTCGTTATTGTCTTTCATATACATTATACTTGTAGTTAATGTTATGATTGTTTTACATTCATGCCATATATCCATGCTTTAAATAGTGAATCTATAGGTTGTACTATAGATTCCATGAGATTATAGGTTGTACCATAATTTTTACTTAAGGAGTTGTTAATTACTTAGTTTAGTTAATTTGCCCAGTTACTCTAGGTTTCAAGGACAGATCTATACTTCGGCTATATAATGAACTCGAAGATAGAATGATACCTATAACAACCAGGACTTAATTGAACTAGGAAAATTGACTAGGTTAACGTTTGTAGCTTAACCCAAGCATTAAATCAATGTATCCTAAATACCGATCCTAGATTAACTACCTCATTACATATCCGATCCCTAGATCCTTTCCCTTATATTTGACAAAACCAATCCCTAGCTTTAGTATACATTACTTGCACAATCATTCAATTCATTCATAAACTATCATGTTTTCACTCAACACTTTCTCACACTACTTCACTTACTAACTCACGAGCTTCCCTGTGGATTCAACTTCGTACTCAAAGCACACTATACTCCATTGATCCGTGCACTTGTGAATTTTAAAACTTGGTTATTTTGCGCACATTTTATAAGCCGACCGAGTAGCGATCAGCATCCCACTCCAAAACGTCAATAGGGCAAAGGTCACATTTCCTTACAATTTTTTCCTCTATTTTTTTTTTGTGTGCACCCTGACTCCATGACTGTTGACAAGAAAACCTTTATATCTTCTTGCATAAGCGCAAGTATAACTACATATATCCTATGAGCACAGATATGGAGCAACATGTTTGACTAATACAAACAGACAAGTTCTATAACCTTTTCATATCATCTAGACAACCACCGGCCACTCAAAAAACAATTCAACTGAATGCACAAGCCAATTGTTTTCACCCCTCGAAAGTATTAGTTGAGGACACTTAAACTCCCTTGACCTAAAGTCAAATAAAGTACTAAAATCCCCTTGAAATCTTTGTCTTCTTTTCCTATTAATGGAGTAGCTCAAACTATTATGAGCAATCTAAACAAATACTTGATTTCACTGATTATTAAATGCCAAATCATAGCTGCTTTCAAAGTGCTGATAATCTACTTAGATGCTTAACAATTAAATCCAACACACAGATATACTATATTCTTTCACAAATACAATTATACAATTATACGTTAACCTTTTCTTCCACTTAATCTTTCCTAAATACAATTATACAATCATACAAGATTATATCTAATTTACACATTTATAAAATTGTGATAAACCCTAACACACAGATATACTCTATTCTTTTCACATGTAACGAAAGCATAATCGAGATCAATAAAGACGAAAACAAAAACAAAAATAAGGATTACAACTACAGCTTAAAGATCAACCAGCTCTATCATGAGCATTACATTCGATCCAAAGACAAAAAAGAAATCAAAGAGATATACACATGTGCATATAAATATATATGTAAATAATTGAGTATATTCATAATATATAAGAACACTAAAGACAGAACAATATAGTATTGACATTTTAAGTAAATATTTTAAGGCATAACAGCGAGTGGCCTTAGATGCATTGCATTTGCACAAGAAAAATGTCAATACGGGATTACTTTACCTTACTGGTCTGACAAGTCGCGAATTCTCTTTTTTCATTCAAAAGCCCCAATTTCAAATGCTTCAAACCCTAACCCCCAAACCCGAAAATTCCTTTTCGAACATCAAAATTCTACCATTCACCTTTAGAATTCCTTCAAATAAACCCTTACCCACTTCATAAAGTCTTCAAAATCAAGTATCTTGTTATGAATCAACAGCCAGCTTAATTCAATGAAAGAACTGACAGTGGAAATTTGAAAGTTTCAGTAGTTTGCATATTTTTAGACAAAATTGTTTATGTTTCAGTTTTTTTTCCCTCTTTACAAATTTGGATTAGGAGGGCGTTTTGAAGTTTTTTGCAACAAAAAAAAGACATAAATTAAGTAAGATTTAAAGATCTCAATTACCTTTGGAGGTCCAAGACTGATCGGACAAAGATGGTTTTGGTGGTGGTAGCCACGAGAAGAGATGGTGGTAACGGTTGTCCAAGCTTCAGTAATAAAATTCTAGTTATTCAGCAGCTAAAATGCCCGGACACATAGTGAGATCTTCGTGCATAAGCTCTGCAGCCGCTGCCTTGTCCCTCGATGACTCACAAGACCCGCTAGCTTCCAAGTACGAAGATGTTAAACTCCACAATCTCAATCCCAAGGTAGTCAATAGCCGTAAGTGGACTGTAGTCAACGTGTTGACCAATAAGATAAAGGTGATCTGCGCCTTCGGAAAGAAGATGGCGTTCGTGGTGGTAAGAGAGCGAGGTTTAACGGTTCGATATTTGAATATTTTTTTGAAGTTTCTAGGGCTGGGGCTTGAGAGTAGATGAATTGGGGGAAAGAGTCAAGTTTGAAACCTTATGACAAAAAAAAAGAACAAAAAGTCTTGCCTGGGTCCAACGTTGTGTTGTCTCAGACATAAAAATTGTATTTTGTCAGATGAGGACACCGGCCGACACAGATAGTAAGGATGGTGTACAAACAGTCCCCACTGAATGAGGTTGCCCACTGGCCGGCATCTTTATCCGGCAGGCAGGGGTGGAAGTATCCAAATATTTACATTCAAAAAATGTTTAAAAAAAATGTTATTTTTCTCAATGGTTAAGCATGCATGTTTGAAGTCATACGGAGTTGGCAGGGGCAGGGTTCGAATCATGTCGTTGATATTTTATAAATGCCTACATTCAAATTTTATCCCTCAATTTTTTACTTATAATATCTTAAAAAATATATATAACTTTTAACCCTTACATTTCCAAATCCCAAACAATTTTTTAATCTTTTCAACCCAAACCCTTTCTGTCTCTCTCTCTGTACACATGCACAACACTCCATTCATTGCTTATTTGGGTAATTATTTTCTTCCCCTCTATGCTTAATGCTTACACGGTGGCTGTAACTTTAAACTAATTATGGTATATATATTTTAGTATGAGATTATATATGCTTCTACCGACTTATGGTTCTTATGGTTGTAATTATAGACATCTACCTTTTGACAAATTATGACATATATTTTTTAGACATCCTTAGTTTCTTTTTCTTGTTTAATGATTGGATACGGATTAGCTACGAACGTATAGAAGTTCGCAGCCCATGCGTAGCTAAGGGCTACGGATAACTAACAGTATGTATTCTAACTTGTTAATAGGTAGGAACAATGTATTAAAACGTGTTAATATCTTCATATTTTTATTGTTTATGAAGTTCAAACACAAGGTGAGAGTTTTTGGACCACTAGATTGAACGTTAATTAACATTAATGCAATGTTAATTGAGAACAAATTAAGTTCGATTTAAATGGATATTGATTTCCTATATGATTTCTCTATAAAAGTACGCATGCTAATGAAATACGGACCATGTTTATTTTTATTTAGAAAGCTTGCAAGTCAAGTGAAGTTTTACTACGTTGTAGGTGGAATCACATATATATAATTCAAATTAAAAACCGATAACTATTATTTTTGTGTAAAGTTCCGTAGCTCATTCGTATCCCCTAGCTCATTCGTAGCCCATTTGTAGCCATTACGTAGCCCATCCGTAGCCCCTAGCTACGGATGGGCTATGGACCACTAATAATGTATTCTAACTTGTTAATTGGTAGGAACAACGTATTAAAACGTGTTAAAGTCTTTATATTTTCTTGTTTATGAAGTTTAAACACAATGTGAGAGTTTTTGAACTACTAGATTGAATACTAATTAACATTAATGCAATATTAATTGAGAACAAGTTAAGTTCGATTTAAATGGTTATTGATTTTCTATGAGATTTCTCTATAAAAGTACGCACGCTAATGAAATACGGACCAAGTTTATTTTTATTTGGAAAACTTGTAACTCAAGTGAAGTTTTACTATGTTGTAGGTGGAATCACAATTCTATAATTCAAATTAAAATCGATAACCCTTATTTTTGTGTGAAGGTCTGTAACCCATCCGTGGCCATTGGCTACGGATGGGCTACGGAAGGAAAGAAGTCCGTAGCCTATCCACAGCTAGGGGCTACAAAATGGAAGAAGTTCGTAGTTCATCCATAGCTAGGGGCTACGGATGGGCTACAGATGGGCTACGAACTACAAATAGTATGTATTCTAATTTGTCAATAGGTAGGAACAATGTATTAAAACGTATTAATATCTTCATATTTTTCTTGCTTATGAAGTTCAAACACAATGTGAAAGTTTTTGGACCACTAAATTGAATGTTAATTAACACAAATGCAATGTTAATTGAGAACAAGTTAAGTTCGATTTGAACGATTATTGATTTCATATGAGATTTCTCTATAAAAATACACACACTAATGAAATATGGACCAAGTTTATTTTTATTTGTAAAACTTGCAACTCAAGTGAAGTTTTACTACTTTGTAGGTGGAATCCCAATTCTATAATTCAAATTAAAATCGATAATCCTTATTTTTGTGTGAAGGTCCGTAGCCCATCCGTGGCCATTGGCTACGATGGGCTATGGACTATGAAAGGGAAGAAGTCCATAACCTATCTGTAGCTAGGGGCTACGAATAGGCTATGAACCACGAATAATATATATTTTAACTTGTTAATAGGCAGGAATAACGTATTAAAACGTGTTAATATCTTCATATTTTTCTTGTTTATGAAGTTCAAACACAATGTGAGAGTTTTTGGACCGCTAAATTGAATGTTAATTAATATTAACGCAATGTTAAGTGAGAATATGATAAGTTCAATTTAAACGGCTATTGATTTCTTATGAGATTTCTCTATAAAAATACACATGCTAATGAAATACGACCAAATTTATTTTTATTTGGAAAGCTTGCAAGTCAAGTGAAGTTTTACTATGTTGTAGGTGGAATCACATTTCTATAATTCAAATTAAAAGTGATAACCTTTATTTTTGTGTCAAAGTCCGTAGCCCATCCATGGCCATTGGCTACGGATGGAAAATTTTTTGTAGTCCATCCATGGCTAGAGGCTACGGATTGGCAACAGACTTTGTTATTTTATTTTTTTTGATTTAATTAAAATGTTCATAGCTATGCGGTAGCAAAGTTATTACGGCTAGTATACGGCCCATTATTTTTTAAAACTTTTTTTGAATAATATGTATTGTACATAGCCAATCCGTGGCTATTTGGCCACAACATGGCTATGGGCTTTGTTATTTATTTATTTTTGTCGATTTAGTTAAATAATTTGTAGCTAGTCCGTAACAAAGTTGCCACTGCAAGGCTAAGGCTTTTTTATTTTTAAAACTTTTTTTGAATAACACATACTGACCATAACCAATCCATGGATATTTTGCCACTGCATAGCTACAGACTATTATTATTTATTTATTTTTTATAATTAAAATTATGTTTCGTAGCCAATCCGTTGTCAAGTTTTGTCGCCATTTCAACAGGGCCTAATTTGGCCACGAAAAGGCTACGAAATTCGTTGTCCATAGCCATTCTGTAGCCTAGCCATAGCCAATGGGCTACGAAAAAAAGTTTGTCGCCCGAGCACTGTTTTTTTGTAGTGTGAGAGAGAGATGCTGACTTCAGTTGATAAAGTTAATGAGGAGTTATCTGATCTCAACATTCAAGTAGGCAACATGCAAAATTGGATGGATAACTACACTAACAGGCTTGTTAAGAATGAAGCATACCACTTGCGCCATTGGCTAATGGTGGAGATGCACAATCCTTTGTCCTTTATCTTCACCACTAACCATCTCTTTCTCACAATGTTTTCATAGTCTGGTTTTGAACCTTTCATCTTTAGCACTTCTTATTTAGCACACTTTTGTTTCTAGCTCCTTTAAATGTTGCATAACTATTTGGCCTTTAGTTCCTTGGCTTCATGATATTTTGATGATTATTGCTTACTTGTTTTTTTATTATGCCAAAAGATGAGATGAGTTATATTTGTGCTATATAAGATATATTTTTGCTATATTTGTGTTATATTTGTCTCTATTTGGATTTATTTTTGTAATCTGTGCTAATTATGCTAATTAATGATGTAAGAATTGCAATATGATTCAATTGTGCTTGATGTGATGGGGGAGATTTGATTGTGTTAATTGTTGATGTATGTTTGGTATAAGGAGGGGTCATGTATAAGATTTGCTTATTTGCGCTTATATTGTATCATAACATTATCAATAAGTAGTAAGTAACAATAATAATTTATATGAAGAAAATAAATAATAAAAATAATAACTATAGTAATGGGGATCACGCTATTATTATATATATGTTTTGTTTTGAAAACTTATTTTTGTAATTTACAAATTATAATATTAGTAAATAATAAAATATATTCATCAATAATAATGATGATGATGATGATGATGATGATAATAATAATAATAATAATAATAATAATAATAATAATAATTGTCCTTATTACTGTTATATTTTGAAAAAAGTATCTTTATCATTTGACAAATAAGTTCATTTGACAAATAAGTTCATTCACATGAATATGGGAATAGGCTATTCTCATATGTTTTGTCATGAATGACTAATCCCAAATAGGGGAGAATCAAATTATCTAAGAAATGAGATTTTTAGGTTTATTATTTCATACCAAGCATGAGAATGAGAATAAAGTTGGGAATGTCATTCAATTCTTAACTCATTCTAACATACTAACCGCTTTGTTGTTTTTAAAAGTATGGAAAGATTTCAAATGCAAGCCCCTAATAATTTGATGTATGTTATGAAAATATGTATGTGGATATTCATTCTTCGGTCCATAATGTTTTGGAGTCCAAGACCAACTCCATGAGGACCAAAGCCTTTTGAGAGATTACTTGGAAGGCAAATTATGTTTTCCTATAAATAGGACCTTGTATATTGTAATACTACACATCAATATGAATATAAATTCTTATCTCTCTTATATGATCTCTCTCTTTACTTTTATTGTCTCTTTTCTTTTGACTTTAGTTTTATAACATGTTATCAGCACGATAGTCTCTATAAATCTTAGAGGTAAAATGAAGAAAAGACAAATATGAAGGTTGTAAAGAAAAAAGTATTGTTTACAACATGAGAATATTTCAAACCGTGACTTTCGGTAAATTTTCTTTTAATATTTCATCAATTTTTTTTTAAGATATATATGTTTCATGATATCAAATCTCACGAACTAGAGGTTCATGGTTCTAATATCTTGAGCAATAAAAATTGCATGAAAATTTCATATTTAAATCCATATAGTCACGAACCTGAAGTTCGTCGCTTTTGATATATCAGGCAATAATACATATTCGTGAACCCATGAGGTTAAAATCCATATGAAAAAATTTTGGAGAAATAATTTTAAGAAGGAAATCACGCATCCCTAAAGGATTGCGATAAAATAATGATATTCATTCATCATTATCTCCATGAAGTCTAAAGCCTAAATATATTATGATAAAGGATACATATATCCTTTCGTAAAATTTGAGAAAACATATATGATCATCACAAGGCAATGATATTCCAAAAACTCACTACGAATGAATTTATCTGCAATTGTAGAATTTTTAAAATAGTAAGCAATTATGCGTTGAATATGCCCCTGCATTAACAATATCAAGAGCATAACTTTGAAAAAATACCACCGGTTGATATCACATCCTCTTAGCAAAATAATGAACTTTGATGAAACAATCATCAATTATGCCAATTGGTTTATAATAATTCCCTGAAGTGAATGGTGTATCATCTTATTGTCAAGGATGTGATTGTGATTGTGGCCATGGTTGTGATTATATAGATATTATGATGATCATAAACGACTCAAAATGTAAAAAGCCTAAAAATAATCACGAGAGACATAAAAAGGGAAATCCTAATGATTGCTAATAATGTGACTTGAAAAGGTATTAGACATATACACGTACTTGTCATATTTATCTTGTTGACGTCTACCAAATTTTAGGTAATTATGTTATCTTTTCTTAATACCATCAACTTTTAGAATAGTAAGATCTGTGAGAATTATTTAACTGATCAATATTTTATTAGTTACACTTTTATACATGTAAACTCTATAGCATGTGATGGTCAACCGTTATTATTTCATGCTCTAAAGCTGTAATAAATGTTTGGCTTTTAAATGTCGCTTCTATTTAGTAGTTCTTAACTATATAAAATGTAGAAGTATTATTTTATGTTCTAGAATTTCTCATCCACATATGTTATAAAATTGTTGAAATTCTCTAACTTCGAGAAGAAAGAAAATTGGGATCACAATACCGAAGAATAATGTATATAACAATTACATCATGTTATGTACATGTTGATAATGCAAACATTGCAATTAAATCAGTTTTTTTATTCGTGTTCATATATGAAGTATATGTATTGAACCTTAATAAGTATTACAGTTTCTTGCAAGAAATTATACATTGAGAAAAAAAAAATTAAAGTACAATTATTATGTGATACTTGATTAGTTTTATTTGGCATATACTTGATTATATTTATATATGAATGAGATATATCAAATTTTAAAAATATGATGTTAAATTATAAATTGAAAACTGATTTGAATACGACAAATAAATTTGAAAAGTTAACTCATGCACTAAGTTAGATGTATTTTGCATTTACTTATCTTTTAAAGATAAATAATAGTTTATTTATATAGGGTGACATTGGAATAAAAATTTGGTACACTCACATCATATTTTTGGCATATGTAATATAAGTTATTTGGCTATATCAAACTATATATGATACTTGATTTATTATAATATATGATGCATGCATATGAGTTTCTAGTTGTTTAACATATGCATTGTTCAATCAAAGATATATGATATTTCATACATATTGATTGTAAGTATGTAACGCCCCAACTCGACCCCTCCTACGATCAGTCAGGACGCAACGGAATTTTGACAGTATAACAACAGTAACTTGGATACTGAGGCTCTAAATCAACTTCTTTGTAACTCACACAACCAACTCCACAAATCACCAATCAACTCCACAATCAAATTGACAACATACAACGAATCCATTATATACATTAAACATTCTTTACCATTTCATCTATAAGTTATACACCTCCGTTCCAACATCATACATCACTAAGTAAAACCTTATACATTCATAACATATTATACTAGCTTAGTAACTTAATTAAATCCAAAAGTAAGACAACTAAACTAGCACAACACTTTTACTATCTTTGGATCCGTTTATACAAAACAACCTTTAAAAGCTTGAAACTATACAACCTAAGTCATACTACAAAATAGTATAAAACATTCCAACTAAACATCAGGATATGACTCTGGCACATAAGACTCTTCAACCAAAGTCACATTCTCATCTTCTTGAGGCACATACCTGTATTCTGGTTCAGTAACACCTACTTGCAGATAACGAATGAGAGTGAGCTTATATAAAATAAGCCCAGTGAGGAATTAATAGATCTCTATCACATAACAAATATCCATATCAATATAAACATAACAATAATCATAACCAATCAATAAGGATACTCTAGTTGGTGTAGCTCCAAACGCCATCACGATCTCAACCATCTTCTTATAACTCCCCATTAATCACGTACCCGAGGTACCTCACTAGCTGTAACGCCCCAACTCAACCCCCATTAAGATCAGTCAGGACGCAATGGAATTTCGTCAGTATAGCGACAGTAATCAGGACTTCGAGGCTCTAAACCAACCTCTTCGAAACCCATACATCCAACTCCACAATAATTCAACATTTTACAACACAACCACAATATACAATAAACATTCTTTTCCATTGTATCCATAAGTTATACACCTCCGTTCCAACATTATACATTTACTATATAACATACAATCCCAAAATAGATTATAAGCAATCTAGTAGCCTAATCATATTCCAAAAACAAGACTACTAAGCTAGCAACATTTAATCCATTATCTTTACAACATCTTATATATCATAAACTTCTAAATAAATACATACCAACTAGTTTTAATCTATAAGATAACAAAAGTACATCATCAAATATCAAGGATAAGACTCTTGCACGTAGGACTCGTCCACATATGGCACATAATCCTCTTCTGGAGGCACGTACCCGTAATCTGGATTGGTAACACCTGTATGCATGCAATAATTGAGAGTGAGCTTATATAAAACAAGCCCAGTGAGGATTCGATAGATCTCTAACAGTATTTACTATACTCCTTGGAAATCATCATTTGAACAGTAAACACACAATAATAATCAATAACAATATAAACACATTAACTATAATGACCAATCAATAAAGCATACTCTAGTTAGTGTAGCTCCAAACGTCATCACGATCTCAACCGTTCTTCTTGTAACTCCCCATTACTCACACACCCGAGGTACCTCTCTAGCCCCTCCCTTCATGACACCTTCGTCATACGAGCTGGGGATAGCCTGTGGTAGTCATGCCAGTTTCAACCCGACAGCCCGATGCTGCCCGAGAGGTGACACACATATACCAAGACTCAGTAATAATAATAAACATTCAATCACAGGAGGACAACCTTTTCCGTTCACTATCTCCTGGTTCATCAATAATCAATTATCACAGGAGGACAACAAAGTAGGTTGCCTATCTCCCGGTTCAACAATAATCAATCAATAATCATCAATTCAACAACATAACAACAACTATTCAATTAAACAACAAATAACTAAGTTAGATGACAAAGTAGGTCATCCAACTTAACATGCATTAAACACACAACCAAACCCTAGTCTAACCATCAACAACTCACAATTCAATCACTCAAACACCACCCGATCAACCAAAGGCATAAATCTAGATTTTAAATAAAGACAACCCAAACTTCTAAAAGTCATAGCTTACATTCTACTAATCCAATAACCTCTAAACCAATTTCTATCACTCACCCACTCAATCAGCAACATTAGCCCCTCAGAAACCAACCATAAATCATCCAAATCAAGCCCAACAACCCTAAAACCTCAATGCACCTAGGCTGAAATTTCCGGACTTTCACACCAATATCACAATCAAAATTTTGGCATTACAACATTACTACCACGTATTTAACAAACTTTAACAAGCTAACAACAATCGATTCCAACCACTACAACTCCAAATATTCAACAAATAGCCAACAACTCAACTTTTAATACCTAAAAAATAAAATTCATGCTACAACGGTTCAAATCTTATATAAATGCATATAAATGATCCTTAGCATGAATTGAACAATAATATAACATCAATTCAACATTCTAACGGTTCAAAATTCAATTATATGCAAAAACATAAAAATGATATTTTGAGATCTAGAATTTTTCTCTCACCTTTGATGTGTTTTGATACAAGAAAGATGTAGAATGAATGCCAACAAGTGAAATCAAGCTTTGAATGAAGTGATTTTGACTTGAATTGTAAAATCTATGTGAAAAATACTTTGAAAAACCTTAAAAATGCCTTCTTTCTTTTCCCTCATGGATTTTCGGTAATGTGTTTATTTTTTTTAGTGTGTTTGCTTTGTTTTTAATGTGTGTTGATGATATAAGCTCAAGGTCAACAAAATTTGCAAAGTCAAAGTTAATATTTTTAGTCTTTTAATTATTTTTTAGACTATTTTTGCTCACCCAAATGGAATTAACACTTAGACTATTTTTAAGTAGTATATTTTTAGTTGAAAACAAGTTTCACATGCATAGACTTACACCCGACTCGGTTAAAAACTCGATTTTTGCAAAAGAATGTGAAAAGTCATATTATTTATTTTCAAATGTCTTTTGAATGCACAATTAGTCTAAAATCATTTAATACCACATATAAATACATTTATATTAATATATACTAGGTCAACGAAAGTGAATGCAAGAATCGGTTTAGAAAAAATCACTATTTGTCTCAAAAACGTTACTTTTCGCCCGAAAAGTCTATTTAAATTGCTATTCTATTTCAGAATCAATTTTTATTAAACATGGGTCTATTAATAATAGAGGACTAGGTTTTAAGACGTTTAAAATACTCGTGTAAAAATTTTAGTAGACGTGCGTTCAAAACACTATTTACAAAAACCGACGATAAAATTTTCAATGCCCTTTTTTATGAAAATTTCATGAATGCACACTTAGCATGTAATAGGAATATAAATCACAGAATTAGCGCATTCTAACTCATATAACACGTAAACAGGTCAAATCATGCAAATCAAGGCAAAGACACGCAAATCGATGTAAAGACAAAAACTGAAATTTCACATTCTCCCCCCCCTTAAAACAATTGCGACCGCGCAATTCTCGAACTGACAGACAACTAAGTCCTCAATCGTTACACATTAACAATATTTCTTTTAGTTCCTATTTATCTATTAGGATGACACCTAAACAAAGACCTCAATTGAAATAAACTCCGTTGACTGCAAGTTGATGATCATAATTCCAAGAGAATCTTCAATTCATAATTCTCTCCCACCTAACATCATATTGCATATACAAGAAATTGCAACTCCAAGATCTTAGCATGACACCACTACTTATCAATTATCCCCTACTACACAAAAGAGCTCTATAAACACCCCGAGGGTTTAAAAACTCATTCACAATAACATGAATGATTATTGATCAAGGAAATATCTCAAAAGTGACATTGGTCAGAATATGGCTCTTATGAAATTTACAAGGAAATAAGAATATGGAAAGCCATATTCGAGTCAACAATCAAGTGAACAAAAGGTCAAACAGGTTAGTGAATCAATAGGCTAATAGTTTAATAAGAAAGCATGATAACTAAGATAAGGAATGTCTTAACACCTATCAGTTAAATAAGTACGAACAAAGGATGATGACGAGTCAAAACAGTGCTGAGTATGTTAAACTAATATTCGTGAACAAGTAAACAGTTCAATTCTCGATGATTGTTCAAGGAATCAACAAGTAAGTTGTACTTGGGCGAGATAAAATTAAGAAATAAGAGATGATTAATTCAATAGAAAACACAAGTGACAATATAATGAGTAACTCAACACGCAATAACCAATGAAGTATAAATAAGAAAGGACAGTGCTGAGTATATTGAATGAGCATTACAAGAAAAGTAATGGCTCAGGATTAATAATAAAACAATAGGATTAACAAGGATCAACAAGAATGACAATGATGTACCTAGGTAGGGAGTACATCAAGCAAGTGAAATTCGAACAAGTAAAATGGTATACCAAATGAAAAATTACTTTCAAATGAATAGTAATAGGATGAAATGAAATATGAAACCAATGGCTAGAGATATAGAATGAAATATAGAAATCTCAAACCTTAACTCCAATAAGCGACATTGCTATAAGAAGCAAATATGAATGTTAAGAATAGAAACAATGTCAAATGAGTATAGGATCCATTAATCCAATAAGCAAAACTTTCAAGAAACAATTGATATGCTAGAAAAGTGTAACTCTCTCTCAAATAAGTGAGAATAGAGTAGAAAAGAATAATAAGACCAATAGAATAGGAAGCACAAAAGGGGTGTCCCACCTACACAGTTAAATACCAACAAGTCAAATCCTACAATCTATCTTCCTCCAAAACAAGACACTAAGGAGATCTAGAGAACCTAAGGAGTCATAACAATCACCAAACAAGATAAATCACTCCAAAATTTTACATTCCGTACTAGACCAATCACCAAACAAGATAAATCACCGATTACCCAACATGATTCACTAATGAAGACTCCAAAAATCTGATAACACAATACATATTCATATTAACCCATTATAACACAAGCGAATCCTCAATCAACAATTTAGAAAGTCATACCACCTAGAACTCAAAAGCTTGGTATAGGCAAGTAAATGTTCAGTCACCAAAATGCATTCTTATTTCCTCAAATAATTCTATCTCCCAACAATTACATCTTCAAATAAAGTAACTTTAGTCAGGAATCCCTCCAATTGTCTCCAAGGTTTAAAGATCAAAACTCCAAAATATCCATTAATAATATAGCAATCCCAAATAGTAGAAATATTCACATGTAATACCATAATCTATTCCATTCATAAATATACATCACTAATTCCTCAAATAAATTTATTCTAAAATAACCTCAAGAAAGTATAATTTGAGTTGAGACTCCAAAAGTGCATGATTACAACCTCACGGAAACCTCAACTTATAATCCATCTCCAAGTAATAACAAGTTAAACATGGCAAGAAAAATAACTCTAATCATCAAAATAGATTGTTATTTCCTCGAACAACTTCATTCTCGCTAAAAGAACATCATGATCAATCTACTAAGCTGAAACTAAAATCCATAAACATAACAATTAAAATCTCACTGATAAACTACTAGAATAATAATAATTCAAAATCACAGCCTACCTCTGGTTCTGAAAGCTCTTGCTGTCACGCCCCGACCCGACCCCGCAAAAGGCCAAGCCCGGACCCGACACACGGACGGAGTCTCCTCTGTACCGCGGACGATCCAAAAATCCTAAAATCAACATAATACTTGCGAAAGCCATAAAAACAATTAAAACAAGCCGACTTTCTTTTAAAAACATACATTTCTTATTAACCAACTTTCCAAACCAAAATGCCATGCATACTACACAAGTATTTATGCCACTAAACAGTTAGCTATTAGCATGCATTTCTTTACTAGTCACAAGAGTATACTTTTACAGCTTTACATTCTTTCAACTTATACAACATAAGACCATAGAGGCCTTAAACTAGGAAATACATACAACGCTACAAGCCTCAAAATTAAGCGACAACCAAGCATTAAACACATCAAGCATGGCTCGCACAAAAGTCTGGCAACCAACCACCAGCAAAGCAAAGAAGTGCTATCATGGAAACACCTCCACCTGCTCCTCCTCCTCTATTACCTCAATAGGGTCTGCTTCAACTACTCCTGTAAAAATATAGTATAGAAAGGAATGAGCAAAAACTATTGCTCAGCGAGGGCAATAGGTCTCAAGGACGGAGATGAGAGGAGTATGCAATGCAATTAATCAAGCAATTCATACAAATACCATATAGAGCTACAACAAAGCCATCAATAAAGCAAACCAAGCATTAAAACTATAAATACTCATTCAAAGGATACAGTACTCTTTTCACGAGCAACTTTCAATCACGAACTCGATGACGACGCGCCGGCCCAAACCACCTTATAACACCAGTTTGGAATACCCAGGAAGTATCCATCAATCTACGACCCAAATCTCCCTGGGAGGCAACCCAAGCGAGAAGAGGGAATAGCCACGGAGCTAGAGCAACCAACACTGGCAACCTGAGGCTACCCAGAGAGGCCCATCACTCACGCGCTGGACACTATGCAATGCAAGACTCGATACTAGGCGATAAACGAGCAATAAAGCCACACGTGGGAGAATAACAAAGTAGGTTACTCTCGCACGCAATAGCAACAGTTGATAAGCATTTCAATCAGAATCAATTCAAACAAGTATTTCAAGCAACCCTAAGCATTCTATAGGCATAATATCAAGGAAACAAGCAAAATCACAAATCAGCCCCAACTATCAAAACACTACCAATTCCAAACGAGCCACGAGTTCTGGAAACCGACTTCGCCAATCCTCCTAGGTCACCATAAGGCACGTCTAAAGACCCCGAAACCCTACTTATCCCTAGAATTCACGCAAAGCCCCGATTTCCCCCTTTGCTCGTTTGAACTACAACTATACCAACCAAACACCCAACCAACGCCATAATCGCACCAAAAGTGCTTCCATGGCCTCCCGAAACAATGCCAACACGCAAAACGAAAAAATGCCAAACTCGACCTAAACAACCCCGACTTTCACCAAGGCATATTTCTCGTTTTTTCCATTACGCAACCCAAACAAACCATGCATTTAGGCATTCTAGCATACCTAGCACATTTCTACATCAACGGATAGCATAACAGCGCAACTTTATCATTTCAAGGGTTTACTATTCACAACTACTATTCAACTTAACAATTTAAATTGCAATCTCAACATTTAACCGTAGAAAATGTTAAAAAGCTATAAATACACGTTCTACAATTGCCAAGGAACATTCTAGAAGCATCAAAACGCTTTAAACAACAATCTACGGATAAATTCTAAAAATCACAAAGTTAACATACATAACATTTAAATGCGCAAATAACGTGCTTCCCTCACCTTAGGCACTCCTAGTCGCTAGGAAAACAACGCTGGTTGCCTTGGAAACCACCCCGCACGAGCTCACGCGAAGATTGAACGATTGAAAGTTGAAATGGTTTTTTTTTTCTCTCAAACTCTCGGCCTCTTCAAGTTCTGTTTCAGCTTTTATTTTTTTTCATTTTGCTTTGTTTTAGCTTAATTAAGGTGATAAGTTGGTCAAAGTTGGTCAAGCCTTGGTCAACTAACTTAAAATTGGTCAAATAGCCTATTTTGTGCATTTTTAAGCTAAAACAACTATGAAAATATTAATTCTAGCTAGCAACAATTAAAATATAAAATTTAAGTCATCTAAATACTAGTTTCACTATTTGCTGAGGACTAGAAACCGCTCTCTAGCTATCGCTCCCTAAATGCAATGCACTTTGCAACAACAAAGAAGTAACAATTAAATCTTAAAGAATTTAAGAAATATAATTTCCAGAAAGATAATCAAGAAAATTTCACATTCCGGGCTCGGGTATTACACCAGTCATCCCTACTTCACCCAAAAGAGTCACCCACAGTTGCAGCATATATACAAGTACATCACGTGAAAACAAGTACCAACATATTACATGATTATCATATATTACAACATTATCACATAACACACAATTCAGCATATAAGAAGCCAACATCACATAAACGGGTTATATCACAGAAGTAAGTTATAAACAATTAAAGTCATATAAGCAACAAACTTCACATAAGACAAGTTGATCACGTAACTCACATTGGTCACTTAAAGTACATTAAGCACCTAAAGCATGTTGTTTCACATAAGCTAGTTATAAACAATTAAAACCACATAAACAACTAACTTCACACAGATACTTCAATCACATAAAACACATTTGTCACATAATACACATTAATCACAAAATGCATATTAACTACAACACATTGAGTACGTAAGACACGTTATCACATAAAACATATTGACCACATTAGTTCATTTAACACATAAAGCACATTGATCACATAGAAAGTTAGACACATAAGTAAATTAATCACATAAACATATTAACATATGTTTCACTTTTCTTTCACTTAATACATACTTGCATGCTTAGACCACTACCCATATTCCAAGGATACCCCGGCTGACAGCTAAAAATGTGCTCTTATACCATTTAATGTAACCCCTCAACTCGACCACCCTTAAGACCAGTCAGGACGCAACGGAATTTCGGCAGAATAACGACAGTAATTAGGACTCCAAGGCTCTAAACCAACCTCTTCGAAACTCATACATCCAACTTCACAATAATTCAACATTTTACAACATAACCACAATATACAATAAACATTCTTTTCCATTGTATCCATAAGTTATACGCCTCTGTTCCAACATCATACATTTACTATATAACATACAATCCCAAAATAGATTATAACCAATCTAGTAGCCTAATCATATTCCCAAAACAAGACTACTAAGCTAGCAACATTTAATTCATTATCTTTACAACATCTTATATATCATAAACTTCTAAATAAATACATACCAACTAGTTTTAATCTATAAGATAACAAAAGTACATCATCAAATATTAAGGACAAGACTCTAGCACGTAGGACTCGTCCACATATGGCACATAATCCTCTTCTGGAGGCACGTACCCGTAATCTGGATCGGTAACACCTGTATGCATGCAATAATTGAGAGTGAGCTTATATAAAACAAGCCCAGTGAGGATTCGATAGATCTCTAAAATTATTTACTATACTCCTTGGAAATCATCATTTGAGTAGTAAACACACAATAATCATCAATAACAATATAAACACATTAACTATAATGACCAATCAATAAAGGATACTCTAGTTGGTGTAACTCCAAACGTCATCACGATCTCAACCGTTCTTCTTGTAACTCCCCATTACTCACGCACCCGAGGTACCTTTCTAGACCCTCCCTCCATGACACCTCCGTCATGTGAGCTGGGAGTAGCCTATGGTAGTTATGCCGGTTTCAACCCGGTAGCCCGATGCTGCCCGAGAGATAGCACACACATACCAAGACTCAGCAATAATAATAAACATTCAATCACAGGAGGACAACCTTTTCCGTTCTCTATCTCCCGGTTTATCAATAATCAATTATCACATGAGGACAACAAAGTAGGTTGTCTATCTCCCAGTTCAACAATAATCAATCAATAATCATCAATTCAACAACATAACAACAACTATTCAATTGAACAACAAATAACTAAGTTAGATGACAAAGTAGGCCACCCAACTTAACATGCATTAAACACACAACCAAACCCTAATCTAACCATCAACAACTCACAATTCAATCCTCAAACACCACCCGATCAACCAAAGGCATAAATCTAGATTTTAAATAACGATAACCCAAACTTCTAAAAGTCATAACTTACATTCTACTAATCCAATAACCTCCAAACCAATTTCTATCACTCACCCACTCAATCAACAACATTAGCCCCCTCGAAAACCAACCATAAATCATCCAAATCAAGCCCAACAACCCTAAAACCTCAATGCACCTAGGCTGAAATTTTTGGACTTTCACACCAACATCACAATCAAAATTTTGGCATTACAACATTACTACCACGTATTTAACAAACTTTTACAAGCTAACAACAATCGATTCCAACCACCACAACTCCATATTTTCAACAAATAGCCAACAACTCAACTTTTAATACCCGAAAAATAAAATTCATGCTACAACGGTTCAAATCTTATATAAACGCATATAAACGATCCTTAGCATGCACTGAGCAATAATATAACATCAATTCAACATTCTAACGGTTCAAAATTCAATTATATGCAAAAACATAAAAATGACATTTTGAGATCTAGAATTTTTCTCTCACCTTTGATATGTTTTGATGCAAGAAAGATGTAGAATGGATGCCCAACAAGTGAAATCAAGCTTTGAATGAAGTGATTTGGACTTGAATTGTAAAATCTATGTGAAAAATACTTTGAAAAACCTTGAAAATGCCTTCTTTCTTATCCCTCATGGATTTTCGGTAATGTGTGTATTTTTTTGAGGGTGTTTGCTTTGTTTTTAATGTGTGTTGATGATATAAGCTCAAGGTCAACAAAATTTGCAAAGTCAAAGTTAGTATTTTTAGTCTTTTAACTAGTATTTTTAGTCTTTTAATTATTTTTTAGACTATTTTTGCTCACCCAAATGCAATTAACACTTATAATATTTTTAAGTAGTATATTTTTAGTTGACAACAAGTTTCACATGCATAGACTAACACCCGACTCGGTTAAAAACTCGATTTTTGCAAAAGAATGTGAAAAGTCATATTATTTGTTTTCAAATGTCTTTTGAATACACAATTAATCTAAAATCATTTAATACCACATATAAATACATTTATATTAACATATACTAGGTCAATGAAAGTCAATGCAAGAATCGGGTTTAGAAAAAATTACTATTTGGCTAAAAAATGCTACTTTTTGCCCGAAAAATCTATTTAAATTACTATTCCATTTCAGAATAAATTTTTATCAAACATGGGTCTATTAATAATAAAGGACTAGGTTTTAAAATGTTTAAAACACTCGTGTAAAAATTTTAGCGGACGTGCATTCAAAATACTATTCACAAAAATTGACGAAAAAAATTTCAATGCCGTTTTTTATGAAAATTTCATGAATGCACACTTAGCATGTAATAGGAATATAAATCACAGAATTAGTGCATTCTAACTCATATAACACATAAACAGGTCAAATCATGCAAATCGAGGTAAAGATGAAAACTGGAGTTTCACACTAGCCCCTTCCTCCATGGCACCTCCGCCCATGCGAGCTGGGGACAGTCTATAATAGTCATGCCGTTATCAACCTGACAACCCAATGCTGCCCGAGAGGTGACACGCACATTCCAAGACTCATGACAATAATAATAATCATTCATATCACAAGCGGACAACAAAGTAGGTTGCCTATCTCCTGACTTCATCAAAATCAATCAGTTAATAACATTTTAACAACATAATATTATTTAATCAATTAACAACCCAACAACTGGGTTAGATGACAAAGTAGGCCACCTAACCTAACAAGCATTAAACCACACAACCAAACCCGAGTCTAACCTCCAACAACACAAGATTTCAATCACTTAACACCACCCAAACACCTAAAGACAATAGTTCAACATTTTAAAGAAAGACACCTCAAACTTATAAAAGTCATAACTTACATTCTACTAATCCAATAACCTTCAAACTGATTTATATCACTCACCCACTTAAACAACTACATTAGCCCTCTCGGAAACCAACCACAATCCATCCAAAATAAGCCCAACAACCCTAAAACCTCAATGCACCATGGATGAAATTTCTGGACTTTCCCACCGACATCACAATCAAAATTTCGGCATTACAACATTACTACCACGTATTTAACAAACTTTTACAAACTAACAGCAATCGATTCTAACCACCACAACTCCAATTATTCAACAAATAGCCAAATTCTCAACTTTAATACCTGAAAAATAAAAATTCGTGCTACAGCAGTTCAAAACTTATATAAACACATATAACTGATCCTTAGCATCCACTGAGTAATAATATAATATCAATTTAGCATTTCACCAGCTAAACAAACAATTATATGAAAAGATAAAAAAATAACACTTTGAGATCTAAAAATTTTCTCTCACCTTTGATCCGAAACAAGCTTAGGAATGCGTGCAATGCGTGCCCAACAAGCGAAATCTAGATCGGTTTGCAAAACTACGGACAAAAACTAGGTTTTCTAAAGAAATTTGCTTTGAAAACCTTTGAAATTCTTTTATTTTTCTCTCCCTCAACCTTTCGGCCTTGTGTGTGTTTGTGAGTGTGTTTTGTGTTGTTTCTTGTGTGTGTTGATGCATAAATAAGCTAAGTCAACAAAAATATAAAAAGTCAAAGAAGAACACTTGTTAGTTTTTTTAGTATTTTAGTCTTTTAATTTGTTTTCTAGTCTATTTTTACTCAAAACAAGTATTCAACACTTAGACTATTTTTAGGCAGTTTATTTTAGGTGACAAAAATTTTCACATGCAAAGACTCTCACCCGACTCGGTTAAAAACGTGATTTTTTGTAAAAGAAAGTGTAAAAACCTTTAAAATTTCTAATCCGATTCAAAATCTGTTTTAATCAGACATGTGTCTATTAATATCCGAGGACTAGGTTTTAAAACGTTTAAAACACCAGTGTAAAAATTTTAGCGGACGTGTGTTCAAAATACTAGTCACAAAAACTATTGATAAAATTTCTGATGCCGAATTTGATAAAAATTTCATGAATGCACACTTAGCATGTAATAGGACTATAAATCACAGAATTAGCACATTTTAACTCTTATAATACATAAACAGTTCAAATCATGCAAATCTAGGCAAAGATAAAATATGGGGTCTCACATTCTTCCCCCTCCCCTACCTATATTAGAATGGTATCAGAGCTTAGATTGCTTAAGCCAGGTTTAACTCTCGAACCATGGGTAGAAGCCCTAAGGTTATTGGGATGACTTGTTTATGTGTGTTAATGTGTGACACTCTATATTAATGGTATCAGATAAAGAAATTCCACCCTCGAAATTCTTACTTGCTGAACAGAACAGATCTGGATACTGCTGCTGCATCTGATCTCTCCTCTCCCAAGTAGCTTCCTGAATTCCGTGATGCTTCCACAATACTTTGACCATCAGAATCTTCTTCGACCTTAACTCCCGTTCCATCTGATCAATAATACAAATCGGTCGCTCATCATAAATCAGATTATCACGAAGCTGTAATGGCTCTGGCTCTAGAATATGAGATGAATCTGGATTATACTTCCACAAATTATACATGTGAAAGACATCATGAACATTAGAGAAATTCTCTAGTAAAGCCAACCGATATGCTAACTTGCCAACCCTACCGGTAATCTCAAACGGCCCTGCAAACCTCGGACTCAGCTTACCACCTTTGTTATAACAAGCAAACCCCTGTAACGCCTCGATCTCTCACGAGACCGGAGGCTCCAAAAAACCAAGCTATTCTCAACCCAATTCCAACCCGGTCTCAAAATTTTAGGGAAAAACGGATAGAGTCTCCCCTGTACCGTGGACATTTTAAAAACCTGTAAACATACAATTCAAGCCACAAAACAATAGGAACATCATTTCTATTTAAAAAATCCCAACTTCAAGGCCATCTGAGCCTTAAGCAAGACATAGAAAACACACCCAAGCATGCACTTAACAATCCTTTAAACATTGTCCCTTTTAATCTGCTTATCATACCATTCTATATTAACCATTAGATTTTCTTATGAACTAAAGCTAAACAACTGTTAACTTTCATTAACACACAAGCAAGCAGCATAAACGAAAGTAAGGATAAACTATTACAATCTACCATTCAAGCCATACATTAACCTAACTATTACAATTCTTCAACAACTCCAAATATATATACAAACCTATAGGCACAAAATAGAACAAGATATAATACAAGCAAAATCTTCCACAATTTAGCAGGCAAACAATCCAATCTCAAGCAATAGCACACAGCAACCAAGGCCATTCTTCCAACTGCGCCACCTGAAACATGTTTAGCTAGGTATGAGCAATCACAATTGCTCAGTGAGGGATAAGGTCTACCGGGGACGTGCAATGCAGCAGATAACTCAATAGGCATTTAAAACAACTAAGGAACAATCAAAATAACAAGTTACCTCACATTAAAAAGGATATGTTTTACTTAATCTTCAATCATGAACCACGAGCCATGAACTGAAATCCCGATGTAATAAGGGCACTGTTATCGATAAGCCGGCATCCCCTTATAACTCCAAAATAGGTGTACTCCAGATGTACCCCGAAATCCTACGACCCAACTCTCCCTGGGCGGCAACCCAAGCGAGAGAGGGACTGGGTAACCATAGTAGCCGAGGTATACCGGCAAGCCCGATGCCGCCCGGATGGTTGCGCAACCACGATGCAATTCACTTAAAATGATAACAATAGAATACATCAATAAACACATGATTGAGGGACAACAAAGTAAGTTGCCATCACTTACAATATATAGACAATAAGTGCACATAAGGATGAAGTCTCCCTCACCTGGAATTAAGCCAAGCACGCATGAGAATAGCTCCGATTTACTTCAACTTTCCCGAATTAGCTCAAGTATGCAACCCTCGGGTATTCATATAAGTTTAGCAATTAACTATATCAATTCCAACTTAACTCTTACTTAACTCAACCCTACAACATTAGAAGCTAGACTTATGATCACTTATTCATACAAATTCATAACCCACACACAATTGAACTACAAGGTTCACCTTACTATATCATTAGTCAATATAGAAGATATTAAAAGTATCAAATACCATCAAGTTAAGATTATAAGTTATAAATTTCAATTACTCTTATTTGCAGCAATAAATAATCATATAACTAGATGAGTTATCCTTATAATCCTACTCACTTAGCATACAATGTTTATTACAATTTAATCTTAACAAAGTATAAGTAATATAAACATTATAACAAGTTATAAGCATTAAATATGAAAATAACTATACGAACACTAAGGGGTCAATGTTCGATGATCATGAAACTTCACGAAATGCTCACAAATGCCAAACAATAACATATAAAGGCAAGATATACAAGCACCAAAGCTAATTTAAAGGCTAAGCATGAAAACCCCGAGTTTTCCTTTTGTTATCCTAAGTCATTTAACTCCAAACCGAAGATTATGACTCAAGATTCACCAACTAACTATTCTAATCTTCTAGTTACACATTATGGCACACTTAGAATCCTTTAAATCATTCATTAACCCGTATTAACCACAAAAGCCCCGATTATCCCTTTGTGCATTTGTACTACAAGTATCTTAATCAAAGCACAACTAAGAGTTAGAAAAACACATTTAGTCCCTACTTACCCTAAGAACACCAAATATATCAACCAAATTCACTCGGATTCACGTTTGACCCAAAACCCCTTTGTAACTCAAACCGTTTTCCTTCCAAACTCATGTTATGGTTCTAGATTCGTGAGTGGTCTATTCCATGCTTCTAGTTAAACCATTAGACACCCTTAGGACCTTCGAAGTTGCCCAAATACCCACGTTTGGCACTAAAGCCCCAATTTTTCTCTTTTGACTTTGTACTATACGTACCTCATTCGGGACTCAAATGGAGGCTAGCAAAGCTTAATTAGGTCCTAAATAGCCTCGGATTACTAAATGTAGAGGCCAATTCAACCCGGATTCGCGATAACCCCAAAACCTCTTTCTAAAAGTTGGCTATTTCATTCTTTTGCTAGGTTATGAGCAATTAAATGTTATGGGGCCTTTACACTACTTTCATTAACATATAAAGCACCTATTAGGATCATTGATTCAAGCTATAAAGTCCAATTTCATAAAACCCTAACATTCCGTCACTATTCATGCCAAATATTCAACGAGTAATTTCAACCGATTAAACTACGAAACAATAGCATAAATTAGGTCTCTACTATTTATATATAACATACATAAGCATATTTGAGCATTGCATTAGCATTTAAGAGCAAAGCAAGAAATTCAAGAAGGTCGTCACATTTTTGAAATGCAAAAATAGATATGAAATCCCTCACCTATTGCGCGTAGGAGCTCCTAGGAGGCTAGTAGACACCCTAAACCACTTGCACCTAGCTTGGCTTGGCTTGGAATGAGGATTTGTTGAGCAAAAAAACTTTATTTCTCCTCCTATGCTATTCTCGGATTTGCTACAGTATTTTCAGCATGCTCTTTTTTTTTGTTTTGTTTTATGAGCTTAATATGTGTATATGTTGAGTATTTAAAGGGGGGATCAAGTTGGTGAGTTTATTGCCTACTAAAATGAGTCTAGTCAACTTAAAAACGAGTCTAATGCGCATAAATTAAGTTAGCTAACTGAAACATAATGTTTCATACGTAATACTATTCATTAGCTTTAACAAATCATTTTCTAAACGAAGGCTCATATCGCTTTAAGCTCAAATGAACATTTTTCTCATTCCTATAACAATTAATATGATTTAAAAAAAATGCTAATTCGAAGAAAATAGATAGTTGAAAAACGTAATGAATAGTAACCAAGGAAAACAACAAGTAAATGGATAGTGAAAATGCACAAACAGTAGATGAAACAATTAATGAATCGTGACAATGTTCTCGGGCGTCACATCCTCTCCCCCTTAAACAAATTGCGTTCACGCAATTCTTCTTCACAAGAGAACTCTGCATCAACTGAAAACTAACTCTGATTACTCTTGAACAGTTACTGAGAAATATACGATCTCCTCAAATGAACATCATATGAAAATGCCAAGCAGAAGTCCTGAGCGGAATGTCAAGAAAGATACCAAATAAGCAGTTCGAAAAAGAATTATGAATGAGAACCCAGATAAGAATTCCATTAGTACTGCCTAAGAATTCCCAAGTAAGAAGGCCAAATAAAGGCTCAAATGAAGATACTATCTCAAAATTCGAATAAGAATCCCGTTGGCCATGAATACCATAGAAGAGCAGAATCCCAACTAAGAGCGGCAAGAAAATACCAATAAGAATTTAGAGTACAAATACCGAAGATAATTCCATATAATAAGGTTGATTAGAATCCCAAACTAAGTCATCCGAGCAATACCAGCAAGAAAATACTAGAAGAACACTCAATAAGAAAACCCAGAGAACAGTCATATAGAAATCCCAAATGAAGCCATTCATTTCTGACTGCTGAGCGGAGAAGAATGCCTTGAAAGAAATCCCAATAACTGAGCTCCTGTGACACCCCGACCCGTGCATATAATTATTTAATTGATGTGCATATACTTATATGTCTACTTTAATTATTTACGTATATTCGTTTGCATAAAATATCATATTTTGGGTTACATCCATCTATTTCGTTTAACGTGCATTTATATCAAACTATGTGCATACATCTAGTTTAACAAGAAATTAATCTATTAACATATATTGCATCAATATAAATGCATTCTTATATAAGTAGGCACGTTTAATTGGTTAATGTGCATAATTCTCATTTTACATGCAATTTTGGGACTTCACAAACACCTTGGAAAATCGTAGGAACCGTAGAAAATAATTAACGTAGACAATTAGGAATTGGAGCAACTAAATTAGTTACAATTAAACTAGAATGGCAAACTAGTTAATAACATTTAGTTGAAGGGCATGTTGGTCAATTGGATTTTTCTTTCTTTTATTATTTATACCTATTTATATACTACAACACACAAACACACAAAAACACACACAAAAATCAGACACACACACACACACTAAACACGTTTAAAAACACACAAGAAAGAAGAAGAAGAAGAAGGAGAAAAGAAAGAAGCAAAGGTGATTTTGAGCTTGTTCTAGCCAAGAATAGGTGAGGGATTTCAATCTCCCATGCATTTCTAGTGTTAATTCTTATTTATAAAATGTTGGCTAGTTGTAGTTGAATGATTCATGGATGTAGGAATGCAAATAGAAATGATATATGGCATGAAACAAGTTCTAGAAATGATTTTGTATGTGAATATCAAGCTTTGCTAGTTGATCATGTTGTAGATATTGCATAGCTAGCTTGCTCAACTAGATGAAGATCATGTGTTTGCTATAAGTTCTAAGTGAGGAATGAAAGTGCTTTGTATGCTAGTATATTGCTTGTAGTTAGCTTAGTGCATGAAAATATCAAAATGGAACAAAGAGTACAAAATGTGATTTTCGGACAGATTTGAGCAACTGAGGTTCAGAGAAGATTTGAGGTAGCAAACGATGTCGGAATGAGCTGATTTTTTTACACAATATGCCCAAGATCTTAAGGAACAACTTCTCTTTTATGTGGAATGTCAAATTCTGTCGTTTAGGTGCATTTATAGAGCCAAAACAGTAGGTTCAGATTCACCCGTTGATGCAGGGGCAGTTTTGCGCACTGATTTTCTAAAGGGCATAACTTGATGAGTTTAACTCCGAATTGGGAACCGTTTGAGGCTAAACCCATCTACACTTGACGAACTACATGTCTGTGAAATTTCAGAAGTTTTAGAGGTCACTAAGGCTGCTAATTGAACCTGTAAAATTAAGCAAATGCAGCTAGAAATTTCAGTTTATATAGCTAAGTGATTGATGTTGCACTAAAGGCTAATTTGAGCTGAATAATGGTAGATTATAGGTAGTTGAAGGCTTGAGGGTAACAATTACAAGTTTGGAGAAAGTGCTTAAGTGGCGTGAGGGTTAAATAAATATTAGTTGCATTGAATGTTAAATGTTTAATATGTGACTAACGTGAACTATGTGCATTGAATGTTTAAATAAGTTGAACGTTGAGTGAATATTTAATGTGATGAATTATGTATAGTGACTTGCCATTTAGATAATCAAGAGTAATTAGACTCATGTACATGCTAAAGTGATGCCTAAGTAAAGGTTGAAGTTATCCTTCTTGGATTCTTGAAATAGTTATTGGTACTACTTAAATTTCTACCTTGTCTTGCTTTTATGAAAAGAATTGATGGATAAGAATTTAGTTGGTGTTTAATGAAGTGTACATAACTTGTTATATGTTAGATTTTCCTTGTCTTAAATGTTATATATGAGTATATATGATGATTCCTACGTAGTAGAGCTTTAAAATTAGTTTTATAGTGAAGTAATTGCAGAAACATGAGTTACGAAAAATCTAAAAAAAAAAAATTGGACAGATTTGCATGCTTGAGTTGTAGGACCAATTTGACCTAGCAAATGTTGACTAAATTATCTGAATTTTGGATATGTTGTAGTAGACTCATAGTTGAACGAAAGTGTATTTCTAAGGTTTGGCCAAATTCTAGCTCTAAGTATTCTTTTTTGGATGATTTCCGAGAAGCATGTGAATAGGCGTGAGCTGGACAGTTCCTGCCAGCGTTTTTTTTTCCTTTCCCTTGTCCTCATGTGTATTGGTTGCAAGTTAGTCTAGATAATATGGGACTAGACTAGACTAAAATGTACTACTATATGTCTTTGTGTAATGAGAGTTTAGAATTAGTTTGAACTATGACTAAGCTAAAGTTATTAGGTAGTGAATAAAGATAGGCGTGTTAGTAAGGCATTGGGTAAGTTCTTGTTTGGAAATGAATTAATAATGAAGTTGAATTGTAGAAATGTTAACTAGGAAGTTTAAGGAAGGCTAGAGAATGTGACACATGTTGGTTAGTATAACTAAATCGTAGCCTGAATAGACAACCTAACTTAATGCTTGAGACTAGCATACTTATGGAGAGTAGTAAACTAGGAAACCATAAGAAATATCTTGGCATGTTACTTAACATTGAATTAAATAAAGTATGTCTCGACTTTAATGTGAAATAATGCAAAGGAAATTTAATTATCAAATAGTTGTAGTCAACTTATTATGAGCTGTTAGTTATACTCATTTCTATGTGCTAATGTTTAGATTATCAATAGTTGATTAAGTGTATGAATAATTGAGCTTTAGTGAGCTTATAGTTTATTTGCAAAGCTAGCTTGGTCATTGAAGAGAATTAGTTGCCAATAGTTATAGCTAAACTTTTGCTACTAGTTGCTAACTTTAGTCATTTTATATGTGCCACTGATTCACCCACTAATGTTTGGTTACTTGTATGACTACTTGGGTTATATGATAATATGAAATATATAAGTGATTATGGAACTTTTATTGTTGTGTGTTGAATTTGCATAATAGTCAAGTTGGAGTTGGTATAATCAATTGTTAAGGTGTTATGTTAATTTACTTGCATAGTATTATACTAGTTTTGATGTCTAAGTATTATACTTATATGAATAACTAGGGGTTGCACATTTGAGTGGATTCAAGGAGGTTGGACTGAATGTAAGTTAGTTTCTTGCATGCTTGGTTTAATCCAAGGTGAGGGAGTCTTCATTCCTTTTGTACATATTAGTTTATTTTATTATATGATTTAATCTAAATGGATAAAGTTTATATGTATTATTTTCATGCTATCTTGCGAACTACTTGAATTAGTTACAAGGGTAATTGTTTATATTGTTATAATTGTTCTCTTTGATTATCAAATGTGTTATATGATATGTATAGGGTGAGGCTAGCCTACCTTGCTACCTCCCTACTTGATTTGAAAATGAGATTCGTGATTCGTTACTCGGGGTTGCGCAACCTTTTCGGACATGGTAGCGTCGAGAAACACGGGCGGCGTCGGGCTTGCCGTGCTCCCTCGACTACCATGGTGCCTATTCCTTTTCTCGCTGAGGCATACTCCACTACCCCAGAGGCGTGGTTCACCTGCTGGGCATGGACCTACCTCGGGAGAAAGGGTCGTAGGATCGGGATACATCCAGAGTATCCCAATTGTGGTGTTTGGGGTTTGCCGGCACTTGCGTGAAGTTCATGGCTCATGGCTCGTGATTGAATACTTGAAGTGGAACCGTATCCTTTTTAATGTGGTTAACTACTTGCTATTTAATCTTGTTGTTATGTTATATATATGATTTCTTGTATCTGCATATCATAATGCACGCCTGGTATGTTGCATCACCTCCCTCACTGAGTAACCTGGTTACTCATTCCTCTTTTCAACATATTTCAGGAAAAGCTGAAGATTGGATTGCCTCTTGTGTGACCTACTTGCTCTATCGGTGTATAAAATATCGAAGAATGTGATCATGATATGCTTGTATTGTAATTGAGACTTTGTGCCCATGTATGTATTTATGTTATATCAAGGAATGTAATATTAAAGTTTTAGTTTGTTTGATGATTAGGTACTAGTGGGCTTGTAATATCTTCTACTTGCTTTACTTTATTACTTAGTAGTGCATGCTTGTGTGGACGATGAAAACTAGTTAGTGGGTTGGACACAAATTATAAGAAAGCTTGATTGATAATATAGAGTGATATGATAAGTGGATTAAAAAGATAGAACTTCAATGGATTTGATTTTGCATGCTTGTGTGATATGATGTTGGGTTCCAAGGCTCGGATGACATTGAGGAGTTGGTTGGCTTTATGAATCTTGAAAGCTAGGTTATGAATGGTTTATTTTGATTCAGGTCTTGTATGTGACTGTTGACAGGTTTCTAGATAGACCTACATATAGGGGAAACTCCGTCTGTTTTTCCCTAAATTTCGTGCCTGGGGTTTGGAATTGGGTTGTGATTAGCATGGCTATTAAAGCCTTCGATCTCGTGAGGGATCGGAGCGTTACAGCTCCGCCTACAACACCAATTCCCAAATAAAGGGCTGATTAATTGCCTCTCATTCCTGCCAATCCACACAACTTGGAGGGCCTGTTGCTAATCACTTCTCCTTAGGGGGAGGAAGAAGTCTTTCTTACCATTTTAACGGGACATGTATGAATGCCAAGATATCACATTTACACATATATGTTTTAAACTATTATACAAACATGTTTCTATAAGAGTTTATGAAACAATGTACTCATCAAAGTCATTCAGGCACGACAGTCAAGTCAATCATAACACAACTCAATCCAAGATATTCAAATACACACATTACAAGCAACAGTTCAAGCAATTAACAATTCACGAGGTCAATTTGTTTCACGAGGTCAATTTGATGCACAACTAGCCACTTCACTTCACTTAGCATACATTTAGCACATAACACATAACTATAACACATATGTGCACATATTCCATTCAAGACACACAACCTCACATACAGGCACACACTTTCAAAACATACTTTACAAGCACACATGTAAGGTTTACTACCCGACAGGCCGAGGACCCTGTCCCGGCTTAGAGCTAACTAAGCTCTGATACCACCTGTAACGCCCCGATCTCTCACGAGACCGGAGGCTCCAAAAAACCAAGCTATTCTCAACCCAATTCCAACCCGGTCTCAAAATTTTAGGAAAAAATGGACAGAGTCTCCTCTGTACCGTGTACATTTTAAAAACCTGTAAACATACAATTCAAGCCACAAAACAATAGGAACATCATTTCTATTTAAAAAATCCCAACTTCAAGGCCATTTGAGCCTTAAGCAAGACATAGAAAACACACCTAAGCATGCACTTAACAATCCTTAAAACATTGTCCCTTTTAATCTGCTTATCATACCATTCTATATTAACCATTAGACTTTCTTATGAACTAAAGCTAAACAACTGTTAACTTTCATTAACACACAAGCAAGCAGCATAAAGGAAAGTAAGGATAAACTATTACAATCTACCATTCAAGCCATACATTAACCTAACTATTACAATTCTTCAACAACTCCAAATATATATACAAACCTATAGGCACAAAATAGAACAAGACATAATACAAGCAAAATCTTCCACAATTTAGCAAGCAAACAATCCAATCTCAAGCAATAGCACACAGCAACCAAGGCCATTCTTCCAACTGCGCCACCTGAAACATGTTTAGCGAGGTATGAGCAATCACAATTGCTCAGTGAGGGATAAGGTCTACCGGGGACGTGCAATGCAGCAGATAACTCAATAGCATTTAAAACAACTAAGGAACAATCAAAATAACAAGTTACCTCACCTTAAAAAGGATATGTTTTACTTAATCTTCAATCATGAACCACGAGCCATGAACTGAAATCCCGATGTAATAAGGGCACTGTTATCGATAAGCCGACATCCCCTTATAACTCCAAAATAGGTGTACTCCAGATGTACCCCGAAATCCTACGACCCAACTCTCCCTGGGCGGCATCCCAAGCGAGAGAGGGACTGGGTAACCATAGTAGCCGAGGTATACCGGCAAGCCCGATGCCGCCCGGATGGTTGCGCAACCACGATGCAATTCACTTAAAATGATAACAATAGAATACATCAATAAACACATGATTGAGGGACAACAAAGTAAGTTGCCCTCACACACAATATATAGACAATAAGTGCACATAAGGATGAAGTCTCCCTCACCTGGAATTAAGCCAAGCACGCATGAGAATAGCTCCGATTTACTTCAACTTTCCCGAATTAGCTCAAGTATGCAACCCTCGGGTGTTCATATAAGTTTAGCAATTAACTATATCAATTCCAACTTAACTCTTACTTAACTCAACCCTACAACATTAGAAGCTAGACTTATGATCACTTATTCACACAAATTCATAACCCACACACAATTGAACTACAAGGTTCACCTTACTATATCATTAGTCAATATAGAAGATATTAAAAGTATCAAATACCATCAAGTTAAGATTGTAAGTTATAAATTTCAATTACTCTTATTTGCAACAATAAATAATCATATAACTAGATGAGTTATCCTTATAATCCTACTCACTTAGCATACAATGTTTATTACAATTTAATCTTAACAAAGTATAAGTAATATAAACATTATAACAAGTTATAAGCATTAAATATGAAAATAACTATACGAACACTAAGGGGTCAATGTTCGATGATCATGAAACTTCACGAAATGCTCACAAATGCCAAACAATAACATATAAAGGCAAGATATACAAGCACCAAAGCTAATTTAAAGGCTAAGCATGAAAACCCCGAGTTTCCCTTTTGTTATCCTAAGTCATTTAACTCCAAACCGAAGGTTATGACTCAAGATTCACCAACTAACTATTCTAATCTTCTAGTTACACATTATGGCACACTTAGAATCATTTAAATCATTCATTAACCCGTATTAACCACAAAAGCCCCGATTATCCCTTTGTGCATTTGTACTACAAGTATCTTAATCAAAGCACAACTAAGAGTTAGAAAAACACATTTAGTCCCTACTTACCCTAAGAACACCAAATATATCAACCAAATTCACTCGGATTCACGTTTGACCCAAAACCCCTTTGTAACTCAAACCGTTTTCCTTCCAAACTCATGTTATGGTTCTAGATTCGTGAGTGGTCTATTCCATGCTTCTAGTTAAACCATTAGACACCCTTAGGACCTTCGAAGTTGCCCAAATACCCACGTTTAGCACTAAAGCCCCAATTTTTCTCTTTTGACTTTGTACTATACGTACCTCATCCGGGACTCAAATGGAGGCTAGCAAAGCTTAATTAGGTCCTAAATAGCCTCGGATTACTAAATGTGGAGGCCAATTCAACCCGGATTCGCGATAACCCCGAAACCTCTTTCTAAAAGTTGGCTATTTCATTCTTTTGCTAGGTTATGAGCAATTAAATGTTATGGGGCCTTTACACTGCTTTCATTAACATCTAAAGCACCTATTAGGATCATTGATTCAAGCTATAAAGTCCAATTTCACAAAACCCTAACATTCCCGTAACTATTTATGCAAAATATTCAACGAGCAATTTCAACTGATTAAACTACGAAACAATAGCATAAATTAGGTCTCTACTACTTATATATAACATACATAAGCATATTTGAGCATTGCATTAGCATTTAAGAGCAAAACAAGAAATTCAAGAAAGTCGTCACATTTTTGAAATGCAAAAATACGTATGAAATCCCTCACCTATTGCGCGTAGGAGCTCCTAGGAGGCTAGTAGACACCCTAAACCACTTGCACCTAGCTTGGCTTGGCTTGGAATGAAGATTTGTTGAGCAAAAAAACTCTATTTCTCCTCCCATGCTATTCTCGGATTTGCTACAATGTTTTCAGCACGCTCTTTTTTTTTCTTTTTTTTTTATGAGCTTAATATGTGTATATGTTGAGTATTTAAAGGGGGGATCAAGTTGGTGAGTTTATTGCCTACTAAAATGAGTCTAGTCAACTTAAAAACGAGTCTAATGCGCATAAATTAAGTTAGCTAACTGAAACATAATGTTTCATACGTAACACTATTCATTAGCTTTAACAAATCATTTTCTAAACGAAGGCTCATATCGCTTTAAGCTCAAATGCACATTTTTCTCATTCCTATAACAATTAATATGATTTAAGAAAAATGCTAATTCGAAGAAAATAGATAGTTGAAAAACGTAATGAATAGTAACCAAGGAAAACAACAAGTAAATAGATAGTGAAAATGCACAAACAGTAGATGAAACAATTAATGAATCATGACAATGTTCTTGGGCGTCACAACCCCTTTCGAGGAGATAATTTCAAGAAAACTCGGTCCCCGACGACGCTTATCAGCATAACACTTGTATCTGCTCTGCGCTGTAAGCATTCTCTGCCTGATCAACTGAACATTCTCAATCTTCTTTAGAATCTCTGGCATGATAGCCGGATCAATAGTCTTCATCTCCCCTACTTTATCCCAATACAAAAGTGATCAGCACTTACGGCCGTAGAGAGCTGCAAAAGGTGACATTCCAATAGTTGCTTGATAATTATTGTTATAAGCAAACTCGGCAAGTGGTAGATGTTTCTCCCAATTCTTTTCGAAGTCCAGAACACAAGCCCTGAGCATATCCTCTAGAATTTAAACAGTCCTCTTAGACTGACCGTCGGTCTGTGGATGATATGTTGTACAGAAGTTTAACTGAGTACCCAAAGTCTCATGAAGTTTCTCCTATAAACGAGAAGTAAACCGAGGATCTCGATCTGAGACAATACTAGATGGAATCCCGTCAAGTTTAATAATCTGATCCACATAAAGATCCGTCAACTTTGCAACCTCATCTCTCAACCTCATCGGAATGAAATGAGTTGTCTTCGTCAAACGGTCTACAACAACCCAAACTGCGTCGTTACCTCTCAATGTGCTAAGCAAACTAGAGACGAAGTCCATTGTAATATGTTCCTACTTCCACTCTGGTATTATCAATGGCTGAAGTAACCCTACGGGTCGTTGATGTTCTGCTTTCACCCGCTGACAAGTCAAACATCTGGATACAAACTGAGCAACCTCAATTTTCATGTTATTCCACCAATAATGTTGTTTCAAATCCCGATACATCTTGTTTCCACAAGGATGAATGGTGTACTTAGAATTATGAGCCTCCTCCAGAATACCTCTCCTCAAACCTGATTCATCGGGAACACAAACCTTGTTTCGAAATCGAAGAATACCATCCTCATGTAGTTTGAAATCAGACTGATCATCCATGATCTTATCCTTGATCTTTTGAAGTTTTGAATCAAGTTGCTGCGCTTCTCTGATTTGAGACAACAATAAAGGTTGAATACGGAGATGTGAACACATCACCCCAACCTGAGTCAATTCCGGTCTCCAATAATTGAATTCCTCAAGAATCTCCCACTTTTTAAAAGCCAAACAAGGAATACTCGCCTTACGGCTAAGAGCATCTGCTATAACATTTGTCTTCCTAGGCAGATAACTGATAGAACAATTATAGTCCCCGAGAAGTTCCATCCATCTCTGTTGACGCATATTCAACTCCTTCTGTGAGAACAAATACTTCAGACTTTTATGATCAGTGAAAATCTCGTACTTACTGCCCCATAGATAATGACGCCACTTTTTCAGTGCGAATACAACAGCTGCCAACTCAAGATCATGAGTCAGATAATTCACCTCATACGGCTTCAACTTTCTAGAAGCATAGGCAATAACCCGGCCATTCTGCATAAGTACACAACCTAAGCCATCCTTGGATGCATCACTGCAGATAACCAGATTATCGGTTCCCTCTGGTAGAGCAAGTACTAGAGCGGTAGTCAATCTCTTTTTCAACTCCTGAAACCCACTCTCAAATTTCTCATCCCAAGTAAAGCTAGTCCGTTTCTGAGTTAACTTAGAAAGTGGCCCTGCAATCTTAAAAAAGTCCTTCACAAACCTACGGTAATAACTCGCCAAGCCAAGGAAACTACGAACCTCCGAAACATTCTCCGGGCATTTCCAAGACATCACCACTTCAATCTTAGTGGGATCTACTGAAATACCACTCTGTGTAATCACATGACCAAGAAAAGATATTTGTTGTAGCCATAATTCACATTTGCTAAACTTCGCAAACAATTGATGCTCCTGCAGCTTCTGTAAGACAAGTCGTAGATATTGCTCGTGCTCCGATTCAGTCTTAGAATAAACCAAGATATCATCAATAAAGATTACCATGAACTCGTCCAAGTACGGTTGAAAAACCCGATGCATAAGATCCATGAATGTTGCCGGTACATTAGTCAATCCAAAGGGCATAACTACAAATTCATAATGCCCGTACTAAGTCTTGAAAGCAGACTTTGAAACATCCTCCGTATGAATCCGAAGCTGATAATACCCCTGCCTCAAGTCAAACTTAGAGTAAACTTTGGCTCCCTGAAGTTGATCAAACAACTCATCAATCAGTGGTAAAAGATACTTGTTCTTGATGGTCACCTGATTCAAACCATGATAGTCGATACATAATCTCAAGTTACCATCCTTCTTCTTCACAAATAAAACAGGTGTTCCCCATGGTGAAGAACTCTGCTAAATGAAACCCTTCTCTAATAACTCATGCAGCTGAGTTTTCAACTCCTTGAACTCAGTTGGTGCCATCCAGTACGTTGATTTAGAAATAGGTTGAGTACCGAGAATCAAATTAATCACAAACTCAATATCTATCTCTGGCGACAATCTTGGCAACTCCTCGGGAAATACATTGGGATATTCCCGAATAATAGGAACTTCCTCCAGCTTTAGCTTATCAAATGACTTGTTGATCAAATAATCTAGATAACCCGAACACCCCTTACTTACCAGCTTAACAGCTTTAGTTGATGAGATAATAAAACTCGTCTTAGCATCCCAGTTCCCCGTTACCTCAACCACTGGCTGATCTGGCAAACGAAACTGTACTACCTTTGTTCTACAATTTAACTGGGCATCGTACTTAGAAAACCAGTCCATACCCAAGATAGCATTATATCCCCGGAGAGGAAATAAGATAAGGTCCGAAGGAAAATCCTGACCCTTAACATGTATTTTACAGTCTTTACATACTAAGTCAGTCACATATTTATCAGTTAAAGAAGTACTAATCTCAACCACATAAGGCAATCTTTCAGGTTGCATGTTAACACGTTGCACACAAGTAGGCGTAATGAAAGAATGCGTAGCACCAGAATCAATCAACACTTTAACAAGTTGATCGAGTATAAAGAAGTTACCTTTTACAACTGCCGCTGCCTCAGGTACTTCCTCCAAATCCACTGTGTAGGCCAGAGCCTGAACCCGCTGCTGCTGAGGTGCACCACCGGTAGGTCGACCCTGATAACCCTGGGTCACTGTCCGACCCTCAATCCTCTGAAATCTAGGGCAATCCCTCGCCATGTGCTGATTGCTGCCGCAACCCAAACATGTTCCTGCCTTCACCCTGCAGTCGGCCTCCACATGGCCCTAACATTTGCAGTAAGTAAACTGCGGTGACGAAGCACTAACACTGCCCCTCGAAGACCCAGAAGCTGAAAAAGTGGATGTGTCAGCCTGCTGCTGGGGTCTTGCAACACTAGGCCTATATTGACCTTGAGACTGGGCCGGCCTGTACTATGACTGAGCCTAGAAGGAGCCCTGCTGAAACTGGGGCCTGTAGAAACCCTGCTAGCCTTGCGGTCTAAAAGAACTCTGCTAAACTGGCGGCCTGTACACAACCTGCTGTACTGGAGGCCTATACACACCCTGCTGACCCTGGGGCTGAAATGGCCTCTTACTAGGTTGACTAGGTCCAATATGTTCCTCTTTCCTCTTTTCCAACTTCGATGCTGCCTCAAAAGTCTCAGAAAATACATCATACTGATTCAGGGCCATTGTATCCTGAATCTCTGGTCTCAAACCCAACATAAACCTTCGAGTCTTACGCTCCTCATCTACTACAAATTCCGGTGCATATCAGGACAGTCTGGTAAAAGTGGCCTTATATTGGGCCACTGTAGCATCACCCTGAACTAAAGACAAGAACTCCGCCTCTCTCCGTTCCTGTGCAATCCTCGGAACGTACTTGGCCCGTAACACTCTAAGAAAGGTATCCCAAACATAAGGAATACCTCTTGCCTCCCAACCATATTTCACTGTACGCCACCATTCTTCGGCCTCATCATCAAACAAATATACTGTAAAAGTGACTTTCCTCTCGTCAGTGTAATCCAAAGGATCAAAAATCTTCTCAATCTTGTTGACCCATGCCTTTGCCTTCCTATCATCTGGCTCGCCCTGGAATCTAAGTGGATAGTAACCCAAGAATTCCTTCAACATATTTCGCCCGTGGTAACCACCATGTGTATTCATCATATATGCCTGCACAGCCTGTGCCTGGGCAGCTTGCCCTGTTAATAAATATGTCTGTCCTGCCATAATTTCTGTCATTTTATCCATAGCTGCAGTAATACAGTCATCACCCCGATCTCGGCCCGGTGCCACATTACCCGTGTCTCATTATCTGCCTCCAGCCTACCTCTTGTCCTCGGTCTACCCGTCATTCTACTATCAAAGAGTTAGCACAGGTTATAGCACATAAACAGGTTATAAACAATTATTAGCACATAAGTAACAAATTCACGTAAAGCACATAAATCACTTAAGTATCAATCACATAAACAAATTGATCACAAAATGACATAGTCACTAAATCACATAATCACTTAATCATATTAACACATATTTCACTTTTCTTTCACTTCATACATACTTTCATGCTAAGACCATTACCCACATTCTGAGAATACCCCGGCTGACAACTAAACATAAGCTCTGATACCACTTAATGTAACGCCCTAACTCGACCCCTCTACAATCAGTCAGGACGCAACGGAATTTCGGCAGTATAACGACAGTAACTTGGATACCGAGGCTTTAAACCAACCTCTTTGTAACTCACACAACCAACTTCACAAATCACCAATCAACTCCACAATCAAATTGACAACATACAACGAATCCATAATATACATTAAACATTCTTTTACCATTTCATCCATAAGTTATACGCCTCCGTTCTAACATCATACATCACTAAGTAAAACCATATATATTCATAACATATTATACTAGCTTAGTAACTTAATTAAATCCAAAAGTAAGACAACTAAACTAGCACAACATTTTTACTATCTTTGGATCCGTTTATACAAAACAACCTTTAAAAGCTTGAAACTATACAACCTAAGTCATCTACAAAATAGTATAAAACATTCCAACTAAACATCAGGATATGACTCTGACACATAAGACTCTTCAACCAAAGTCACATTCTCATCTTCTTGAGGCACATACCCGTATTCTGGTTCAGTAACACCTGCTTGCAGATAACGAATGAGAGTGAGCTTATATAAAATAAGCCCAGTGATAAATTAATAGATATCTATCACATAACAAATATCCACATCAATATAAACATAACAATAATCATAACCAATCAATAAGGATACTCTAGTTGGTGTAGCTTCAAATGTCATCACGATCTCAAGCATCTTCTTATAACTCCCCATTACTCACGCACCCGAGGTACCTTACTAGCCCCTCCCTCCATGGTACCTCCGCCCATGCGAGCTGGGGGTAGTCTATGATAGTCATGCCGTTATCAACCCGACAACTCAACACTGCCTGAGAGGTGGCACACACATACCAAGACTCATGACAATAATAATAATCATTTATATCACAAGAGGACAACAAAGTAGGTTGCCTATCTCCCGGCTTCATCAAAATCAATCAGTTAATAACATTTCCACAACATAATATTATTTAAACAATTAACAACCCAACAACTGGTTTAGATGACAAAGTAGGCCACCCAACCTAACAAGCATTAAACCACACAACCAAACCTGAGTCTAACCCCAACAACACAAGATTCAATCACTCAACACCACCCAAATACCTAAAGACAATAGTTCAACATTTTAAAGAAAGACACCTCAAACTTCTAAAAGTCATAACTTACATTCTACTAATCCAATAACTTCCAAACCAATTTCTATCACTCACCCACTCAAGTAACTACATTAGCCATCTCAGAAACCAACCACAATCCATCCAAAACAAGTCCAACAATCCTAAAACCTCAATGCACCATGACTGAAATTTCTGGACTTTCCCACCGACATCACAATCAAAATTTCGGCATTACAACATTACTACCACGTATTTAACAAACTTTTACAAACTAACAGCAATCGATTCCAACCACCACAACTCCAATTATTCAACAAATAGCCAAATTCTCAACTTTAATACCCGAAAAATAAAAATACGTGCTACAACGGTTCAAAACTTATATAAACACATATAACTGATCCTTAGCATCCACTGAGCAATAATATAACATCAATTTAGTATTTCACCGGCTAAATAAACAGTTATATGAAAAGACATGAAAATAACACTTTGAGATCTAAAAATTTTCTTTCCCCTTTGATCCGAAACAAGCCTAGGAATGCGTGCAATGCGTGCCCAACAAGTAGAATCTAGCTCGGTTTGCAAAACTATGGACAAAAACTAGGTTTTCTAAAGAAATTTGCTTTGAAAACCTTTGAAATTCTTTTCTTTTTCTCTCCCTCAACCTCTCGGCCTTGTGTGTGTTTGTGAGTATGTTTTGTGTTGTTTCTTGTGTGTGTTGATGGATAAATAAGCTAAGTCAACAAAAATATAAAAAGTCAAAGGTGAACACTTGTTAGTTTTTTTAGTATTTTAGTCTTATAATTTGTTTTCTAGTCTTTTAATTCTATTTCTTGACTATTTTTACTCAAAACAAGTATTCAACACTTGGACTATTTTTAGGTAGTTTATTTTAGGTGACAAAAATTTTCACATGCAAAGACTCTCACCCGACTCGATTAAAAACGCGATTTTTTACAAAAGAAAATGTAAAAACCTTTAAAATTACTAATCCGATTCAAAATCCGTTTTAATCAGACATGGGTCTATTAATATCTGAGGACTAGGTTTTAAAACGTTTAAAACACCTGTGTAAAAATTTTAGTGGACGTGTGTTCAAAACACTATTCACAAAAACTGTCGATAAAATTTATGATGCCGATTTTGATAAAAATTTTATGAATGCACACGTAGCATGTAATAGGACTATAAATCATATAATTAGTACATTCTAACTCGTATAACACATAAACAGTTCAAATCACGCAAATCTAGACAAAGATAAAATATGGGGTCTCACAAAGTATACTATCTATTGACATTTTCATCATTCTTCTTTTGTAATGTATATTAGAATGATATTATATTCACAGTATACACTAACTTTTTTATGCTCTTAACATGATCAAGCATTCATACAGTGACTCCTTAACTTTGATGTTTAGTACTTCCCCTTATTATGAAAATATTTTTATCTCAAATTATCATGTTTAAAACATGAATTTAATATATGTATATATTTTACTATATTTATTTATTGTTTAAAGAAATACAAATATATTGGATATCTGATTGAAAGTTTCTGAAAAATTTATGTAAACTATTGAAAGTTTCTGAAAACTTATATTATGTTTCTTGAATAAACATATTTGAAAATAAGTAATGATTTGTATTCTAGTAAATCATAAAGCGGTCTACTATATTTTAGAGATATATGTTTTAATGGTTCTCATATTAAGACAACATAAGAAATAAATGAAGAATATCTCTATATTATATTACTAATCTTTAGCAAAAGACATAGCATGAGAAAATTGCCACCATTATCTTCTGATTTTTACGAGTCTAGTGGACTTCAATATTTTGAATAACCAGATGTTGTTTGATCCAAAACTGTTTGTTTCTTGGCATGATCATGAAGGTCGTATGGTGTAAAATCGATAAGAATTTTTTTTGAAATTTGACATAAACACCCATTAAAGAATTAGAATATTATTTTATAAGTGAATTTCCATAGCTGCTTGTTCCGAAAGAAAAATAATTATCCTAGACAATCCCCAAATAAAGTTGATATTGAATCATATATATTTTTAGAATGAATTCAAGGGGAGATATATAGGTTTAGCAAAATGTTTTGTTAATCGCTTGTAGCGAATTGCTAGACCATTGCTTACAAGGTTGCCTAATTTTTCCTAGGGACATATTATATTATATGTGACATCATTTAGACCAACTGTTTATCATAAATACTTCTAATTGGTCAACAACCAAAATATCTCATCTCAAAAAATATCAGTACGCAATATATGTTACAATACTCCATCACAGCGCACAAAGATAAGTTTACAAAGAAAATTGAGAACTTATATTTGGATCTCTGTCAATTGTTGAATATTTTAAATCTTGATTGGAGTTGTTTTTATAGCATTTATTGCTAATTGTTGAAATAAAGTTCCCAGCATCAGGGGGAAAAAATAAAAGCTAGACAAATAAGAATTTTTATAGAATGCATTAAAATATTGATCTTCGCATACTCAATATGAAATTGAAGTTCAAAAAATTATTTATTTTCAAAGATGCATTCAGATTTAGAAAAAGTGACTGATTCATAATACAAGCTTTAAATGCTCATGTTTGAAGTAATGTTATTGAAATGAGTCTATTACACGCTTGAAGTGTGGTAGAACTACCGATTCCAAAAGAAAAAGGAGCAAAATAAAGCAAGTTGGCATCTTGAAAGTGTTTGATATCCTGAAGATGTCAAGACACAAAAATAAGTAGAAAATATAACTAAGAAAAATTTACTCAAAGAGAGTATCAAGTACCTGAATATGATATGGATATCAAAAATATTGAAAATAAAGAGATCTCACTCAGTTATATCCTACTGAAAAAGAATGGAACCGAAAATGAGAAATTGATTATGAACAAATATTTGAATATACAGTAGCTACTGATCTTATCAATAAAAGCGAGGATCTTGAATAAGAAGTCCATTCAATAATGTCGACAAATAAATAATTGGCCACAATAGTAAGATGCAATCCAGGCAATCAAATTCACATTAAAAATATTGAAGTTTTTGGGCCATAGAGGTTAATACAACTTGATGTATATATGGGATTGAGAGGGAGCGTAATGAAACAATCACATATTGCTTAAAAAGTTCAAGGCATATACTATCAGTTGGCTAGCTTTTAAATTGCTTAAAGTGGATAACATAAGCAAGGAATGAGTTAGTGCACCATGTGATTACACCTTGAAATTGAAATTATAAAGAGATATATTCTCTTGTGGCGGATGCAATTATATTTATTTTTAATGAGCCTGAAAATTTCTAAAAGAACTTCATATGTGTCTTATGAATGTAGTAATAATATACCTTTATGGATCACGTGATATGAAACTCCCTAAAGGACTGAAAATGCTTGAAGCATAAATCTCTGAGATACATATGCAATTAAATTACAAAGATCTTTGTATGGATGAAAGCATTTTGGAAGAATACGATACAATTGTCTTAGTACAAATCTTCAAAAAGAAAGGATATGTTAATGTCCAATAGCCAATGCATTTCTAAAGTGAAATTACATGTGTTAGAGGCTTTAATCTAAAAGGGACTCGTAAAGAGATCTAGTAAAAAATGGTATACCAAATAAATGACAAAGATTCTTGGAAAATTAAATTTTGCCTCAACCTAAAGTTCGAATATTTATTATATGGAATATTTTCCATCAATTAGCTTATAACGAGAAAGTATAAAAGCAATAAAACCATATTTTTTGATTCCCCCAGTGGTTTGATCCTTGATATTAAAGGGGCTATTTTCACCCTTGAGATAATAGATAAAAATTTATGATCTTAGACCTGAAGTACCATGCTTCAATAAATTGGTGTATCTTGCTAAACCACAAGTGCCTAGACACTATTCTATGTTATTTTATTAGTAAGACATATATTACACCAATAAAAGTGCATCAAGGTGCTAAATATGTATTTCGTTATTATTTTGGAACAAATTAATATGAGGGCACTCATGATCAAAGTTGATTGGGGGTGAAAAATTAGAAGTTTTTGTTTGACTTATCACAAACAAGATGTTTATTATCATATGGTGGTACTTTTATATATTGATGTTTTGAAAGCCAACTGTTGTTGCCACCTCCTCATTACATGTTAATGTATTTATACTTTATGAGTGAATGATACTACATGATTGTTCAAATAAAGCTGACTATACTAAAGCTATGGAATGAGACATATCACTCCAAAGTTCTTTTTCATGCATGCACTCCTGAAGAAAGGTTGTATGATCAAATTCACCTACGTGATAATCTAGCAAGCTTGTTCATGAATAGATTGTCTACCACAACATTTGAAGAATTATTTTCACAAGATCAGCATGCATGAAGTCAACAATAATTCTTGATATGCCAACATGAAGGGGAGACAGATACGCATTGTACTCTTTTGTCCTTCGCTTAGGTTTTGTCCCATTGGGTTTTACTGGTAAGGTTTTTAATGAGATAGTATGAAGTATAATAAGAATATTGTACTCTTTTTCCTTCACTAGAATTTTTGTCCCACTGCGTTTTTTCCTAATAAGGTTTTAATAAGGCATATTCTTAATAAATGAATATCTAAGGGAAAATTTTATGAAAATATATATGTGAATATTCATTCTTCGGTCCATAAAGTTTTGGAGTCCAAGACCAAGTCCATGAGGACCAAAGCCTTTTAGAGATTACTTGGAGGGCAGCTTATGTTTTCCTATAAATAGGATCTTTTATATTGTAGTACTACACATCAATATGAATAGAAATTCTTATCTCTCTTATATAATCTCTCTCTTTACTTTTATTGTCTATTTTGTTTTGAATTTAGTTTTATAACAATGTATACTTTTGAGTCCAAAACTCCATAAACTTTCAATAAAAAGGTCTAAAGGGTCATATGAGTAACACATGCATATGCATATTAAAGGACTAAATAAAACACACAAAACAAAACTTTGAAATCCAATTTCAAGGCTTGAATATACTTAAAGACTATTAGTGATATTTAGCCATATATAAGTAAGAATTATATATGCAGCCCTAGACCACACACTAAATGGAACGTGACGTTTTTGGTAATGTAACTACCTATAATGTAATAATGTTATTAGCAAAATTCAATTGTCGTGAATATTGATACAGTTATCAAAAAATTATGTACATAGCTCACAACATGATGTCATGTAGGAGTCCTTGATCAACATTATCAAGAGTTTTTTGAGATATGCTGGTACTTTCCGCCTATTTACTTTTCCATCACTGGTTTATGAAAAAATGACTTTCCAGCGCACTTTTTATAAACTAGATGGGAAGTGAGACAGAAAAATACAAAACAAAACTATGTTTTTTTTTCTCTTTATTTTTTATGATATCCAATCCCATATATGTATATAAAATATCAACCAGTTGAAAACCTATTAGATTGATCATCACATTATCACAATACATGTATAATTGTTTTTTTTTAATCTTTGTTGCATATTGAGACTAGTTGTTTTACTCACAATCACCTAGTTTGACTTTTTACACACAAACACTTTAGAATTAACAGTCTTTCCTTGATTTGAACCTACACTAATGCACATACTAGATTATATCTACTCGTATAATTGCAGCATTTAACTTGGTTAATTATTTTGCACTTAATTTCAACACCCAGCTAATTACGATCCAATTTTGGCCTAGCACCGTCCCCATAAGGAATAGATAAATAATGAAGTTTGTGATGGCCTAAACCCAGCATGTAGTATAATATACTTAATTGCACATAAATTGGTGCTAGTTTAAGTGTTATATATGTGAAAGTGTTTATTTTAGCATTTAAGATTTTAGCTAGTAGTTTCACTTCCTTTTTAATTCTCTTATTTGTTTTAAAAAAGGGACCAATACTGTTAATTCAAGTAAAATATTTTAAATACTATTTTGACATTTACTGTATCACCCGATAATTTTTATCATATTCATAAATAACTATAGCATATCTCCTTGTGCATTTTAATGTGTTTTATTTCTAGTTTAAATATGTTTATTTGAGGGTTACTATTCATAAAAAATTTGACTGTCTTAAATACTCAATTTAATATTTTTCCTAGATAATATAACTTATAAAAGGAATCAAAAACTTGTAGTTTTAGACCTTAGAGGCCGGGAACATGTATTTGAAAAATGTTTGCGCATTGCTTGAATAGTGTTACGTAAGTGTAACATTGTTAATTAGTAGTCTTTTAAACTTATAACTTGGTTGGACTAAGTTTTTGCTAGCATTTTGACTTCTAATACAACACCTACTTATACTATAAACATAATACATCACATATACAAGAAAATTAGCTCAAAAACAATTGAAGAAATTCTCATTTTGTCCCCCCATACCCAACGACAACAAGAAGGAAAAAGGAGAAGAAAAATTGCTCAATCCTTGCATCTTGGCCTCCTAGCTTGACTTTGGAAGATTTTTTGAGCACCTAGGAGTATCACCACCTTGCCTACACCTACAAAATTGTGAGGGAGTTGCATATATTGTTGTTTAAAGTTTATGTCAAGTTTTTATAATTTTCGGATTTTCTATTTTTATGCTATAAATTGCTTGATTCTTGCTAGATATGGTATTATTACATGCTAGAGAACATCTTTATGCATTGGAATAGCTTGGAATTAAGTTTTTAGCAAGAATCTATATGAAGAAAATGATAAATACTGTCAAACTAGGGTTTCCAAAAGAAGTTGCAATTTAATTCAATTCGAGACTTCTAGTAGTTGTTAATTAGGTCCTTGAGCATGGGAAAAATGATAATTGCACTTGTTAGGCTTGAAACTTGGGTAATTTGATCAAAATAGGCCATTTTAGAAAGGGGTTTCGGGGTTAACTCGAATCCAGGCACGTTTCGAGGTTATGGCTAGTCTTTATTAAGTATTGAAGCCTTAGAAGTGTCTTCTTTTCGCTTGTTTGGGTTCCATAATTCGTACTTATAGTGTAAACCCACAAAGAGGCATTTTCGGTATTTTCGGGTATTTGAAATCTAGGCTATGATTTGAAGGCTCTAAAAGATATATTTAGGTATCCTTGGATTGGTAGAGTAACTATCTTGCCTAATTTGATCCTTGAATTTCGGTAGGAAGCTAAATAGTCTAGTCGAACAAAGGAAAAATGTGGGAATTGGGTGTTTTAGCACTTGTATTGCCTTGAAATTGCTTATAGTATGTTTAATTGCATTTCTAAAGTATACGTGAGTGTTTGGCAAAGTTCGTGAAAGTATGTTGTTAATCCCCTTTGTGCACTGATGGTTAATTTCATGTTTATTGCTTATATTCTTGTGTATCTTGCTTCTAAGGCTTTCTATATATTATCTAATGATGTTATAGAGTAGACTTTTGAACTTGGATTGCATGTATAGTAAGAGCTTAAGCATATGGATGTATTGAAGAAAAAGTGAATGGTAACTTACTTAAAGAATGTGAATTCGCTACTTATTGTGTTTTAGTGCTAAAATAAGAGTATCATTCTAACATGTCTTGTAATTTAAAGCAGTTAGCGCGTGTTTAATGATCTTAAAGCCTGAAATTAGTTTGTTAGCTAATCTTTGTTAATGTTTAGATGTATCTGTTTAGTTGATTGGTTAGTTAGAGCTCTTCTTCCATTTAATTGAGTTTAAGCATGTTATCTAGTTCATATGCATATTGATTGAGTAATGAAGTGTTAAATGCCTTGTAAATGCGTATAACTACTTGTCATTTGTTGAATTGAAGATGGTGTGCTCCATGCTTGTTAATACTTATTAGATATTATGAATTACTTATGAGTTATAAATGACATGCAAAAAAGGAAATATTATAATTGTATGATCGAGTTAGGGTGCATGTTGAGCTAACGCAAGGAGAATTGGAATACATGTAAGCTATTTTCTTGCATACTTGGCTTAATTCCAAGTGAGGGAGTCTTCATCTCTTTTGTCCATCTTAACTTAATTTATTGGTTCTAGATTGTATTTATTAGTAATTGATAAAGTTTATATGCGTTATTTACTTACTATCTTGTGTATTTTCGTGTTATCTATAATTAACTGCGAGGACGGTCTACTTTGTCGTTTCTCTTATGTGATATTTGATATACTTGGCTCTTGTGATCTTGACCCGGGGTTGCACAACCTTTTCGGATATGGTAGAGTCGAGAAATACGGGCGGAATCGAGCTTGCCATGCTCCCTCGACTACCATGGTGCCTATTCCCTTTCTCTCGCTAAGTATACTCCACTACCCCAGAGGCGTGGTTCACCTTGTTGGGGCATATGAACTTACCTCAGGAGAAAGGGTTGTAGGATCGGGGTACATCCGGAGTACCCTATTTTGGAGGAATAAGGGTTTTGCCAGCACTTGCTTGAAGATCTTAGCTCGTGGCTCGTGATTGAAGACAAACGTGGAATCGTATCCTTTTTATACGTCATTAAATATTTGTCTAAATAGCTTTATTATTTTGTGTTGTATATGTTATTATCCTTGTTGCATCTCATGAAAGCATTCCTCGGTATGCTGCATCACCTCCCTCACCGAGTATACATGTTGTCTACTCACCCTCGTTTCTAACACCTTTCAGGATCAGTGCTATCAGAGGTAGAAAAGAAGGCTCAAGAGTTTCATGTTGATTATGCTGGCTTACGTGGATTGTCATTGAATTCAGTTTTATAATGGTAAAGTTAAGTTTAGAATATATTGATAGTTATGAATGACTTGTAATGTTGTAATAACTTGTAATCTTTACTTTGTTGTCTAGTTGACTTGCATGCTTGTAAGGATAAAATGGATTGAGGCTGTGGATTATGGTCTTATGGTTGTATGTTGAAGTTTGCTGGTTTCTAGATAGTCTTATATATAGGGGAAACTTCGTCCATTTTTTTCTTAATTTCGTGCCCGATGTTTGAAATTGGGTTGATAATAGTTTGATTAATAGAAGTCTCGATTCCGTGAGAGATCGGGGCGTTACAAAGTTGCTAAGATAATGTAAGGATGCGTTAGATTCAACATAATTATATTAATTTTGGAGGAAGATATTTGTAGTTGTTGATAAATATTCTTTGCAAGGGTAAAGAATTAATAAGAGAATAGAGATGGATTTGGCTTTGAAAGTACTTGTTTTTATTAGTTTTTAACTTGGTTACAAATGGTTGGAAGAACTCATATATATAGTTCCCAATAATGATTCTAGTTACAAGATATTTTTATAAAAATATTCAACATATGTCCTAAAAATACAAATAATCTTTTGTCAACTACATATTTTGGTAGAAATATCCTTTATGTTTCTTCCCTAAAACTTCCCAGATAATTCTTAGACAACTATATGAAGATTTTTTTCATTAACTACAATCACATGGATCATTAATTTGGGTTATATAATTGGGCTAATCAATAAGGTCTTGAACTATATTTGCAACTGGGTCAAATGAGCATTAATCCTTTAATATTAATAGATTGACATCACCCTAAGGTAATGTGGATTGCGGAGGGAGGCATAGTAGGCGCTGCAATTGAGGGCGGCTTTGGAGATGCCATACACTAAAACCTCTTTAAATAATTCTCAACAGATTATTTATCTCTTTTAAATAATAAAATTATTAGGTCCCGACTTAGAACTAATGTAAAAAATTAATAATTTTCATAAAATTAGAAGATAATATTTTTTTTGTATTGCTCAAATATTTTATAAATTAATAATTAGTTGGAAAGTACATAATAAATTGATTATGAGATTTTCCTTAAATATCAATTAAGAGTAGTTTATATTTTGTTAAACTTCAATTAATCTAACTGAATCTCATTTTTTCTGTCCAATACCTATGCTAGCTCTCTTTCAAACTAGAATAGAATAAGACTGCAGTATTGGAAATTAAGTTACTCTCAGAACTACAAAAGTAGAATATTTCTAAATAGAAACTAGAGCTAATCCTACAAGTATTAGGATATAAGATTAGGAAAACTAGTTCTAATTCTACTGGGATTATATCTTATCTTCTACTCATTATACTTCTACTTGTCTTTTCAAATTGCCTAGGAAAAATACGAGTCAAACTTTTAACAAAGATTCCATAAGCATAATATCTTTACTATTAAGCCAAAAAGATTAAAAAAATGTCTTTATAAATTAACAATTACTAATTTATCGACAAAGTGATATTTCCCTAAATTAATAAAAATCAGATTGTCCTAATCATATTAATTTAAAGAGGTTATATTCTAACTATAAATAGAGACGAGTGGTCTACTATGAACGCCTTCACTGAGGAAAGCTACCCAGCTCTCAATCTCGTTGCCATAAATTTTCTAGACTAGAGCAAAGTTGTTGGTGCCCATCTAGACTAACTGGTCAAAAAATATCATCCTCAGCCCTCTCAATCTTAGCTTTCTGGGGTCTACAATAGGGATGCAGTTAGGAATGATCACCATGTTAGTGGGGCGTGAGTCCCATGCGCGTATAGAGCCACACCCCACATTCACACATGACGGATGGTTTCAAAACAATCAGGTGTTCTTAAACATTTTCCTCTACGATAATATGATAAACTCAATGTGAAGCGTCCATCTTCATAATTTGATAGTCTCATACCAACAGCATTGGAAGCATATGGATCAGTATAACCGATATGTTCATTCTTCCCACGTCTAAGAAGAAAGAAAAAAGGAAAAGAGAAAGAAAAAAGCGAAATAAAGATAGATTTTTTTTTTTTTTTTGGTACTGGAGGTCGTAGCCGTGTAATTTAGATAATCATCATAGGGCATGTTATACCCCTTCTATTATTCAAAGGGGGTGGTGAAATCCCCAATTCTTAAACTTAGAAGGTCTAGTGTTTCAGTAGCTTGTTCTGATAATGATAAAAGCGCAAAAAAGTCTAGATTAGAAAGTTGATCTGAAATTTCAAACAAACTAAACTCAATCATTAATTAATAATCAACTGAAGGCTACATAATAGCAGGCTTAGGGTCTCATGGAACCCCAAAATTGTTTTATTAACTCCATCAAACATCTCTCAATTGATCATAAGCACTCCCATCACCGCAGCAATTTATTTAATGCATCCTGCAAAATCAATTACCAAAAAGTTTAGCTATCTCAATATGTAGATACGATATCTTTACAGAACTTATCAATGGAGCCTGCAAATGAGAGTTTACTCACGTTTCGCAGTTAGTGTTGATGGAGACAGGGAAACCAACTTTGATGTTGCAAGCAGCAGGGATTTGGCTTAAGAACTTATCTTGAACGCCAGCAAAGTTCTTAACACCAGCCTTGAGGCACCTGCAAATGGCCTTCTTGTCATCAACAGATTTCACACTTCCTGCAAGCTGTTGCAGCCCACTGCAGCATGCTGCTGATGGCTTACCATCCTTGCCAGTAGCATATGAGATACAGGCTGCAGCCTTCGTGTCAACAGTGCCACATTGTATGGCTGCATCACTTATTTGAGCAATGAAGAAGAGGAGGGAGAGGCAAAGGACCATAGAGAAGAAAAGGCTCTTCATGATTATTGAAGAAAGTTTAATAATCTGTTGACTTGGAATATATATATATGTTTTGTGTTCTGAACAAATGAGCTGATGAGAAGTAGTGTTACCTTTGAGGTATATATAGGGAAAATAAAATGGCTGCATTTGCTGATTTGATGTGTGTGGATGTTGAGTTTTCCAATGAACTGTGAACATTGTTTGCAGGTATCTCGTCGGGATTGATGATCTCAGAAATCATACAAAATGACTAAATTGTAGGATAAGCTTTGTGCATAGGAAAATGGAAATTTTGAGATGCGAGAAATATTGTCAGTAATTTATCTTAGGATTTTGAACCCAAAAAAAAAAAAAAAAATCATAGGATGAAAATTGAAATTTTAGAACGAACGATGGCAGAATTAGAATAATTGTCTAATACAATAGTATAATCCACATTTGCAATGTAAAAGGGTCAAAATCATTTTAGTTCCTGAGGTTTGTTCTAAAAATCAAATTGATCCCTCAAATTTGCAAAAAGACCAAAGAGGTCCCTCCAGTTAACTTTTGTTAGCTAAATATTAATAGTCAAAGGGTTGACCGAGTTAAAAGACCATTATATCCTTAGGCAACATATATTATAAAAGAAAATTACAATAAAAGTCTAAATCAGTCTAAAAAAACATAATTCACATAATTCGCGTAGGAAAAAAAAACAAAAACTAAAAAATATCAATTCAAACATAAACAAATTAAAGTTAGTAATATATCGTTAAAAAATGAACAATCATAATTTATCATCTTCTCTGGCCGGTACCCTCGCTGTTAATTATGTCGATTATAATTGTTCATTTTTTAACTATATATTACTGAATTTAATTTGTTTATGTTTGAACTTATATTTTTTAGTTTTAGTTTTTTTTTTCTGCACAAATGATGTGAATTATGTTTTTTTAGACTGATTTAGACTTTTATTGTAATTTTCTTTTATAATATATGTTGCCTAAGGATATAATGGTCTTTTAACTTGGTCAACCCTTTGATTATTAACATTTGACTAACAAAAATTAATTAGAAGGACCAATTTGGTCTTTTTGCAAACCTGAGGGACCAATTTGATCTTTAGAGCAAACCTCAGGGACTAAAATAGTTTTTGCCCCAATGTAAAATCTTACATTTTAAAACTTTATCTTTGTCTATCTCTATGTAGAATGTGATGAATTTGCTAACAAGTGAATCACATTCCAAAATCAAGATTTTAGTCAAAATTTTCAACTAAGACCTTTTCATTTGTGCTAGTATATTAACCTAGAGTTATGTTGCACAACTATGGGGTAAAAAGTATAACACTCCTTTGTGGTTAGGCATAAATACACATGAAATATTGATATTTATTTATTTATCTAAATATGGAATATATATATATATATATATAATCAAATTAATGTTTGGAAATGATTGTTGTATAAATAAAGAAACCAAAATGATTAGAATTTGATTTAGTTTCCTTAAAACCCTTATTGCCCTGCTATAGTGTTTACGGTAATTGGCACAAGTCTCTCATGATAAAATGATCTTCGTCTTGCGCTAGCAACAACTCTAATCACAAAATCCAATGAATTGCTAGGATTAATTCTAAATAATGACATTAATTGATGGAAACTAAAACAGTCATAACTCACAACATATTTATTTCTTATACTTATTTTGAGAATAAATGTGGAAATAAATTTTAGATATGTTCATTTCAAGTGTTTATTTTTAGAATAAATTCTAAAAACCCACATCTATAAAGTAAAGTCACAATGAGATCCACACCCACAAACACAAATCGAATCAAACCAAACCAAGTCATACCAAGCAAGGCATGAGCAAGTGTTGTTTGGTGGATTGGACCAGACCCAATGATTAACATAATTAGCTTTATTTTCCTCATGCGGGACAAAGCCACTCCCTCATTTTTTTTTCCAAGTTGATTCTTCAACTTTGATCATTAAATTTCTTATTTATCACATATGTAGTTTTGATTTGTGAATATGCTACACTCGTTTACTCATAAAGAGAAGCACATATGTACATGGTCCGTCCCACTTAGAAGTGTAGGACCTGCATATTTACAACCCATATTCTAACATAAAAATCACCTATGAACAAATCTTTTGTTTCATTTTACCCTTTCAGTTAGTTGGTTTTAACAGATTTTCATTTTTAGTTGTGCAAAAATTTCATTTACCACACAATTTCTATAACATAAAATAGGGTAAATTGTGTCACAGGCCAATGAACTTGAAAAAAGTTTAATTCCAATCCTCCATTGAACTATTTATTTTTGCTTCAAATCACCCACTTGACAAATTCTTTAATTTGACCAACTCTTTTAGTTTGTTCAGTTTATCTTGTATATTGTAATACTACACATCAATATGAATAGAAATTCTTATCTCTCTTATATAATCCCTCTCTTTACTTTTATTGTCTCTTTTGTTTTGACTATAGTTTTATAACAATGTATACTTTTGAGTCCAAAACTCCATAAACTTTCAATAAAAAGGTCTAAAGGGTCATATGAGTAACACATGCATATGCATATTAAAGGACTTAATGAAACACACAAAACAAAACTTTGAAATCCAATTTCAAGGCTTGAATATACTTAAAGACTATTAGTGATATTTAGCCATATCTAAGTAAGAATTATATATGCAGCCCTAGACTAAACACTAAATGGAACGTGACGTTTTTGGTAATGTAACTACCCATAATGTAATAATGTTATTAGAAAAATTCAATTGTCGGGAATATTGATCCAGTTATCAAAAAATTATGTACATAGCTCACAACATGATGTCATGTAGGAGTCCTCGATCAACATTATCAAGAGTTTTTTGAGATATGCTGGTACTTGCCGCCTATTTACTTTTCCATCACTGGTTTATGAAAAAATGACTTTCCAGCGCACTTTTTGTAAACTAGATGGGAAGTGAGACAGAAAAATACAAAACAAAACTATGTTTTTTTTTTTTTTTGTTATGATATCCAATCCCATATATGTATATAAAATATCAACCAGTTGAAAACCTATTAGATTGATCATCACATTATCACAATACATGTATAATTGTTTTTTTTTTAATCTTTGTTGCATATTGAGACTAGTTGTTTTACTCACAATCACCTAGTTTGACTTTTCACACACAAACACTTTAGAATTAACAGTCTTTCCTTGATTTGAACCTACACTAACGCACATACTAGATTATATCTACTCGTACAATTGCAGGATTTAACTTGGTTGATTATTTTGCACTTAATTTCAACACCCAGCTAGTTACGATCCAATTTTGGCCTAGCATCGTCCCCATAAGGAATAGATAAATAATGAAGTTTGTGACGGCCCAAACCCAGCATGTAGTATAATATACTTAATTGCACATAAATTGGTGCTAGTTTAAGTGTTATATATGTGAAAGTGTTTATTTTAGCATTTAAGATTTTAACTAGTAGCTTCACTTCCTTTTTAATTCTCTTATTTGTTTTAAAAAAAGGGACCAATACTGTTAATTCAAGTATAATATTTTAAATACTATTTTGACATTTACTGTATCACCCGAGAATTTTTATCATATTCATAAATAACTGTAGCATATCTCCTTGTGCATTTTAATGTGTTTTATTTCTAGTTTAAATATGTTTATTTGAGGGTTACTATTCATAAAAAATTTGACTATCTTAAATGTTCAATTTAATATTTTTCCTAGATAATATAACTTATAAAAAGAATAGAAAATTTGTAGTTTTAGACCTTAGAGGCCGGGAATATGCATTTGAAAAATGTTTGCGCATTTCTTGAATAGTGTTACGTAAGTGTAACATTGTTAATTAGTAGTCTTTTAAATTGAGCTTATAACTTGGTTGGACTAAGTTTTTGCTAGCATTTTGACTTCCAATACAACACCTACTTGTACTATAAACATAATACATCACATATACAAGCAAATTAGCTCAAAAACAATTGAAGAAATTCTCATTTTGTCCCCCCCATACCCAACGACAACAAGAAGGAAAAAGGAGAAGAAAAATTGTTCAATCCTTGCATCTTGGCCTCCTAGCTTGACTTTGGAAGATTTTTGGAGCACTTAGGAGCATCACCACCATGCCTACACCTACAAAATTGTGAGGGAGTTGCATATATTGTTGTTTAAAGTTTATGTCAAGTTTTTATAATTTTCGAATTTGCTATTTTTATGCTATAAATTGCTTGATTCTTGCTAGATATGATATTATTACATGCTAGAGAACATCTTTATGCATTGGTATAGCTTGGAATTAAGTTTTTAGCAAGAATCTACATGAGGAAGATGATAAATAGTGTCAAACTAGGGTTTTCAAAAAAAGTTACAATTTAATTCGATTCGAGACTTCTAGTAGTTGTTAATTAGGTCATTGAGCATGGAAAAAATGTTAATTGCACTTGTTAGGCTCGAAACTTGGGTAATTTGATCAAAATAGGTCATTTTAGATCGGGGTTTCGGGGTTAACTCGAATCCGGGCACGTTTCGAGGTTATGGCTAGTTTTTATTAAGTATTGAAGCCTTAGAAGTGTCTTCTTTTCGCTTGTTTGGGTTCCAGAATTGGTACTTATAGTGTAAACCCACAAAGAGGCATTTTCGGTGTTTTCGGGTATTTGAACTCTAGGCTATGATTTGAAGGCTCTAAAAGATGTATTTAGGTACCCTTGGATTGGTAGAGTAATTATCTTGCCTAACTTGATCCTTGAATTTCGGTAGGAAACTAAATAGTCTAGTCGAACAAAGGGAAAATGTGGGAATTGGGTGTTTTAGCACTTGTATTGCCTTGAAATTGCTTATAGTATGTTTAATTGCATTTCTAAAGTATACGTGAGTGTTTGGAAAAGTTCGTGAAAGTATGTTGTTAATCCCCTTTGTGCACCTATGGTTAATTTCATGTTTATTGCTTATATTCTTGTGTCTTGCTTCTAAGGCTTTCTATATATTATCTAATGATGTTATAGAGTAGACTTTCGAACTTGAATTGCATGTATAGTGAGAGTTTAAGCATATGGATGTATTGAAGAAAAAGTGAATGGTAACTTACTCAAAGAATGTGAATTCGCTACTTATTGTGTTTTAGTGCTAAAATAAGAGTATCATTCTAACATGTCTTGTAATTTAAAGCAGTTAGCGCGTGTTTAATGATCTTAAAGCCTGAAATTAGTTCGTTAGCTAATCTTCGTTAATGTTTAGATGTATCTATTTAGTTGATTGGTTAGTTAGAGTTCTTCTTCCATTTAATTGAGTTTAAGCATGTTATCTAGTTCATATGTATATTAATTGAGTAATGAAGTGTTAAATGCCTTGTAAATGCGTATAACTACTTGTCATTTTTTGAATTGAAGATGGTGTGCTCCATGCTTGTTAATGCTTATTAGATGCTATGAATTACTTATGAGTTATAAATGACATGCAAAATAAGAAATATTATAATTGTATGATCGAGTTAGGGTGCATGTTGAGCTAACGCAAGGAGAATTGGAATACATGTAAGCTATTTTCTTGCATACTTGGCTTAATTCCAGGTGAGGGAGTCTTCATCTCTTCTGTGCATCTTAACTTAATTTATTGGTTCTAGATTGTATTTATTAGTAATTGATAAAGTTTATATGCGTTATTTACTTACTATCTTGTGTATTTTCGTGTTATCTATGATTAACTGCGAGGACGGTCTACTTTGTCGTTTCTCTTATGTGATATTCGATATACTTGGTTCTCGTGATCTTGACCCGGGGTTGTACAACCTTTTTGGACAAGATAGAGTCGAGAAATACGGGCGGAATCGAGCTTGCCATGCTCCCTCGACTACCATAGTGCCTATTCCCTTTCTCTCGCTAAGTATACTCCACTACCCCAGAGGCGTGGTTCACCTCGTTGGGGCATATGGACTTACCTCAGGAGAAAGGGTTGTAGGATCGGGATACATCCGGAGTACCCTATTTTGGAGGAATAAGGGTTTTGCCGGCACTTGCTTGAAGATCTTAGCTCGTGGCTCGTGATTGAAAACAAACATGGAATCATATCCTTTTTATACGTGGTTAAATATTTGTCTAAATAACTTTGTTATTTTGTGTTGTATATGTTATTATCCTTATTGCATCTCATGAAAGCATTCCTCGGTATGCTGCATCATCTCTCTCACCGAGTATATATGTTGTATACTCACCCTCGTTTCTAACACCTTTCAGGATCAGTGCTATTAGAGGTAGAAAAGAAGGCTCGAGAGTTTCATGTTGATTATGCTGACTTACGTGGATTGTCATTGAATTCAGTTTTGTAATGGTAAAGTTAAGTTTAGAATATATTGATAGTTATGAATGGCTTGTAATGTTGTAATAACTTGTAATCTTTACTTTGTTGTCTAGTTGACTTGCATGCTTGTAAGGATAAAATGGATTGAGGTTGTGGATTATGGTCTTATGGTTGTATGTTGAAGTTTGCTGGTTTCTAGATAGTCTTATATATAGGGGAAACTCATTCCGTTTTTTCCTAAATTTCGTGCCCGAGGTTTAGAATTGGGTTGAGAATAGTTTGATTAATAGAAGTCTCGGTTCCGTGAGAGATCGGGGCGTTACAAAGTTGCTAAGAAAATGTAAGGATGCGTTAGATTCAACATAATTATATTAATTTTGGAGGAAGATATTTGTAGTTGTTGATAAATATTCTTTGCAAGGGTAAAGAATTGATAAGAGAATAGAGATGGATTTGGCTTTGAAAGTACTTGTTTTTATTAGTTTTTAACTTGGTTACAAATGGTTGGAAGAACTCATATATATAGTTCCCAATAATGATTCTAGTTACAAGATATTTTTATAAAAATATTCAACATATGTCCTAAAAATACAAATAATCTTTTGTCAACTACATATTTTGGTAGAAATATCCTATATGTTTCTTCCCTAAAACTTCCCAGATAATTCTTAGACAACTATCTGAAGATTTTTTTCATTAACTACAATCACATGGATCATTAATTTGGGTTATATAATTGGGCTAATCAATAAGGTCTTGAACTATATTTGCAATTGGGTCAAATGAGCATTAATCCTTTAATATTAATAGATTGACATCACCCTAAGGTAATGTGGATTGCGGAGGGAGGCATAGTAGGCGCTGCAATTGAGGGCGGCTTTGGAGATGGCATACACTAAAATCACTTTAAATTAATTCTCAATAACTCTCTTTTAAATAACAAAATTATCAGGTCCCGATTTAAAACTAATGTAAAAAATTAATAATCTTCATAAAATTAGAAGATGATATTTTTTTTGTATTGCTCAAATATTATATAAACTAATAATTAATTAAAAAGTACATAATAAATTAATTATGAAATTTTCATAAAATATCAATCAAGAGTAGTTTATCTTTTGTTAAACTTCAATTAATCCAACTGAATCTCATTTTTTCTGTTCAATACCTATGCTAGCTCTCTTTCAAACTAGAATAGAATAAGACTGCAATATTGGAAATTAAGTTACTCTCAGAACTACAGAAGTAGAATATTTCTAAATAGAAACTAGAGCTAATCCTCAGCCCTCTCAATCTTAGCTTTTTGGGGTCTACAATAGGGATGCAGTTAGGAATGATCACCATGTTAGTGGGGCGTGAGTCCCATGCGCGTATAGAGCCACAACCCACATTCACACATGACGGATGGTTTCAAAACAATCAGGTGTTCTTAAAACATTTTCCTCTACGATAATATGATAAACTCAATGTGAAGCGTCCATCTTCATAATTTGATAATCTCATACCAACAGCATTGGAAGCATATGGATCAGTATAACCGATATGTTCATTCTTCCCACGTCTAAGAAGAAAGAAAAAAGGAAAAGAGAAAGAAAAAAGCGAAATAAGGATAGATTTTTTTTTTTGGTACTGGAGGTCGTAGCCGTGTAATTTAGATAATCATCTTAGAGCATGTTATACCCCTTCTATTATTCAAAGGGGGTGGTGAAATCCCCAATTCTTAAACTTAGAAGGTCTAGTGTTTCAGTAGCTTGTTCTGATAATGATAAAAGCGCAAAAAAGTCTAGATTAGAAAGTTGATCTGAAATTTCAAACAAACTAAACTCAATCATTAATTAATAATCAACTGAAGGCTACATAATAGCAGGCTTAGGGTCTCATGGAACCCCAAAATTGTTTTATTAACTCCATCAAACATCTCTCAATTGATCATAAGCACTCCCATCACCGCAGCAATTTATTTAATGCATCCTGCAAAATCAATTACCAAAAAGTTTAGCTATCTCAATATGTAGATACGATATCTTTACAGAACTTATCAATGGAGCCTGCAAATGAGAGTTTACTCACGTTTCGCAGTTAGTGTTGATGGAGACAGGGAAACCAACTTTGATGTTGCAAGCAGCAGGGATTTGGCTTAAGAACTTATCTTGAACGCCAGCAAAGTTCTTAACACCAGCCTTGAGGCACCTGCAAATGGCCTTCTTGTCATCAACAGATTTCACACTTCCTGCAAGCTGTTGCAGCCCACTGCAGCATGCTGCTGATGGCTTACCATCCTTGCCAGTAGCATATGAGATACAGGCTGCAGCCTTCGTGTCAACAGTGCCACATTGTATGGCTGCATCACTTATTTGAGCAATGAAGAAGAGGAGGGAGAGGCAAAGGACCATAGAGAAGAAAAGGCTCTTCATGATTGTTGAAGAAAGTTTAATAATCTGTTGACTTGGAATATATATATATATGTTTTGTGTTTTGAACAAATGAGCTGATGAGAAGTAGTGTTACCTTTGAGGTATATATAGGGAAAATAAAATGGCTGCATTTGCTGATTTGATGTGTGTGGATGTTGAGTTTTCCAATGAACTGTAGACATTGTTTGCAGGTATCTCGTCGGGATTGATGATCTCAGAAAACATACAGAATGACTAAATTATAGGATAAGCTTTGTGTATAGGAAAATGGAAATTTTGAGACGCGAGAAATATTGTCAGTAATTTATCTTAGGATTTTGAACCCAAAAAAAAAAATCATAGGATGAAAATTGAAATTTTAGAAAGAACGATAGCAGAATTAGAATAATTGTCTAATACAATAGTATAATCCACATTTGCAATGTAAAATCTTACATTTTAAAACTTTATCTTTGTCTATCTCTATGTAGAATATGATGAATTTGCTAACAAGTGAATCTCATTCCAAAATCAAGATTTTAGTCAGAATTTTCAACTAAAACCTTTTCATATGTGCTAGTATATTAACCTAGAGTTATGTTGCATAAATACACGTGAAATATTGACATTTATTTATTTATCTAACTACGGAATATATATAATCAAATTAGTGTTTGGAAATGATTGTTGTATAAATAAAGAAACCAAAATGATTAGAATTTGATTCAGTTTTCTTAAAACCTTTATTGCCCTGCTACAATACTTACGGTAATTGGCACAAGTCTCTCATGATAAAATGATCTTCGTCTTGTGCTAGCAACAACTCTAATCACAAGATCCAATGAATTGCTAGAATTAATTCTAAATAATGACATTGTTTGACGAAAACCAAAACAGTCATATAACTCACATGGAAATAAATTTTAGATATGTTCATTTCAAGTGTTTATTTTTAGAATAAATTCAAAAAACCTACATCTATAAAGTAAAGTCACGATGAGATCTACACCCACAAACACAAATCGAATCAAACCAAACCAAGTCATACCGAGCAAGGCATGAGCAAGTTTGTTTGGTGGATTGGACCAGACCCAATGATTAACATAATTAGCTTTATTTTCCTCATGCGGGACAAAGCCACTCCCTTAATTTTTTTTTTCGAAGTCGATCATTCAACTTAGATCATTAAATTTCTCATTTATCACATATATAGTTTTGATTTGTGAATATGCTACACTCGTTTACTCATAAAGAGAAGCACATATGTACATGGTCCGTCCCACTTAGAAGTGTAGGACCTGCATATTTACAACCCATATTCTAACATAAAAATCACCTATGAACAAATCTTTTGTTTCATTTTACCCTTTCAGTTAGTTGGTTTTAACAGATTTTTATTTTTAGTTGCGCAAAAATTTCATTTACCACACAATTTCTATAACATAAAATAGGGTAAATTGTGTCACAGGCCAATGAACTTGAAAAAAGTTTAATTCCAATCCTCCATTGAACTATTTATTTTTGCTTCAAATCAGCCACTTGACAAATTCTTTAATTTTACCAACTCTTTTAGTTTGTCCAGTTTATTTTGACGGACTTCATTTTTCACTAAACAAAGCCTTTCAGAGATTACTTGGAGAGCAACTTATGTTTTCCTACAAATAGGATCTTGTATATTGTAATACTACACATCAATATGAATAGAAATTCTTATCTCTCTTATATAATCCCTCTCTTTACTTTTATTGTCTCTTTTGTTTTGACTATAGTTTTATAACAATGTATACTTTTGAGTCCAAAACTCCATAAACTTTCAATAAAAAGGTCTAAAGGGTCATATGAGTAACACATGCATATGCATATTAAAGGACTTAATGAAACACACAAAACAAAACTTTGAAATCCAATTTCAAGGCTTGAATATACTTAAAGACTATTAGTGATATTTAGCCATATCTAAGTAAGAATTATATATGCAGCCCTAGACTAAACACTAAATGGAACGTGACGTTTTTGGTAATGTAACTACCCATAATGTAATAATGTTATTAGAAAAATTCAATTGTCGGGAATATTGATACAGTTATCAAAAAATTATGTACATAGCTCACAACATGATGTCATGTAGGAGTCCTCGATCAACATTATCAAGAGTTTTTTGAGATATGCTGGTACTTGCCGCCTATTTACTTTTCCATCACTGGTTTATGAAAAAGTGACTTTCCAGCGCACTTTTTGTAAACTAGATGGGAAGTGAGACAGAAAAATACAAAACAAAACTATGTTTTTTTTTTTTTTTTTTTTGTTATGATATCCAATCCCATATATGTATATAAAATATCAACCAGTTGAAAACCTATTAGATTGATCATCACATTATCACAATACATGTATAATTGTTTTTTTTTTTAATCTTTGTTGCATATTGAGACTAGTTGTTTTACTCACAATCACCTAGTTTGACTTTTCACACACAAACACTTTAGAATTAACAGTCTTTCCTTGATTTGAACCTACACTAACGCACATATTAGATTATATCTACTCGTACAATTGCAGGATTTAACTTGGTTGATTATTTTGCACTTAATTTCAACACCCAGCTAGTTACGATCCAATTTTGGCCTAGCATCGTCCCCATAAGGAATAGATAAATAATGAAGTTTGTGACGTCCCAAATCCAGCATGTAGTATAATATACTTAATTGCACATAAATTGGTGCTAGTTTAAGTGTTATATATGTGAAAGTGTTTATTTTAGCATTTAAGATTTTAACTAGTAGCTTCACTTCCCTTTTAATTCTCTTATTAGTTTTAAAAAATGGACCAATACTGTTAATTCAAGTAAAATATTTTAAATACTATTTTGACATTTACTGTATCACCCGAGAATTTTTATCATATTCATAAATAACTGTAGCATATCTCCCTGTGCATTTTAATGTGTTTTATTTCTACTTTAAATATGTTTATTTGAGGGTTACTATTCATAACAAATTTGACTATCTTAAATGTTTAATTTAATATTTTTCTAGATAATATAACTTATAAAAGGAATTGGAAACTTGTAGTTTTAGACCTTAGAGGCCGGGAACATGTATTTGAAAAATGTTTGCGCATTGCTTGAATAGTGTTACGTAAGTGTAACATTGTTAATTAGTAGTTTTAAATTGAGCTTATAACTTGGTTGGACTAAGTTTTTGCTAGCATTTTGACTTCTAATACAACACCTACTTATACTATAAACATAATACATCACATATACAAGCAAATTAGCTCAAAAACAATTGAAGAAATTCTCATTTTGTCCCCCCCATACCCTACGACAACAAGAAGGAAAAAGGAGAAGAAAAATTGTTCAATCCTTGCATCTTGGCCTCCTAGCTTTGACTTTGGAAGATTTTTGGAGCACCTATGAGCATCACCACCTTGCCTACACCTACAAAATTGTGAGGGAGTTGCATATATTGTTGTTTAAAGTTTATGTCAAGTTTTTATAATTTTCGGATTTGCTATTTTTATGCTATAAATTGCTTGATTCTTACTAGATATGGTATTATTACATGCTAGAGAACATTTTTATGCATTGGAATAGCTTAGAATTAAGTTTTTAGCAAGAATCTACATGAAGAAGATGATAAATATTGTTAAACTAGGGTTTCCCAAAAAAGTTACAATTTAATTCGATTTGAGACTTCTAGTAGTTGTTAATTAGGTCATTGAGCATGCGAAAAATGTTAATTGCGCTTGTTAGGCTCGAAACTTGGGTAATTTGATCAAAATAGGCCATTTTAGAAAGGGGTTTCGGGGTTAACTCGAATCCGGGCATGTTTCAAGGTTATGACTAGTCTTTATTAAGTATTGAAGCCTTAGAAGTGTCTTCTTTTATCTTGTTTGGGTTCCATAATTGGTACTTATAGTGTAAACCCACAAAGAGGCATTTTCGGTGTTTCCGGGTATTTGAACTCTAGGCTATGATTTGAAGGCTCTAAAAGATATATTTAGGTACCCTTGGATTGGTAGAGTAACTATCTTGCCTAACTTGATCCTTGAATTTCGGTAGGAAGCTAAATAGTCTAGTCGAACAAAGGGAAAATGTGGGAATTGGGTGTTTTAGCACTTATATTGCCTTGAAATTGCTTATAGTATGTTTAATTGCATTTCTAAAGTATACATGAGTGTTTGGCAAAGTTCGTGAAAGTATGTTGTTAATCCCCTTTGTGCACCGATGGTTAATTTCATGTTTATTGTTTATATTCTTGTGTGTCTTGCTTCTAAGGCTTTCTATATATTATCTAATAATGTTATAGAGTAGACTTTTGAACTTGGATTGCATGTATAGTGAGAGCTTAAGCATATGGATGTATTGAAGAAAAAGTGAATGGTAACTTAGTTAAAGAATGTGAATTCGCTACTTATTGTGTTTTAGTGCTAAAATAAGAGTATCATTCTAACATGTCTTGTAATTTAAAGCAGTTAGTGCGTGTTTAATGATCTCAAAGCCTGAAATTAGTTCGTTAGCTAATCTTCGTTAATGTTTAGATGTATCTGTTTAGTTGATTGGTTAGTTAGAGTTCTTCTTCCATTTAATTGAGTTTAAGCATGTTATCTAGTTCATATGTATATTGATTGAGTAATGAAGTGTTAAATGCCTTGTAAATGCGTATAACTACTTGTCATTTGTTGAATTGAAGATGGTGTGCTCCATGCTTGTTAATGCTTATTAGATGCTATGAATTACTTATGAGTTATAAATGACATGCAAAATAAGAAATATTATAATTGTATGATCGAGTTAGAGTGCATGTTGAGCTAACTCAAGGAGAATTGGAATACATGTAAGCTATTTTCTTGCATACTTGGCTTAATTCCAGGTGAGGGAATCTTCATCTCTTCTGTGCATCTTAACTTAATTTATTGGTTCTAGATTGTATTCATTAGTAATTGATAAAGTTTATATGCATTATTTACTTGCTATCTTGTGTCTTTTCGTGTTATCTATGATTAACTGCGAGGACGGTCTACTTTGTCGTTTCTCTTATGTGATATTCGATATACTTGGCTCTCGTGATCTTGACCCTGGGTTGCACAACCTTTTCGGATATGGTAGAGTCGAGAAATACGGGCGGAATCGGGCTTGCCATGCTGCCTTGACTACCATGGTGCCTATTCCCTTTCTCTCGCTAAGTATACTCCACTATCCCAGAGGCGTGATTCACCTCGTTGGGGCATATGGACTTACCTCAGGAGAAAGGATTGTAGGATCGGGGTACATCTGGAGTACCCTATTTTGGAGAAATAAGGTTTTGCCAGCACTTACTTGAAGATCTTGGCTCGTGGCTCGTGATTGAAGACAAACGTAGAATCGTATCATTTTTATACGTAGTTAAATACTTGTCTAAATAGTTTTGTTATTTTGTGTTGTATATGTTATTATCCTTGTTGCATATCATGAAAGCATTCCTCGGTATGCTACATCACCTCCCTTACCGAGTATACATTTGTATACTCACCCTCGTTTCTAACACCTTTCAGGATCAGTGCTATCAGTGGTAGAAAAGAAGGCTCGAGAGTTTCAAGTTGATTATGCTGGCTTACGTGGATTGTCATTGAATTCAGTTTTGTAATGGTAAAGTTAAGTTTAGAATGTATTGATAGTTATGAATGGTTTGTAATGTTGTAATAACTTGTAATCTTTACTTTGTTGTCTAGTTGACTTGCATGCTTGTAAAGATAAAATGGATTGAGCTTGTAAATTATGGTCTTGTGGTTATATGTTGAACTTTGCTGGTTTCTAGATAGTCTTATATATAGGGGAAATTTCATTCGTTTTCCCCAAAATTTCGTGCCCGATGTTTGAAATTGGGTTGAGAATAGTTTGATTAATAGAAGTCTCAGTTCCGTGAGGGATCGGGGCGTTACAAAGTTGCTAAGAAAATGTAAGAATGCGTTAGATTCAACATAATTATATTAATTTTGGAGGAAGATATTTGTAGTTGTTGATAAATATTCTTTGCAAGGGTAAAGAATGATAAGAGAATAGAGATGGATTTGGCTTTGAAAGTACTTGTTTTTATTAGTTTTTAACTTGGTTACAAATGGTTAGAAGAACTCATATATATAGTTCCCAATAATGATTCTAGTCTCAAGATATTTTTATAAAAATATTCAACATATGTCCTAAAAATACAAATAATCTTTTGTCAACAACATATTTTGGTAGAAATATCCTATATGTTTCTTCCCTAAAACTTCCCAGATAATTCTTAGACAACTATATGAAGATTTTTTTCATTAACTACAATCACATGGATCATTAATTTGGGTTATATAATTGGGCTAATCAATAAGGTCTTGAACTATATTTGCAATTGGGTCAAATGAGCATTAATCCTTTAATATTAATAGATTGACATCACCCTAAAGTAATGTGGATTGCGGAGGGAGGCATAGTAGGCGCTGCAATTGAGGGCGGCTTTGGAGATGCCATACACTAAAACCTCTTTAAATTAATTCTTAATAGATTATTTATCTCTTTTAAATAATAAAATTATTAGGTCCCGACTTAAAACTAATGTAAAAAATTAATAATTTTCATAAAATTAGAAGATAATATTTTTTTGTAATGCTCAAATATTTTATAAATTAATAATTAATTGAAAAGTACATAATAAATTGATTATGAGATTTTCCTAAAATATCAATCAAGAGTAGTTTATCTTTTGTTAAACTTCAATTAATCTAACTGAATCTCATTTTTTTTGTTCAATACCTATGCTAGCTCTCTTTCAAACTAGAATAGAATAAGACTGCAATATTGGAAATTAAGTTACTCTCAGAACTACAGAAGTAGAATATTTCTAAATAGAAACTAGAGCTAATCCTACAAGTATTAGGATATAAGATTAGGAAAACTAGTTCTAATTCTACTGGGATTATATCTTATCTTCTACTCATTATACTTCTACTTGTCTTTTCAAATTATCTAAGAAAAATACGAGTCAAACTTTTAACAAAGATTCCATAAGCATAATATCTTTACTATTAAGCCAAAAAGATTAAAAAAATGTCTTTATAAATTAACAATTACTAATTTATCGACAAAGTGATATTTTCCTAAATTAATAAAAATCAGATTGTTCTAATCATATTAATTTAAAGAGGTTATATTCTAACTATAAATAAAGACGAGTGGTCTACTATGAACACCTTCACTGAGGAAAGCTACCCAGCTCTCAATCTCGTTGCCATAAATTTTCTAGACTAGAGCAAAGTTGTTGGTGCCCATCTAGACTAACCGGTCAAAAAATATCATCCTCAGCCCTCTCAATCTTAGCTTTCTGGGGTCTACAATAGGGATGCAGTTAGGAATGATCACCATGTTAGTGGGGCGTGAGTCCCATGCGTGTATAGAGCCACAACCCACATTCACACATGACGGATGGTTTCAAAACAATCAGGTGTTCTTAAAACATTTTCCTCTACGATAATATGATAAACTCAATGTGAAGCGTCCATCTTCATAATTTGATAATCTCATACCAACAGCATTGGAAGCATATGGATCAGTATAACCGATATGTTCATTCTTCCCACGTCTAAGAAGAAAGAAAAAAGGAAAAGAAAAAGAAAAAAGCAAAATAAAGATAGATTTTTTTTTTTTGGTACTGGAGGTCGTAGCCGTGTAATTTAGATAATCATTTTAGAGCATGTTATACCCCTTCTATTATTCAAGGGGGTGGTGAAATCCCCAATTCTTAAACTTAGAAGGTCTAGTGTTTCAGTAGCTTGTTCTGATAATGATAAAACCGCAAAAAAGTCTAGATTAGAAAGTTGATCTGAAATTTCAAACAAACTAAACTCAATCATTAATTAATAATCAACTGAAGGCCACATAATAGCAGGCTTAGGGTCTCATGGAACCCCAAAATTGTTTTATTAACTCCATCAAACATCTCTCAATTGATCATAAGCACTCCCATCACCGCAGCAATTTATTTAATGCATCCTGCAAAATCAATTACCAAAAAGTTTAGCTATCTCAATATGTAGATACGATATCTTTACAGAACTTATCAATGGAGCCTGCAAATGAGAGTTTACTCACGTTTCGCAGTTAGTGTTGATGGAGACAGGGAAACCAACTTTGATGTTGCAAGCAGCAGGGATTTGGCTTAAGAACTTATCTTGAACGCCAGCAAAGTTCTTAACACCAGCCTTGAGGCACCTGCAAATGGCCTTCTTGTCATCAACAGATTTCACACTTCCTGCAAGCTGTTGCAGCCCACTGCAGCATGCTGCTGATGGCTTACCATCCTTGCCAGTAGCATATGAGATACAGGCTGCAGCCTTCGTGTCAACAGTGCCACATTGTATGGCTGCATCACTTATTTGAGCAATTAAGAAGAGGAGGGAGAGGCAAAGGACCATAGAGAAGAAAAGGCTCTTCATGATTGTTGAAGAAAGTTTAATAATCTGTTGACTTGGAATATATATATATGTTTTGTGTTTTGAACAAATGAGCTGATGAGAAGTAGTGTTACCTTTGAGGTACATATAGGGAAAATAAAATGGCTGCATTTGCTGATTTGATGTGTGTGGATGTTGAGTTTTCCAATGAACTGTGAACATTGTTTGCAGGTATCTCGTCGGGATTGATGATCTCAGAAATCATACAGAATGACTAAATTGTAGGATAAGCTTTGTGTATAGGAAAATGGAAATTTTGAGATGCGAGAAATATTGTCAGTAATTTATCTTAGGATTTTGAACCCAAAAAAAAAAAAAATCATAGGATGAAAATTGAAATTTTAGAACGAACGATGGCAGAATTAGAATAATTGTCTAATACAATAGTATAATCCACATTTGCAATGTAAAATCTTACATTTTAATACTTTATCTTTGTCTATCTCTGTGTAGAATGTGATGAATTTGCTAACAAGTGAATCTCATTCCAAAATCAAGATTTTAGTCAAAATTTTCAACTAAGACCTTTTCATTTGTGCTAGTATATTAACCTAGAGTTATGTTGCACAAATATGGGATAAAAAGTATAACACTCCTTTGTGGTTAGGCATAAATACACATAAAATATTGATATTTATTTATTTATCTAAATACGGAATATATATATATAATCAAATTAATGTTTGGAAATGATTGTTGTATAAATAAAGAAACCAAAATGATTAGAATTTGATTCAGTTTCCTTAAAACCTTTATTGTCCTGCTACAATGCTTACAGTAATTGGCACAAGTCTCTCATGATAAAATGATCTTCGTCTTGCGCTAGCAACAACTCTAATCACAAGATCCAATGAATTGCTAGGATTAATTCTAAATAATGACATTGATTGATGAAAACTAAAACAGTCTTATAACTCACAACATATTTATTTCTTATACTTATTTTGAGAATAAATGTGGAAATAAATTTTAGATATGTTCATTTCAAGTGTTTATTTTTAGAATAAATTCAAAAAACCTACATCTATAAAGTAAAGTCACGATGAGATCCACACCCACAAACACAAATCGAATCAAACCAAACCAAGTCATACCGAGCAAGGCATGTTGTTTGGTGGATTGGACCAGACCCAATGATTAACATAATTAGCTTTATTTTCCTCATGCGGGACAAAGCCACTCCCTTAATTTTTTTTTTCCAAGTCGATCCTTCAACTTAGATCATTAAATTTCTCATTTATCACATATATAGTTTTGATTTGTGAATATGCTACACTCGTTTACTCATAAAGAGAAGCACATATGTACATGGTCCGTCCCACTTAGAAGTTTAGGACCTGCATATTTACAACCCATATTCTAACATAAAAATCACCTATGAACAAATCTTTTGTTTCATTTTACCCTTTCAGTTAGTTGGTTTTAACAGATTTTCATTTTTAGTTGTGCAAAAATTTCATTTACCACACAATTTCTATAACATAAAATAGGGTAAATTGTGTCACAGGCCAATGAACTTGAAAAAAGTTTAATTCCAATCCTCCATTGAACTATTTATTTTTGCTTCAAATCACCCACTTGACAAATTCTTTAATTTTACCAACTCTTTTAGTTTGTCCAATATATTTTGACGGACTTCATTTTTCACTAAACAAATTATCATTTGCCACATCAGTTCAAAGGAGCCAAAATTTATTACCTAAACACACACTGACAACATTTCTTATGATGAAAAAAGTGTAAGCATAATGATTTGGAACCATGAATTTAATGATAAGAATCATTTAATACAAAGTGTCATGTTGTGTGTTATATTTTCTCTTATCAAAACATAAAGAAAAAATCGCAATAAATGTGTTCAATGAAAAAAATTTCGGCCATTAAAAATTATGTGGCAAATGACAATTTTGCCTAGTTAAATATAAAAATTCATCAAAACCAATAGATTGGGTGGTTGAAACAAAAGAATAAAAATAGTTGAGTGGGGGCTTGAAATTCTTTGCAAGTTTAGTGGCCTTAACACAACTTACCATATTTTACATTATATGAATAGTTGTGAAAAAATGAAAATTTTGTCTGACTAAAAATAAAAATTCACTAAAACTAATGGAGTAGGAAAAATGAAACCAAAAAAAAAAAAAAATTAGTGGGCTATCCGAAACGAGAAAAAGTCTAGTGGATGTTTGAAACTTATAACAAATTCAATGGACTATACCTCCATTTATCCAAATAAATATATGGGGGAGATGTTTAGCTAAAAACTTGCAAAAATGGGTCCACATATATATTTTAGATCTAGTTCAAAGTAGTAGTACAAATAAAAAAAAGTAATTAAAAAAGAAGAAAAAAAAAAACAGATGTTTGACGAATTTTGTAATGCTACTCCAATTGTGCAATTGCTAGCATGTATTTAGACGATATCAGAAAGTACAAATGGGGTTGGGTATTACAATTTTCATTTATTGAAGAACAACACATAACTTTGGAGCACTATGAAATTCTCATGTAGAGATCAAGATCTTCTCATTTCACTCTAATCTAATTTTTCGTCCATATAGTAAAAGGATTATTAGTTTTGAGGAGTCTTTAAAATACATATAAAATTTATCTTTTGAAAAGGTGGCTGTAGTTGTTCTATTACCTGCTAATTGGCTTTCCAATTTGCCTGTAGAACTTTCTATAATTTTGGCTGCAGATCTTGATGCTGCAAGAATTGGTTGATGTACTATTTTGAATGCCCAACGAATGTTAGAATTGACCCAAAAAACAAAAAGAAAAAAGAAAAAAGGAGACCGTTCTATTTAAAATAGGGCTAATCCCACTAAATATCCTTATGATCTTTTACTTTTAGAATACTTTCAACTCTATCCTTTTATTTTGACCATTTACTATCCCTTGACCAAGGTCAAAGTTAAGTGAGTTATAATTCTGTTAAAAAAATTTGTTTAATTACTTTCATACCCTTTAATTTACCTCCTTTTCTTTTTTTCTTTTTTTTTTCTTTTTGCCCACCTTCAATCTATCGTCACTTTCTTCAAAAGATCATCTTTAGCAACAATGGCTTAGGTGTTTGCCTTCACCAATAACTTTGAATCAATTGTTAGAATTAATTAACAGGGAAAAAAAATTGGAATGTGAATATGCAACAATAATAAAAAAAACCCTACCTATAACATAGCAAAAAAAAAGAAGAAAAAGATACCTATAAATCTAGCTTGGTCTTATAAAAATAAGCCAATTAGGGTATACGTTAAAGATTGTGAAAAAATAGGATTTACCTCCTTTACAATTCCATTATCTATAATTTCATACAATACTCTTCTTAATTAATTCCACGTATCACTAAATCTCATCTACGGACCACATTAATCTTGATAAATTAATTTTCCAACTATGACTAGAAAGCATTAAATACCAAATCTAAACTATCATATTTAATTAGCAAACAAATATGGAAGCATACGATTCTATAAAAAAAAAAAAAAAAGCAACTATTTTTCTGCTCCAAGAACAATGATTTCGAAAAACACAAGAACAAGTTGGAAGCTTTCAACCTATATATTTTTTGTGCTCTAAGAAATACGTTTTCGTCAGTGGTTAAAATATGTTAAAAAATGATATAGAAGTTGGACAAGAAAAAAATATTGAAGCTATTAGATTTTTTCTCCAACTCATTCGATTTCTTTTTTCTTTTTTCTTTTTAAATAAAAAGAAATCATATGATATTTGTTTGAGCTAACTCGTGTTGATGCTATAGAATTAGTAGCTTTAAAACGATAGAAGTTGGCAAAAAAAAAATAAAGCCATTAGATTTTTTTTCTCCAAGTCATACAATTTCTTTTTTCATTTAAAAAAAAAAAAAAAAAAACCATATGATATTTGTTTGATTTGAGCTTGGAGTAGAAAAAGGGTTGTTTTCTTTCTTCTTTTTTTTTTATTTTTTTAGAATCAAATGCTTCCATATTTGTTTGCTAATTAAATATGGCAATTTAAATTTGGTATTTAATACTTTCTAAACATGGTTAGAAAATTAGTTTAGTAAGATTAATGTGGTCCATAGATTAAATCTAATGATACATTACAATAATCGAGAGGAGTATTGTATAAAATTATAGAAAAGAAAATTGTAACAAATGAAATTGTAACGGACCCAAACTTTGCTGGCTTGCAATAAAGATCAGATTGAGAGATGGAGAGGATGTGTTGTACGGTGTGGTGGATCCGGTAGGGACGAAGAAGGTGGAGAGTCCGGTTTATCTGGACCTTGCTAACTTATCCTACAAAAGTTAATTTGGTTCAGAAAATATCAAAGCGAGGAAGTAGAAAGCCGGAGCTTTGTGAAATAGACGTTTGAAACAAGAAGTTGAAGACTATTTCGCTCGTTCAGACGAGGGGAGAGTGACCAGAGAAGTAACGAAAAGACATTAATCATGATAACAAGGAAGCTCATGGCATTAGTAACCTTACATATTTATAAAATGATATGAGCATAAGGATGGATGGAAACTATACAGGATTGCTCCAAGTTACTAATATATACTACGTAGCTGAGGTATGGTTTTCCCAGAAAAAATACATGGTCCTGGGGAAACTTAGCGGTTACTCGTACGATCTGATATTACTATAAACAAGTATATTCTACATCTTAGTACTCATCTTCATCGTTTGATCTAATGAATCTCCTAACAACAGCAGCAACTGCGGTGAGAAACAAAAACAGAGCCAGCACATCAAATCCACCGCCTACGCCTATAGCAACACTTGGACCGGGAGCAAAGAATGAGAAAGGTGACCAGCCCCATCCACCATAAAATGGTACCCCGAAACCATATCCGTATCCACCAACTAGAGGAGGAGCAAGTGGAGGATTTACATAAATATTGGTCCTGCAAGACACAAGTAAAATTCATGTAATTAAGCAACACAGTCTATGAATCGGGCAACTTGACATATTACTCTTCGTTTTTTCTAAATTTCGAACTGCTACATTTATTGTTTTGAGTACAACAACGATAGTCTTAAGCCTCAATGCATCCTTTGCCAGAAGTATGTTGATTATAGTGTAAGGTATTTTTGAATAAAGACCCTTGATAGATTTGATCGACTGCTAAAGCAAGGATGTAACACATGAGAGGATTAATGAAATAGGTGGTACTGTCATGAAAGTATCATTTAGGATTAATGTAATAGGTAGTGAAAAACTCTGAGCTAGTGAAAAATGTCCCACATGGAAGAGTTAGAAGAAAGACGAGTGGCTTATATAAAGTTGGATAGAGAAGACCAGGTCCCTCCGAGTGCAAACAGAATTGCGAGGGCTATGAAGGATTGATATCATTTTGCAACAGTTCAAGGTTGTGTGAACATTGAAATTATCAAAGGGATCAAAGCGGAATATTGAAGAACCAAGAGCAAAAAGTATGGAGTAGACTAGAAATGATGGAACATCTTGGCAGGGGAGCAGTTGTTGAGAATATAATATGAGAGTTCACGAAAAATAACAGAAACAATACCAGCGAAAACAAAGAATTTCAAGTATGGAGAATGGCACTGCCTATTTGTCTATGAAGAATGGCACTGCCTATTTGTCTTCAGAGTTGCAAAACATACAACACCTTATAACAGATTTAGCCTCAATAACCCCAAACCACACACCCCCGCCCCCTTTGCTCTCTCTCTTCTTCCTTCTCCAAAAGAAAAAGAGAGACAGCAGAAAAGAGTAATTTTTCTTGTTCACAAATCTACGAATTCTTGGCACCGTCTCTGACTTCTAAATCGGAAAATCACATGTAGGAAACCAAATCCAACTACACAGAAAGATTTCAGAAACATTTTTTTACAAGCTTCAGCAAGTGATTGTTCTAACTCGGTATTCAATATATATCCTGATAGCATTCCGAATACCTAGTTTTTGTGAGCAATAAAATTTTGGTGCAAGTCAAAAGAAGACAAAAAAATAATGGGAAATGAAGAAAAATCTTTGGTTGCAAAGTTAGGCACACACAATTTTGGGTTGGTTTCACACTACATGTGGGAAGACTTTTGGTACAAGATGAGCCTATAAATAGAGGCTTAAACTTCACCATTTAGCATCACCAAAACATCCCAAGTTAGAGAGAAAACATAAGCTTTCTCTTGAGTATTTTTCTTCCTCTTTTGTTGTTCTATATTTGTGAGTGAGAGTTAGTTTCTCCTATTATTTGAGAGAGTGATATTGTTCTCTCCTTATATTAGAGAGAAGGTTATTGTAAAATACTTCACATCATAGTGAAATCCTCCATTACTTGCCCGTGGTTTTTCCCTCGATTTGTTTGAGGGTTTTTCACGTAAATCTTGTGTCTCTACTTTCTCTGTTCTCATTCATATTTTAGCTGCGTGATACTGCTTGTCCCTGACCATTCCGCTGCGCTGATACCCAACAGTGGTATTAGAGCCACTGGTTACGGGTCACTGGTATACATACGTGATTACTGTTCACTGTTACTATTCACGCATATGGTATAGTACTATTCACCTATACAGTATTGACACTATTCCCGTATACGGTTTTGGTACTATTTATCTATACAGTACTATTCACATAAATAGTACTATTCACAGTAAAATAGTGGGAGCCGGTTCAAGTTACGAAGCAGATCGTCGTTAATACTATGACGGCAAAATTTGAAATCGAGAAGTTCAACGGGAGAAATTTTTCCCTATGGAAATTAAAGATGAAAGCAATCTTGAGAAAGGAGAATTGCTTGGCAGCAATTGGAGACAGACCAGCGGAGATGACGGACGATAAGTGGAAAAAGATGGATGACAACGCTATGGCTAATCTGCCCTTGGCATTGGCAAATTCGGTATTGTCAAGCGTTGAGGAAAAAAATTCAGCGAAAAAAATTTGGGATGCGCTGACCAAACTGTATGAGGTCAAGTCACTTCACAACAAGATTTTTTTGAAGAGGAGACTCTACACCCTTCGGATGAGTGAGTCTACATCGATGACAGATCATATCAATACCTTAAATACGCTATTCTCTCAATTGACTGCAATTGGGCATAAAATAGCAGAGATTGAACGTGTAGAAATTCTACTTCAAAGTATACCTGATTCGTACGATCATCTCATCATTAGTTACACTAACAATGTTCTTTCAGATTCTGTTATTTTTGATGATGTTGCAGCCGCTGTTTTGGAAGAGGAATCTAGGCGCAAAAGTAAGGAAGACAGAATCGAAAGTTCACAACAAGCAGAGGCATTATCAATGGTAAGAGGTAGATCAACAGAACGTGGCTCTAGTGGGAGTAACAACCATGGTAGATCAAAATCAAGGAGTAGAAAGAATATCAAATGCTACAACTGTGGTAAGAAAGGGCACTTCAAGAAGAATTGTTGGAGCAACAAAAAGAATCCCGATGTGACAAATTCTCAAGGATGTGTGGCGACTGCACCAGATGATGGAGATATTTTATTACAGCGAAGCAGCAACTGTATCAAAAGGCAGAAAGGAGCTCACTAATGCTTGGATAATGGATTCGGGAGTAACATGGCATATGACCTCTCGTAGAGAATGGTTCCACAACTATGAACCTGTCTTTGGAGGATTTGTGTACATGGGTAATGATCATGCCTTGGAGATTGCTGGTATCGATACCGTCAAAATTAAAATATATGATGGTACCATTCGCACCATTCAAGGGGTATGACACGTGAAGGGCTTGAAGAAGAACCTATTGTCCATTGGACAATTGGATAACCTTGGCTGCAAGACCCATATCGAGGATGGGATCATGAAGGTCGTCAAAGGAGCGCTTGTGGTGATCAAGGTAGAAAAGATTGGGATAAATCTATACATACTTTTGGGGGAAACGTTGCAAGAGGTAGATGTATCAGTTGCATCAGCCAGTCAAGAAGAATCAACTATAATGTGGCATCGCAGATTGGGCCACATGACAGAACGAGGCTTGAAGATTCTCCCTGAACGTAATCTCCTACCCGGGCTCAAGACGGTAAACTTACCTTTCTGTGAGCACTGTGTTACCAGTAAGCAACATAGATTAAAATTTGGGAGATCTACTGCCAGAAGCAAACACATTTTAGACTTGATCCATTCAGACGTTTGGGAATCACCGGTTTTGTCCCTAGGAGGAGCCAAATACTTTGTATCATTTATTGATGATTACTCCAGGAGACTGTGGGTGTATCCAATCAAGAACAAGTCAGATGTGTTTCCAATATTCAAAACATTCAAAGCGCTGGTGGAACTTGAATCCGGAAAAAGGATCAAGTGTTTGAGGACGGACAACGGAGGAGAATACACTGACGGGAGCTTCTTGGCATTTTGCAAGCAAGAGGGTATTCAGAGGCAATTTACTGTTGCACATACACCTCAGCAAAATGGTGTAGCAGAGCGGATGAACAGAACTCTTCTTGAAAGAATGAGAGCTATGTTGGAAACTGCAGGTCTAGCCAAATCATTTTGGGCAGAAGCAGCTAGAACTGCCTGTTACGTGATAAACCAGTCACCATCAACCACAATTGGGTTGAAAACACCAATAAAAATGTGGACCGAAAAACCCGCAGATTATTCTACCTTGCACGTATTTGGGTGTCCGGCATATGTGATGTATGGTTCCCAAGAAAGAACAAAGCTGGATCCAAAATCCAGGAAATGTGTATTCTTGGGAAATGCTGATGGTGTTAAGGGGTATCGCCTGTGGGATTCCACTGCCCACAAGGTTGTCATCAGCAGAGATGTGATATTTGCAGAAGATAAACTGCAAAGTGAAGATGATAGCAACACTTCAAAAGAGACTACTACAATACAAATTGAAGATAAGTCAGAACAAGGAGATGCTTCTTCTGAAGCTGCACCGGAGCACGAGGAACAAGAACCAGATGATGCTGAGGTTATAGAAGTCCGACGTTCATTGCGTCAGACAACAAGACCAACTTGGCATTCAGATTTTGTCATGGCGAGCAATGCTGCATACTGTCTTCTAACGGAGGATGGAGAACCATCTACCTTTCACGAGGCTATAAAAAGCCCCGATGTTGCCCTGTGGATGACAGCAATGCAGGAAGAAATTGAAGCTCTACATAAAAACAAGACGTGGGAGCTTGTTCCACTACCACCTAGACGGAAAGCCATTGGTAACAAATGGGTCTACAAGATCAAGCGAGATGGTAATGACCAAGTGGAGCGATATCGTGCAAGACTGGTGGTAAAAGGATATGCTCAGAAAGAAGGAATTGACTTCAACGAGATATTTTCTCCTGTGGTAAGACTTACAACTATCAGAGTAGTCTTGGCCATGTGTGCTGTGTTAGACTTACATCTAGAACAGTTAGATGTAAAGACGGCTTTTCTTCATGGTGAGCTTGAAGAAGAGATTTACATGCTTCAACCAGAAGGTTTTGTTGAGAAAGAAAAAGAAAACTTGGTTTGCAGGTTGACCAAATCTCTGTACGGTTTAAAGCAGGCGCCAAGGTGTTGGTACAAGAGATTTGATTCCTTCGTGATTAGCCTTGGGTACAACAGACTCAATTCAGACCATTGTACGTACTACAAGAGGTTTGGCGATAATGATTTTATCATTCTGCTGTTGTATGTGGACGACATACTGGTAGCAGGTCCCAGTAAAGATCGGGTCCAAGAACTGAAGGCACAGTTGGCTGGGGAGTTTGATATGAAGAATTTGGGACCAGCAAACAAGATTTTAGAGATGCAAATTCACCGAGATAGAGAAGGCAGGAAGGTATGGATTTCCCAGAAGAATTACTTGAAGAAAATCTTGCGGCGTTTCAATATGCAAGATTGTAAGGAAATCTTAACCCCGCTTCTTGTCAATTACAAATTATCCTCAAGTATGTGCCCTAGCACTGAAGCGGAGAGGATAAAAATGTCTCGAGTACCGTATGCATCAGCAGTGGGAAGTCTCATGTTCGCTATGATATGCACGAGACCAGATATTGCTCAAGCAGTTGGTGTGGTCAGTCGATTCATGGTGAATCCTGGTAGAGAGCATTGGAATGCTATTAAAAGGATCCTACGATACATCAAAGGGACCTCGGATGTTGCATTATGTTTTGAAGGATCAGAATTTACTGTCAATGGTTTTGTTGATTCGGATTTTGCAGGTGATGCCGATAAACGAAAGTCCACTACAGGCTATGTGTTTACAGTTGCAGGCGGTGTGGTAAGCTGGATATCTAAATTACAGACTGTTGTGGCCCTATCTACAACAGAGACTGAATACATGGCAGTTACACAAGTTTGTAAAGAAGCAATCTGGATTAAACGGTTAATGGAGGAGCTCGGGCACAAAGAAGAGAAAATTCTCTTGTTTTGTGACAGTCAGAGTGCCTTGCACATTGCAAGGAATCCAGCATTTCATTCCAGGACGAAACACATAGGTGTTCAATATCACTTTGTTCGAGAAGTAGTGGAGGAAGGGAGTATGGATATGCAGAAGATTCACACCAACGAGAACCTAGCAGATGTCATGACAAAGCCAATCAACGTTGACAAGTTTGTTTGGAGTAGATCCTCCTTTGGCCTAGCAAAGACATAAGCAACATGGAATTGGCAAGTATGAAGAGATTTGAAGTGTCACCAAAATTTTAAGTGGGAGAATGTGAGCAATAAAATTTTGGTGCAAGTCAAAAGAAGACAAAAAGCAATGGGAAATGAAGAAAAATCTTTGGTTGCAAAGTTAGGCACACACAATTTTGGGTTGATTTCACACTACATGTGGGAAGACTTTTGGTGCAAGATGAGCCTATAAATAGAGGCTTAAACTTCACCATTTAGTATCACCAAAACATTCCAAATTAGAGAGAAAACATAAGCTTTCTCTTGAGTATTTTTCTTCCTCTTTTGTTGTTCTATATTTGTGAGTGAGAGTTAGTTTCTCCTATTATTTGAGAGAGTGATATTGTTCTCTCCTTATATTAGAGAGAAGGTTATTGTAAAATACTCCACATCATAGTGAAATCCTCCATTACTTGCCCGTGATTTTTCTCTCGATTTGTTTGAGGGTTTTCCACGTAAATCTTGTGTCTCTACTTTCTCTGTTCTCATTCATATTTTAGCTGCGTGATACTGCTTGTCCCCGACCATTCCGCTGCGCCGATACCCAACAGTTTTCACAGTTGGATATCACCTCAATAATATGTCCACAAAAGAATCATTGAAGATTCTATCACTACGAGCTCTATAATCCATGAAACAATCTATTTTCACTATACATCCCGCTATTAACAATATGCATCAACCAGCATAGTGTACTATGGTTGTCTTTCATACAAGATAAATGACGTCTTTTTAGTACTATCATAGAACTGCAGCCCAAGTATGTCTATATGTTCTAGACAACATAAACTAACTTTTGTGTAATCCTAGATACAGGTAAACATCGAGATGAGGAGCAAACTGGAATAGAAACTATAAGTTAGTACACAAATGTTGCAGTCTTCTGCAAAATACACTATGTAAATTACAAGGAAAATGTATGCAATCAAAACCAAAATGGTCAAAGACTTTGCAAGATCGCATTTCCTAATTAGATTGGTCACTGAACGCGGCTGAGCGCAAGGTTAGGGGCTAGCAGTATTTGCTCCAAAAGAGAATCGAAGCCACAACATGAAGATGGTCACATGATATTAGCTGCCTTCATTTCTACATAAAAGAGATCTTTTCCTAAATAAACCTACCCTATTTGCAATGGATTTAACGAATTAACGGAAATGCAAAACTTGACAATTTGAATCATCCAGAAACATAGTAGAGACCAGACAGATATCGTGGCTTCAATTAATTAAGACCTGGGCAGCCTATGGATCTGAGAGAACTTTCTTTTACAACTTGAATATCTGACATAAGTTGCGACCTGCATGGTTGAGAGTTAGTAGGCATAGAGTCCTATGTAGTTAATATGTATGCCATACGATGTTAGGGGACAAGCAAGATATCATCAATTCCCCTAAACTATGTTCCATTCCCTGATGACAATTTCAACTCCGTATTGCCAAGAAAAGCTCCCAAGGATAGAACTACCTACCTTCTAGCTCTTGTACTCTGCAGTGGTAGGCGATATACTATCATCTTCAATGACTCTCTCTTGGTTAACATTATCATGTATGCTAGAACCTGATTGAAATTTAGTATTTCTGCTAGATGATTTCCATTCTGTTCCCCGTAAATATTTCTGTAATCCCTATAAAAGGGAAGCATGGCTTCCTAGAGTTAGACCACTATCATCCTCAATTTTGCTAACTCAAGATTTGCATAAAATTTGATCAGTTAATATTTATATTCGCGATCTTCAGCATTTTTTTACACTTTGCGTTGTTAATCACCAAACATTTATGAAGAAATGCAGACTTTGTAAAAGTTGACAGACAAGAGGGAAAGGAAGAAAAGAAAAACAGAGCATATCCAGAATACGTGCTCTAAAGTTTTCTCCTGGTCTAGAAAATATCTATTTTCCTTGCTCTGATTGTTTCCAGACCCAGTCGCCTCCATTTAGATTCATACGCAATAGTCTCACACCTTTTTGGATGTAGATGATAATGACATGCTACACAAATTAATCCTATCATAAATTGAAGTATCAGATGAGTGCATCTATGCATCAAATGCAATCTGCAAAATCACTCATGTTATCATCGTCAAAAATCAAGGTGTTCTGTTCTGTCATCTAGATTATGCTTTTCGACTAGCATACAGACCAAATCACCCCATGAACCTATCATGGAAAGTAATCCACATTTAACAATTATGGTCTCATGTCATTTCGGTAAGCGTGCAAACACAAAGAACATGTGAGGAATGCATTCCATGTTGATTGGGCCGAAAGTTCTTCATAGACATGGACATATAGATAATAACTATCAATTGACATGATGGATTATCAAACACCCTGATGCACTCTACCGAGGATTTTATCACTAGGTACCAGGTGCTTTATTTCTTGGGACGACTAAGTTAATTTTCTATATTGTGTTATAAATGCTATATCGTTACATAATGTTAAGTTGTTAAGCATTGAAGTTACTTACATGATATATACCCAAATTACATAGTCCAAATTTCATCTCTTACTCGGTTTTCTATGAGGTCATTAATAGGAAGTGTTACACAAGTAAATGATGTGACTAATAACATATAAAAGATGAAAAATAATTGATGCCATATAGAAGGTGGCATATAGTATTGCTCAAGATAAAAATCTTAAGTTTTATTCTCCGAGGTGAGATTTAGTTAAGAGATTATCAACATGAGTGGACGTACACTTGGGATTTTGTGGCTAAAGCCTCCATGACCTTCCGAAAATGTTTTGAAAAACTTTGATATTTTTAATATATATATAAACCTATTGGACCTTCGCATCTCTACTAATTTTGATCTCTACCTACCACTCAGTAGGTGATAAAAATCATGGAGTTGCATTCTAAAATAATTGGTACTAGAAGAAGTAGTCCATAGTCTAATAGGGTGGTCTTAGCTAGAGTTATAACCTTTTTGATGTGGATCCAGTTTATATTCTGACACTCCCCAATCACATTTGATCCGATTTTAGATGAATCACACGTGGATGAATACATGTGAAAGATAAGTATCACATAAATAAACAAGTGGAAAATAGATCACACACGAATGACATACGTGTATAAATAAAACTGGACCAAGACTCAACTGTGATACCATATTAAGAGCCTTCCATTATAAAACTAATTGGTATTAAGAAAAAATAATCCATGATCTTTTAAGGTGTTCATTTATGATTTTTGGATGTAAGAAGAATGTATATCTTAACCGTACCCCCACAAAACATTCTAAATACACCCTAAGAATTGACCCAAAAACACTAAGTCACCAATTTAGAAAGATACATAGTACACATACGATATGCTTCCAAGTCTAGTGAAATTCACCTTGAATTATTGATTCTTGGAGATGAAGGGCGTGGAGCTGAAGACTTGAACGCCTGACCGCCGACTCGACCGCCAGTCTTGGCCGCTGATGCTGGATCAACTGACCCCAGTGTTAACACCCCAGCAGCTAGCGTAACCATAGCCAATTTCGCTACTTGGTTTCCATACTTATACATCAAGCAATCTTTCTCCTCACTTGACTCATGTTTGCATGAGATGCTTAGGGTACGTACATGAAGAGAAGTGTGTTTCCTTTTGGGTTTGAAGGTTGACGTAAGAGGGTGAGCTATAAAGCTCCTGTTAAATGAAGCTATGGACATTGGTGTGTATGAAGGTCTGCAAATGGAGTCGCAGCAGGGGTAACCGTACTTGATATGGTTCTCTAGGATCTTGATATTTTTGTGCTCTGTTAAGGAACACGAGGCTTATCTGTTTAATGTCTGTGAACTAGCCACGTGGCGGTATGATAGTGGTTTAAACAGATGTTTCAAGAATATCAGAATTTCTAGACACCATTTACTTTTATGTAGCTATTCGTATGCTAAAATGGATTTAAATAAAAATAGAATAGAACAAAAAATGGAATGAAATTAGAAATGAAATGAATTTAAGAATGACAATAACATATTTGATATACTTTAATAATAAAGTGTAGTAATAAAAATGTCTTATATAATATAATAAGATTGTCATTTTATTATTATACTATATTATTAGTATTATTATCAATCATCATTATCATCATTATTATATTGATATTTTATTATTATTATTATTATTATTATTACTTTTATTCTTATTTTTTATTATTATCATCATTTTAATCAATATTATTATTTATTATTTATTATTTTTATTATTAATGTATTTTTATTTATTATTATTATTTTTACTTTTATTTTTATATTATTTTTATAATAATAATAATAATAATAATAATAATATTATTATTATTATTATTATTATTATTATTATTATTATTATTATTTTATAATAATAATTATTAGTATATTTTTATAAATATTATTATTATATTTTTTAATTATTATTATTATTGTAAAACAAACTATATATACAAGTTATGTTATACGGGGTATGATAATCATGTTTATTCCCAAACATATGGAAATGAATTAATCTCATGTGTTTGTTCTTGAATGACTATTCTTATGTATGCGGGAATGGGATTACTTTGGAAATGAGATTTCCAAGTTTATTCTTTCGTACCAAGCATGAAAATTGAAAAGAATTGGGAATGTCATTCCATTCTCAACTCATTCTAACGTACCAATCGTTACCTTAATGTTATAGACTTCCTAGTGCAATTTAAAATTATTGAAAATTAATGGGTAAATTATGCATATAAAACTTATTGTTTACACATTTTTTTTAAGTTGATTTTTAATATTTCAAAAAAATCATATTAGTCCCTAATATTTATAAAATGGATCTCAAATGGAACAATAAGAACTAAATTAGTTAGTTTTAAATAATAGGGACCATTTGAGATACCTTTTATAAACATTAGGGACTAATATGATTTTTTTAAATACTAAAGACCAACTTAAAAGAATATGTAAACAATAGGGACTATATGCATAATTTACCCGAAATTAATTTTGAGAAAGTAATTATTGAAGTGTTAAAAAAGAGTCTTAGTTAAAAACGATGCATATTTCTTCCATTTTAAACAACTTATTGTAAAAAGCTAAAAGCAATTGAAAATGGTTGCTCTATGCTAAGGGTTTTTTTTCTTAATAACATCCAGTTGTCGGAGTGTGGAATGTGGGCTTTACAGATGTGTACATACATATTAGTCCTTTTTAATTGTTCTCCATGTTAGAGTATGGTATATAATTTTGTATTAGGATGGAACCTCATAAACATGTATGGTTAGGTAGCATTATTTTTATCCATTTTCTCATACTGATATTCGCTATAACTTGTGATTACAGTCAATAAAATGAAAATTAGAAAATAAAAAGGAATAATGATCTTATTAGCTTTTATTTTTTTTGTTAAGAAAATAATTCACATTAATGCAAAAAAAAAAAAGTGTAGAATAAAATAATAATTTTTTTAAAACATTAATAACAAACTTGATAATTTAAAACAATTGGACTAACTTGAAGAAAAGATTAACAATGAAGACCATTTACACAATTTAACCCCAAAAATTCATAAATGTGGACACAGACTAACCTGGCCCAAATCAGAGCAAACACCCAAATACGATCCAAAATAAATAAATAAATAAATAAAAGCAAAAGAAGACGGGTTCATTCATCATGAATTTTAAGTGTTCACTTAATTAAAATTTTAGGAAATGTATGTATAATATACAATTTGAGAGTATCGGAGGGTCAAGATACGATGATCAAATCTGGAAGAAAGATCACTTCTGGATTTTCAGGAGACCAGTATAATTTGATTGACTACAAAACACATGGTAGAATGGGATTATGTAATTAGAATAATTTTGATTTACTAAATTTACCAAATCTTCTCATACCATCTTGAGCTCTTTTTTCATTTTTTTTTCCATGAGTATGATAATAAAAGCTAGTTAGGTACATAAAGCCGGCCCTCACTATGCATTCGGTTGATAGAAGGATAAACTTACTTTGAGGCCTATTGTATGCATTCTTACTCTTATCAATAGATAATAACTGCTACTCAGTGACAGAATCAAGATTTTTATTCAGTGAAAGCTAAAAGTACATAATTTTATACTTATTTATGGATAGGGGTGGAGCTAGGCATTGGGGGTAGGGGTGCGCATTACAGTGGAATGACCAGTAACTAAGGATTCGCGAACACTAATCTATTCATAAACTAATTTTTAGTTTATGCACATTATAACAATTATAAAAATGTAAGTATTAAAACATATACAGTGTCTTCAAAAATTATCTTTTATAATTATTCTCAGCGTGATTTCATATTTTAAAATTGTTGAATAATCAACTCATTATAGATACCATGAAATAGGAAAAGTTGAGTGCACCTATCTTTTTTCTCTAAATTAAATAAATACAAATTTACTAAAATAGCCCTCAATAATTGAGTGGTATTTCAGCGTTGGCACAGACATAGCTGGAGGTAACATGCCTCTGCCCTTGTTTATGGACAATTTCTTTTGTGATGACTAAATTTATTTTTCAGTTAAAAAATACATACATTTAAAAAAATTATAATTTTGACTATTCTTTAATAACTACACTCTTGAAGCCAATAAGGCTTCAACCTCTGCTAACCTAGAATACGTTCCCCTATGCTACTAACCTAGAGTTTCCAGACTCTTTTTCTTTTGCGGAGAAGAAAGTTGACCCAGTCCTGGAGGGACTAAGCTCTTGAAGATTTCTGAACATGGTACACATCCAGTAAACTAAGCACATTGACGCTAATATAGACCCTTTTTTTGGCTCGAAACTCTTATAGTCCTTCATTGCGGGAAGTTGAAACTTGAAATCGAGATTTAAGAGTAGTCTACTAGTAGTCTACTTCCTTTCGTAGTTGAAAAATTAGACATGAAGGTAAGAGTAAAAAAAAAAAAAAACATTAATGTAACTTGAAATCAATAATACGTTCCATGCCTTTTGTTAAATCGGAAGATAAATAAGCTGATAATTCTTAGTTATTAACACGCTAAAATGTATTGAAAATTTTGTTTCTTCTTTCATTTCTCATTCCTCGCCCCAAACCATAATTGTGACATCAACTTCAATAAATTTAAAATTGTGAGACACGCCGCTATATTACGAAATATATAACGTTATGATAAATTTAATGAGTTCCTATCATCTAAAAAGAAAAAAGAAATCTGGTTAAATAGAGCCACTCCTCTCCCTCTGCCTCAATGAGTAGGGGCTGATTACACCGTTAGTTAGTGATTGTATACATTAAAATCATGAAATTTGATCTTAATATTAATTAGTATTAATTGAAGATACGTACATAAAATCTTGATTTGTGATAATTGAATTTCTTCAACCGTGTAACCGTTTTGACCCTTTCTACATGCTGCTATTAAGTGATCAGTTATGTCCTGGGTGTTGCTTTTCATAGTTTATTATTACTATAATTGTTACCTAGCTTGATATTGCATTTTTGGGTAATAAAAGTTACCAATCCATGCATCTTACACACAAGTTCAGCGGAGCCTAATTATCAATTAGTAAATTCATAGATATAGTGGTATGCCCTAACACATATTTTAAGTTAATCAAGAGTGTAAATTAAACTAATTAGCAGTCAAGAATTTTTTAACGCAAACTTGTCGGATATTACTTTTCGTTATTTCCCACTAAACAAGGGTGAGTATCATTTACTTCATTCATCTGCTGCCTTGTTAACTCGTAAAGTTGGTGTAAATTAAATTGGAGACCCACAGTTATGCGTTGACACTTTCCTTCTCATGTCAAGAGATACTGAATACCTCCAGTCACATACCTTCCAATTCATATTAGAAAGATGAAATCATGAAAATCCACTTAGAAACAATTTCTTTTAAAACTCAATATCATAGTAAACCTTTAACTTCTATTTCTTCTCTCCCTAACCCCCTCCTCCAACAAAAATCACACCAAATCAAATTAACCGAATAAGATCATATTTTATCCAACTAAATGGAATCGGCTCCCTTCCCTGTCAAAAAAGGAAAAAAGAAAATTAATGCTTCTAGTACTTGTTGCATTTAGCTAGAAATAGCTTCATACATTGAATTGCTTCAGAAATTCATGTCACATACTGTTCGGATGAAATGAATTCTATAAAATTTTGTGGAATTCATTTGTAAATCCAACTTTTTGTGTTTGGAAGCACCTTTTTAAAAAATCAGAAATTCAAGATTTGCAAATCCTAGATTTACTCAAACTTTACCCAAATTCTTGTTCAAGAGATGGAATTTGCAATTCCAAACCATAAAATTAGTTAGTCATCTTTTAAAGACTAAACTGTTCTCTACATTTTATTTCATTTTTATTGCTTTTAGTCTTTTGCTCTAATTTTCTATTTAATTATTTTTTCTTATTCTTCTTGCAAACTTCTTCACAATAAATTTATTTTCATATTTCTCAATCTAAACTTCTTTTTGGTCTTCAAATTAAAAGTCCAAATTATAAGTTATTTATTCATTCATCGTTAATTTTAGATAATCTTAACATACTTAATTAGTCATCTAAAATCTCAAATTATTTATTCTTGTTATTTATTCATGTTAGTTATTCATCAATATTAATTAATTAAATTTAATTCTAAAATTGATTAGTGATATTGATGGAATATATTTTCCTGTCAAAACTTCAAAAATAAAGTTTCAAAATATAGGTACATAAAAGGAATACCTACAATAAATATGTTAACAAATTTTAGAATTGACTTAATACTGTTTTCCAATTTCAAATAAGGGAATTCATTTTTAAATAAAAATTCTCAAGAAATTCATTTATAAATCAAATGAATTCTACACCACAAAAGTTTTGAAACACTCCTGAATTGATGCAAACCAAAACCAATATATACAAGAAGTTCAAACATTGTTATTAACTATCTGATTTTAGATTTCAAACCAGCTTCAAAAGCAGAGACAGGTTATTGAAGCAAAGCATGTTTCTGACTCAGAGCTTCAACAACGATAAAAACTAGAAGAAAAAAAAAACTCAGAAATATACACATAATTAAGGAGTTTGATAAAGAATCTCTCTTATTAATCTCCCCTTACAAAATACTATTAATCCTTCGGTACTAATATTGAGAAATTCAACGAAACGAATTTTATAGTGTTTTGCGGTAGTATTATTGTCCCATAATATCTTGAACAAAACCAAATTCTCAAGGGATTTCAGCTTAAAGTTGTAGTAAATAATCAATTACAAGGAAATGCAAGGGTCAAAGATGATATTTTCTCGTTAAGTCTGATTGGTCGAGTGAATAAATAAACGAGCTGAAAACAAGAAATAAAGTTTTGAAACCTCAAGAGTCCCCAAAAGCACCACAATTGAGCCAACTTTGCAATATTTGCTTGTAAGATCAAAATCCTAAAGTTACATCCTAAGACATCAATTTATTCTATAGAATTATGAAAATTATTATGAGAATTAGAACTTCTGATACTTAATTTGCCTTCATCTTAACATTTCACTCTGGGCTTTCATTTCCATGTGAGTTGTAGAGAAATTAAAAAAACAGAAACATCAAAATATTTGCCAAGTTTTCGTGATAATTCTTCTTTTAATTATAATATTTTATTCCAATTTACCAAAACATTCCTCATCATGTATGAAAGAAATTAAAAAAGACAACAAAAAAAAAACACATTTTCTTGCAATTACAACGAGATAATTAACCCAAAGAAACCCAACTAGGAAAAGAAAATTACAAAATTGAGATAGTGAACTATAAAAAACAACTATAGAAAAAAAAAATCATTTCATTGCAAAAGAGGTAATTACAACGAAATAATCGACATTAACAAACCTAACTAGGAAACGAAAATTACAAAATTGAGATATATAATGAACTATCAAATCAACAACACAAAACTAACTACGTTGCTCTAATCTATCTGAGTAATCTCCCATGTTAGACACATTTTCGAATTAATTGTCTGACTTCCTTCAAGACCGGAGGATTCGATTGGATTTCTTGATCATTTGCTAGGGCTTCAATGAAGTTTGTGGGGACTAAGCACTTCTCGGTTGAGTATAATTTCTCTTGAACCAAAGGAGAAGCAACAAGAGCTTGAAGGTCTTGAGTATGATGTTCTTGCCCATTATTATCCTGCAACAAGATACCCCATTGATGCCTGTTAAAACAAGTTCAATTGCAAAAATAGAAAAATAACCGAACAAACAGTTTAGCTTCAGATTTTTTTTTTAATCATTTACACTCAAACAAGCTGATTGAATATCATAAATATGAAATGAAATTAGCCTAATTCCTTCATTAGGACAACAACATTTGATTGCACCCGACTTTTCCTTGGACCTCGAGCGTAGCTTTATGCATCGGGTTGTCTTTTTTGGTAAAAACAAAGTAAGCGAGTTAAATAAATTCCAAATTTGAGGGGTGAAAAAAGATCAGGGATAAGGAAAATGAAAAATTTTACCTCAAAGGATCCCATAGATTCAAGAACTGCAACTTGGGCTTGCAAGTACTTGATGTACTTAAAAGCAGATTGAAACATTTCTGCAGTGTTCATCTTTTGGCCTCCAGGTACCAGCTTCCCAAGCTCTTGAGTCTTCTCAGTTATCTTCCTCCTCCTCTGGCGCGCTGCGATGCTCTGAGCGGACAATGTCCTCTCAGCCGTCTGGGCCGGCTTCTTTACACAAGCAGTGCAAGCATTACTAGTACTATAAACCGGTGGTGGACTTGGGAAATCACAAAACGGAACCATAACCTCAGGCACAGTAAAATCCTGAAACAAATTCGGGTTCGAAGCAATCCTGTCGAAGAAAGTGGTTTTGGGGTCGGAGTAGTAGTTATCTTCGTACGTTTTCGGGCGTTTATGGTAGCTAAAGAACTCAAGATCCTGTTGTGGAAAGAGGTCTGGCTCGAAGGAGTAGTAGTAGTCAAGCTGATCATCACAAGGATTAAGCAGATAAGGCAGTGGAGAAGTATAGTTGTCTTCAGAGAAGAACAAGTTATTGTTGGGACCATAGAGAGGATCAAAGCAAGTCTCTGAAAGAAAATAATTGTCATTGAAACACAGAGACTCATGTGAAGCCTGATGAAGCAGCTCCATTTCTTCTGGTGGGAAGATATTCACTTGTGAGTTAAGTTGCTGAAAGTTGTACATCATCGCCATGAAAGTTGCTGAAAGTTAGAAGCTAGTGAGCTGCTGTTATATATATATATATATATATATAGCATGTTACGAAAAGCACGAGGGAAAGAAAGTAAAACAAACATAGACACAGACAATAGTTAATTCAAGTCAAAGACAATGCGTGTGTGTGTTTGTGAAAGAAATAGAGAGAGAGAGAGAGAGAGAGAGATACCTGAGGAAGATACTGTCTTTAAGCAGTTGTGGATTTGCTGCGGTGTTGAATAACAGTGAAGTTTTTTTACGGCAGTAAAAAACGAACCTTATCAAACTAATCAAACTATACAAACTGCTGATATTGTGTGTATATGAGAGAGAGAGAGAGTGAGAGAGAAAGGGGGGAGGGAGAGAGAGAGACGTGGGTTTGACGGTTACTGAGATTGGGAGAATAATGAGGTGAAGTTAAAGCGGGAGGTAGTAACGAACTTCCTAGTAATTAGGCATCAAAATGTTATTTGAATCGGGCCAACTCGACCCGTGAATTAATAATAGTTGGATTGAATTAGTCCAATTCGTTATTATTTGGGTTGGATTGAGATTCAAAGAAATAAATTCATATCAATTCATTACTTTTACTCGAATTAAATGGATTAATTGGATTGGATTCGAGACAACCCATTTCTTTTAAGCAAACAAATCAATATATATCAATAAATGGCAAATTGTTACTAAATTAAAAATCTGAACTTGCAAAAAGTGAAAATTGATATGAGAAATAATACAAAAATAAAATAAAAAATCATATCCAAACTAATTATTTTTAGTTTTTCCGTTTGTTTGTCATAAAATATTTTTTCAGAAAATATTTTTCCAATTTTTTGGTGTTTGATTATACTGAAAAATTGGTCAACTGAAAAATATTTTTTAATTAAATATTACATCTAGTACAAAATTTGGAAAAATATTTTCATGTCCTTTGGGAGAAGAAAATATTTTAGTGAGTTCCGAAAAATATTTTCTTCTCCCAAATGGCATGAAAATATTTTTCGGAACTCACCCACCCCTATACCCCCTGCCCTACTCCCTGCCCTACCCCCACCCTCACCCTCACCCTCACCCTCATGGTTAACATATATATTATATATATTTTTTTAAAAAATCTAATGTCGAAAAATATTTTTCATTGTACATCCAAACACCAGAAAATATTTTTCAGTATTCTATTTTTTAAGAAAGTATTTTCTCTAAACAAGTTATTTTACAACAAACAAACAAAGCCCAGAGAAATATTTTATTTTCTAGAAAAATATTTTTCACAAACAAGTTATTTTACGGCAAACAAACGGAGCCTTACCATTATAAAGTACTGTTTTAACTTCTTGCTTTCTTGAACTAATATTGTTCTTCCTACAATTGATCTTTAAGATCTTTACTAGGTGAGTTGGATCTCTCAGAGTACATATCTTTTTCAGAATCTTCGTCCATCTTTAACAATCTTTGTGTACGTCTTTCAACATCACTCTTATCCTTCATGTACACAAGTACTTTCACAGTCCTACTTGTCAATCTGTTTCTTAGTTCTGATAGTTGTTCTTTTCCTCGCTAAAAGCACTTTTAGAAACAATTGTGGACACATCAACCATTAATATATCATGAGCCATGGTGGCGAGAACGGAATATTAACATTAATGTATTCGCCACCATTGTAAAATATCAAATCCTTCTTCATAGTCCTCAGTACTAATTTATTAATAAAAAATTGATTCATTAAGAATTTTTCACAATCAATTAATTAATAATGTACTGAATTTATTAATTTACTACTAAATTAGTTAATTTTTTTGTTAATTACTTATTTTTAATTAACTAATTTATTATTGCGTAATTAAATTTTTTATTGACTATCAATTTAATTTAACATTTCATTAATAAATTAATTAAATAAATAATTAAATCAGTAAATTAATTGAAGTTTTAATTCAAAATCAAATCAATCAAATTGTAAATATTAATTAATTAACTAAATTTTCTATTAAATTGATTAATATAGTTAATTATTTAGTAATTTTAATTAAGAATTAATTTTTATTAATTAATTAATTAATAATTATTAAGATGTTGTTAACTATCAATTTAATTAATTATTTTTATATTGTTAATTCTTAATTAAAATTACTAACTAATTAACTATATTAATCAATTTAATAGAAAATTTAGTTCGATAAAAGAAAATATATAATTATAAAATATCTTCATTTTAAAAACTTGTTCAAAGAACAATTCTATTCAAACAATATTTTATGGGTTTTTTTCTTAAAAATTGTTTTGAAAACTATTTTCAAAAACTGTTCTAGAAGACCAAAAACAAAAAAGATTTCCAAATAGGACCTTTATTTTGTTTTTTAGTACCTCATAAATACTTTTTTAGAACTACTAGATGAAGCACTGGAACTATCAGTTAGAGGGTGGGATATAATATTAGTATTATGATATTCATCATGATAATAAGTATATAATATGTTCAATATTTTATTAATTTCATCCATAATTTCTTTAATTTCGTTCTCATTCTTCCGCCTATTACCATATTCAAATAAAAGTTTAAAAACTTCAACTCCACCAATTTTAACTTGGGGATCTAAAGTTGAAAAATACTTCTTCCATGATTGGTATAACATTGGTGAGAAGATTATCTTTTCTATATGAGTTTATACGTTTAACAATAGTAACCAATTGAGGAAGACAAATATTAAAAGTTGAATAATAAAAACCAGAAGATAAACAAGCTGCGTCAAAATATAGTCCTAAAAATTCTATTACCTTAAAAAGGCTAAATTAAATTAGGTTGGTTTACCAAATCGAGCTTGGCTGATTTACTAAGTCGAGCTGGACTAGATTACCAAAATGAGCTGGACTGTGTTCTTACTTGGGTTAAGTTGGGTTGGACTTATAGTTTTTTAACTTGAATCTAACTCAACCCGCATTCTTACATAGATTATAGCCCAACCCAGTATCGTAGCAATTGGCTAAATTGAATTGGGTTATTATCAAATTGGATTAGGTTGTAACCCGATAACCCACCCTAATTAACATGTTGAATTAGGCAGCCACAATGGCGGATGTATTAGGCCCCAACTCTAACTCCACAAATTCTTTTACAAGTATGTATAATTTTGGGTTCAAAAATAAATTAGTTAATTATAACATTTAATTAATTTTATTTTTTAACATTTAACTTTTATAAATCTTAAAAAATTAATTTATTTATTTTGTGTATAAGATTTAATTTGCGAATCAAGAACAAATTTAGAGTCTTGTGTATCCCAACGATGAAAGTACTTGGGGCCAACAAGGGTTGCAACTTCAATTGACCCAAATTCTTTTCATAAGTATATGTAATTTTAGATTAAAAAGTGAACTAGCCCCCATTGGACATTTAGTTAATTTTGTTAAAAATTTAATTTGCTAATTTTGCATACAAGATTTTATGAATCAAGAACAAAAATAGAATCTTGTGTATCTTATTTTGTGTACAAGAATTTACGAACCAAGAACAAATATGGAACCTTGTGTATCTTATTTTGCGTACAAGATTTTATGAATCAAGAACAAACATAGAGTCTTGTGTATTCGTAATGACGAATGTACTTTTGGGGGCTAGTACAGGCTACAACCCCCATTGAACTAGGAAATTTTTCATAAGTTTATGTAATTTTAGGTTAAGAAATAAATAGCCTCCACTAAATATTTAATTAATTTTAGTTTTTGTAATCATTAATTTTTTATAAAATTTAAAATTTAATTTGCTCATTTTACATAAAAGGCTTTATGAATCAAGAAAAACATGGAATATTGTGTATACCTTAGTTTATATGTTGGCTTTGATTTCATAACTTGTTAGAACTACGGTTGAAAATGCATTTTCTTCAATGAAAATCGTGAAAAATCAACTAGAAAACTGAATGGGGACTCTTGAATAAATGATTGTTTGATAGAATACATCGAGAAAGATGTATGTAATAGTTGATTTTTGTGTGAATCAATATACAAAGTCAAATTTTAGCTAAGAATATGTTGTTGTCAGGTCATGAAAGTTTCTACATGATAATGTGTTGGTTGTTCCTCAACAAAGATTTTAGTGAACCTTGAACTTCTTCTACTAATGTAGTGTTAGTCAATCTATCTTTGTTCATAAAACCTCCTGGTATTAGATTTCACCACAAATTACACACTCATGTCTTGATTCCTGTAGGCCATCGTGTTGAAATCCAAAATCACTTTCAATAAACATTATGTATACAATTAATGATATACTTACAAGAATTAAAAATCAACTACATTCATATTCATTTTATTTGCAAAAATTTCTTCATATCATTCCAATTATTTTCTATGAGTTTTTATGTTTAAAATATTGTACTATATTTTCCTTTCACCAATCATCAGCATGTCATTCTGTATATATGTAACAAAGCATCATTCATGTAAGAATCTTACTTTTGTTCAATAAGCGATTTTTCAAAATTTTCATTGAAGGAAATGTAAGTGGCAAGATATGACTTGAATGTGCAAAACCATTGATAGAAGGACTGGGAAACTTTGAAATATCTGGGTAAGACTAAACACTCATTGACCATGTTGATGGATAAAGGCAGTAGTAAGAAAAAGATCAATGTATCACAACAATAGTGCAGAAAAAGTACAAAAGTAGGATTTTACGTCTTGTGAATGTTTTAGTTTTAATTTTAACTTCTTTTGACATTTTGCATAAAATAATAGATTAGATCTCTTTAGTGATTTTTGATTTATAGAATATTATAAAAAATAAATGGCAAAAACAAAAGTTGTTGGGCTTATGAGAATAGAGTGATTTTGGATTTCAACATTAATAGATGAATGAGAACTAATAATTTTTTTTAGAAAAAATTTATCAAAATGGTTTCTTATCTTATCGCTTTGTGACAAATTCGTCCCCTATTTTCAAAATGCGACATATTAGTCCCATATATTTCCATTCGTGACAACGTTGGTCCTTTGTATGTAGAAACATTAAAAATCTAACAGATTGAGCACATGAGCAGCATATTCCTTTTTTTTTCAAATGTTACAGGGGCAAAAAATCATTTATCAACCCCATCCTTAACCTATTCCTCCCAAAGCTTCAACAAAAATCCCTAAATCCCAACCCCATTTTTGTAACAGTTTCGACAAAATCTCTAGCAACATTTTCGCTTAAAGCTTCAACTATCTCTATAACACACTGTGCTCAAAGAACCATCTCCATAACACACTTCGCTCAAAGCTTCAAGTCCGATCTCCAAAACTAACATTTATAATGAAAGTTTATTTAACAATTCACAATAACATCATGAACTCGGCAATAACAATATGAAAAACATGCATATTTCTTCTACCAGTTCAACCAATTTCAGTGCCTCGGTGCTCATATATATTTAACAATTCCACAAATGTCTACAACTTTGATTTATTTTGCAAGTCGTCTCATAAAAGTTGCAAAAAAATTGAAAGCAGTGGGATTTTGGGGGAATTCATCGAAACGTGAAAGAAATGTTACGGGTTATTGGGTGGTAATTGGGCATTAGGGATTTTGGGGAAGAATAGCTTAATGGGGTTAGCGGTTTAAAAGAAATTGAGTTACAGGTTAGGGATTTAGGTATTCAACATAAGTGATATATGCTATGCAATATCGATTTTGCCTTGGTAACTTTTGAAAAAAATAGGCACATGTTGCTCATATGCTCAATCTGTTAGATTTTTTAACATTTTTTCAGTCAAAAGGACCAATGTTGTCACGAATGGAAAGATATGAGACTAATATGTCGTATTTTAAAAATAGGGAAAGAATTTGTCACAAAGTGATAAGCTAAGAGACTATTTTGGTAAATTATCCTAATATCTACATGTACATTTTGTTCACCTTGACAAAAGATACCACCCAATAACTGTTTGCACATCTTCATCGTTCTTTAGGATAATTTACCAAAATGGTTCCTTATCTTATTGCTTAGTGACAAATTCGTCCTCTATCTTCAAAATGCGACATATTAGTCTCGTATCTTTCCATTTGTGACAACATTGGTCCTTTGACTGAAAAATGTTAAAAAATCTAACAGATTGAGCACATGAACAACATGTGCCTATTTTTTTTCAAAAGTTACAGGGGCAAAATGGTCATTGCATAGCATATATCACTTATGTTGAATACCTAAATCCCTAACCCCATTAACCTATTCTTCCCCAAAATCCCTAATACCCAATTAACACCCAATTACCCGTAATATTTTTTTCGCGCTTTGACAAATTCCCCCAAATCCCTCTGCTTTCAATTTTTTTATGCAACTTTTATGAGATGACTAGAAAAATAAATAAAAACTGTAGACATTTGTGGAATTGTTAAATAAATATGAGCACCGAGACACTGAAATTGGTTGAACTAGAAGAAGAAATATGCCTGTTTTTCACATTGTTATTGTCGAGCTCATGATGTTACTGTGAATTGTTAAATAAACTTTTATTATGAATGTTAGTTTTGGAGATCAGAATTGAAGCTTTGAGGAAAGTCTGTTATGGAGATATTGTTCTCTAAGCGAAATGTGTTATGGAGATGGTTGAAGCTTTGAGTGAAAATGTTGCTAGAGATTTCGTCAAAGCTCTTACAGAAATGGGGTTGGGGATTTAGGGATTTTTGTTGAATCTTTGGGAAGAATAGATTAGGGATTGGGTTGATAAACGATTTTGCCCCTGTAACAATTGAAAAAACGTAGGCACGTGTTGCTCATGTGTTCAATCTATGTCACATTTTGAAGATAGAGGATGAATTTGTCACAAAATGATAAGATAAGAGACCATTTTGATAAATTACCCTAAATATTAACATGAATGCATGCGGTTCATAAATATCCCAACTAACTCAAGTTGTTAACCAAGAGCATGAAGTGGTCAATCTATTACTTGTAAATGAAAATGTTCCAAGTGAAATAGAAAACCTTGATGATGATAGCAGTGATAGTGGTGAAGTGTTTTATTAGAGTGACAACAGTGATACATCTGAAAATGAACAGAATGATGATATGTATTTAATTTATAATGAAGATGAGTTGTCTAACTTTGGATTTGAGAATAATGAAAATTGTGAGCGTGTGATATCTGATTCAAGTGAGGATAGTCGTTCAATTAGTAGGTGAATGACGAAATTGAGTGAAAAGATAGAATGGAATTATTTTAAGATGACATTTGATGCTCAAGGATGGGAGATTGTAGAGCACCATCCAGGTCTATTATTTGATGATGTATATCATATTTGGAGGATAGTAGAACAATATGCAATGCAAGTTGGTTTTAAAATTTTGAAAATAAAAAATGATAAATCAAGATTCACGGTTAAGTGTAACAATAAAGGATGCAAATGGAGGATTAATGCATCCATTTATATATGTTGATGATAAGAGATTTAAAATCAAGTCAGTTAGTGAAGATCACAAGTGTCTAAAAAATTTGAAGGGTATTAGGGCATCATCAAAAATGGATTGCTAATGAATTTCTCAAAGACTTTAAAGGCAACATCAACAAATCGGTAGATGAAATGCGCATAAATCTACAAAATTGATTTGGAGTCCAAGTTCCGAGAAGGAAGTTGTGTAGGGTAAAGAATAAGACGATAGATTTAATTTCGAGAGATTAGAATAAAAGTTATGCTTTGTTGCCTAAGTATGTTGAAGCGATCGTATAGAGCAGTCCTTCAACTTGTGTTAAATATTCATGTATTGACTTGCATTTGAGAACATCAACATTTTACATATTTTTTTATAAATTTTGGAGTTCAAAGAGATGAGTTTAGAAATGGATTAAAGCCATTCATTGGTCTTGATAGTTGCTTCTTGAAAGGTCTATATAATGGTCAACTTCTTTCCTCTGTTTGTTTAACTGCAAATTCAAATATTTTTCCACTTGCGGTTATTAGGAATGACAGCGGTTCGGTTAACTGCGGTTTTTGGCAAAACCAAAACCGAAACTGTTTAACATAACCGGATCTAGAAATCGAAACCGAAAATCGATGATTTTAAAAACCGTTATCCAAAACCGAAACCGACAAGTTTTAAAAAAATTGCGAATAACCGAAACCGAAACTGATAACTTAAAAAAAAATAATTTAAATAGAAAAAAGTCAAAAAATATGAAATAAATATTAATTTAAATATTTTTCTAAAAATACAATAAATCAAAATTCATACATCATAAGATAATAAAAAAATAATAGTAATAAGCTGTTGGAATTTTTTTTTTGTCAAACAAGCTATTGGATGAAGATTAGGAAGATACAATAAAGTAAAAGTTGAACATATTATGCTTTTAGATCCATCGTGTCGTCTGCTTTGACTACTTGGGCAAAATCAGAAAAGGAAAAAGATAAACCTAAGTTGTAGATCACATTAATCTTAAAAAGCAAAGATTGTATTACATGAGAAATATAGGAAAAAAAGTAAGGACCTTTTGCTATTATGGTAGACCAAAGACAACCTTAGGAAGATAGAGTTTGAAGTATGCAACTTTGGTCCTTGGAGTTGCGGCGCATGAAAGAGAAGAAAGCTTAAGTTTTGTGTTCTAAAACTAGGCCAAACAATTAACAATGACTCAATGTAATTTATTATATTATTTATTGGTTCAAAAATTAACTTTGTCCTTTGACTTCAAGTCTTCAAAGTTAAGGGATGTGCCATAGCTGGGTGTTTTTATGTTTTATTATTAGACTTTTTTTAGCAAAAAAAAAGACTTTTTTATTTTTATTTTTTAAACTTTAAATGCTTACGGTATATGTAGATATACATGTGTATATATATATATATATATATATATATATATATAATAAATTAATAATCGGACTTCGATTTTTTAACGTCTAAAACTAAAATCTATCAGTTTACCCGTCAGTTACTATTTATAAAAACTAAAACCTATCGGTTTACCCGTCAGTTTTTGTTATCGGATTTCATCGGGTGGATATCCATCAGTTTCGGTTACAGCGGTTACTCGTTGCCATCCCTAGCGGTTATGGTGTGCAAGCAGGAATGTCAAGAAACATGGTGTTATTTTCTCGAGTATTTGCAAGGCTATATTGGTATTGAAGGGTATATCACTTTCATGAGCGATAGACAAAAAAGTTTGAAAAATGCTATCCGTGATGTATGTGTGAATAATAGGCATAGATATTGTGAAAGACATTTATATGCCAACTTCATAAAGAAGTTTGTTGGACTGAAGCTTAGGAGACTTTTTGGGCTGCAGCAAAAACATATAACATATTTGATTTTAATGATTTTATGGGAGAAATCTTCAATGTCGACACAGAGGCTCATAAATGATTGATGGTAGATTAGCAAGAGGATGTGAAAAAATAGGCAAGGCATGGGTTTGATGAAGTGACTAAAAATGATCATATCACGAATAATATGTCTGAATCTTTTAATAGTCTACTTGGTCCCAGAAGAGTCATCCCTATTCTGACCATGCTAGAGTGGATTAGGAACAAGATCATGAAAATATTTCATATAAGATATCAAAAAGTATTGAGATGAGATACACCTCTTCCACCGAGGGTTATGTCAAGAATGGAAAAGAATTTCCGAGATGGTAGATATTTATGCCTAATACTTGTATTTGAAACAGTGTTTTAAGTCATTGATGGTAAATCTTATGTCGTCAACTTAATGGATAAAACTTGTCAATGCAGGGAATGACAAGTTAGTGGCATTCCTTGCAAACATGCTATGATTTGCATCACACGCATGAGATATGCACCTCATCAATATGTAGATCCATATTTGATAGTTGATACTTACAAAAGGTCATATCAAGGCATGATTGGTTGATCCATGATAAATCAATATGGCCACATGTTGATTATGTTCCATGACAACCTTCGGAGAAGCTTAGGAAAAAGGGGAAGACCAAATGTTAGAAGGACAAGAGAAGTTGGAGAAACTACATTATCTAGGCAGCCAAGGTCAGTATATATTAGGTGTTCTGTGTATCGTTTACTTGGACACAATAAAATAACTTGTCTGTGTAGAAGAGGCGAAACACCTAGCATAAAAAAAAAGAAAGAGGTCAAACCAGGAGCCACATGAAAAGTTTATTGAATATTCTTACTTTAGACCCCAATAATTTTCATGCATCTTTTCTTTTCCAATGACTTATATTATACCAAAGTGAAGTAATATTTGTGTTTTATATGTATCACTTGGTCGCCCAAAATATTTCCATTGTTCAAGATTCTCAATCCACGTTATCAGCACTCAAGAAGGTGTTAGGCCACTCCATGAAATGATTAGTGCACCGCTCGATCACATGAGTCAAACAAATTCTTCTTCAAGGGTTTTTGAAAACCCTCTTGCACATTGGTATAATATGCATGACTAAAATCTTTATGAATTTATTAATAGCTTATGTGACTGCTACATTATCTATTTGGGTGTAATGCAAGCGTGGGTGCTAGCTTGTTTCTCACGGGATTTATTTTGTGCTTAATTGCATCGATCTTGATGACCCTTGTATTACCATGCTATGTGTGACACTTTGTCCCTTTATTTCTATGTTATACTAGACTATCTTTTTTGCACTAGTTTATTTATTTTGCAAAACATTTTCATGCTTCTTGGGTTATGCCGTTCTTTTTGGCCAAAATTACATTTTAGCATCATGGTTTTTGAAGTTCATTTTGAGAGATTAAACTACTGATAATGTGTATAGAATGTTATCTAGTTATAGTTTAATTCTTTTTTTTTTACATTTTGCATATAACCAATTATGATCAAAGGTTTGTTAGTTGTAGTACATGCATATTTTGTAAATGAAAAATACTACATGTGAAATGAAATACATTCGAAAGTTATATTATATTTTCATGTTTATTTGCATCATAGCATAAGCAATTAGAGTATGAAGTTGAACTTGAACTACTTGTATTTAAATTTTATAATTTGTTGCTCAACTGTGATGCGTTGTTCCTCTGGATGTCTTTTGTGAACTTTGAAAATTTTTCAAATGACAACTCTTCTTCATGGAGTACACAAAATATGTAAAATGAACAGTTTGATCTCGAGCAAAAGAAATATAGTTTGAATAATTTTTTTTTTCATTCATATATTTGAACAACGACTTTGTTTACATATATAGTAGCATCTTCTATTTTTGAACTTAATGAAAGTTCTGTTTATATCTTCCCGAATAGTTGATGATGATGATGATGTTGTAGACATTTGAGTTTATTTTTTAGAAAATATTTTGCGCAGATTTTGGCTTATTCGTAGTCTTTGGACATGAAAGAGCAAAATTTTTTTTGGACGTGAAAGAGCAAGAAAAAGGTGAGAAAAAATTGGCATTTTGGCTCTATATATAATCGTGTGTATGGAGCTAGCCGTTGGAAAAAAACCCAACGATCATCTTCAAATCCTTCTTTTTTTTGGGTGAAATTGCCCTCTTAATCTCTAACGACTCAAACATAAGAGCACAATGGTATTTTCACTCGCTCACTGCATTGATCGTTAAATGGCAGTTTTTTTTTTTTTTTTGTACAACATAACCAGCAAGACTCAATACTAACAACATTTTACATATGTAGCGAGTTACATATCACTAGATCAAAGCCCTAGTGACAACTTCTTTATTTATTTATTTTTTTAAAAGGAGGCCTAAGACCATATATATATATACAGATATAGCCAGCGGGACTTGAGCTCGCAACCTCTCGCAAACACCGCGAATATCATGCTGCCAGACCAAAGGGTCTTTGGAGGCAGCTGTTTCTTTCAGGCACTAATATTTCATCGTGACACAAAACAGTTAGAGATAGCAATGGGCACTTGCTTTATTCAGAAATAATGGATAAACGCCCGATAAAAACCCAATGACAAAAACTAATGGGGGATATGTTAAGGTTTGAGTTTTATAGAGGAAAACCAATAGGTAAATCAATAGGTTTTAGTTTTTGACGTTAAAAAAACTGAAACTCGAAATCCGATTAATAATTTAACAAAAAAATTTAACATATATATACACTTAAAATAATAGAAGACTAACTAAAATTGGTAATTAAAATGATAAAAATTTGAACTAAACCTTGTAAAAAAAAAGTGAACTAAATTTAATTAAAAGAGATATGATAAACCTATTAGACCAATACTTAAGCTTTTAAGAATTATCAGCTTTACTTGTCAAAATGAAAAAAAAGATGTTTCTCACTCGACAGTTGGGAATGAATTTCTTTTTGTATAACTTCTTAATTTTGATTTTTACTCATAAAATTATTATGTAATTTATTTCAAGTTTTAGCATTGTCTTGGATTCTTTTATTTTTTGGTTTCTTTATATTTAAATTAAAATTTTTATATATTTTTATTTAAACTAATTATTTTTTAATTAAATAGTTATGATTACGATTAATTGTAATTTTTAAAATTTTTAACAGTTATTAATTTTAAAAATTGTTAAATTTTAATTACGATTATAATTATTAATTTACTGATACGATTTAATTATTTTTTGCAGTTATCCAGCCATACGTAGGGATAGGCACACGACTGTACACAAACACATAGGGACTCAGGAACGAGCTGCATGGATAGGCCTGTTGCCTCACACCATTTGTCACAAAACTATATATCTTGGCAACTCTTCCTTGGGAGAAAAAGCTAACCCAAAAGATAAAACTTGCAAAATGGCTCTTCAAACGCTAATCTTCTCAGCATCACAACCTTTCAACAACAATCACTATAACCATTCTTCTGCATCTCTTTTACACCAACAATATCTATCCTTACCTATTACTTCTTTGGCCTCTTTCTTGAAACCCATCTCATTGTTTTCATTATACAGCAATGGCTCTCGTTCTTTTTTTCCTCATGCTAGCCTATCTGAACAAACAGGTTTGGCTATAGTGGCTCTATCTTTTCAACATGTTTGAATATCCGTTATAGTTTTCTTGTCTGTTCATTTGTTTGGTTATTGTTATTGGGATATCTTGTTTCGCATTGATTTTTGAAAGATTTGTGTTCATAATTGTTGAAAGTTAAGTGTTTGAGGAGTAGATTGTAAGATCTCATTCCACATTAATTCTATAAAAGATTTAATTCTCTAAAACTATCAACATAGTTTAAGTATTTTGTGCCGGTCGATTAAATTCAATGAGTTACTACACTAGTAGCCGGACCTGGAAAATTATAATGTTCTTTTTTTGCTGATTCTACCCAATATTCTCTGGAGATCCTTTCACCGAACCAATACGGATTTCTGCGAGTCTTAGTATAACTGTTTTGTCTGGAAAAATACGTACCCATATTTTTCTACCACGGCGTGCATTTCGTGTCATTGCGTGGATGATGAGATTCCATTGATACAGAGCCAATTCCAATAGACGGGTCCCATTGGCGTGCATCTAGTAGGAATTGAACCTTCGAATTCACCAATTATGAGTTGGGCGCTTTAACCATTCAGCCATATGCTTACCAAGTTGTATTTCATTCCCCTTCCGAAAACTTTGTACAAATGAACAAACAAAAAACTACGAGCTACTTACAAAGGTCAAGCTCAACACAATGTTGCTACTCGATAAGAGTGTTTAAGTTTTTTTTTTGTTTGTCAAAGAGTGTTTAAGTTCCAAGCATTACAAATATTCCTGTTTTCCCTATTATCAAGAAATTTCCTCACTGAAAGCATCTTAATTCTCACATCTTGCTTATTTTTCTCCACAATTTGTCCTTCGGCTTTGGCCTGGTTGTTGAACACCCAATTTTTGCGCTCTCACCAAATTTGATAGACACATCTTGTTCTTGTTTGTTCATTTATTTGGCTTTTCATATTCTTTTCAGCTAAGGTGGACAATAAAGAAGAGGAGATAACGAACATTGTTAAACTAAAGCAAAAAGTTGAGGCTCTTGGTATAAACTGCAATACATGTACACCTGGGGAGTACAATTACTTGATTTGTCCAAAGGTATGCTTCACTAAATTAAGTGCTTTTTCACTGATTCGTATTTTTCTTTCTATTGACGGACAGCATGGAAATCTTTTAGTATGCTTGGTTATGAGTAATATTTGATTGCTTTTAGGCCCTGTATACTGGTGTGTTTTGTGGAGGTAATGTTCTTTGGGGGCAATTCTTGAATTCTTTGTGATATTTTCTTAGGAGTTTGATTGTGTAATGGTGTCATCATATCCGTATCTGCACTTGGTTTGGTTTATGCCTAAATTGAATTCTAAATCTGCATTGAATGTGAAATATCATCTAAGAGCCACAAGTTTCCAGCTAAGCTAAATTATCATTTTGTGGGTAATTATATATTCAGGGGTTTCTACCCGGGTAGAATCATTTAGTTGAGGTCACACTATAAAGATTGCTGGAGCACCTTACAAATACAATTTCCTAATAAACCACATGCTTATCTATGCCCTTAATTTAGGCTTGGTGGCTGATTACTCATCTATTTGGATACTGCCTATCCTGGGAGCTCAAATAGATTGGTGTTCTCCAATTTTACAATCTTCCTTAAAATAGTTGAAAAATTGGGGGTCATTCAGTGGAGATGATTTTCCACGTTTGTTTCCAAAATTGAATGTGGTAGAGGAAGGGAGCATATAAACTATAAGGCTTGGATAGACCAGGATGCGATCAGTTTGAAGAAGAATTTAGAAGCAAAAAAAAACAATTTGTTCTTCCACCTTGATTTTAAGCCAAGTTGCATTTTTGGATAGGATTATTTTTCTGTTACTAAACAAGCCCTTATCTATTCTGTCCCACTAAATATGAAAAACAGGAAAAGGATTACTTGTGCTGGTAAACGCAAGATTTTTGTTCTTTTTTCATGATGGGAAGTGCAAGAAAAGAATGAATTGCAGAAAGGGTTTTCATTGTCATCTGTGTTCAACAAATATTTCATTTGCATTCAGTTCAACAAATAAAATGATATTTGGACCAGATAATGGATATTCTGCACAAAGTGGATTTTATGGCGATGTGGTCATTAATTTGGGAAATTTTAAAAACGAAACATGGACATGCTTTTTGATAGAGGGAGTAGAACTGCTCTCTTGTTGACTTTATACCTGTTGACCCTTCATAGTTCAACAAAACAACTTACCTTCAATTTTTTCATTTAGTTGCACTGCAATCATCTTTGGTATAGTACAAATTAGAGCTGGTTATGTTATCTCATTTCACAAATTAGTTGGAAGCATAAGTCAATGCTACTGACTTTGGGCCAGCTCATATGACATGGCACTATAATTCGTTATATGCTTTTTTCCTGTTTGGACCAAGATATGCCTGCTTCTATGCAGGTTTGTTCTTCATATTGGACCTACACGAAAAAGGGATGTTAAGGTTTCCCAATAGCTTGTGTTCAAGAATTCTAGTTCTTCAATTTCTTTTTTTTCAAAATACTTCCACCAGTGCCAATTGATTTTGTTTGTCTTGCTGATGATGTTCATTTTAATGCTGTTTTCATTTCTTTCTCTTCAACCTCATCTATTAATATATATTTTCTGTGAGACAGTGCAATGGTGGACAATCGTTGGAGAGGAGTCTATCATTTCATATCATCCAAAGTGGGTAAGCTGCTCTTTAAGTTCTATTCAAGATTATTTTTACTTACAAATGATTTCTTATGGTTTTTTTATCACACGGTACATCAGGGAATTCGCTATGTGGAGATGTTTTGATGTTGAATGTGGTTGGGCAGGGCAGGTAATGCAGTAATGTGGTTTAGATTTTCTTTTCTGCTGAATAGTTCTTTTAGAATTTCAAGTCTTAACTCAATGGCAACTTCAATGCAGATCTTTGTGGATGATAGGACAGTAACTAGTAGAGTCAACCAGCTGGGAAGACTCACTTCCTCAAGTAGAATGTCCGAGGAAAACTTGAGGTTAGAACCATTAGGTGATGAGGTATTGAATTTACTTTTTAATGGTGGAACTTTTCTTCTTTTTGAAAATTCTCCCGTGAGCCATTGATTTTGTCACCTTGGCATCTGGCATGGATATTAAGGAAACATACTTTAAGCTTTTGGGCAATTTTCTCAAATTTTTACTTATGCTGTAATCACTAGTTTGGAAATCGGTAATAGTGGGTAGCACTAAAAAGTTGTTCTGAGCTTGATGATAATATTTTGGCACACCCCAAAATAGAAAATGTGGCAATATTGTTAGTGAGATCGAGGGAGAGATAAATTGTATCCTAGATAGCCACCTACTGTTCCCAAAAAAAAAAAGCCCATGACCAACTGCCAGACACAAGGATGTTAGTTGCAATTGCATAGTGAAGGCAAGCGAATGGTCTTGATGCTGAAACATGAGTTCAAGATAATTAAAATGCATTGACGGTCTTGTGAAAATATTGTTGCATAACTTTAGAAATAGTTGGACTAGAATTCTTCAAGACTTCAACAGTCTGAAAATTACCCCTAATGTTTCTGCAAGCCACCTGCTTCTCTCGAGCTGCTTATCTAAAATAGCTGTCTTATTTGCACGATGAACATTTTTGTAGATATCTATGCATCACACTACTATTTCACTTAAAACTCAAGAAACAACACAGTCATGAAATCCCGGATAAAGGATAAGAAGTAGTGAACTTTGACAGTTATTAGGATCCATCAATACACTCTGAAGTCTGTATGAAATTCCGTCCATTTGCTGCTGATTATATGACAGAGTTAGGATAGGCCAAATGGTTTATTTATTTATTTATTTTGGGGGGCGGGCGGCGGCGGGTGGTCGGTGGGGAGAGATAGCTTTGCTGATAATGAAAGGTGAACAATTTTTGTGCATGATGTCTGCGTCATGTTTTATTGCTTTATTTACAAGAAGGTTTCAGGAGATGAAAACTATAATTAGTTTTTGTCTTTATGTGTTCGAGGATACTTAATGATGCACCTGAAACCATATAAGTAAGTTTTATTTGTATGCCAAGTAGAGTTAATACTGAGTTGCTTTACCAAGTTTTCATGCTCTTATAGTTTTTTCTAGCTTTGTTTTTAACTAGGAGCATACAGTGATCAATAGTTACTGTTCAGCTTCTGTAAGTTCGCCTTGCCACTAGCTGAAAGAGCTACACTCTTTAGGGATTCCTTTCAAGAGCTTCTGCAGCTACAATAATCTGCTGCACCACTTATACCATTATATTCTGTGAATTGATATCTATTAGTTGAGAGAGTTCTGGTTTCCCACGGCAAAAGTGTATGAGACACAGCAAAATCCCAAACACTCCAATGTCTCAAAAGTGGTAGTTCCCCAAGTAAAGAGAGCAAATTTGAGAAACCTAAAACATGGTGGTGAAACCACATTATAGACAGTGAGTTGCTTGACACGGCTGAGCTCTTGAAATTCCTTCTTTATTTCCATAGTTCACACCAGGAATCAGGTGAAGAATGTTGAGGTGACCCTAGCAAGTGTTTATTGAAAATTCATTATAGTTGGTTATTGGGGTCAATGCTCAAATTAGAAATGGCACTTGCCCCATTTTTATCCTTAGTTAAACTAATGTAGCGTAGTATGTGGTGAAGTTTATACCTTGAAGGATAGGAATTCCTACCTGGATAGCATATTTCAATGAGCTCAGGTCTAATCATTTGTATGTCATGGATAAGAATAAAAGTAAAAGGAAGAAATAAAATTTCTCTTCATTGCAACTGAACTTCAACTTATTAAAGGCGTTTCTTCCCATTTTCTCTCTTACCAAGATAAGTACTTGAATTTATTTATGTAATTTCAGTAGATCTTTAATCGTTGTTTGCCAAACCAGCCTTTAACTGTGAAAGATTGATGACACTTAGCATTTATTTTGTTCACTGCAATGGTTTTGAATGTTGCTCTACACTCTTTCAGCTAATCACTTATTTTGCGGAGAGAAAGATTTCGAAAGCGACTCTGCAAAAGAATTGCGTTATGCAAATAGCAGGCAATCAGGTCTGGTCCCTTAAATGTAGATTTGTTTATTCCATTAAAATTAGTCTTTTTTATGCAAGGGAAATGGGATGATAGGTAATTCATAACTATCCCTTCCACATGGGGACAGAGGACGTGGTCCTATCTTTTATCACCTTCAAGGCATTCTTGTCATCCCATAGTAAATTAATTGAGATAACAACTGATGGAATAGTTTAGTGAACCTATTAGTTAGTTTTAGGAAACTTGCATGAATGCTGCAGGAATATTATCTGCTGCGTGATGGCAAGAATTGTGTAACTAACTGCATAATAATTTATAAAGTTGATACTGGTTACATCTGCTATACAGTAGCAGATGGGCATCTAAGGATTATAACATGAATCTCTGGGAATGACTTTGACATGTGACATTCATTTATTTAGCTGTCATCACCTTGCTTGCCTGGATGTTGCTTGTCAGTTTCACTAATTTGCAAAAGTCACCTAATTAAATATTGTGAACCCATATCAAGATATGAGATTGTCCAATTTTCTTCCCAGTAGAAAAATTGAAAAGAACTAAGGTCATTCATCTCTTATATTGGCTCCAACTGTTTTGTCTATCCTTATAGTCCTAGTTAATGATACCATGAATTGCATATATATATATATATATAAGAAACAAAGTTTTGTTATGTTCACATGACTTGAATACTTTGAATGTCATGTCATCCTTTGAAATACTTCTGCCAAAATATGCACCATTTGTTTATTCATGTGCTGGAGGATACGCATTTTTGCAGGATATAATTGCTTTTACTTACAAAAAGAACGGAATGCTTGTTGGCTGCAAGTATCGCAGTGTCCACAAAAGGTACTGGCAGGTAACTTCTCTAATCTCTACTCTAAAAACATCATTCTAGACTTTGAAATTATTAATATCGTTTAGAGTGATTAATGAGCCATACTATGAAACTCTGGGAAAGAGTGATTGAAAGGAGAATAAGGAGAAATACACGGGTGTCAGAAAATCAATTTGGTTTTATGTTTGGAAGATCAACAATGGAAGCTATCTTTTTGCTAAGGAAGTTAATAGAATAATATCGAGGGAACTAGAAAGACTTACACATGGTGTTTATTGACTTGGAGAAAGCATATGACCGAGTTCCTAGGGAAGTTCTGTGGAGGGTGTTAGAGAAAAAAGGTGTGTGTGTAGCATACATTGAGGTGATAAAAGATATGTAGGATGGAGCGATGACTAGCGTAAGGACGAGGGGAGGAGAGTGTAGTCTTTTCTCGATCACAATAGGACTACGTCAAAGATGAATTGAGCCCATACCTTTTCACACTAGTTATAGATGAACTTACTAGTCAAATCCAAGATGCAGTACCGTGGTGCATGTTATTTGCGGATGATATTATTTTGATAGATGAGTCTAGAGAAGGTGTAAATACTAAGATAGAATTATGGAGATCTACTTTAGAATCTAAGGGTTTTAAGCTAAGAAGATCAAAGACAGAATATATAGAATGTATCATTAGCAAAAATAAGTCAATAAATGCGATAGAGGTAAGATTAGACTTAGAAAGAATACAAGAAAAAGAGAGTTTTAGATACTTGGGCTCTATGGTTCAACAAGATGGGGAAATAAATGCGGACGTTGATTATAGAATCAAAGCAAGATGGACGGAGTGGAGAAATGTGTCAGGAATCTTGTGTGATCGAAAAATACCACTTAAGCTAAAAGGGAAGTTCTATAAGATAGCCATTAGGCCTGCTATGTTATATGGTTCGGAGTGTTGGGCGGTGAAATATCAACATGTTCATAAAATGTTGGTGGCTGAGATGAGAATGTTGAGATGGATGTGTGGCAAAACTAGGAAGGACAAGATTAGGAACGAGGTGATACGTGAAAAAGTAGGAGTGGCCCCGATTGAGGATAAGATGAGGGAAAATCGTCTGAGATGGTTTGGCCAAGTAAGGAGACGACCTGTTGAGACACCTGTTAGATAGTGTAAAAGTTTAGAAATAATACACCAGAAGAGAGGTAGAGGTAGATCTAAGATTACTTGGACGGAGACAATTAGACAAGACCTCGTGTGTATGGATCTTATAGAGGTAATGACTCTCGACAGAAAGAAATGGTGTCGCATGATCCATATAGCCGACCTTACCTAGTAGGACAAGGCTTAGTTTGGTTTGGTTTGGTTTGGTTTGGTTTAGAGCCATAGTCTATATCAGAAGTTGGCTTCCAAAGATAATTTGAAAAGCAGAGATCTCTGCCCGTATTAAAAGTTATGACAGGACACAACTTGGAAGGACGATATGTAGCTCTGAACCTAGGGCTTAAAGGAAATAGTCAAATATTATTTGTCTTGGGGATTTAGACTAGCCATTACTATATAGGCTTATAGCTGGTCATATTCTTCATTATATGGCAGAGCCTTAGAACCGTGTTTCTTTCTTTTCGTTCTTCCCTCCTTCTAATTCAATTCTTTTTTTTTTTTTTTTTTGGTTTTGGTTTTGGGGGGGGGGGGGGGGGGGGGGGGGGGGGGCGGGGGAGGGGTTGGGTGTGGAGGGCTCCAAACTTTTTATATATATATATATAATTCTGAGATTTTTGAACAATGATGAAATTGATTTTCTCTGGACGCTTTGTTTTCAATTTACTGTGGATTTCTAGACTTGAGTTTCATCCTTCTTTCCCCTTGATTTATTTGTTAAGCAGCCCTTCTATTTTCCTTTGGGACTTTGCTACTCTTCAAATTTTCACTAACCTCTTTTAATTCATTATATTATACAGTGAGATTGATAAATGTAGTACCACATATAAATGCTTCAAGTTTCTGATAAGATTTCATTTAAATTCTATGCTTCTTACAGGAGAAAGGAACAGAAAAGATATTATACGGAGTTGACGATATAAAAGCAGCAGATGAGATCATCATTGTATATTGAAACACTTTCAAGCTGTTAGTTGGTAATTAAAATGTGTCTTTTGTGTGCTGGTTGTTACTGTCAATACTTTCCTGTTAATTACAGGTTGAAGGTGAAATAGATAAGCTATCAATGGACGAAGTAGGATTTGTTAATTGTGTTAGTGTTCCTGATGGTGCACCACAGGCTGTTTCAGATAAAGACTTGCCATCTCTGGAGAAGGTATGTTTCATTCTTACAAATGCTATAGAGATTCCCTTGCTGCTTCACAATAAAAAATACTATAGAGATTTCCTTGCTACCATTCAATTGTAAAGAAATTTTCCTCTCTACGAGTTTGTGCAAATAAAATGTGGACACCTGAATTTTCTCAGGTGTCTGAGGCAACGTGGTAGCATCTTGCCACTGTCATGAATATCTTGGCTTTGCTCCTTTTAGCGTAGAAAGAAGAAAAGACATGTTAAAATGTTTTTACACACACACACACACACACACACACACACGCACGCATAGCTTGTCCAAAAGTCATCGATTATTTTTGCTTCACTTGACTGTTTTCCTACACCATGAATTATCGATTTTGCAGCACTGGAAACTAAAATGTTTCAATGAAACTTTTGAAGTATCAAGCATAGTTAGGTATATGCCTTTTATCTTCTAGTTTCCCTTTTCTTTTGGGGATTTAATGAATTACATGCATGAAGTTTACATTAATCTCAGATAATTTCTTGGCCAATGATCCAGCAATATGAACAAATTGGTATTTATCTAGGTGAAAGCTAGGTTGGTTTAAGAAATTTGAACATCTATTCTTATAAATGATGGTCCAAATGCAGTTCTTTTGTCATCTTTAGTTGTTGAGAATGCTATGATCGTGTTTCTTGATCCTTCCAATTATGGCCTCAGATGATTCTTTGGGGTACTCTAAAGCTTTGATTTTTTCAAATTTTTGGCATTATTGCTAAAATAAGGTCTTGTCCAGAAGAGCGTATTCAACTTTCTGAAAATCTGAGCTGAGTTAGTCTGATTCTTCAGTCTTCTGTTTTTAGGCATGGGCATAAACTACTTCTTGTTTGATAATGTTACTGATCTTATAATTTACATACCAAATCCTAATGATAATTTTTCCCGAACTCTGAACTGAGCAAGTATGACTATTACTCTTCTGTTTTTAACTGTGAGTGATCTAGAAATTTCGCGAGTCAAATTCTTGTATTCTCCGGTAACGTATATTTTCTCTCTTTCAATGTCCAATGAAGCATCAATCAACCAATGATTATGAAATTTAGATGGTATTGGAACCTGCATGTAATCTAAAGTGTGTAGTAAACTATTTCCATATTCTCAGTTGTGCCAATCAATCTTTTTCTCCCTCCAAACTCCGTGCCTGTGGAAGTAACAAACTTTAGATTACTTGCAGCCACCATTTCTACGTGTCTCATTCTTTCATTCTTGCAGCATCTAATGTAGCTCCTTTAAACACTGATTACTAGGCTATGATTAGGTAAAAGTGAAAACCTGTAAAGCTCGTCAACCCTTAAAATTATAATTCTGGTCTTATTTTGCGAACTGTTGAAATGATGTTTCCTTGAGCTCCATCTTTACATGAAACTGTATTTTATGTTGTTTTAGTAGTATGAGACCAAAGTTATGGCCTCCTTTTGGCTCACTCTCCGAGTTTATAATTTTCTCGAGCAATTCTGACAAGTAAAAACCATCCTATGTCACCTCTATAGAAACATCAGTTGCACCATTGTACCAATTTGCACTTTTTCAAATGTCACTCTCTGTTACTATCTCGAGTTATTGTTTGCAAAATAATTGCCAAAGGATGATGAGAACAATTCTTTTCCAGACATATCTTGTGGAAATGGGTTTCTGTTTTATGTAGCTTTTATCTATATTTTCCTTTAGTATATTAATATCTGTTAGTATTGTTTTTCCGTATACATATCCAGTTTAGAACTCATCTTCTGTCGATCCACTGTTTTCTTGAACCTCATATGTTATGATGTTTTTGGAGCCAGGACACCAGATTTCAGTATCTTTGGAATGGAAAAGAGTACTTGGATAAGGTTGATAATTTTGCTTGCCATTCTAGATAAAATTTACTTTTCTCATCTTTCTTAAATTTTTCTAACTTTCCTTATGTTCCTTTTAGGCAACCCGAATAATCCTGGCAACTGATGGTGATATACCTGGGCAAGCTTTAGCTGAAGAACTTGCACGCCGCCTTGGAAGAGAGAGGTTATATCACCAGCTTTTCTGTGTTCCCTTTCACCAGAAACTTCTCTATATGGTAGTTATACAAATTTCTTGCAGCAAATATCTGGTAAATTGTATATTTGTACTTGAGCTTTCTGTGAGATTTGCAGTTAAAGTCTAATCGTATATTGCATCAGCCAATGACTTTCATTTTCTTGCATACACAAAAAATTTTGTAATGAATTTTTTACCAAGGTAATTGGAAATCAAAAACTGAGAAGGTATTGGCAATTTTGTTACGTCGAAATTTGCAATGGCCCATGTAGTTATGTGTTTTGTTCTATTTGTATCCCACCTAATTATCTTTTGGCCACATTTGCAGTTTGGTGAGAAAATGTCATGTAAATTTCGCTGCCAGATAAGCACCAACAATTATATTCTCATAGGCTAATTCTTCCTTTAATTTTGTGACCAGCAGATGTTGGCAAGTGCGTTGGCCGAAGAAAGATGAGTTCACTTGTTTCAAGGACGCAAATGAGGTTCACCACTTGTTTCTTATCTTTTCTTTTCTGTTCTTGATTTGTCTTGACATTAGCCCTTATTGTTCTTTTCTAACTTGTAGATGAATGTTGCAGACTATTTATTTTTTAATATTTCCATTACACAAAGGGCATGTTTCTCTTCGTTTATACATAATTTGGGCCCTTAACTTTTCTTCATTACAAAGATTGCAAATTTTAGGTGTACCGTCAATAACATTCAGAAGTTTCTTTTTTGTTTATTAATATATTCATAATTGATATCATACTCTCTCAGAAGTTTCTTTTTTGTTTATTAGTATATTCATTATTGATATCTTTCCCTCTCATTCTATGGGGCGCAGCCATACAGCAGAACAAACTGTTTTCCCTAAATCATCAAACAAGATAATTTCGGTTTTCGTTCATCTTTCTTACTCATCATGGTACTGAATTACTCTTCTATGTGATGATTCGTGAGGTAAATTGCAGTAGTTATAATTGTGTACTCATGTTTTGATTATGAATGGTGAAGATAGTCAGAGAACCACTTTGATAGCTAAATGTTCACTCTCTCCAAACGGGTTATTGCTCAATGTTAGCAAGACTAGTGGAAAGGATTGTCGTTTAACTAGGACGTCCTTTAACTAGTCTCCACCCCCACAAGATGGTATACGTTGGGATTGAGATGTTTTGCAACACTTACAAAGCTTCTTGATTGTTCACTTCCGCTGGTCCTACATTGTGAAATAGTTATCTATTTAAGCATGCTAGCTAGTCTTTTGAAGTCTATTTGTGGTTTGCAGTAAAGATGAATGCTGGAATTTGAGTTCGAAAAAACAATCTCTACTTGTTAGTTTTGTCATAATTCCAGGGCTCGGGCTCATTCATAATGCACAGACTCATTCATAATCATGCCATTCTTGGCGTCTGGTGCGCCTAATGTTGCCGTGATATCCTAACTGTTGGCAGTATTAGCGAAGGTTTTGTTGGATACGTGTACCATAAGATTTATGTTGAGTCAAGTTTACTACATTTATAACTTTTTGTGATTTCTACATCAAGAAAGTAAGTAAATTTCGAGTTTTAATCGGAAACTGCTTGTGGATTGATGAAGATGTTTGGTTTATGGAAACTGCAGGTTCTGAAGAGTTTGGGATCAGATGCTTTGAGGGACATAGTTAACAATGCAGAATTTTACCAGATGCAGAATTTAAACTAGATCCACGCCGAACGTCGAGTAGCACTGTGAATAAACGCAGAATGTTTATTAGCAATGCTTACAAGGTAGAATGTGAGGCAGATTACATCAAATTTATGTGGAGAAGCTATGAATTGTTGTATAGAATTCTGCATAATATAGATATAGTTATGGAGTTTCTAGGCAGCACATATTTGTTTATACTGCTTTTGTTGTAGGATATAAAGGCTCAATTTTGTGTACCCACATTCACTCAAAATTTATTCCTACTCACACAACAAAAAAGGGTATGATTTTGAAATGCTTCTACATACGCTCATAATACATCAATCGTATCAGTTTATTACTTGTGTATTAAATATGAAAAAACTCTTGGTTCCGGCTAGAATTGTTCTTACAGAATAGTAGGATCCACATAGTCTAGTTGGACGGACCTAATAGTCACCCATAAATATGAGAAGTACAACGCGACACGGATAGGAAATAAAATTTGGCAAATCTTATACGCTGTTACTCTTCTAGAAAATGGTCAAGGAGTTTGACGGTCAAATTATCTCCGTTTTTGTGCTTAGGGCTTTAAGATCTGCATTTGGATTGGGAAATCGAGGGGAATTGAGAGGAAAGAAAAGGAAAGGAAAAGGAGGGATTGTTTATTTAGTCAAATCTTTCACACCTTGTTTAAATTCAAGTGTAAAGAAAAGAAATTGATAGAATCATAAACCATAGAAATGGAATGATTAAATCTTGTTTGGAATAGGAAAAAATTATAAAGAACACGTTCATAAAAGATTATGAATTATTTTTTTTGGACTTAAAAAAGATATGGAAGAGATGAATAAATTCTATATGCAAGCTGACGTACTTTTCTAACGATAAGAGTTGGGTATAAATAGTTGTCATAGTTGTAAAGACGAGGATATAATAGTCATCACAAAAGAATATATAATGAATTTTTTCCTTTTAACGTTAAACTGGAGGACTAAAATTTGAGGGATTCCCTACCCGCATTCCCCCATTCCAAATAGTGTTAAAGGCCGGAGAAATGGAAGGAAGGATCCTTCCCTAAAAAAGCAAGTCAAACAACAAAGTCCAATTTTTTATTTTTTATTTTGCCTATTTATATTTTGTTTTAAGGGATACCCGATTTATTTTTTTAAAGGGAATCAATAGTGATTTTTCACCTACTATTAGATGACTCAAATTCAAAACTATTTAGATCTTAAGTGAAGATTACTTTCACTAAATTTAATCTTATTGTCATGCACAACTAATTACATTATAATTTATTTTAAAAAATGTCTCACTTTTATCTTTTTCAAGAACACTCACAAATGTCTTGAAGTCTATAAAAAATGTGGCATCTACGTGACTCGTATGGACAAAAATTCACAAGTCAATGAACAGATAAAGTCCAACTTAAGATTGGACCTTGAGCAGTCAAATAAATCCTTCTCTCTACATATATATATATATAATGTATCCCTAATGATTATAGGGTCCAAAGTCTCTATACTATTTAATAAATACATGCAAGACGACGATCGCGGATATCAGGCGTCAGCCTCCCATCATGCTTGCAGTCCTAAGTTTGATGAAAACTGGGATGAATTAGAATCATTAGTTGATACAAATTGTATAACCATGTGCTCGTTTGATCAATATGCCATACCAAACAAATATATATATATATATATATATATATTGCAATTTGCTATTTTATTATTCTGAATTTACAAGAACAGGTTGGGCGGTTTGACAACTTATTTTTTGTGAGAAGCTTGACTACTTAAAGTAACAAAAGAACAATTGTCACATACGTTGATAACAGAGAAAAAATTTATTAATAATGTTATATATTATGAGCAACATTTAATAGTTATAATAAAATAATGTAGACATTTTATAAATGTTGAACCTCTATTCATAATGTTATGATATTATGAATTGATCCTTATTTTTCGTAACAATCTCCCACGGGAAGAATGAAGTGCTATAAAATATGTGCTCAATCCGAGTAAAATTGGTATGGAGAAAACAAATTTTGTCTTAATTATTTGGTAACGTAACGGATTTTTGTCTTGAGATTCTATTGTTTTTGTAAATTTCGTCAACCAAAATTTGAAGTACATTCTCAAAAACCATGCTTGATCGAATCAAAGCTTCTAAAGGATATAAGCTAATTTCCTATAAACCTATTTATTGAATGACCAAAAATCGATTGAAAAGGTAGGCAGGTAATTAAATCAAGGTACGTAAAACAACTCAATTGCTCTTCTTTGAAAGCTGGATAATTTCCATATGTGAGGTCACAAATTTTTGGTCGTAAAAAAAGAATAAATACAAAAATTGAAGAGAAAATAGGACCTAAAGTGAGACAATAGACCGCACCACTTCTCATTTTTACGTGAAGTGATGGATTGAAGAGATATATGTTTCATTTTGTTATACCATTTTACATAGGTTTAAGATATCTAATTAGGAAAGTTAGTAATTCGAGAAGCCAAAGGGAAAAATAATATATATCTCTATTATTACATAAAAGAATATGAAGGGGCAAAGTTGTCCAAGCATGCACATTTATAGGTCGTCATTGCATTAGAGTGCTTGTACCATGTGCTAACAATTCTATACTTTGCATAAGTTTTTACTACAATGCCCTTGAGGCTGATACTCTTTGCTCCAAATGAAATGTGACAATTTATTAACGCAATTACCTTTTAACCCTTGCTCTAAAATGTTCAACATACATTTATAGGGCTGTTATGGTCTTTTACCACCTTTTCTTCTTCCATTCTTTCTTTGATAAAAAATTCCTTATTTGTAGTTTGCCTTCGTCTAGGAAGGGGGATTGAAGATGTACATCTTTGATCCATTATGAACATTTCTCTTTTCTTTGCCCAAGTAGTTGCCTTCTTTATTGTGCATAAACTTTTATGATATCTACTATATGAAAGACTTTACACTTATTTGCTTTTCCATTTTTCTTTTTCTTTAATTCAATTACTTTTGCTTTTGTGGCACGAAGGATTACAAAGTTCTTATGGACCAGTTTCGTCATGTTTCAACAACTTTTCTGGAACTTGGAAGGAGGTAATCATCGAAATATAACCCTCCATAGGAGGTTGTTTGCACCATCAACAACATTGCAAGATATACATTCCTGGGGATATCTAATTATTACATTTTTAGTATCCTATTCGAACATGTCTGCATAGAAAACTAAAATGTGACTCAACAAATGTATACCATAGCATCTGGCTATTGCAAACTTAGAATAACAAGTCTTGGGATATTTGAGGTTCTAAATCTTGTTGGGTCTTCGCAGCTGATCTGACAGCTATTGTGAAGTATGCATGCAGTTTAATTAATGTCATGTGTGCCACTTGCCTGCTTGCAGGTCAAAACAGTAGATGATTATGATAAATATTGTCAGAAGAGATAATAAATTTTCATGTGAAAAAATTCATTTACATAACAAATATACTAACTCAAATTAACTATATTAGAATTTATATAATTAACACTATTTATTCCAATTCATATGAACGAGCTGAGCCCAATGTAATTAAAAAAATGTTATAAATAAATTTATTTACAATAAAAATAAACTTATATATATATATATATATATATATATATATATATATATATATATATATATATATATATATATATATGCGTGCTATTTGAGACAGAGAAAGCAATAACCTTCAACTAACAAAAATAAAAAGTCAACTACATAAACTAACATAGCATTCATTTGTAAACCATATTTGAGTTATCTAATGAATTTTTTTTTTTTGGCAATCATAGGTTGCATCCTTCCCTCTTATCCTAAAAAAGATTTATGAAATATATTATTTCCCTTTATTTTTGTCATAATCTCTTAAAAAATACTTTTAGTAAATGAAGTTAGATCACTCGTATATGAAAGTCACCTTTCTCATCCCCTCCATTACAATTTTTAGTAAGATTACCTTTGGTAATCATGACCACGTCGTTATACGATTAATAATAAGAGTAAAAATAAAACAACGATAATATTGAGTAAATTCCTCTTTAACCACGCGAATGACTACTCAAGGGTCGTGCACGGGGAATTGAGATTGTCGCAAAGAATTCGAAAGAAAACAAATAAATTAACAAAATTGAATTGGAGTGATGTTAACGCCAAAATTGGACTTGGACCCATGGTCTAACCATGACGGGTCACGTGACCCCAATCAACAAGTAATTTGGGCCAAGGCTCATATACAACACCACGGGTTACAACTTACTCCCGTAGAGACCCACTCAAAGGCCCGGGCCCCTTGGCTAAGCTCGGGTGACAAAGCTACGTTGAGATTGACCCATACTCTACGGACGATAATAGATAGACGACCAAGAGGACTCCTTATTTGACTGATCTACCAATAGCGGATGATGATCGACAAATTCGTGACAAAGATCAACCTTATCCTACAGGATAAGTGATCACTTGCCTAAAGTAGTCCGCTCAAGATATAAGTCCTAAGGGTCCATGACTCTTGGCCTACCCACACCTATAAGTAAGCCACGGTTATATAAGGAGAGGGTATCAAGTATTAGGCAAATCTAGCAATACTCTCCATTTACCTTCTACATATCCACAGCCTAAAATTCACTATATCGACGCCGATACCACGATAGACTCCTCTTACCCCTCCATATTTTTCTCGCATTATTATTCCTTTCGACAAATTACTCATGACTTAGGTGTCGGAGTGTCTTCGGCCGGCACCATACCGGTTTCCCGAGACTCATGTCATTTTATTGCCTTATGACCTTGTAGGTTGTTAGTGCCCGATGATTCATGATTGTGGATTTTGACGTCAACAATTTTGGAGTGTATTCGGCCCGCACTACACCGGTGTCCTAAGATTCACGTTGTTCTATTGCTTTCTGACCTTATAGGTTGCTGGTGCCCGAAGATTCGAGATTGTAGATTTTGACGTCTACAATTTGGCGCCTACCGTGGGGCCCTAGCAACTTAGTTACCGAATCAGAAGGCTCCTACTTATGACAAAAAGTATGATCAAAACCAACACTCAAATTGATCTCCAGGCATAAATGGAGGCCTTGATGGCCGAGATGGAAGGATGCAAAGACAAGTTGAAGGAACTCGAAGCGAAAAACACTGTGATTCGCCAAGAGAACCTAGAATTAGAGGAGAGGAACAAGACCCTCTCAGCAACAGGCTCCACTCTGCCCGGCTGTAGAAAGTCTGTTGCCCATAGCCAAGTAGTGGATCCCATGCAACCTCTTGGATCCATGCCGCAGCGAACCACAAGAGTAGAGTCTACCCGCAAACTACCATTACACCATAGCAACAACTTGTTCAACAAGCTGAGGAAAGAGCGCTAAACCTAGATATCTTTGGCCATTTTGGGAGATAGAGTCTTTCATTCAAAGGATTCCCAGGGTGCCTACCCCCATCAAGAGAAGTACAGCAAACAGCTTTGCTGACTCTTTGTTTATTGATGCCATCGCCACGGCAGAGATGCCTGCCAAGTTTAGCTTCCCTAACATGAGACTCTACGACGTGACCATTGATCCAGATGACCATATAATGAAATACAAGTAAATGATGTTTGCTATGGCCGTTCCGCGAGATTTGAGAGAGGCATGTATGTGCAAGGGCTTCATCTCTAGCTTGGTAGGACCAGCCCTACAATAGTACACTAACCTACCAAACAACTGTATCGCGTCTTTCGCTCAATTGATGGACATGTTTGTAGAGCAGTTCGCCAGCAGCAGGAAACCAGAGAATCAATCTGACAACCTCTACCTGGTCGTGCAAAGGTGGGGAGAACCTTTACGGGACTACATCTGCAGATTCAACAAGGAGAAGATGTCTATCCTATATTGTAATATGGCCACAGCTATCTCTGCCTTCCGCAAGGGTCTACTCCCTGAGTTGGACTTGTATAAAGCATTAACCAAGTACCCATGCAAAACCATGGAAGATGTCCTCGCCAAGGATTGGGCCCAAATCAAATGGGAGGAGGAGCCAACTACCGTCCTTCATCGCTGTGCTATAATAGGCGAGACCACATACGAACTATTTATTATATAATTTATAAATGTTATTTATTATTTTCTAATATTATTATTATTTATCAAAGACCATAATACCTTTTCAAGACATAAACATGTATTTAATAATAAAAAAGAAATCTATACTACTACTATTACTACTACTACTATTATTATTATTGTTGTTGTTATTATTGCTGTTATTATTATTATTATTATTATTTATCAATATTATTTATGAATATTACTTATTACTTATTAGTATTAATAATAATGCAATTAATGACATGAACATATTTTCAAAACATAACGTCTATATGATTAAAAAAGGGCAATCTTGTCCTTTTATGAAAGTCATTCACAATACTACCCTAGTATATTGATTATCGAACATGGATTTGGAATCAATACACCAATTCTTATTTTCATTCTTATAGCATACCAAATATGATATACTCTTTACCAAGTTTATCATATTTCTAATTTTATTCCATTCCTTAACTCATTCCATTTCTATCCAAATTCATTCAAGGATACCAATCGCCACTTAAGTATTATTGTAGAAATTATGGTTTCTATCCATTATTTTGAAGTGTAGTGGAAAGATCTTACTATTGCTTTGTTCCGTTTTTGTTTTGCTGATGTTGGAAAGAGTCTTTGAGTAGATTAGTTTTTGCTGCTATAGAGTAACTTATTAATACCATGTGACACACATTTTGCACTACTCTTAAGTCTTAGGGCGTGTTTGGTTTATAAAATAATTTTTTATTATTAGTAAAAATTTTCAAGAATGTGATTAAAACTATTTGGTATGTTAAAAAAATTTTAGAAATATTTTGTCAAAATTTTAAAAATGTTATATTTTTATATTTGATTTAGGGGTAAAGGTCAATTTTAGTCCATTATCTTTGATCCAAATGACACTTTCATCTATTATCTTTTAAAATGAACCTCTTAGTCCATTATGTTTTAGATTAGTAATGCTGTTAGTCCCACGCGACTTTTCCGTCCATTTTTTAACGTTAATATCACGTGATACACACGTGAATCGTAATATCTTCATTTTTTAAGGGCAAAACAGACATTTCTCTCTTCTTTGTTACCGTTGCAGCCTTATTTCTATATATACTCCCAATTCTCAAATCAATTTCAACCCCAAAACAAACCCTAACCCTAAGATTTTAAATTACATATATAGTAGCACCACAAGAAGCATGCCTCAAATGCAGCATCTATATAAAAGCAACAACAACTCGATTTCTCAAGTTTCGATGGGCTTATCATGCTATTGTGGCCAACAAGGTAAGCTTAATACTTCTTGGACTGATTTCAATCTTGGGAGAAGATTTATTGGTTGCCCAAAATGTGGAACTGGTGAATCATGTGGATTCTTCGAATGGGTTGACCCTCTAATGTGTCAGCGTAGCAAAAATGTCATTCCGGGTTTGCTTAGATCGCTGTCGGACAAAGAAAAAAAATTGCTGCAGCATCGGCAAAAGACAAAGTGCTTGAGGATGTTTTTGTTGATTGCTATTTTGATAATCTTGCCTCTGTTCTTTTTCAAATGCAGATGCTAATTCAGTTGCTAATATGTAGTTGGCAAGTCGAGATGATTATCTCCATTTTGTTTTTTACTTCAGATATTGGTAGCTACACTTCGGCAGTAGTGTGTTATATTTTTTTTTGTGTAGGTACAATTTCACAGAGCAGAGGGATAATCTTGCCTCTATTCTTTTTTTTGTTTTGCTTTTTTTGGTGTTTTTTTTCGGCAGTAGTGGGTTTTTTTTTTTTAGTTGCTTAGCATGTAATTGGCAAGTTGGTGTCTGTAGTTGGCTATGTTGGTTTTGCAACTGTAATAGCATTTTTTGTACCAGAGTTTGTTTAATGATGTAATATATGTATAAATTAAAGTTCATTGCATCAGCTTGTTGATTTTTTTTTCTTAATGCTTTTCTTTTTTTTTAATTTTCTGTCCCAACAGCCTTACAAATTCTCTACTGTAGTATTAGAGACTAATATAAATGGTTCCCTATTTAATAATTGACTACAAATGGTCCCCTGTTTAATCGTTGACTACATATGGTCCCCTGTATAACTTTTAGCAAAAAATAATGCTATAAAGACAAGACTTTTGGATAATGGTGTCTCCCATTACATAGAATAGACAAAATATGTTGTCTGCCATTACATCGAAAGGCAAAATATGATATTTACAACCAAAACTGACATAGATCTACTAAAACCATAAGTCTACAAGCAAAACCACAAAACCAAAGTCTGCAAAACCATAGAGCTATTAAACCACAAGTTTGCAAAACCAACGAGCTACTAAACCACAAGTCTGCAAAAACCAAATTCTTGATTTATAAAAGTTTGTTTATAAGCTTAAGGTAAAGTAGAAGACTTGTCCACTGGACATCCACTTGACGATACTGCTTGAAGGATGTTGTTGATGCTAGTCTTGCCACTTGAAACTGAAGCCTTGGTGGTGTTGTTGTTAATACCACTCTGACCATTGCATTTTTAAGTAGTTGTTTGTAAGGTTCTTGACCCTATTATGAATGATCTTGACCTAGTACTAGGGTTGGGGCCTCTCATATGAATTCTAGCTCCAGCAGGAAGGAATGGTCTTCTATGTTGATGGGTTGCACTTAATTGCATGGTATATGAGATAGTTTTAATAAGATTTAAACAAAATGATATCAAATGATAACATGTTATCAGTATTTTAGTACCTCTTTAGCTTGAAAAGAATATTCATTCTTTCTTTCCTCTCTAATCCGTTTGGCAGTTCGAGTTTGACAAGTCAATCTTGTGTGTCCATGCTTCAAACAAACGCTGCACTTGACCTTTTTGACAGGTAGTTTTTCTCTTGGTCTTCTATTTTCACTGGTTGTACTATTCACTTCCACATTAGTTGAGCCTTCATTAGTAGAAACAATACTTGTATTTGCATCCATAAAGTTTGCAGTTCTACAATTATATCGTTCAAGTTTGCATCTACAATGTCTTCATTCTCCCTTTCATGTACATGTACTGTAACATTCTCTTCATTCATACTATTACCCACATCTACAGTCTGTACATTTTCTCCTCCTTTGCAACTCCTTTTGTTGTGCCCAACCTGTTTACAAATGATACATTTTCCTTTCATATCTTTCCTGCCTACTCTTGGCACACCAACCTTTTTCTGCTTCTTCTTTTCTTGTTGTTCTTGTGCTTCACCTGGCTCATTTTTTCTAACTTTTTTAGGTCTTCCAGTGAGTTTGATTGCTTTTGGAGGTTCAATTGGGGGCCTACCTGATTGTGGCCACATTTCAGGCCCATTAATAGGATATATCACAGGTTCATACGATCTCATATATGCATCCTTGCTATAGCAGTCAGCAACATAGTTCTCTGGCTCTAACCCTGAGTAGCTTAAAACAGAGATGACATGTGTACATGGTATTCCAGAAAGGTCCCACATTCTACAGGAACAAGTTAGCTCATTTAAATCCACTACAAATTGGTCCCTCCCAAAGCACCTAACTTGGAATTTGTTTTCACCAGAATAAATAGTATTCCAAGGTGCACTATCATTTTTTTTTGATTCACCAATTTCCTCACTTTTGGACAGATTGAACTTTCATATTTTCTCATCCATTCCCTTTTTGACACCATTATCTTCATCAAGTAAATCCTAATCTTTTCCAACAATACTAAAATCCCAGAATCTCTAGCATCAAGTAGGGTTGCATTGAAACATTCACATAGATTGTTTAACAAAATATCACATTTAGTTAAAGTTCTAAAGTGTGACCTGCTTCAAAATGTAGTAGGTTTGTCAGCTAACCATTCATATGCTCGCTCATCTGCTTCTCTTATTTCTCTCATCACAGAATCGAACCTCTGCACATAAGGTGCTTTCGTAGCCATCCATAATTTGTCCTTCAATGCCAATGAACCATGAAGTTTCTTGAAGTTAGCGTACATATGTCGAACACAATGTCTATGCTCCACATCAAGTAGTATCTCGGCAATGGCAGGGCATAGACCCTGCAAAACAATTAAAAATTCATTTTAAAACCATTATTGATTCATATTATAAAAGACAAAAGACAAAGATAAGTAAAATTACCTTATGTTTGTTAGTGATAATAATCCATTTCTGTTGATCAACTATATCCCAGGATTGAAATCAGTCCAAGAAGTATTAAGCTTACCATGTTGGCCACAATAGCACGATAAACCCATCGAAGCTTGAGAAATCGAGTTGTTGTTGCTTTTATATAGATGCTGCATTTGAGGCATGCTTCTTTTGGTGCTGCTATATATGTAATTTAAAATATTAGGGTTAGGGTTTGTTTTGGGGTTGAAATTGATTTGGGAATTGGGAGTATATATAGAAATAAGGCTGCAACGGTAACAAAGAAAGGAGAAATGTCTGTTTTGCCCTTAAAAAATGAAGATATTACGATTCACGTGCGTATCATGTGATATTAACGTTAAAAAATGAACGGAAAAATCTCGTGGGACTAACGGCGTCACTAATCTAAAACATAATAGACTAAAATGTTTATTTTGAAAGATAATAGATGAAAGTATCATTTAAACTAAAGATAATATACTAAAATTGACATTTACCCTTTGATTTAGACTCTAACACATATGAGTGTGTTGTGCATTTTACTCAGTAAAGTAAGTAAATAATTTGTGAAGAGTAAAGTAAATGAAAGACATAAAGCCTAAAGTTGGAGCTTTTGTCGAAAGTAACGCAGTAAAATTGTTTCCAAAATGTTGAAAAAGCGCATGCCAGTTTTCCTCAAATTTCCATTTTGTTCTATGTGAGACCGACATTTCATCAACAATTTTCTTAACAAGAAGGTTAGATTAATGGCAGAGAATCATGGCCATGGCAAATTTGGTACAAATATATTTGCTTCTATCATGGACCACAGCTGCGTTGTCCACTGGTGAGTTGTTTATAAACATAGTCTTTGATAAATAATTCCTTGCGCTGACCAAGTCATAAGCATGAATTGTCTTTTTACATTGTTCCAACATTTTATAATTCATCTAGAATTATTGATTAATGTAAATTAAAAATTAAAAATTTAATATTTGTATATCATTTTTTTTTAATGGAGATTAAAATTAATTTTTTAATATAAAAATAATATAAAATATATATATTTTTAAAAAATAAAATTCCTAACTCATTTTTTAATAATTCTTCTCTTAAAATCAATCGATACTGTAATTTTTACTAACCCGTAATAGATCGGTCCTTAATTATGAACCTTTTACATTTAGTAACATTATGCTCAACATTTTGTATGTTGTCAGAGCATAATCATTCATTAGTACTCTATTTGGTCCATTAACAGTGGACCCAAAATGATTCTGACAAGCTGAAGTTTGCTGGCCTCCAGGCTAGCACAAGCCTTTGGAAAAGAATCTTAACGGCTCTCTGTCTCTAACATGCATGCGCTACCATCAAATAAATGACCGTTGTGGGCCCCTCATTCAGCCTTTCAAAAAAATATATAACCGTTACCCCCTGCCCCTTGAAACCATATAGACAGTGTTCCCAAACACCAAATCAGAGTAAGATTTGTGTCAGAGAGATTTTAAGGTTAGTTTTTTTTTTTTTTTTTTTGGCTTTCTTGAATTTTTTTCATTCTTGTTTTTCAATTTTCGATAATTTTGCTTAGCCCATTTGAAAGGATCTCAATCTCATTTCATAATTATTTATGACTGTTTCTGTCTTTAGCACGTCCATGAATTATATTTTTTTTCTTATTTTTCGTTGTGTTGTTGTCTTTGTTTAGGTGTGACAAACATTTGGATTTGAAAGCTAAAATCAATCATGACTGTTGAGGTTAAAGCGGAGACTACTCCAATGGTTGAGGCTGTTGTTGTTTCACAACAAGAGCCATTGAAGGTTGAAAAAGTGGAAGAAAAAGCCACAGAAGTGAAGAATTTGGATGATGAATCCAAACCAAAGGCAGTTGAGAAGAGCTCTTCCTATAGAGAAGAGAGCAATTTTCTCTCTGATCTAAAGGAACATGAGAGGAAGGCTTTGAATGAGTTCAAATCCAAGCTTGAAGAAGCCATCCTTAACAACAATTTGTTCAAGAAAGAACCAGTGAAGGAGGCTTCGAAAGAATCGCCAAAGAAGGCCGAGGAGGAGAAGGAGAAAGATCAAAAGGAAGAAGTGAAGCCTGATGGGGATGAGAAGGTGGTGGAAGAGTCAAAAGAAAGTGAAGATGAGAAGAAGAATGATGAAGAAAAATGCAATGATGTTGCAGAAGAAGAAGCAGTTAATGAAGATATCTCAATCTGGGGTGTGCCTCTTTTTCCTAGCAAAGGTGAGGAACGTACCAATGTGGTACTCTTGAAGTTCTTGAGGGCTAGAGAGTTCAAAGTCAATGAAGCATTAGAGATGCTGAAGAAGACCCTTCAATGGAGGAAAGATTTTAAGATCGATTCAATATTGGACGAAAATTTAGAGGCTGATCTTGCCTCTGCTGCCTATATGAGTGGCATTGATCTTGAAGGCCATCCTATTTGTTACAACATTTTCGGGGTTTTGGATGATGAAGAGCTCTACAAGAAGACCTTTGGAACCGAGGAGAAGCGGGTGCAGTTCTTGCGATGGAGAGTTCAGCTCATGGAGAAAGGTATTCAGAAGCTCGATTTCAAGCCAGGTTGTGTCACTTCATTGCTTCAGATCAATGACCTTAAGAACTCCCCTGGACCAACTAGGAAGGAAGTTCGTGTGGCGACAAAGCAAGCTGTTAATCTCCTCCAGGATAACTATCCGGAGTTTGTCTCCAAAAATGTAAGATCTAGTTCCCATTGTTACTCGGGTAAATTATTACAGAGGTCATTAAACTGTCCGAACCACCGGAAGGGTCATTATTTGGTTTTTTTACACTGATTGGTTTTGGTTTTGAATGCAGATTTTCATCAATGTTCCATTCTGGTATTATGCCTTCCAATCACTATTATCTCCATTCTTAACAGCAAGAACCAAAAGCAAATTTGTCTTTGCTCGTCCTGCTAAGGTCACTGAGACTTTGCTCAAGTAAGTAATAATAATACATCTCTCTTAGTACCAAAATGTGGCTTCAATAGAATTATGTGACATTTCCAGGCTAATAATACCAACTTATTTATTGTCAAAATAGGTACATTCCCATCCATGAAATTCCAGTTCAGTATGGTGGCATGAAAAGGGAAAATGATTTAGAGTTTTCGGCTGGTGATGGTGAAGTTTCAGAAGTTCTTATCAAGGCTGGATCAACTAAAATTATTGAAATACCAGTACCAGAGGTAAAAAGATGAACCGAATGACTGGTTTTTAACAATTTTCAAGACTACCATATGCATAGAAAATCACTAATTGAGTCTCAAATTCAGTGGCCCAAATTGATTTACGTAATAATTTGAGTTGTCAATAGATTTAAAAAGTTCAAGTAATTATATTTTTAAGCCGATGACGTGAATCTCGCTTGTAGGACTAGGGATTGGACGAGACCATAATTGGCAAAAATAATCGAGTCTAATATTTTTTTTCTTATTGTTACAGGTTGGGAAAACAATCATTTGGGATGTTATGGTTCTCAACTGGGAGGTGAATTATAAGGAAGAATTTGTGCCCACAGATGAGAGTTCATATACTATAATAATCCAAAAAGAAAAGAAGATCAGCTCTAGTGAAGGACCATTTCGCAATACATTCAAGAACCAAGAGGCTGGCAAAATTGTCCTCTCAATCCAGAATTGTTCTAGCAAGAAAAAGAAGGCATTTTATCGACACAACATCCAGAAGACTTGCTTATGAAACTAGAATGTATGATCATATATATATATGTTTTATGCTTGGTGTGAAAATGTATTCATTTATTTTTTATATTTCAATTTCTCTTTGCTTAATTCTTCACATTCTTTTTAGTAACTGATTCTTTTGGCTGTAATGAGAATTTATTTCCTTTTATATCAGCTTATACTTTTCGTGGTGTACTTGTTTATTTTTATTTTTTGGTCAAATGTAGTATACTTGTTATCGCGCTACATCTTTGTGACTTTTAGCTTTTTCTAAAATTTGCCTGGTCTAAGACCATATCCTATATATATGGTCTTAATTTATTTTTAATTACAAATTGACTTTAATTTAACAAATTTATGTTTTATATGTGGCACATGCTTTTCCAATAAACCTATCACTTCGACCACGATTTTCACATCACCACCACAACCATTTCTCTAACAAAGCAATGTCAACTCCTCCCAACAAACTTACCACCAGTTCCACCACCATTTTTGCCACCATTGTCCGTCCTTCCTCACCAGTTCCACCTCCATTTTCGCCACCACTGTCCTTTCTCACCAGTTCCACTACCACCACTATTTTTCCATCTCCATGCATCCCCAACAAAAACCTACCACCACTTTTACCTCCATTTCCGCTACCACCATGCTTCCTCACCACTTCCACCACCCACCACCACTAATTTTTTCGACAAACGCATCTCTACCCTTCCCCAACAAATCTACCACCATTTTTTTTACCTCTGTATATCACCATCGTCGCCTCTATGACAATAGCCAAGATGACTTTTTTCGCACAAATATATTGGTGGCTATTTAGTGACAAGCCAAAACTATTTGTTTGATATTAATGAATACCGAGCAATCTGGATTCATTTTGCTTGGTTTTCGTTTTTCTCTGTTTTTTTTTTTTCCTTATATTGACAATCAAAACTTAAAATGAAAGAGAGATGGATTTGCTTGAGAATGGGCAGAAGATAGATTTTTTTTTTTTGTCAAACCAAAAGATTGGTCACAACCACTATGAGTATCATTCTTGTAGCAAATAATGGTTTGAGATGAATCGTAATTGTTGACAAAGAAAGAGATGAATGATAATTGGCGAGACAATTAGGTTGGAAAGGAATGATGAGGTTAGAAAAGAGGGTTATCTTATAATTTGTTAAACTTATAAGAGATTGCTGTAATTAGTAATTGTTATTGTAAAAGAAATGGCAGAAAATAATTGGTTGAGACCATATGTGGGAACATGATTTTAGGAATTTGCCCTAATTTAAGGTTGCTGAATTAATAATACCTAAATCATGCTAGTACACGTGCAAGAAATTTCTCATTGTCCTTTTTTTTTTTTTTTTTTTTCAAATTGCCTATTTCATAATACTTGTGGATAATTTTTTTATTTTATTTTTTAAAAATCCTTTGAACTTTTGATAAATTGGAGTCAGATCCCACACTTTTTGAAGTATGAGATTGGACTTGCTTCTGTACAAGACTGTAAGTCCATCTCATTCTCTAGTCAAGGATTGTTATGGCATTGGCTCCCATTGTTTCCATCGCCATTGTTGGTATGATTTTTCAATATAGTCCTTATTGTTCTAAATTGTTCAAATAGCTCCCCAAAATTTCACAAATTAACTTATTTAAATTGGTTCTTAACAAGGAAACAACTATTAATTTTAACAAATTTGGCATTATTAGGGCAAAATAGTTTCTACTTTTTTTTTTTTTTTTCTTATCTCATCTTCTTCATAAAAAACACACAAAAATTAATTCATATGCATACACACACATCGAGTCATAAATACTCCCACACACAGTCATATACACCTAATACCTTAATGCACACACTATCACACATGCACACGTATACAACATACCATACATACGCCTACACACAAATATGCACACACTTTCACCATACACATACACACACAATCACTCATGCACATACAAAATAATCGTTTATAAATTACAGTGTATGTGTGCTTGGTATGGGGAATTTTATGTGGGTGGTGGCTACACTTGTTGGAAATACAAACCAAAACCCAATTTGATTGATAGGACATGTGCACAAAAGTCAATATTTCTTGGAGACAAAGAAAATACTATTTCATAGAGACAAAGAAAATTGCTAGGGACGCAAAGGGTGGCAAACTTTGTCATCATCCTCATATCTTTCTCCTGTAAATGGATATGTAGTTAAGAACAAATTGTAAGTGAGAAGTAAGAATACAAGTAAGAGAAATAAAAGAGTGAAACACAGAAAATAGAGTGTGAAAAAAATTCTTTGTAATATTTTGTGAGTTTGTTGTTTTAAGCAATTTTCGTATTCTGGAAAACAGAGTATGTTCCTATATTTCTGTATGAGGATTCATAAATCCTAAAACGAGTCCAATAAATCCCTTGCCACTTCCCCTAATCCTATATCATATTTCCAACATATATAGTGGCATCAGAGCCACGGTTCTTGAGTGTGTGAATCATGGCATACAATCTTGTGCAACCACAACTTCAAAAACTCACTGGAGAAAATTATGAAAGTTGGAGTATTCAGATGAAGGCTTTCTTTGGGTCTCAAGATCTTTGGGATATCATCATAGATGGATATGTTGAATCCACCATAGAAGTTGAAGCAACTCTCACCACGAAGTAGAAAAATTCTCTTCGTGAAACAAAAAATAAAGATAAGAAAGCCTTGTTCTTGCTTTACCAAGGTGTTGGCGAATCCATGTTCGAGAAAATTGTAGAAGCAAAGTCAAACAAAGAAGCGTGGGATAAACTTGCAACCTCGTTCAAAGGACTTGAATGTGTTGGGTTATTTTAATAACCTATTGTGGGCTTACAAATTATTAACAATTATATTTGAACTTCTATTTTAATTAGGATAATTAAAGTGATCTATTTTAGTAGATCCTAATAAGACATCTAATTTGGCATGAACTCTGTAATGTGTGATATCTAATAACAATTTTGTTAAGGATTAATGGGATCCTGATTAGATTGTCTATATAAAGAGAATCTTGGTTCCCAAGGCTAATCATTCTATTATTTCGTCCTCAATTCCCCATCTTTTGAGAGACACCCATTGAGAGAATTTGATTAGTTTGTGGAAGACCTCGCCCTAATTCTCTACAAGGTGATTTCGTCTTCTCACTATTTAACGACATTGATTCAGGTACGCCGTTCTCATTATGTTATTTGTCCAATCCTGATATTCTGAACGAAGTTTGTGGGATTAAGTGATTATATGATTATGTTCTAACAAGTAGTATCATAGCCACCTCCGTGTTAGATTATTAGGATTGACTTTGTTGATTTTAATTGATGAATTTCTTGTGTTTATATAATTAATACATATGATTATATGTTTTTTGTTAAATTCATATGGTTTCAGGATTTGATTTATAATTATGTGTATAGTTTATTATCATTAATCTTGATTACATACTGTTTGAATTTTGAGAATGCATTCAAATTAAATACGAATCTGTTTAACTTCAAAAGTAGCAGCTGTTACAATGGTTAAGTGCATGTATAAAATTCATAAGGTTAAGGGTTTAATTCTTGGTGGCACAAATTGATTTTATTTTGTTTTGGTTTGCTCTCGTTAGAAGAGCAGCGATTTAAAACATATAAAGTTCCATTTCACTCCAGTTTCAAGCTAGCCTAACTGGTTTAATGATAGACTAAGGCTCTGTTTTGCCTAGCTGTGAAATTTTAGCTTTTGATCTGTAGAGTTTTTAGGTGTAGAGTTTTGGTTAAAAGTGTTGTTGGACAAAAGTCGTTCATTGTTTGGTCTTTTCATGTCAAAAGTATTGTTTACTATTAGTTAACCTGTTTGGCACGTTATCAAAAAAGTGTTGTAGATTATAAAAATGACTAAAAAGGACAAAACTAAAATTGTTAAACTGTTTCCATAAAGTACTTATATGAGAATTGACAGAAACTCTTATTAACAACATAATTAAATATAAAAAACAAAAATGACGAAGATAAAAGATATGTAAAAGATTATCTAAAGAAATAGATAAAATCATCAAAAGATATAATCATAAAAATTACAAATAAGTTATATAATCATTCAAGAAGTTATAAAAGTATATAACATGTGATAAATTAATAATAATCAAAATACATGGGAGAAACCTATTAAGAATAAAAACAAGAAGTTCAACATTCATTTTTCTTATCCTGCACTTATCCCTAATACAATCATGTAAAACCTCTATAGCCTTTTGAGTTTGTGCACTTCTCAAATTTTCTTCTGCAATAAAGTCACCTGGTTTAATTTCTTCATCATGCTCATCGTCTTCATCTTGCTCTATAATTTGCATATTCCTAGGCAATATGCATAGAGATTCAAACCTTCAAGTTTAGCTCTGGAGACGAACCTTATCTGATATGTCGAAGGATTATTCTTCAACCAGCCAGATAAATTGTAGATTACTTCTAATCCCTTTCCATGTTTCTATAAATTGTAGATTACTTCTAATCCCTTTCCATGTTTCTCAACAAAATCTTGAAGTAGCCTGCGCATAATACTCAAACAACAATAAGATTTGATGACACACCCAAAAACAAACAATAGAAAGAACTTAATTCGGTTCACAAAACGAAGTTTTTTTCACCTCTTTGCAGCATTAGAAGACACCAAAAGGTTTCGACTCAACCACTTGTATGAAACCTGATAGTTGACAGTCACATCATTTCACATTCCGGTATTTGTACAAACAATTGATTTTGAAATTCGAGTACATATACAACTAGACAATTACCACAAGTGAAAACTTAAACAAGCAAACATTGAAGATGGCCAATGATTAACAAATTTTTCTTCCCCTCAAGTTTCCACTAAATGAAAATGATATATCTCCAGTTCCAGTAAAACTCAAAATTAATTTACTCAAACAGTAAAAGCCTTCTTCATAATGATAGGACCTAGAGACGAAACATAACGATAGATAGATACATATTATACAGTTACTTGGTGATTATGTATACATATATATATATATATAGTGGATAGTAGGAATAAATCGTACATAATAACTTACAAAAAGTAATTCAATAGACTTTTATTAAAGCATAATTAATACAAATTTCAAATATTAAAAGAAGCAACAGGGGGCTTGCCTGGATGATTATTTGGATTTGCTTTACTTGAATTTGGTTCTTCTATGGGAGCAAAACAAAGTTGGAATACAGTAAAAAACAATGAACGACTATTAGGGTAGAAAACTTGTCAAAAATTTTAAGGGCAATGATGGGTTTTAAAAAAATATGAAAGGGTAGTTTTGAGAGACAAATAAATAAAACAGCTTCCCGCATATTATAAAAATAGTTTCGTAAAAGCTGTTTTTGAAAAGCTCCAAATTGGAGCTTTTGATTTTTAGCTTTTTTCAGCTTTGGCTTTTGCTTAAAAACGCTTTTAAAAATAGGTCAAACATGTAAACTGCATCTTCTAGACTCACTGAAAGCACTTTTAGGGCTCCAAAAACTAGGCCAAACAGAGCCTAAGAAGTTATCAGCGCAGGTTCGAATCTTCTAAGGCACATGCTAGTTTTGTTTTTTTATTTTATCAAATAATAAATTGAAACCAGCTGACACACTTATGTAGTAATTAGTTTCTTTCCTGGTAACATGAGGAGCTGTGTGTTTCTAGTTGAGGTGCCTTATAACATATAACTAAGGTCGCGAGTTTGAAACATAGCGGCTATGTGTTTATATTTAGAATTTTCCTTTCAGCAGCTATTCCAGTAAATAAAAAAATTAAATGCCTCTACAAACACTATAGTATGGTTTGAACACGCGACCTTCAACCTAAGATTATTAATTCTTAACCAGTAGCGCTACATCATTGCTTGTGTCAAATTGGCACAACTAAATCCTATATAGCTTTGGTTAGGTTCAATTCTAGCAAATTAAGGTTTTAATTTTTTTTTATTTTTTAATCTTATTATTTTCTTGTCTTTTATTTTGGATTAAATTAATTGAAATTTAATGTTGTCAAAGTTACCTCTTTGCATAGATTAGTTGATTTTGAGATAATAAAATGTGTGTGTTTGTTATTTATGCGATCAATAATCGACCCAAAGGAAGGTCATTGATTAGCCAAATAGCAAACAAACCTGCGAAAATAAATGTTTGATAATTATAAAGTTTCCATGTGGACAATTGCTGGCCCAAAGGAAGGTTGTTGTTTGACCGGATTTATTATCAATATTTGATTTATGCATGAAGAGTACCACTTACAAGTTAATGATCGGTCTAAAAGAAGGTCATTAATGTTGTACTAGGTATCTTGTTAATTGGGCCCACCACTACAGTTGTATGAAAATTTATGTCTTGCATTTACATGTTTGTTTTGTTTTTAACTTTTATATATATCTTGACATGAATTTTAGTGAGCTTATGTTATTTATTTGTTCTTTATTTTGTTAGTTATATATACTGCTACTAATGTTACTGCCAACATCAACTCAATTCCTGTGCTTAACGGCACAAACTTTAAGAGCTGGAAAAAGAATGTTCTGTTAGTTCTCGACTGCATGGATTTAGACTATGCATTAAGGAAAGAACAACCCTCTCCTCTTAAGGATGCAAGTTTCACTGAGGATAAAGAGAACTTTGAGAAGTGTGATCGTTTTAATCGCCTTAGTCTAATGATGCTAAAGCGCAGTGTTCCAGAAGCATTTAGGCGCGACATGCCCAATGAGATAACTGCTAAAGGTTTCCTTACAGAAATAGAGAAAACATTCGCTAAGAACAAAAAGGCTGAGACAAGTAAGCTTTTAGCTGACCTTGTCTAGATGAGGTATAAAGGAAAAAGAAACATAAAGAAGTACATTATGGAGATGCCTAACATCACTTCAAAACTTAAGGCACTAAAGTTAGAGCTGTCTGACGACTTGCTCGTGCATCTGGTAATCATATCCAATCCTGCATACTATGGATAGTTTATAGTGAGTTATAATACTCAAAAAGATAAATGGTCTCTTAACGAGCTCATTTCCTATAGTGTGTAAGAAGAGGATAGGTTGAAGCGAGATAAGACTGTTGAGAGTGCTCATATGGAAACTACCTCAAGGAACAATAAGCGAAAAGAGAATAATAATAAAGATGCTGCAGTGGGAACATCACAACCCAATAAGCAACAAAAGAGTCAGGATAAAGAATCTATCTACTACTTTTGCAAGAAACCTGGACATGTGAAGAAGGATTGTTTCAAGTACGCCGCATGACGTGTAAAAAAAGGTACACTTTTCACTTTGGTTTATTCTGAAGTTAATTTAGCTTCTGTACCTATCAATACTTGGTGGGTAGATTCTGGTGCTACTACTCACACAAGTATATCCATACAGGGTTGTCTGTGGAGCCGACTACCAAGTGATGCTGAAAGATTCATCTATTTGGGCAATGACAAAGCAGTTTCGGTTGAAGCCATTGGGACCTTTAAATTATCTTTTGAGGCTGGTCACTTTATTGAACTAAGAGAGACTTATGTTGTACTGTTATTTAGGCAGAATTTAGTTTTTGTTTCCGTTTTCGACAAATATGGTTATTCTTGTTCCTTTGGAAACAATAAAGTTAGTCTTTTTCTTAATTCTTCTCTTGTTGCGACTGGTTCCTTGATTGATAAGTTATACAAGTTAAACTTCATAGCTTCATTTAATGAAACCTTACAAACAACTCCAAGAGGTACAAAACGCAAATTAATATACGAGAATTTCTTCACTTTATGGCACAGACGTTTAGGTCACATATCCGAAATGAGAATTCAAAGACTTGTGTCAGATGAAATGCTTGAACCCCTTGACTACACAAACCATAATGGGTGTGTTGAGTGTATTAAAGGGAAATAGACAAATATTAGGAAGTTAAGTGCCCAAAGAAGTTCTGGCGTCTTACAACTGATACATGCTGATATTTACGGTCCATTCCCTACGGCTTCCTGGAATGGTCAATATTATTTAATCACCTTTATAGACGACTATTCTCATTATAGGTACTTATACTTAATTCATGAGAAATCACAATCCTTGGACGTTTTTAAGGCCTTCAAAGTTGAGGTTGAAAATCAACTGGGCAAGAAGATTAAAGCTGTCAAGTCTGACCGTGGTGGTGAATACTATGGTAGATATGATGGATCAGGTGAACAACGTCCAAGGCCTTTTGCCAAATTCCTAGATGAACGTGCAATCATCTTACAATACATAATGCCAGGGGCACCTAGCATGAATGGTGTTGCTGAGAGACGAAACATGACTCTTAAGGATATGGTAAGGAGTATGATTAGTCATTCTTCCCTGCCAGAATCACACTGGGGAGAGGCACTTAAGACTGCAACATATATATTTAATAGAATACCTAGTAAAACAGTAGCTAAAACCCTTTATGAACTACGGTTGGCCAATAAGCCTAGCATAAAGCACTTATACATTTGGGGTTGTCCGGCTAAGCCAAAGCCTTATAGTCCACATGAAAGGAAACTTGACTCAAGAATAATTAGCTGCTATTTTGTTGTGTATATTGAACGGTCGAGGGGTTATAAGTTTTATGATCCCTCAATTAGGTCCCTTTTTTAGACGGGAAACACGAGACTTCTTGAGGATGTTGAGTTTGAGGGGGGAGATAAGATTAGGGATGTTGTTTTTGAAGATGAATCCATTCCTCTCCCTTCAGTTATTATTGACAATAATCAGCTTGCTCACATTGTCTAAGATAACAAAAAGGATTTCCCTATGGACCTTCACACTCAAAATCAGGATGTTGTTCCAGAAGAGCAAACCCAACAACCTAGAGAAAAAGTGCCACTTAGGCGATCCACTAGAGAAAGAAGAAGTGCAATTTCCAGTGACTACATTGTATTTCTTCAAGAGCATGAGTTTAACATAGGGACAATGGAGGATGATCCAATAAACTTCTAACAAGTCAAACAAAGTGCCAACTGTCAAAAGTGGATCGATGCCATGAATGAGGAGATAAAGTCCATGAAGGACAATGACGTTTGCGATCTCGTAAAGTTGCTTGAAGGTACGAAGCCTATTGGTTGTAAGTGGATATTTAAAACCAAAAGGGATTCCAAGGGCAACATTAAGAGATATAAGGGACGTCTAGTCGCTAAGGGTTTTACTCAGAAGGAAGGCATTGACTATAAAGAGACTTTCTCTCCAGTTTTGATGAAAGACTCTTTTAGAACAATAATGACACTTGTGGCTCATTTTGATTTAGAGCTACATCAGATGGATGTTAAGACAACTTTTCTGAATGGTGACATTGAGGAAACCATTTACATAGTACAAATAGAAATATTTGTATTAAGTAACTCAAAGTCTCTGGTTTGCAAACTCAAGAAGTCCATTTATGGTCTCAAACAAGCTTCTCGTCAATGGTATCACAAGTTTCATCAAGTCATTATCTTGTATGGTTTTGAGGTAAATACAGTTGATGATTGTGTATGTCACAAGTTCAGTGGGAGTAAATTCATCTTCCTGGTGCTCTATATCAATGACATACTATTGGCTAACAGTGATATAGGCTTATTGCACGAAACCAAGAAATTTATATTTAAGCATTTTGAAATAAAAGATCTTGGTGACGCTTCTTTTGTATTAGGAATAAGATACGTCGAGATTTTTCTCGAGGTGTTCTTGGGTTATCACAAAAGAGTTATATTGAGAAGGTATTTGCTAGATTTGTCATGATATATTGTGTGCCAGGAGATGCTCCCGTTGCTAAATGAGATAAGTTTAGTCTCAGTCAGTGCCCCAAAAATGATATGGAACAACAAGAAGTACAAAAGGTTCTATATGCTTCAGCTATAAGGAGTCTTATGTATGCTCAAGTTTGTACGCATCCGAATTTAGCGTACATAGTAGGTATGTTAGGCAGATATTTGAGTAACCTTGGGATGGATCATTGAAAAGTAGCCAAACGGGTTATGAGGTACTTGAAGAGAACAAAAGATTACATGCTCACCTATCGAAAGTCAGATAATTTGGAGATCATTGGGTATTCTGACTCCGATCTAGCAGGTTGCCAAGATACTAAAAGATCCACTTCTGGTTATGTCTACATGCTAGTTGGAAGTGTTATTTCCTGGAGGAGTGCCAAGCAGTCACTCGTAGCTCCTTCCACTATGGCTGCAAAATTCATAGCTTGTTATGAGGCAACTAATCATGCGATATGGCTGTGAAATTTTGTCATTGGGTTGTGTATTGTAGATAGTATTACAAGACTGCTTAAAGGATATTGTGACAATCTATCGACAATTTTATATTCGAATAACAATATAAGCTCGTCAAAATCTAAGCATTTAGACATTAAGTTTCTAGTTGTTAAAGAGCAAGTTCTGAGTAAGATAGTGTCTATTGAACATATAGGAACATACTCCATGCTTGCGAATCCGCTTACTAAATGTTCACCACCCAAGGTCTTTCATGAACATATTGCTCATATGTGTGTTGTTTTATTTGATGATATACAGTTTTAGTGGGAGTCTGTGTATGTTTTTTGTTCTTTTCCTTGACACTATGTATATTCAGTTTTTTTGAAGAATAAAATTGATGGTTTTACCTCCATTTATTACTCTGGATATTTTATCTTTCAATTGTGGTTTAACATAAGGTTTAAAAGACTAAGGTTTGATCTCACTATATAATAAAGTTCGGACTAATTGGAAATAAACATGTTTGAGATCACATTGCATGCAATTTCCAGCCATACATCCATACTTTGTCTATGTCATTGCATATATTTGGTATGGTGATCATTGATGGGTCTAATTACGATGAAATGTAACAAAGGTTGCTTTGGTCTCATGCTGGTATATGAGATGGACCAGATTGATTCAGAAGATGTTTTAAGAATAAATAACAATTTTGTATGCATCTGTGGTTATCATATATAATTGTCTTCGGTATTAATTTGTAGCCCAAGTGGAAGATTGTTGGGTTATTTTAATAACCTATTGTGGGCTTACAAATTATTAACAATTATATTTGAGCTTCTATTTTAATTAGGATAATTAAAGTGATCTATTTTAGTAGATCCTAATAAGACATCTAATTTGGTATGAACTTTGTAATGTGTGGTATCCAATAACAACTTGGTTAAGGATTAGTGGGATCCTGATTAGGTTGTCTATATAAAGAGGGTCTTGGTCCCTAAGGCTAATCATTCTATTATTTCGTCCTCAATCCCCATCTCTTGAGAAACACCCATTGAGAGAATTTAATTAGTCTATGGAAGACCTCGCCCTAATTCTCTACAAGGTGATTTCGTCTTCTTGCTATTTAACGACATGGATTTAGGTATGCCGTTCTCATTATGTTATTTGTGCAATCCTGATATTCTGAACGAAGTTTGTGGGATTAAGTGATTATATGATTATGTTCTAACAGAACGGGTAAATAAAGTTCGTATGCAAACACTTCAAGGTGAGTTTGAAAACACTCACATGCAAGAAGGTGAATATGTTTTTTATTGATTTTCTTGCCTACTTTTAATTGTTAATCAATTGAAAAGAAATGGAGAAACGATTGAAGATGTCTGGGTGATAGAGAAAATTTGACGATCTCTCACAAAGAACTTTGAGCTTGTGGTAGTTGCAATTGAAGAATCAAAAGAATTGGATAAACTCACTGTTGAAGAGTTGATAGGGACGCTCCAAGTCCATGAACAACGCATGAAGAAGAATTCTAATTCATCCCCAATTGAACAAGCTTTGGAATCAAAGCTTAATTTGCATGATCAAAAGCCAAGAGGTGGAGGTTCCCAACGTGGCGGACATGCCAACAACTATCAAAGCCAAGGTCGAGGCAGAGGTAATTTCCATGACCAATCTGAACAAAAGAGTTCAAATAATTTTGTTAATGGGGATGGCAGAGGTAGAGGAAGAGGAAGATCTAGTCGTGGACGTGGAAATTCTAGAAATAAAATAAATATTGAATGTTATAATTGTAAGAATATAATAAATTTTTCAGAAACGTCTTAACAATAATCAAGTAGAAAGACAACACTACTCTTTATAACAATTCAATATAGCACTTACAATATAATTGTCCCATCGTGCACTCTCAAGATTAGAGCTTCAATGGTTTCTGGACTTACAAGAAGAATACAAGAAAGAAAACTAACTTTGGGTTTGTGTTTTGAGGTCTGTTGTGGATGAATATGATGAACTAATGCATGCTTATTTATAGAATTCAGCTAGCCCGCCATAGAAGACTTCCTATTAAACATTTTCCATCTTGGTTGGCTTTACCAACCATGTTCAAAGTATTGACCACCCATATTTATCACATGGGTGGCTATAATTGACCACATGGGAGGTTAGTATCCAAGCCAATTTTTAGGAAGCTTCCTTTGGTCAAATTTGTTAACTTTAGCATTGCATCATCCCGACGTCGTCTTAGGTAACTCCAAATTCTTGAACTTCTTTCTTGTAGCCATCACGGTCTCTTTTGACCTCATCGACGTTTAAAGTCAGAATCATTAATTTATGTTACCACATAAATTAACGATACTTATTATAAGGAGTTGGATATTGACATATAGCAACAATAATTGCCACAAATTTGGTCATTATGCCTCAGAATGTTGGAACAACAATTCAAATCATGATGAGCAATCCAATCTTGCCCAAACCTTCAACCAAGGGAATGGTGATGGCGCACTTTTGTTTGTACAAGAAGTGTCGAAAATTCAAAATAATGTGTAGTATCTTGACTCTGGTGCAAGCAACCATATGTATGGGAATAAAGAACTTTTTAAAGAGTTGGAGAAAAATATGAATGGCAACGTGAGCTTGGGAGACCAATCCAAATTACCGGTGAAACGCAAAGGTACAATTAAAATTTACCAAAAGAATGGCTTTCCAACTATATCTCTAATGTGTATTATGTACCCAATATGAAAAACAATATTCTTAGTATTGGACAACTTCTTGAAAAAGGGTATGTAATACATATGGAGAATCTTTACCTTTATTTGAGAGATGCAAAGGGGAAACGCATCAGAAAAGTTTAAATGACAAACAATCGCATGTTTCCGTTGCATTTAAGCACAAGTCTTGAAAAGTGCTTTCAAGGGATAGTGAAGAATGAGTCACGAAAGTGGCATATTCGACTTGGCCATTTGAATTTCGACGGTCTCAAGCTCTTACAAGATGCAAGAATGGTGCATGGATTGCCACATATTGAGATGTCAGAATTTGTGTGTCAAGCTTGCACTCTTGGCAAGCAACAAATGAACAACTTTCAAAGTGAAAATTCATGGAAGGCTCATATACCATTATACTTGGTGCATATGGATATTTGTGGACCTTTCGAGGGTCCTTCTCTCAAAGGTAACAAGTATTTTATTTCATTCATTGATGATTATAGCAGAAAATTGTGGGTGTATTTCATAAAAGAAAAATTAGCCGCTTTTACCATTTTCAAAAATTTCAAATTATCTGTTGAAAAAAAAAATGTTTACAAAATAAAAATTCTTAGATATGACAGAGGTGGTGAATACACCTCAAATGAATTTCAAAATTATTGTAAAGAACAGGGTATTAAGCAGCAGTTCACAACTTCATATACCCCATAGCAAAATGGCATCGTAGAAAGAAAGAATCACATTATTCTGGACATGACAAGGACCATGTTAAAGGAGAAAGGATTGCCTAAGTCTTTCTGGGATGAAGTAGTAACTTGTACAACCTATTTGCTGAATATATGTCCAACCAAAATGAAAGATATGACACCACAAGAGGCGTGGAGTAGCTACAAACCAACAGTTAGCCATTTGTAGATTTTTGGTTGTGTAGCCTATGCTCGTGTACTAGAGGAGAAAAGGAAAAAGCTAGATGATCGTGGTGAAAAATGTATCTTTATTGGCTATAGCGAGGAGTCAAAGGCCTACAAGCTCTACAACCCACTAATAAACAAAGTTGTGGTAAGTAAAGATGTTGTTTGTAGTGAAGATGAAGTGTGGCAATGGAATCAAGAAGGTTCAAGCAAAGAGAACCAACTTGAAATTGAAGAAGAAGAAATGACAAGGAAGGAAGATCAGGAACAAGAAGTTGTAACTCCTCGTCGCACGAGATTTCCTCAAAATCAAAGCTTACCACAAATAGGATCATCTCAAAGTTCAGGTAGTTGTTCTGTTCTCCATTTCTACCAATCAAGACTCGAAGTCTTTGAGAAATTTATGAAGAAACTCAAGAGACAAATCTATTTTGTGTCTATACCGATCATGAGCCAATGTCATTTGAAGAAGTTGTTCAAGAAGATTGTTGGAAGAAAGCCATAGTCGAAGAAATTTGTGCAATTGAAAAGAATGACACTTGGGAATTGACCTCACTTTCCAAATGGCAACAGTCAATTGAAGTCAAATGGGTTTATAAAATAAAGAGGACAACTGAAGGCAAAATTGATCGTTACAAGGCGAGACTTATGGCGAAAGGATACAAGCAAAACTATGGAGTTGATTATGAAGAAGTCTTCGTACCAGTTGCTCGACTTGACACTGTAAGAATGTTGATTTCTCTTGTTGCTCATCATAATTGGAAAATTTATCAATTGGATGTGAAGTCGGCATTTTTAAATGGCATACTTGAAGAAGAGGTGTATATTGATCAACCCGAAGGCTTTATTGTGAACGAACATGAAGACAAAGTGTACCGTCTTAAGAAAGCTCTTTATGGATTGAAATAAGCCTCCCGAGCATGGAATTCTTGAATTGAAAAATATTTTCAAGAAAATGGATTTGTCAAATGTCTTTTTGAACATGTAGTTTATACGAAGATGAATACTCAAGGTTAAGAGCTACTTGGGTAGAACTTCCCCCAAATAAGAGCTTTACTAAAAAACTATTCGGATATAACTTCCCCCGAATTCTATAATTACTACTAATTTAAACTGACCAATTCATTAAACTAATATTTAAAACTAAAATTAATAATTAAAACTAATTAATAAAATAATTATAAATCCTAAATTATTCTAAAATCTTCAACCGGGTGAGGGCTATTTATAGGTAAAATATTGAAGGCTCACTCGAGCGCCCTTCCTGGTGTGCTCGAGTGCGCCTTTGCTCCTCCGTTGGCTGCGCGACACGTGGCCTTTTGGAACATGGTGGAAGCTTGTAGATTTTTCCCGTGTAGTGCGCTCGAACGCCCAGGAGGGCGCACTCGAGTGCCCGTTTGCTGATTTTGTTGACTTGGATTTTGACTTTGACCGGGGTATTGACCGAGGCATTTTCGGGCATTTTTCAGCGTTCCAAGTCTGATTACGCATTAGTTTCGGCCAAAATCTTTCTCTTCGGACTTCATTCTTCCACTATTGCTCGAGTTTTCTTGTTTCCATCTTCTTGACTTGCAAGTTGGATCGTTTCAGGTTTGGTTTGTTCACTTTTCGGTATCATCCTACAATGCATCGAAAGTATATAAGTATTACTTTTATTCCTAACTTAAGATGCAAATATAGTACAAATACAGTGGTTTGAATGTTGCAAAAACAGTCACATCAATCATTTACATAATTCTCCCTCTGGTTAATATATATGCCAAATCCCATTTTTTCCCTAAGTGTCTTATGTACATTCTTGCTCATCATACACATAAGACAACGAATATGGCACATTTGGATACATATACACCCATTCTATTTTGACTCATAATGGAGTCAACTAATTATCTAAGCGCATTTTCACTCAATTATGCAGTGTTTTACTATATATTTCATGCACGTCCTTTGAAACAAATTAAAACATGCTTCTTGACCACAAAACCAAATGTTATCAACCAATAATGTCTCAAATAGTTTGACATGATATGTCATCCAAATCTAGCATCATTAAAATTACTTTGACAAAATATTAACCAAATAAAATCCACTCACAATCTAAATTCTACCATCCAGCTTACATCAACCATCTTGAGAAGCAATTGTCCAACAAAAGAAAACTTCATATTCTAAGTTAGGTAGACAACTATCTAACTTGACAAAACTAACATCTTAGTCAATAGTTTAACAAATATATCCCAAGACAACTCCTAAGACGGATGCGAGCTTAAAGCAACCAAACAAACTAATCAAGGGTAGGGACCTTTTAACAAAAATTCGAGTAGGTCCTTGAAGGTTGTGTAGTTTTTTGTGATAGTTCGTTTATAAATCATGAATCATGATGTAAGACTAATTAGTTAAGTTTGACTTTTCATTATGACACCCTTCTAGTTGAGTATCCTTTTACTAGTCTGCCTAGAATGTTTAACTTCATCAAAGGTTTGATCCTTAATAATTTAATCTTTCCTTCAATGTCAACTTTAAAATAATTTCTAAGCATCTCTTTTCTTATGCTGGACTCTAAATCTATTTGAAAAAATTGAGAAAAACAACTATCGCAAATGTGAGAAACGAAACCTTAAAAGCCTAGAACTCAAATCAATTTGAACTATTTGAATATCAACTTTGAACCAAGATCAATATTGAAAGAAAATAAAGTTGATTCCTTGTTAGCATGATGTTGGATATTTGTCCCCAAAAAAATATATTTTGAAACGAATAAACTCAATTAAATAAAATTAGTGATTATATAGCAAAACTAGTTGAACTTGTTCTTCCTTTAAAACCCAATCCAAGGATGATTTCTGAGAGAGATGTAAGAGAATATAACAGACTTATAGTAGAAGTCCTATACTCATGAATCAAGGATACAATTTTGAAGGCACTTCTAATAACTTTTTTGATAAGTGCAATTACTTTCTCACAAGATTAGGCAATATGAGAGACGAATTTGATCCATCCTGAATAATTACTCCCCAAAAGGTCATAGCACATTTATAGAAGGGAAATTGACACCCATACTTGTAAATTAAGAGACCTTGAGAATACAAAGGAATCTTCATTTAGAAGACCTCGTAATCCGATTCATACAAGACTCATTCACATATTATATCAAATACAAATCTTTTCATTCATACATATCAGCAATCATAAAGATGATCACATGATAAATTCAACATATCATACACACGATACTCCATTCGAATGATTTGCTTAAATACAAGCAGCAATCACAAATTATATCTCAATATGTCACTAATGGTTATTATTGACCCCCACATAGCTCGGCTGAGTGACACACCATCATCCCCTAGGATAATTTATTCAAGTGAAAACTAACTTAAGGAGGTCAAAAATTGTCTAGATTAGTTCATGAAGCAAGAAATCAATGTAGAAGCTCAAACCCACCTTAAAACAAAAGCCAATTGTACTATTCTCCTATATATTTAGACAAGGTTATTTTTATTTTTTCACTTTTTTTAAACCCCCATCCCCACTTTCTTCTAACCTCATGAGATTTGAACCCTGGTGTTCCAACTGTAAGGATGAGTAGCCTACTATTAGGTTACTCCTAAATCTCATGTTTAGATCTAGTTACGTGTAAAAGGGTGTATAAAGAAACTCTAGACTTTATGAAAATTCAAGTTTTTTTCTTCAAACTCGTCAAAACTTAGTTGTTCTAAATTAATTAAGAACTAATCGATTCTTTGAAATGTCACTAGTGTAGTAGGCTAATGCACCTCGGCCCATTCTGTGTAGCATAGCTGGTCCAAAGATAAGGTATTAAGGATCCTACCCGCAAGGGCTTCGACCCAGAAAAGAATAAACCCTTGAAAGTTTACAAGAAGGGAAAATATAAGAAAGGAAGAAGGCAAACTCGTGATGATTTTTACAGATAACATCAATCATTGGATATGATTGAAGACTGTTATGGTTAGTCTTAGCCCCAAAATCATAGTATCAAAGTTATTTAAGGAGGGGGATGTAGTTCTCCTGAGAACACGACATTCATACTTTAAACACTACCCATACCGTTCATTATACGAAGCCTTCAAACCCATCCCACGTTGACCTTGCTAGCAAAAAGGGGTTAGGGATCTCCTTAACCTTAATTGTAGAATTTTAGGAACCGTGGTAGACTAAGAATCAAGTGATGGCTGAAAGCACATCGGAGAGTTTGAAGCAGAGGTTGAATGCATTGCAAGCAACACTCGAAGCGCAGCTGAAGGAGGCAACATCAGAAAGAGACGTAGCAAGGAGAGAGAACAAAGAGTTGAGAAGGAAGGTGGAAGCCCTATTGGTTACCTTAAAGGGGGAGGGAACTTCTTATCAGACTCCCCCACCAGTAACAAGGACAGGGATATTGATGCAAGCGTTTGACGACAAACCCATTACGGAACAACAAAATGTACTACTGGCGGCGAGGAGCACGAAGGTGATTACCAACGCAGAAAATAACATCGGATATAGACATGATGATTCTCCATTCGAAGACCACATTGAATTCGTGGAGATGCCAGCTAAGTTTCATATGCCACAATGGAAGCTATATGACGAAAGGACATACCCTGACGAACAGGGTATGATAATTGTAAATATAGCACCGGCTCTAAAGGAGGCTTGCATGTGCTAGAGTTTCGGATCCATCCTTACAGGATCAGCTCGGACCTGATACGCAAGCTTACCGAACCACAGTATAGGTCATTCACTCAATTGGTGACATATTTCTCAGAACAATTTGCACCCAGTAAAATGATAAAGAAGAAGACAAGCGATTTATACAAATTTAAGAAGGGGAAGAGCGAGCCCTTAAGGGTTTACGTACAGAGATTTAACGAGGAGATAATTGGCATTCTCCAGTGCAATCCAGAAACCGCCATGGCTGCTTTCCAGCAGGGACTCCTACCTGAGTCCGATCAGTACAAAGATCTTGTCATGAACACGTATGGTAGCGTGAAGAAGATTGTAGAAAAATCCAGAGGGGTGATGAGATGGGAAGAAGAGACCGGGGGACGAAGTTCTACTCTAAGAAAAAAGTCCAGTAGAGATACCCGTCAATCGGAGCCATGGTGACATCAGCCGTACATGCTTGACAACCGATAGATAGCATTAATACTGACGAAAGTATGAGATTTAAGACCGCGTTACCTTGGACGCAAGTTGTTTGATAAAAGTAGAGGTGAAGAACCAGAAGAAAAAGAATATAACTTTTTCATCAACCACGCTGAATGTGTGAATAGACTGAGGCAGTTACCTAACGTGTGATGGCCGGAAAAATTGAAAAGCCACCCAAACAAATGAGATCACAGACTCTAGTGTGATTTTCATGGCCATCACGAACATACCACTTCGGATTGCATAGATCTAAGAGGTGAGGCTCTGAACATGTTGAAGAAGGGATTCTTGACACAGGTCTTGACCGAGAACGGGAAGCGGTAGTTAGGGATCAGGAATGAAGAAACCGAGGATAAACCGAAGGGTCCTCCGAAGCCAGTTCGAACCATAGGATGCATCATCGGAGGATCATAATTCAGTGGATAATCAACATCGATAGCCAGGAAAAATGCAAAAAGGTGGAAAGTTGATGAAGTAACCCTTGCTCAGCAGGGCACAATAACTTAAAAACGGTATAACTTAACCTTTAATCATGAAGACGAAGAGGGAGTTGTTGATGGTCATCACCACGCATTGGTAATTAAGCTGATAATAGCCAAGTTTGAGGTTAAGCGAATTTTGGTAGATGGGGGCAGCTCCGCTAACATTCTCATGGCCGAAACCCTAAAAGAAATGGGCATAGACGAGTCTCAGCTCGTAAAACAAATTGTTCCCCTTACTAGATTCAGTGGAGAGACAAAACGCATCCTCAATGAAATAACCCTCTCGACATGGGTGAAGGACGTGCATATATTGACAAAGTATCTGGTGGTCGATTGCTCGTCAACCTACACTTTGATTATGGGACGACCCTGGATCCATTAGTTAAAGGCAGTACCATCAACTTATCATCAAATTATACGGTTCCCATCCCGATGGGAGAATGGTGAAATAAGGGGAGACCCAGAAAAGGTGCAGATGTGTGATGCAACGGCTCTGAAACCGAAGCCAGAGGTTGCAGGGGATGATGAGAAAATTCAAAAATAGCAATTACAGCAGGGGGCCACAAGGCTCCACGCTTCGAAGATCCTGAAGATATAATCGTAGATCATAGTATTCTGGAGAAAACTATCAGAATAAGAGTTCGGCTAGTGCTAAAGTTGAATGAAGGATTGGTTAACCTATTGAGAGAGTACACAGATTGTTTTGCTTGGAGTCATGCTGACATGATTGAGATTGATCCGCAGGTCACCACACAAGCTAAATGTTGACCCATACCACAAGCCAATGCAGCAAAAAAAAAGAAAATTCTCAGCCGAAAGAAATAGGATTGTAGAACGGTTTTATCAGGAAAGTCCAATATCCGGACTGGATGGCGAACGTGGTGGTAGTACCAAAGAAAGGAAACAAGTGGCGGGTCTGCATATACTTCGCTGATTTGAATAAAGTTTGTCCCATGGATCCGTACCCACTCTCCCGGATCGATGCCACGGCGGGACATGAGTTGCTGAGTTTTATGGACACCTTCTCTAGATACAACCAGTTCCGAAGATCAAGAGATCAAGATATTCTTCATAACAGAAAAAGGGATCTATTGCTACAAAAGAATGCCATTTGGTTTAAAAAATGTCAGAGCCACATATCAGCAATTGGTCAACCAAATGTTTGAGCTATATTTGGGGAAAACTATGGAGGTATACATTGACGACATGCTAGTCAAATCCTTAGCAGCTTCAAATCACATATCTCAACTAAGACAGACGCTGGACGTATTGAGGAAATACAGTATGAAGTTGAACCTTGCAAAATGCACGTTCAATGTCGAGACTAGGAAGTTTTTGGGGTACTTGGTGATAGGTGCAGAATTGAAGTACATTTGGATCAAATCAGGGCTATACAGGCACTGCCTTCGCCAAAGACCACCAAAGAAGTTGTGAAGTTGACAGGAAGGATTGCAACATTCACTCAGTTTATCCCAAAGTTCATTGACAAATGCTTGCCCATCTTTAGGGCATTGAAGAAGAAGGGAAAGTTCGAGTGGACTCCAGAATGCGAGGAAGCCTTCTGCCAGCTTAAAAAGTACCTCAGTAGCCCGCCCCTATTGGTTAATCCTATGCCGAATGAAGATCTGTTGTTATACCTGGCAGTATCTGAATTCGTTGTGAGTGCAGTATTAGTAAGAGAAGAGGAGCGGAGTCAGTCACCTATCTACTACGTCAACAAAGCATTCACTGACGCTGAAACCAAGTACAGCTAGATGGAGAAGCTGGCACTAGCCCTGGTGATTGCATCCAAGAAACTCATACCGTACTTCCAGGCTCACAGAATAGTCGTTACTACAACCCACCCTTAGAGGGCCGTCCTACATAAGCCAGATTTGTCAGGCAGCTTAGCACAATGGGCAATAGGGTTGACTGAGTTTGACATCATATATACCAGCCTCATGTGGTGATCAAATCACAAGCTCTAGTCGATTTCCTTGCTGAATTTACTGACCATAGAGAAGTAGACACCATAGAAAACATAAGGGAATGGTAGCTGCACGTTGATAGTTCAAGCAATCAGAAAGGTGGGGGACTCAAAATCATAATCTGAGACCCGGAAGGCATCACACTAGAGAAGGTCGTGCGGTGCGGCTTTAGAGTAACCAACAACAAAGCCAAGTACAAAGCCTTGTTAGCCTGATTGTCGTGGGTAAAAAGCTTGGGAGCAACCAAGGTAAATGCCTTCAGTGACTCACAACTAGTGGTTAACCACTTGAATGGTAGATATCAAGCCAAATTAGAAAAGACGGTCTGTTATTTGGTGGCCTTGAAAGACTTAATAGCCTAGTTTGAAGAACTGAAGTTGAATCAAGTCAGCAGAGAAAAGAATCGGAGCACTGACGCTCTCGCAACTTTAGGATCCACTATAGAATCGGAGGAGGAAAAACAGATCCCGTTGGTACTCCTGAGACAATCAGCGATCGAGGAAGGAAAGAAAGAAACGACACTAAACGTGGGTTGCACGGAATCCTAGATAACCCATGAATAACTTACTTGACGGAATGTGTCATCCCAAAAGATAAGGGTAAAGCCTGAAGATTGCGAGTAATAAAGCCAAAAGATACTGCATTGTGAAAGACGCATTCTATAAAAGATCCTACTCTGAGCCGTACCTCTGAAGCCTCACCCCACCAGAGGTCGGGTATGTACTAGCAGAACTTCACGAGGGGCAGTGCGGTAACCATTCTGGGGCTAGAAGCCTAGTTGACCGAGCATTAACAAGAGGATATTTCTGGCCTACAATGAGAATCGATACAGTGGTGTGCTTGGAAAGACGTGACAAGTGCCAACGACATGCACAGGTATTCCACACACCATCAAACTCCCTTAAGCCCATTCTTGTCGCTTTGCCTTTTATGAAGTGGGGAATAGATATAGTGGGAAAGTTATCGGCGGTGCCTGGATAAAAGGTATACATGCTAGCCGTAACCGACTATTTCTCCAAGTAGGTAGAAACCGAGACAAATGCACAAATTAGAGACCGAGAGGTAAAAGCTTTCCTATGGAAACACGTGATTTGCAGGTTCGGATTGCCCAAAGAATTATTCATCGATAATTGCGCATAGTTCATGTCCCAAGATTTCAAAACGTTCTGCGATACTTGGAAGATTCAAGTCAACTATGCCACCCCGCGCTATCCTCAAGCAAACGGGCAAGTCAAAGCTTCCAATAAAATAATTTTAAAAGCCATGTAACGGTGATTGGAGCAAGCTAAAGGAAAGTGGCCAGAAGAACTACCGACTATCTTGTGGACATATCGCACAACCCTACATTTCGCGACATGAGAGACGTTGTTCTCCCTCGCATACGGAGTCAAGGCTATAATTCCACCAGAGATAGGCATACCCTTATACAGACTTGAGCACTTAACCAAAGAAACCAACCAGCAAGAGATTCATAATCAACTGGATACAGTGGATGAAAATTGAGAAAAGGCGATAAGGCGAATAACGGAATACCAAAGAAAGTTGTCTCTGCACCACGACAAGAATGTACGCCTGAGAGAGTTCAAGGTAGGAGATTGGGTATTGAGGAAGACTTTTCAGAACATATCCGAAATCAACATAGGTAAGCTGAGCACCAACTGGGAAGGTCCCTATGAGGTTATTGACATTGCAGGGCATGGGGCTTACATGCTTCAAGATAGAGATGGAAAAGAGCTACCACATTTTTGGAATTCAATACATTTCAAGAAATATTATTTCTGATGTACTAATGATCAATTATGAATAAATTGATGTCATTCCTGATATTATTTCAATAATTACTTGAAGCCTGAAGTACGCTACAGGGGTTGCGGCTAAAGCCTACAGCACCCTACAAGGGTTGCGGCTGAATAAAGTATGAAGTACCTCACAAGGGGTGCGACTAAAGCTTGAAGCACCCCACAGGAGTTACGGCTAACTAAAGTTTGAAGCGCTCCACAGGGGTTATGGCAAAGTAAAGCCTGAAGCATCCCATAGGGGTTGCGGCTAAGTAAAGCCTGAAGCACCCTAAAGAGGTTGCAACTGAATAAAGCCTAAATCATGCCATGGGGGTTGTAACTGAATAAGGCTTGAAGCTCCCCACAGGGGTTGTGGCTAAGTCATAAGTATTCTACAAGTTGGTGCTAAGTAATAAGCACCCTACAAGGGTTGTCGCCTACTAAAAAAAAAGAGCATCGATTTTAAAATAGATAGTTTATTCCAAGAGAGTTACATCGGTTACAAAATAAGTAGTTCATTCCAAATAAAACATTGGTTACAAACTAGACAATTCATGCAACTATAAAAAAAATAGTTGAAATATCTGTTGTACTACACAAGTATTACAAAATGACTACGGAACTAAGCCTGTCTTGGAATTGAAGAAGTGCCAAGAGCCTTCATAGCCTCAGGATTGGGCTGACGGAGCATAATCGCATTAAGAGGGCCCTCATCGTCGAAAATATTCACGGTCTCAGAAGCCCGAGCCCTTTCTGCAGCGAGCTTCGCTCTCAAGTCTTCTAGCAGTTGCTCCATAACTCCGACATCCCAAGAAGTAGACAGGCTAGCAACATGTTCTCGATAGTACTGCACCCGAATCGCTAGGGTAGTCTCGTCATGGATATCCTTGCAGCACTTCTCCAGGGATATAACTTTATTTTCAAGAATGGTAGAGCGACTGCAAGTCGTGCGATACTCAAATTTCAAAGTATTAATCTCTTAGCCCCTACTCTGGATCTGGTCGAAGAGTTTTATTTGTTCAAAATGCCAGGTAGCACGTTCTGCCACGATGTCCCCATATTGTCTAACCAATTGAGCATAACGCGCCTCTGCTTCAAGTTTTGCATAGTTTAATTGTTAGGCGTCACGAAGAGCTTCCGCATGCTCATTTGCAGCTAGACGCATTTGCGCAATAGTCTTTTCTTTAGCTCATTTCGTTGTAGCTGCGGCAACAACAACTTCTTCTCAAGCCTTTTCCGTTACCTCGCGAGCAGCATCAGCTTCCACAAGCACCAACTACATAGCGGCGTAGGCTTCAAAAGATCTTTAAACTTCAAGGCATAGTTTTTCTCGTCTGACTTAGCTTGCCCTAAACTCTTCCAATCCCTTGAGACGTTGCCGAGCCAAGTTCCACATAGCCACGTTCTGGAAGGGGGCGACAATGTGTTAAAAGAAAAAAAAAAAACTCACCTCGACTGTAATACTAGCAACCACATCAAAAAGATTATTCTTGTGCTAATGAAGGAACTCGACATCAGCAAGGAACCTCATGGTCTCCAAAACATGAACAATCCGACCTAGGTTTCGGAAGAGGCCGGTGTCTTCAGGAAATCAGAAAGTAAACCCAGAGCTTCAGGCCGACGAAGCATAAGTGGAGACATTTGATGCCCTAAGCTCCCCACCAAGGGTTCGACAGTAGGAGCCTGGCGAGGAAGGGAGGGGAACTTGATTGGAGACTTCGCGAAACGGGCGGCTTTTGGCTTCGAGGCGTCGGTAGATTTTCATCATCGGGAATCGTAGCTGGAGCTCGAGGGTTATGGTTCTCGATGCCTTCACAATTTGTGGGGGGTGGAACTCGAGACAACAACTGCTCCAAGGAATGGTCACACCTAGCCAGAGTATCATGCGAAGCTAGGATTAGCCCATTACTTGAACCTTCGGTGGTATCTATTGTGAGACCCCGTACCAAGCCAGTATAGACCCCATATGCATTTTATAGCATTTCATATATTTTTGCACCATTTAATATGCGTTTATATTAATTAATAAGTAATTACATCATCTTACATGTGCATGTCTCGTTTAACGTGCATTTAAAATTCAATTACGTGTCTTTAAATAATTTAAGGAACGTAAATAATAATTAAATCATTTTATATATTTTTATATTAATTTATGTGCATTATCTTGAATTACGTGCATTTATATCATTTTACGTGCAACTATGACAAATACGTGCATTTAAGTGTTTTAAGTATCGTATGAATTAATTAGCTACTACTAAGCTAAGACAAGCAACTAATTAGTCAAGACACAACCAAAATGGCGAACTAGTAATATGCAAGCAAGTTGAAGGACACTTTTGACCTTGGCTAAAATTTATAAAATATCCTAACACTATTTGATCTCACCCAAGTCAAAACACACAAACACTCACTAATACATACTTACTCACACGACACAAACACACACACTCTCTACACGCTTGGGAAGAGAAAAAGAAAGGAAGAAAGAAGAGAGAAGAGGAAGAAGGAGGAAGAAGAAGCCATTTCTAACTATTTCTTTGCATCTTCAAGCTTGTTCTTGCTCCATACTTGCTTGTTAACAATCTTCTTGAATTCAAACTCAAAAGCTAAGGTGATGGATGTTTTCTAAATGTTTTGTAAAGATCATATGGTTCATGATTATGTATTATATATGAATATTGAGCATGATGATGATGAATATAAGTTTGATTGATGAATTTGAGCTTGGTATGTTCAAATTAGGGTTTCAAGATGTTGTGTTAGTGATTTCTTTGGCTTGAACTTGTCTCCTATGCTTTTGATGATTATGATAGGTTGTAATATAAGTTAAATAAAGTATTATATGTTTGGAGTATGCTTGTGTTGTCAGTGGATAGAATAAATAGAAGATTAAGCTTGAATGGTCATGTTGGTTCTTGTGCTTTGTTGTTCTTGATGGAATTTGCAATTGGATGATGTTGTAGGTTGATAAGTGATGCTTTTGAGGTTGTAAAGTTGTAGAGTTTATGTTTGGAGTAATGGCTAAGGTTTAGAGTTAAGAGGTTGAGCAAAAGAAGCAAGAAAATACAATTTCGTGCATTTTGTTGTCGGATCCGGTCGACTGGAGTTGGATCTGGTCGACCTGATCAGTCAATTTTAACTACTGTCGGGCGACTTAGATTTGGTCGACCAGATCAATTGCCTGGATGTTTGATAGATTTGCGCAATATTTTCTAAAGGCTATATCTCACTCGATTCAACTCCGAATTGCATTTTGTTTGATTCTAGAACTATCTACTTTTGATAAACTTCGATTCTAAACCAAAATCAGAGCAATTGGAGTTCGAAAAAGTGGAAGAATTAACCTCCTAAGTTAGGCTAATGTTTAAGGGTTGAGAATGCTTCATAGTTTCGTTCGTGCTTGTATTTTATTGTCGTTTTGAGTTATTTTAAGGTATCCTTACACCCTCCTTTGGTATATGGTTATGTTGAGTCTTCTATATAGAATTAATATGGTCAAGCATGATGAGCATCGGTTTTATGATTATCTAAACGGTGCATGTATCATTACATGCTCATATGAGGTCGTTACACGGTTAAACACTTGTATAATAAAACAACTTTTCTTGTCCTCCATTTTATGTCTTATGAATTCTAAATGCAAGGTGTTCACATGTTTACTTGCTTGACCCTATGATAAATATGTTTGAATAAGTTTGGATTACATATACGCTTGAATGTTGGAGGTAACCTTCCTTATTGACATCCTCTTGCATGTTTATGTATTATTTGAACTCTATTTGGTTCATGATTACACTATTATGTTTTTGATTACTGTTACTAACCGGTGGCAACCTACTTTGTTGCTTCCGAGCCTGTTTGATATTTTGAATTCCTCTCTCATTTGGGGTGTTACCTGGAGAGATGGAAGGTATATATTTGACACAATTAAGCAATCTAATGGACCTCTTGGTAGAAGTTTCCTGTATCACTTGGGCAGCATTGGGCTTGCCAGGATGGACAGGCTACCATGGCCTTTGTTTGGGTGTATATCCAGATTTCACTATCATGATTAGTGTGTGGGGTTATGATATTGATAAAGATGATTTGACAAGAAGTTTTGAGACTAGACATCTCTAACAAAGTTCCTGATATTGTATCCTTTGACCTACTCTCTCTTGGTACAACCCTCGAAGAGTAGAATTGAATACTTGTTTCTACTATTAATGCCAGATATGTTATTTATCCTACTCTCTCTTGGTATAACCCTCGGAGAGTAGAGTAGCTTGCCTTGTATTAAGCCCATTTTGATCTTGTTATATCCTTATTATACATGTTAGGTTGATTTCGTTCTAGTTATATGTTGTATTCACATAGCATGATTTTAGAAAGAAGTTTACGAAAAGATAAAACATTTGTAAAAACCTGAGTTATATGCAGGATTAGCTCACCCATCTTTTAACAATTTTAGGTGAAGATTAGTTCGAGCAAGCTCCCTTGGGGTTGCAAGATTCATTGATGTGATGAGTTGGATTCCTGCTTATGTGATCTACATGCTTGCCTGTGAAGATGTACTCCTTGATGTAATAAGCATGATTTTGTATAATTGAACTATTTAACCTATTGTAATATTCTTTTGGTCAACTAGATACCTAGTTAAGTTGATTACTCTACTTAGTAAACCTAGGTTTGAAATGTGGATAGGTGGACTCGGGTATTGTAATATATAACAGGGTGTTGTAAACTTTTAAGGCCGATGTTTTGGGAGAATTTTAGAAGTCTTTTGGAACTTCTTGTGAAATTTATAACTGTACAGGTTTCTACTTTCAAATCTTGCAGGGGTTAAGCATTGACACGTTATATTTTGGCCTTAACCTAGTAATGGGTCGGGGTCGGGGTCGGGGTGTGACATCCACAGCAATAGAAGCAAATCATACAGCGGGTCAGCTCAGTGCGATCAATCATGTGGTGCTTTCGGAGGATCTCTTCCAAAGAAATGGTTGTAGGTACTTCTTCATCCATAAACTCCTCTGAAGCAAATCATGGATATTAAGTGCCAAAGATAATCAAAATATGGCATGAAATGAAAGTACACTTACGATACAATTATACAACCGATAACCACATACTGCAAGTAACTAGCGTGTTAGGGCAGGGGAGTTGCTTCTAACAATGCTCAAGCTTGGCAATCGCCAACAATCCCTCCGCACATTACTGAGAGATAGTTCTAGGTTCAGCTACCAAGAACTCGACCTTTGGATCTACAAAACAAGGTAGTTAAGAGTTAATTTTTAACAGTGGTAGGAAATAAAGCTTAGGCCATACTGAACACCTGCCACTCGGAGGGAATATCTGAAGTAATGCCGAGAATGCCGCCAGCAAGAATAAAGAAGTAAAATTCCTTCCATCCCTTATCCTCGGAAGTCAAGTCGGGAACCAAATACCGACACCCAACGCGGAGAGAGATAGAATAGCGACCTGACTTTGAGTTGGGGCGATTCTTCAAGTGGTAGGAATAGAACAAATCGACGAGTTCAAATTCCAATCCATGTTTCTCTTTAAGCACTTCCAAAAATAACAATAGATGCAATGAATTGGGCATAAGCTGCCCTGGGAAAATATGGAAATAATGGAAAATTTTTCGGACCAACTAGGGAAGGGGGAGGCGCAACCCATCCTCAAAAAACTTAGCATTGATGCATACCCATTGCAGGATACAACTGTTGGCAAGTGTCGCGTTTGAGGGAAGACGTACTACACTATCAAGGATGAGGTAACGATGACGGAGATAAGAGATCTCATCGTCATCTACTAACGATGAAGGGTTATAGTGGCCTAAAGGAGGAAGTGTTACAGCCATTTCTATTAAAGGAAAAAGAAATACTCACCAAAAGGATAATGACTGAGACAAACTGCGTGGGAAGGTAACAAGAAAGCATTGTGGATGATGAAGACAATTGAGAAAGAGAATAAACTAAGAAGACTTGAGGCTCCGTTTGTTTGTCGTAAAATAACTTATTGGGGGAAAATATTTTTCTGGAAAATAGAATATTGAAAAATATTTTTTGGTGTTTGGATGTACAGTGAGTTCCGTAAAATTTTTTTTTCTCCCAAAGGATATGAAAATATTTTTTTTTAATTTTGCACTAGCTGCAATTGTTGATCGAAAAATATTTTCTAATTGACCAATTTTCTGGTGTTATCAAACACCAAAAAATTAAGCAAGAGCAGCCGCAATTATTGACTGAAAAATATTTTCCAGTTGACTAATTTTCCGGTGTTACCAAACACAGGAAAATTAGGAAATATTTTCCGGCAAAAAAACGGAGCCTTGAGAGAGAGAGAAGTAATTGAAAGGACTTTGAGAAAAAAAGAACTAAGAAGCGGCGTTACAAATAACACAATAAATGCCACCCAAGACGTGGACACGTGGAGAAGGATGGTAGGATGTGGGACCAGTACGACCTGCAAGGATCAGGAAATACGCAAAATACTTGCTCACACCCGCAACGGAACATGCAGACCACGCGCTTCATCGTTCTAGGACCAGTCTTGTTTGGACTTGAAGAGTGGGGGACTAACTGTAGTGGGCTAATACACCTTGGCCCATTTTGTGTAGCATAGCTGGTCCAAAGATAAGGTATTAAGGATCCTGCCTGCAAGGGCTTCGGCCCATAAAAGAATGAACCCTTGAAAGTTTACAAGAAGGGGAATATAAGAAAGGAATGAGGCAAACTCGTGATGATATTTAGGGATAACATCAATCATGGGATTTGATTGAAGACTGTTATGGTTAGTCTTAGCCCCAAAGTCACAATATGAAAGTTATTTAAGGAGGGGGAGGTAGCTTTCCTGAGGATACGACCTTCATACCCTAAACACTACCTGTACCCTTCACTATACAAAGCCTTCAAAGCTATCCCACGTTCTTCATTCTTCTCGCTTGTTAGGACCTTATAAGCAAAAAAGGGTTAGAGATCTCCTTAACTTTAATTGTAGAATCTTAAGGTCTACAACTAGATTCTCTAAAAGGAAATAGGTCTATACTAATACACGAGATAATGTAGATTTAGAAGGAAAAAAGAAGAACTATGTAAGGAGATGTGTCTCAAATATTGTAAGAAGGATATTAATGATGAATTATTTTGGGTGTAAGCGAGTTATTATTTCTTTTGATATTTATCTAAAAGCCTTCTTAATGCATGGCTGTTTGAGGTTTGATGCCTCCATATATAGCGTCCTCAATTTTGGTTTAGGCTTTGCTCAAGTCGAACCATAATAATTTTATGTGTTGGTCTTGTCATAACTTTCTCTCTTCATTTATCTTCTGAATCTTTTTATTATTCGGTGTGATCTTGTGATCTGCTTGACACTACCTTGTTTTAATTCTTTGCAAAGCTTTTAGTTACTTCTGCCACTAATACTGCTTCTTAGCTTGTTATCTTTCTCTAATACTCTTTTTGTTAGATTTCACTGAAATTTATAACTGATCAAGAAATTACCAGAGCATGTCGAGGAACATTCCTTACTTAGATCATCCAGATAGAGCTCAGACGACTAGAGTATTCTTGCCTGTAAAATATAAGAGACGTTTTCCTAAACTAGTATAAATAGACCCTTCTGCATTTCAAAAAAGTAAGCACTACACTCCATCTTTACATATATAAATTTACATTTTCCAACCTTCGACTTTGATATTGACTTGATTGGAGCTTATCCCATGCGATTAAATTCGCGATGTTCGTTTTGCAGGTCTTCCAATTCGGTGCATAGCTCGAGGTCACTTATACATAATTTTTACCTTAACAATGACGTTTGGTCTTAAATTGTTACTTCATATAGGTCGAATCTTTGAGTCGGATTTCGTAAAAACTTGTTTTAAGTAGTTTAAAGTAATTTCTCCGTGTATCGTTGTGAAATTGCTTGTCTATGTCTCGTGAAACATTTGGAGCATATATAGAAACCATTATTTTGTGCTTGATAACAGATTTGATGTGGATAAATATTACAGAAATAGTTGGAAAGCTGATAATTTATTCACCCTCCTTCTCTTAATTCGTCTTGCACTTGGACCAATATCAACTATGTGTGTTGAATAATTTATATTTCTTTTATTTTCAAATTATGAAGGTTATTGTTAATTTAGATTATATTATTTATATATTATTATATTGTTGTTATATTAGTATTGACATATAGTTTATTGGAGATATGATGAGTAAATCTTTTAAAAAAAATTATGAAGGTTATTGGGCAATCAACTAATTATTAGTGTTTTTATGGAAGCCTCTCACGTATATGCGTGTTTTTGTATGATTACTTTCTCTAAATAAATTATAGAAAAGAGTGATATAATTATTCTCAAAGTTAATGATTTGCTAAATAGTGAAATGAAATTCGGTAAGCCAAATACCTAATATAATTTCCACTAAATCTAGAAAAACTAATTATTTTACAATTATATCTATGACAACCAGGTATACCAACCTTTTACTATGCACAGAGTTCAAAGAATGATTAGACTAATTCATATTTTTTTTCATTTTCAAATCCAATAATCTGATTGGTTAATTATCACGTCTAATTAGATTGAATGTGGATCAAACACAGAAAGAGATTCGTTGGTGGGATTTTGGTGAAGATGCTATTCCCCTTCAATAAGAGAGATCCTTGAGTTTCCAACCCAAAAATAAAAAAACAAAAAATAAAGCAAAATAGAAGAAAGATCTATGACTTTTTTAGCTTTCACGTTAGTCGGAAAAGTCTCAATGTTTCGAGATATCGATTCTCGAAACCACCAGTATTCCAGAGGCACATTTCTCAGTTTAATCCACAAAGGAACATTTACAATGTCTAGATTATGCAATTGGGACTTGGGTTTCCAACGTCTAAGCAACATGGGTCTATTATTAACGTGCCAGAGTTATTCCAAAATAAGATCACAAGCAGTTTCAGATTCCATTTCAAAGATGAAAGTACCATCTTCAATAGATCTAATATGACATTTTCCTGCCTTCTTCTACGGGTTATCAACAACATACTGAGGCATAAAAAAGGAGGGGGTTTGTCTAAAAACTAACCAATTAGGCAATTAGACCAACATGAGCTACCTTCTTTTGCAATGTTAGGAGGTGGTTTTACCACCCTACGACCATTATAAAGACACTACAAGAAATTTGGGAAACGGAGACGATATATTTTTATCTCCTTTTTGTCTTCAATTTAAAAAAGAAACGTAACGGAGACGAAATTCGGGCGTCATGTGACGACTTAGACCTAGCATATAGACATTTTATTAATTTGCATATATTCATTTTATTAAATTACACCATTCTTGAAAAATATGTCACGATAACTATTGCATTCACTTAAATTATATTTAATTGGCTTTTTCGAAATAATTATTTTATTATTTTATGTATTAGAATTTATTTTACTAAAAATTTAAAATGATTTAATTTCACCATTTGAATGTGAAGCCTCGAACCCGAGAATAATTATTTTTATTATTAACATCATTTGTATTTATTTAAATTATATTTAATTGATTTACATAAAGTCATTAATTTATTATTTTCATTATTTGTATTTAGTTAATTTATATTTAAATAATTTGTCCCGAACACTTGTTCTATTATTATAATTAATTAAAATTACTTTACATGTCTTTAAATTAATTTATTTTACTGTTTGAATGAAAAGCTGGGCTCGGGATCGAACGATTTAATTAGTAGACTTTGCCTTCTAGATCTTTCCTTGGTTTTGATTGTTGAATTTATCTTTACCACACATTTTATATATACATAAAAAAAAATCTAACAATCTAAATTACCTCACCCACTCACGGCTCATTCTCACACACTACACAAAAACATCAAATATCACTCAACACTCTTGATTACTCACCACCACAAACATAAACAAATAAGCAGGCACTCAAATTTTCACCTCTCACCGTAGGCCAATAAGAATAAAAAAAAAAAAGAATAGAATCATAACTCGACGGCAAGATGAAGAAAGAAATTGGCATTTTTGAGCTCAAACCTTAATTCTAGTGTACATTTTAGCTAATTTGAGGTGAGGGGTTTCATGTCTTATTTGCATCTTAAATGTTGTCTTGCTTATAGATAATTGATATTTGAGTAACCTAATGTTAAATAAAGCTTTGCTAGTATGCAAAGATGATTCTTTTTGTGGAGGCAAGGTCACTTAAATTTGTATTACTCATATGTCTATGTATAATTAATTGTTTAGCTTGCATGCCTGCAATGGTGTAAGTCTTTATAATGATCTTGAGTAGCTTGAAGAAATGTTTAAATGAAGATCTTACTACCTGAATATATAGTATACATACTACACATAAAATAACTAGAAAAGAACAAGCAAAATTCATGCGTGCACGTGTGTATTCAACCGTGGCTGTCCAGATTTTTCAGCAAAACTGGGACAACTTCGAGATTAAAACTGTATTAATTGGAGAAGGATTAGCAGTTGAATTATATACCGTTAGAAAGCTTTATGAGTCTAGTTTCTAATATTTTTTACGATGCATTAAACGGAGTTTCCTAGAATAAGTTATGACTATTTTGGTGAGATGTGTCAGAACTACCTTGTTACGCGGGAATCTGAATTATTTTGTTATTTTGTTATAGTGATGATATATTTTAGCTTTAATTGGATGTATTCGATCAAGACTTTATTGTGTAGTGTCCTTGGATGATTTGTAGCGTAATAGAGCTTTTATAGTTATGTTGTTTTAGTTTGTAAATTCTTGGACGTCGAACGTAGTTGAAGCTTTTAAGTGGAAATTGTTAGCTAGTTGGAATGTTTAGATTAATAGTCGAGTGATTATTATACCACATTTGTGTGTGCTAAATGTTAACTAAGAAGGTAAAGTTCATGATACCAAGTCATAAACTAGTCTAGGCATGTTCTTCTTTAGCTTTCATTGACTATAGTCTTTTAGAGGAAATTTTTTTTTTTTTTCCTTGAGTTGGTAATTAGTTAAGTGATAGAAATGTAGTTAAGTTTCTTATATGTGTAAGCTAACAGCTAACTTAATATGAGAATGCATGAGTTAAAAGCCTAATGAAGTGGTTCATAATCGATTGTATTTCTCCTACTAGTGAAGGTGTCATGGACTTGTAGTGTTACTAATAAGGTTCTGTTACTTTATTTTGGCTTGTTAAAAGGTAGGCTAGCTAGTTGTTGAAAGTGAACTTAGCTTGCATTTGGCTTAAAACTTCCAAGGGAAAAAATTATCCTAGCTTTAAGTTACAAACTAATAATGTTATAAACATTAGTTAACTAGTTAACTTGCTTTCTTGTTCTCTTTTCTTTTAGTGCAAATTTAATGCGTCTATGTGTGATATAATGCTTTATGTGTTGGCTAAAGACATAGTTGAAGTTAACTCACTCTTAACTTAATTTCTTAAGTGTAATGCTTTTACCCTTAAGTTGTTAGCTAGCTATAATTCTATGGAGTTGTTTTTCCTTTCGTTATTTAGCCTTATAGGTGGATTGTATTATTTTATAGGAAAAGCTACGGAATACTCGTGCCTACCTAATTCTTGAACATGTTATATAATGTTCTACTTGCTAGGTTCATAAATATGCTTAAGTGTTTTAGGTGTTTAACTTGGTTATATGAATATTTGAACGAAATTGGTTTAGTCAATTGCTAAAGTGTTATGCTAGCTTACTTGCATAGTATTATGCTAGTTTTAATGGCTAAGTGTTATTCTTATATGAATAAGCTAGGGTTTGCACATTTGAGCTAATTCAAGGAGGATGGAGTGAATCTAAGCTATTCTCTTGCATATTTAGCCTAAACCAATGTGAGGGAGCTTGCATTTATAGCATGTTGAAGTTTTTGTCAACTTTTGAGATTTTATGATTTGTGTATTATAGCTATTGATTTGCTTATAATTGTGATTAATTGCGAGGGTGCCCTACTTTGTCGTCTCTCTTATGTGATTAATGCTATTCTTGGCTCTCATGTTCATGATTCGAGGTTGCGCAACCTTTTCAGACATGGTAGCGTCGAGAAATACGAGCGGCATCGGGCTTGTCGTGCTCGCTCGACTACCATGATGCCTATTCCCTTTCTCTCACTAAGTATACTCTATTACCCCATATGCGTGGTTCACCTTGTTGGGACATATGGACCTACCTTAGGAGAAAGGGTCTAGGATCGGGGTACATCCGGAGTACCCTATTTTGGAGGAATAAGGGTTTTGCCGGCACTTGCTTGAAGATCTTGGCTCGTGGCTCGTAATTGAAGATAAACATGGAACTGTATCCTTTTTATACGTGGTTAAAGACTTGTCTAATTAACTTTGTTATTTTGTGTTCTGTATGTTATTATCTTTGTTGCATCTCATGAAAGCATTCATCGGTTTGCTGCATCACCTCTCTTACTAAGTAACTTTGGTTACTCATTCATCGTTTTAACATATTTCAGGAAAAGCTGTGGTTGGATGCTATGTATTAGTCTATGTGCAGGAAATGCAAGTTGCTGGTTGTATATGTTTTGTTTTGAGATTATGAAACCTTGTGTATATTTCTATTGTCTGAAAGGTTGTAATATAAAGTAAAGCTTGTATTCTTGTATAAGTTAATAACTGTAAATGGGCTGTAATAATTTCAATGATTTATTTGATTGCCTAGTTAGTTTGCATACTTGTGTGAATGAGATTGTATCTTGGAGTTGGATTGTGGTTTTTTTTTAGGATAAGTTACTGCTTGCAGGTGAACTGATAGCCTTATAAACAAGGGAGACTCCGTCCGTTTTCTCTCGTTTTCGTGACTTCGGTATTGGGTTCGGGAACTTCGGTCTCGAGAGGGATCAAGGTGTTACACGTCACCTATTGAATCGACTCCAATTTCGAATTTCGTCATCGTTTCATCTCAAATGGAGACGAAAAGATATTTCGTCACCTTTTCGTCTCCCTCACATTTCATTTTTTTTTCCGTCTCCTTCACATTTCGTTTCATTTCCGTCTCTCTCATATTTCGTCTCCTTTCTATCATATTTTTTTAATTTTTTTTAAATAATTTAAAATAAAAAAGTTATAAATTCGAATTATGTTAAATTTTCTATAAAAATTGATATATACACAATATATTTACATATATGAAAAGACAAAAAAAAAATCTGAAATAATATATAATCAACTTAACATGATTGAACTACAATATATATATATATATATATATATATATATACATACAAATATGAAACAAAAACATATCTTATTTTTTTAATAAAAAAAACCCTAAACTCATGATAAAAGTACAAAAAATCATATATTTATCTAAATCTATCACTTATACACACACACACACACACACATATATATATATATGAAAGGAAAAAAAACTAAATAAAGCTGAAATTTTTTAAAAAAAACATTAAAATCATGAAAAAAACTACTAAAATTATATATATTTACATAAATCTATTATTTATACATACATATATATGACATATATACATAATACATATATAATCCAAAAAAATGTGGTAGTATAAAAAAAATCTAAAATCATAATAAAAGAACACTATATATATATATATAATGTAACATATATATATAACATATCTACATATATAATCAACAAAAAGATTGAAATTAAAAAGAAAAAAGCTTAAAATCATTATGTATACATATATTTGGCATTATATACAAACATATATATAATGAAATAAACCAAAAAAAATTTCAAAATTTAAATAAAAGTAAAAAAATGAATTACTTTAAAATGAAGTCACAAGTGAGTGAACATTTGAAAGTATGAGGTAAGAGAAGGAAGGAGATGGGGGGAGGGAAGGGGGGAGGGTTATTTTAACACCCTGATCCCTTACGAGATCGGAGTACCGTTCTAATACCCGAGATTACGAAAAAAAAATGAGGAAAAACGAACAGAATCTCTCCTATTTATAGGGTTATCTGTTCACCTGCAAGCGGTAACTTATCCTCAACAATCACAATCCAACTCCAACTTATAATCCCGTTCACACAAGCATGCAAACTATCCAAGCAATCAAGTAACTCATTGAAGTTATTACAGCTCATCTACCGTTATTAACTTATACAAGAATACAAACTTTACTTTATATTACAACCTTTTAAGCAATAGAAACATACACAAGGTTTCATAATCTCAAAACAAAACACATACAACCAGCAACTTGTATTTCCTGCACATAGACCAGTACATAGCATCCAACCACAGCTTTTCCTGAAACCAAAGTTACTCAGTGAAGGAGGTGATGCAGTAAACCGGGAAGTGCTACATGATATGCAACAAGATAACAACATTTTCAACGTCAACTAACAAAGCTAAATTGACAAGTATTTAGTCATGTATATAAAGGATACGGTTTCACTTATCTTTCATCACGAGCCACGAACCAAGATCTTCAAGCAAGTGCCGGTAAAACCCTTATTTCTCTAAAATGGGATACTCCGGATGTACCCCGATCCTACAATCCTTTCTCCTGAGGTAAGTCCATATGCCCCAACGAGGTAAACCATGCCTCTGGGGTAGTGGAGTATACTCAGTGAGAGAAAGGAAATAGGTACCATGGTAGTCGAGGGAGCACGACAAGCCCAATGCCGCCCGTGTTTCTCGACGCTACCATGTCTGAAAAGGTTGCACAACTCCAAGTAAAGATCACGAGAATCAAGAATATCAAAGATCACATAAGAGGGATGACAAAGTAGGCCGCCCTCGCAATTAAACACAAATAACACGAGAAAACACAAGATAACAAGTAAATAGTATATGTAAACTTTGTCAATTACTAATCATACAATCTAGAAGCAATAAAATAAGTTAAGATGCACAGAAGAGATGAAGACTCCATCACCTCTACCAGGTAGTTAAAGGATACAAGAACTAGCGTCAGTTTACTTTCAACACCTTAGATTGGCTCAATGGATCAACCCTAGCATGTAATAAAACATATACTTATCACAAAGAATCTCCTAGAGACATTCGTAACTAACACAATAAAATCACATTAATGGCTCAACTCACAAACTTCTCCAAGTAAATAAACACTCCACACAAGCGTAATTAATTATTAGTTGACCAATTCCAAGACACTAACATGTAATAAGAACAATACAACCATATAGACAAGATACAACATATTCTCACATAATACTATGCAAGTAACTTTAAATCATTTCTTTGGTCTTGCAAATGACATTCACTACACTAGAATTCTAACAGCCTAGGAAATGAATCATTCCACCTCATAGCAACAAAAGTGACTACACTTTAAACTTATAATATAATACAATTATCATGTACCTCACATTCTCTATCATGCATTTAACTCATTATTGCCCTCGCATATAGTTACAATTTGGAAGTAATATAACAATACAATCAAAATATACTCATATCCCATCAAGGTAGTTAAGCAACTCAAATCACAAACCTCACCAATAGAGTATACACATGCTATACAAATGCATATAAACACCTAATCAATCAATTAAAAAACAATCTTCAACATTTAATTAAACTTTGACACTATTTCCCCTTTGACAACTAAGCAATTCTGCTTTCATGCGAGATTCAAGGATCTAATCCCAAAAGAGACAAACAACTTATCTTTTCCCACAACCTTCTCAAATAGCTCAACTACACTTTAAATAATCATATAAGTACATAATAACACATATACAAATACTTGTAAGCATCAAAGTAGTCAAATACTAATTTTTCCATTTCTTTAACCAAGTTATTCTTCTCCTATACGCATTTCGAAGTTACAAAACCACAATCTAATCATTCTACATTCCTAATTAAGCTAAAAGACACCTATCAAGGCCATGAAAACTTGTTTTGGAGGAAAAAGCTCGGAAAGGCCCCGAGCGGGTTTTAACTACACTTACCCTATCCGATCCCCAATTTAACACAACGAAAGTATCAAAAGTGCTTTCATGCCCCAATGATACCTAATTTAAAGTCCAAACATGCCCGAATTACATTTCATGAAAAGCCCCCTTTCAAAATTTTAGCTAATTCTCATTTTAACTCATTCTCAGGCAAATTAACTACACGTGAACATTTAACTAGTTTTAAATACATCTAGAGCACCTATAGGTAGCTTCAATTCAATCCAAATAACTTAAAGCAAAACCCTAGATTTTGGCACTATTCATTGTCCCTTTATGAAATTCAAGCATTCAACCATTTTAATTGTTATCAAGCCTCAAAAGATAACTCTACAAGTCCTAGAGGATGTATTACAAGCAACAATAACCATTTTCATAGCTATAATCAACAAATACAAAAAATTCAAGAATAGGCATAACATAAAAATAGAAAATAAATGCAAACTCTCTCACCTTGATTAGCTAGAAAATACTTAGAAATAGTTGGAGAACACCTTAGATCATGCTAGAAATGGTTGGATTTTGAAGTAGAATGCAAACCCAAGCTCAAAATGGCTCACGGCTTTGGCTTCCTGGTTCCTGATTTCCTTTGCTCAATTTCTAATGCTTTGGCTTTTTTGTTTAACTAACATATAAGTATATGAACATATAATATAATATATAAATGTATCTAGTTGGCTAAAAGGCTCAATTGTCTCACGTTTTGTTTTTCTATGCTGCTGCTGATGTGTTTTTTTTTGTTTTCTAATATAGATACAAATATATACAAGTTATGTAAATAAATGGCCTAACTAATGGATTGACTTATTATAAAATACTAATGGCTAATTAATTTAGTAGAAATTATTTAGAAAGCTAAATGCCCATATTAATTAAATTTTACTATTCACTCGGGGACACTAAAAATATTTCTTTTTTCTCACACTCGGGACATGATATGCACATTCTAACCATGAATGAATATATTATAAATAAAATGTAATATAGGAAAAAAATATAATTTTTGAAAAATAAAATAGTTTAAAATTTGTCCTGAGCTCACGTTGATCATAAAAATTTAAGTATATAAAAGCAAATAAAAGTCAAATAAAGTCAATTATGCACATAAATGACATTGATTGAATTCACAGAATAATTCATATAAGGTAATTATGAAAGCAGATAAAATAAATAAATAAAACGAAAATAGTCTCCAGGCTCCAGAAATATAATTCAATTAAATATTAACAAATAATAAGTATAAGATAATCATTTCTCATAATTAGATAAAATTCACATAAATACATCTATTACTAAAAATATTAAGATAGCCCGTTCAGGTCCGGGCTAATTAAATAAATATTTTTACTAAAAATAATAAGCCACCTCGTTCGGGTCAGGGAAAAAAATAAATAAATATAATTATTAAGATAATAAAATAGCTCGTTCAGATTCAGGCCCGAGCATCCCGTTCGAACAGTAAGATAAATTAATTTAAATACATGTAAAATAATTTTAAATAATTAAAATAATAAAACAAATGTCCCGGGAAAATCGTTTAAATATAAATTAAATAAATAAAAATAATTAAAATAATAAATTAATGACTTTATGTAAATCAATTAAATATAATTTAAATAAATATAAATGATGATAATAATAAAAATAATTATTCTCGGGTTCGAGGCTTCACATTCAAATAGTGAAATTAAATCATTTTAAATTGTTAGTAAAATAAATTCTAATAAATAAAATAATAAAATAATTATTTCGGAAGAACCAATTGAATGTAATTTAAGTGAATGCAATAGTTATCGTGACACGCTTATCAAGAATAGTGCAATTTAATAAAATGAATATATGCAAATTAATAAAATGTCTATATGTTAGGTCTGGGTCGTCACAGTTATGTTCAGATTTTTTTTTAAAAATTTTTTTTTCCCAAAAATCTTTTGAAACAAATGAAAAAAAATGATTAAAATGGCTGGAAATCATGATGCCATGTCCTTACAAAGGACTTGGCACAATTTTTTTTTTAATTTTAATTTTCACCCAAAAATATTTTTGGGGAAATGAAAAAAATGGTTCAAATGGTTGGAAATTCCAGCCACTTGAACCGTGGTGCCAAGTCCTTTCGAAGGACTTAACACAATTTTTTTTTTGAATTTATCCCTAAAAATCTTTTGGGGAAAATAAAAATAATGGTTCAAGTGGCTGGAATTTCTAGCCACTTGAACCGTGGCGCCAAGTCCTCTCAAAGGACTTGGCACAGATTTTTTTTCTTTTCTGAATTTTCCTCTAAAAATATTTTGGGGGAAATGAACAAATTGGTTCAAGTGATTGAAAACTGCAACTTGAACCATGTTTTGGGAGACCGATCCCAAAAGGACCCATTGGGTCCATCCTTTTGGAGACAGACATTGGTCTGTCTCTTTTTGGATTCGAGAATTTTTTTTATTTAATTAGTATTAATTTATTTACTATTTAATTAGTAATTTAATTACAATTTTAGAGTAAAATATTAATAATACTTTAATTATTAATATTAACTGAAATTTTAGATTAAAATAAATTATTTAATTTATGGGAATTTTTTTTAAAAAAAAGAAGTATTGAGCTATTTAAAAAAAATATGAAAGAATTAAATTAATAAAGATAACTAGTCATTTATTATTATTAATTTATTTTTAATTTAATTACAAGTTTATGGTAAATTGTTAAGTAAAATTTAATTATTAATTATTTTTTGTCTCCATTTTGTCTCCCTTTGAGAGACGGAATGGAAACGAACCATTGACACTTTTTTTTTTAATTTGTTTAAATTTCTCAAAAAATTCAAACAAAAAAAAATTATAATTTTAGAGATGGACTATCCATTCTGTCTCTAATTTTGGAGACGGACCTTAGTTTCATCTTCGTTTTGGAGATAGACCTAAATTTTATCTCCAATTTTGGAGTCGGAACCTTGGGTTCGTCTCCAAAATTGAAGACAAAATGGATGGTCCATCTCCGTTTATGTATTTTTTTTAATGTTTTGGGAGGAATTTAAACAAATTGAAAAAAAACGTGTCAAAGGTTCGTCTCCATTCCATCTCCAAAAGGGAGACGCAATGGAGACAGAAAATATATTTTCAAGCATGTCGTTTCATCTTCGTCTCTTATCGGAGACGAATTGGAGACGACATTCATATTTCGTCTCTATTAAGAGATGGTTTAGAGACGACATACCTAAGTCATCTCCAAACAGTCTCAAAATTATCACTATTTATGTATAAAAAGTTTTGTCTCATTTTTGGCGATGAAAAAGAGATGGACCATCGTTGCTGGCAGTTTTTCTTGTAGTAAGAGAGACAGTTTTAGCTTCCAACTTCAGACCTTCTTTCACCTTGTTGCCAAAAAACCTTCTCCAGTCATCACCTTTGCTCACAGGAGCTTGCTCAACTGATACACTGTCATTCTTCGATACAAGATGGCCTGAGGGAGGGCTCGCACCATTGTCACTATCCTTCAAACCAGATGGAGACAAAGGAGGAAATATTTCGAAAGATTAGTTTTATTGTTAGATGCAGCGATAGTAACGTACAAAAATTTAGAAGGAATAGTACAAATATATGTATTTATAACTTTTGAAACTTAGATGATAATTAACTTGTAGATGACTAACTAATTGTGGTTTGGTACCATTTGTATTTTTTGATCTTGTTGTAATGAGTTTATTGATCTTAATAGAATTACTTGTTAAATTAGCAAAAAAAATAATAAAAATATTTATAGTTTGATCTGACTGACATAATTGACATATTGAGTTGTCTATTTATAGATATTTAAGTTTTAATCGTTATCTTCTTTCTTTTTCTGACATATTGAGGTGTCTATTTATAGATGTTTAAGTTTTAATCGTGATCTTCTTTCTTATTCTCTTTCTTTGTGAATGCTTCCTTCGTGACCATACACAAATATTATGTACGTTTGACTATTCAGCAGCCATGTGTAGGGATCACCCTGAAAGATTAGTGGGTGGCAATCCGTGGTCTTTTTTTTTTTTTTTCCACTAAATAAATAAAGTATGTCTATTAAACTTAATAAATTCAAATAAAAAATAACCAACACCTAATTACATTAGATCAAATAGGTGTTGTCAAGATTTCAGACTCTACAAAATTGAAAATTAATACAAGATCTTCTATATTTACGTTTTAATATAATTTTGTGTTTAATAACATAATTAATCTTACGTAAAATAACTTCTTCAAAATCACTCATCTGACCATGAACTCTTCTATTCCGTTCACACCAAAGATAATGGATAGTTGTTGTCAATGATAATATAAGCATATGGGAAATGAGCCCATTAAATTTTGTGTCACAGATCATCCAAACTAGCACATCATCCAACGTAGACATAGAGCCAATAGCAATAGACATTTCCATCAAGGCACCATCACCTACGTAGGCAATTGCAATTATAAATGCTTGTTTTATGGCCAAACAATTTAACAGGCCAAACATCACTATTGAAAGTGATGTCAAGCTCGTTGTAACGACTATCAATTTCACAGGTTTAGCTATATTTGATGGAGGTAATTTCCTGTAAAAAGAAAAATTGCTACTATACTAGCATTTCTTGGATTCGATTTGATTATTTTATTAGAAAGACAGCCAATTGCCCTTTTGATTGGATGGCAAAATATAAATTGAGGGAAATTCTCCAGGAGGATTAAATATACCTCCTGTTTTACAATCTCTTTTGATTTTAGATTTTGAGCCAACTGGTGTAGGTTAGTTGATATAATTGTATACTCAGTTGATGATTGTTTGATGCGAATAATACAATTTTTCAGTTTACAGAAGAAAAAAAAATTCCTTTTGGCCAAATATTTCATGTTTGTATCATCTTTAATAATATGGAAGTCAAAACCATCTCACGTTCTTAATTCTTCTCGCTTGTCAGGACATTAAAACCATCTCACGTTCTTAATTCTTCTCGCTTGTCCGGACATTATTAGCAAAAAGGGTTTAGGGATCTCCTTAACCTTAATTGTAGAATCTTAGGGTTTACAACTAGATTCTCCAAAAGGAAATAGGTCTATACTAATACACGAGATAATGTAGATTTAGAAGGAAAAAAGAAGAACTATGTAAGGAGATGTGTCTCAAACATTGTCAGAAGGATATTAATGATGAATTATTTTGGGTGTAAGCGAGTTATTGTTTCTTTTGATATTTATCTAAAAGTCTTCTTAATGCATGGCTGTTTGAGGTTTGATGCCTCCATAGATAGCATCCTCAATTTTGATTTAGGCTTTGCTCAAGTCGAACCATAATAATTTTATGTGTTGGTCTTGTCGTAACTTTCTCTCTTCATTTATTTTCTGAATCTTTTTATTCTTCGGTGTGATCTTGTGATCTTTTTGACACTACCTTGTTTTAATTCTTTGCAAAGCTTTTAGTTACTTCTGCCACTAATACTGCTTCTTAGCTTGTTATCTTTCTTTAACACTCTTTTTGTTAGATTTCACTGAAATTTATAACTGATAAAGAAATTACCCGAGCATGTCGAGGAACATTCCTTACTTAGATCATCCAGATAGAGCTCAGACGACTAGAGTATTCTCGCATATAAAATATAAGAGACGTTTTCCTAAACTAGTATAAATAGACCCTTCTGCATTTCAAAAAGGTAACCACTACACTCCATCTTTACATATATATAAATTTACATTTTCCAACCTTCTACTTTGATATTGACTTGATTGGAGCTTATCCCATGCGATTAAATTCGCGTTGTTCGTTTTGCAGGTCTTCCAATTCGGTGCATAGCTCGAGGTCACTTATACATAATTTTTACCTTAACAATGACGTTTGGTCTTAAATTTTTACTTCATATAGGTCGAATCTTTGAGTCCGATTCCGTAAAAACTTGCTTCAAGTAGTTTAAAGTAATTTCTCCGTGTATCGTTGTGAAATTGCTTGTCTATGTCTCGTGACACATTTGGAGCATATATAGAAACCATTATTTTGTGCTTGATAGCAGATTTGATGTGGATAAATATGACAGAAATAGTTGGAAAGCTGATAATTTATTCACCCTCCGTCTCTTAATTCATCTTGCACTTGGACCAATATCAACTATATGTGTTGAATAATTTTATATTTATTTTAATTTCAAATTATGAAGGTTATTGTTAATTTAGATTATATTATTATATTGTTGTTATATTATTATTTACATATAGTTTATTGGAGATATTATGAGTAAATCTTTTTTAAAAAAAATTATAAAGGTTATTGTGTAATCAACTAATTATTAGTGTTTTTATAGAAGCCTCTCACGCATATGCGTGTTTTTGTATGATTACTGTCTCTAAATAAATTATAAAAAAGAGTGATATAATTATTCTCAAAGTTAAAGATTTGCTAAATAGTGAAATGAAATTCGGTAAGCCAAATACCTAATATCATTTCCACTAAATCTAGAAAAACTAATTATTTTACAATTATATCTATGACAACCAGGTATACTAACATTTTATTATGCACAGAGTTCAAAGAATGATTAGACTAATTCATATTTTTTTTCATTTTCAAATCCAATAATCTGATTGGTTAATTATCACGTCTAATTAGATTGAATGTGGATCAAACACAGAAAGAGATTCGTTGGTGGGATTTTGGTGAAGATGCTATTCCCCTTCAATAAGAGAGATCCTTGAGTTTCAAAACTAAAAATAAAAAACAAAAAATAAAGTAAAATAAAAGAAAGATCTATGACTTTTTAAGCTTTCACGTTAGTTGGAAAAGTCTCAATGTTTCGAGTTGTCGATTCTCGAAACGACCAGTATTCCAGAGGCACATTTCTCAGTTTAATCCACAAAGGAACATTTACAATATGTCTAGATTATGCAACTGGGACTTGGGTTTCCAACGTCTAAGCAACATCGGTCTATTATTAACGTGCCAGAGTTGTTCCAAAATAAGATCACAAGCAGTTTCAGATTCCATTTCAAAGATGAAAGTACCATCTTCAATAGATCTAATATGACATTTTCCTGCCTTCTTCCACGGGTTATCAACAACATACTGAACCATAAAAAAAGGAGGGGGTTTGTCCAAAAATTGACCAATTAGGCAATTAGACCAACATGAGCTACCTTCCTTTGCAATGTTAGGAGGTGGTTTTACCACCCTACGACCATTATGAAGACACTACAAGAAATTTGGGAAACGGGGACGATACATTTTCGTCTCTAATTTAAAAAGGAGATGAAACGGAGACGAAACTCGGGCGTCACTTATTGAATCGTCTCTAATTTCGAATTTTGTCTCTGTTTCGTCTCAAATAGAGACGAAAAAATATTTCGTCACCTTTCCGTCTCCTTCACATTTCGTCTTCTTTCCGTCTCCTTCACATTTCATCTCATTTTTGTCTCTTGCACATTTCGTCTTATTTCCGTCTCTCTCACATTTCGTCTCATTTTCGTCATATTTTTTTAAATTTTTTTAAAAATAATTTAAAATAAAAAAGTTATAAATTCATATTATGTCAAATTTTCTATAAAAATTAAAATTTTAAAAAAATTATACTAGTGATATATATATATATATATATATATATATATATATATATATATATATATATATGTACACACAATGTATTTACATATATGAAAAGACAAATAAATAAATAAATAAATCTGAAATAATATATAATTCTTAAAATCATGATTGAACTACAATATATATATATATATATATATATATACACACACAAATATGAAACAAAAACAAAAATAAATCTTATTTAAAAAAAAAAAAACCCTAAACTCATTATAAAAGTACAAAAATCCTATATTTACCTAAATCTATCACTTACACACACACACACACACACACACATATATCTATATATATATATATATATATATATATATATTTATGAAAGGAAAAAAAACTAAATAAAGCTGAATTTTAAAAAAAAAAAACCTTAAAATCATGAAAAACTACCAAAACTATATATATTTACGTGAATCTATTATTTATACATACATATATATGACATATATAAATAATACATGTATAATCCAAAAAAATGTGGTAGTATAAAAAAAATCAAAAATCATAATAAAAGAACACTATATACATATATTTATATATATATCTACAATGTAACATATATATATGACATATCTACATATATAATCAACAAAAAGACTGAAATTAAAAAGAAAAAAGCTTAAAATCATTATGTATACATATATTTGGCATTTTATGCAAACATATATATAATGAAATAAATCAAAAAAAAAATTAAAAAGTTAAATAAAAGTAAAAAAAAAAAGAATTACCTTAAAATGAGGTCACAAGTGAGTGAACACTTGGAAGTATGAGGTGGGGAGAGGAGGGAAGGGTTACGTTCAATTTTTTTTAAAAAAATTTTTTCCCAAAAATCATTTGACGAAAATAAAAATAATGGTTCAAGTGACTGGAAATCGTGGTACCAAGTCCTTATAATTTTCCGCCAAATTTTTTTTGGGGGAAATGAAAAAAATGGTTCAAGTGGTTGGAAATTCCAACCACTTGATCCGTGGTGCCAAGTCTTTGAATGACTTGGCACAATTTTTTATTTTTTTTAAAATTTCCCCTTAAAAATCTTTTGGAGGAAATAAAAATAATGGTTCAAATGGCTGGAATTTCCAACCACTTGAACCGTGGTGCCAAGTCCTCCCAAAGAACTTGGCATAATTTTTTTTTTCTTTTTTGAATTTCCCTCCAAAAATATTTTAGGGGGAATGAACAAATTGGTTCAAGTGGCTGGAAACTAACCACTTGAACCATGTTTTGGGAGACCGACCCCAAAAGGACCCATTGGGTTCGTCCTTCAATGTCCGTCTCCTTTTGGATTTGAGAATTTTTTTTTATTTAATTAGTATTAATTTATTTATTATTTAATTAGTAATTTAATTACAAGTTTAGAATAAAATATTAATAATATTTTAATTATTAATTATTAATATTAATTTAAATTTTAGATTAAAATAAAGTATTTAATTTATGATAATATTTTTTTTTAAATGAAGTGTTGAGCTATTTAAAAAAAATATGGAAGAATTAAATTAATAAAGATAACTAGTCATTTATTATTTTTAATTTATTTTTAATTTAATTACAAATTTATGGTAAATTGTTAAGCAAAATTTAATTATTAATTATTTTTTGTCTCCATTTTGTCTCCCTTTTGGAGACGAACCCTTGACACATTTTTTTCAATTTGTTCAAATTTCTTCTCAAAAAATTCAAACAAAAAAATAACATTTTTAGAGCTGACCATCCATTATGTGTCTAATTTTGGAGACGGACATTGATTTCATCTTCGTTTTGGTGACGGACCCAAATTCCGTCTCCAATTTTGGAGACAGAACCTTGGGTCCGTTTCCAAAATTGGAGAAAAAATGGATGGTCCATCTTCGTTTATGTATTTTTTTTTTGTTTGAATTTTTTGGGAGAAATTTAAACAAATTGAAAAAAACTTGTCAAGGGTTCGTCTCTATTCCGTCTCCAAAAGGGAGACGAAATGGAGACAGAGAATATATTTTCAAGCATGTCATCTCATTTTCGTCTCTTATCGAAGACAAATTAGAGACGACATTCATATCCCGTCTTTATTGGGAGACGGTTTGGAGACGATTTAGGACTACATACCTAAGTCGTCTCCAAACCGTTTCAAAATTGTCACTATCCATGTATGAAAAGTTTCATCTCATTTTTGTCGTTTTTTTTACTACGAAAAGGAGACGAACCATCGTTGCTGACAATTTTTCTTGTAGTAAGAGAAACAGTTTTAGCTTCCAACTTCAGACCTTATTTCACCTTGTTGCCAAAAACCTTCTCCAGTCATCACCTTCGCTTACAGGAGCTTGCTCAACTAATACATTGTCATTCTTGGATACAAGATGGCCTGAGGGAGGGCTCGCACCACTGTCACTATCCTTCGAACCAGATGGAGACAAAGAATGAAATATTTCGAAAGATTAGTTTTGTTGTCAGATGTAGAGATAATAACATATATAAATTTAAAAGGAATAGTACAAATATATGTATTTGTAATTTTTAGAACTTAAATGGCAACTAACTTGTAAATGACTAACTAATTGTGGTTTGATGCTATTTGTATTTTTTGATCTTGTTGTAATAAATTTTTTAATCTTAATAGAACTACTTGTTAAATTAATAAAATAATAATAATAAAAATATATATAGTTTGATCTGACTGACATAATTGACATATTGAGTTGTCTATTTATAGATATTTAAGTTGTAATAGTGATCTTCTTTATTTTCTCTTTCTTGGTGAATGCTTCCATCGTGATCATACACTGATATTATGTACGTTTGACTATTCAGCAGCCATGTGTAGGGATCACCTGGAATGATTAGTAGGTGGCAATCCGTGGTCTTTTTTTTTTCACTAAATAACTATTCATTTTCCAGATAATAAAAACTAGTTGATCATATGAATACTCTCAAAATCTGGAAGCCGAAAAACTATTAGACCAAAAAAAAGCTTTTAATTTATACCTCTAAGATGGCATCATGCTTCGATCATTCAATTATGTCAATGACATTTTTTTTCGCCGGAATCCATTAACAAGTAGATGGGGTTTAGCTTAAGTATCCAGATTACTCTTTTATGAAGTCAATCACGGCTACCTACGCTTTTTAATTTGTTTTTGTTTACTGTTTCATATTATGAATTATTATCATGCTAATTCAAGGAAAATAAGAGCTAGGGGGCCTGGCGGGAGTCCCGGGCCCCCAAAGTTTTTTTTTTAAAAAAAATATATATATATATAGAATCGTTGAAAAAATATTATCGGCTTTCATTATTTTCTTTTTCGTGCTATCAATCTTTTTATTTGAATTTTGGTATCCTAATATTATATTTTTGGCTTCTCCCTTATCCTCGTGAATCTATTGGAAAGCAAAATATTTGGTGGAAAGAAGGAGAATTCTTGAACAGTCGTAAAAACTATCAAATTGGGTTCTTCTTCATTAACGAACCAAAATTGTATATCATCATTGTTTTGATAAGAGTAGGTGATTGCTACTCGCGCTCCTAAAAAGTAAACAAAGGGTGAAAAATAGTAATATGCCCTGAAATTTTCTACCAGCAAGGCCTTCCTGAGTCCAGTCACTAAATGTGAAATAAGTTATCAAAAATTAACTCATTATCGTAATGCTGCCTTTTTTTTTCTTTTTTTTAACGGCGCGGCCAGTGGCCATCAGATGAAAAGGAATGTCATGGCTACATAGCAGATAAGGGTGACAAGTAACTTTAGCAGAAAACAGAAAAGAGAAATTGCGCAAATAATCTCTATTATTTTTTAAAAATTTTAAATTTATTTTTTTAAAAATTAGTTAGTTTGGGCTTTATTATTTTTTATCAAATTTTAAATTAATTTGTGTTATTCAAAATTAGTCAATATAGTCCTTATTATTTTTCAAAAAAATTTAATTTAGTCTTTATTATTTTCGTATAAAATTGAAATTAGTCCTCAATATTAAAAAAAAATTGTGACTAAATTAAAATTTTTTAAAAAATAATAAAGACTAAATTGATTAATTTTGAACAATATGGATAAATTTAAATTTTTTGAAAAATAATAGAATTTAAATTGGTTAATTTTAAATAATAGCGATAAATTTAAAATTTAAAAAAATAACAGAGACTATTAATGCAACTTTTCCGTACAGAAAAATGAAATGTTTTTTTTTTACAACCCAATCTTTTTTTACTTTTTTTTAGGGAAATTCACCAAAATTTTATATTTTTGGGATAACTGCAGTAATAAGCTTCAATGATCAAACCAATATCAAGACACAGCCGAAAAGCCACTGAATATGGATATGACACATAAACAGTAGTCTGTTGCCTTTTAAGAGTTGGTCTGGTATCCGGTTGATGCCACATCAGCAAAGACAATTTACACTCTTAATTCAATAGGAGTGGTATGAACCGTTGATTCAATGGCTATTTTTTTTCAGAAATTTTTTTAAATAAAAAATTAATTTTATGAGATTTTGACAACGATTTGATTTTTCTTATTATTAATTGTGAGTAAAATATTTTGCTTAGAAATTAATGGATGACATGCAAATTCTTTTTTTTTTGGCTATGTTGATTGCAAAAAAAAAAAAAAAAACTTGAAATATCAAAGATAAAACTCACAACACATGCGAAGTTCGTTCCCAGTCATAACAAAGAGAAAAAAAATATAACAAATCACGTGATCAAAAATCTTATAAACTAATTTTGGCTACGTTGATTGCATGCATGGGTGTTAGATTATTATTAAAAAAAAAAAGATGCTAACACTAAATGTGGGGCCAAGTTTTGAAAATAAAAAATTAAATAAATAAATAAAATTACAAGGGACTTAATTTTGTCATTTAGCAAAAAAAAAAATTTGACACGTCCATTTCAGTCATTTTTATAAATTTATTATTTTTTAATCATGTCTATTTCAATCATTTTACACAATTAATTAATGAATTTTTATTCTATGAGGTGTCAGCAACTGCATCTTTTCCTTATCTTTTCGGCTGTGGTTCGATTTTCGCAATTTTATAGTAGAAAAATTCGTCTTTTAAACCCCATTTATCATTTTTACACTCCGTACCTTTGTTTCAGTGTCTGTGTCCCCGTACTCTTTTTGGCTGGTCTGGTTGCCTATTATACCGTTACCCATCAACGGCAAACTAAACCTATATGGCCTATTATACTGTAACCATATCTAAAAACTTAAATAGTTAGAAAAAAATTTATTATTTTTGTGGAACTAAAATTTTTTGATATTTTTGATATTTTTTTTTTTGATAATGAGGAATTTATCTTAGGAAAATCATATGAATGTGTTAAGTGATTACACTTGCGGAGGCACGTAAGTGTCAGTGGAGGGGGTGTAGCCCCTACTAACCCATAAAAATATTAAAATTTTTATATATATATTTTTTTAAAAATTAGATATCTATGTATTTTTAGTTAAAAAAAATTAATTAACCCCCACTGAAAAATAAAATTACTCGTATAGTTCAAAAATTATGGATTTTAGTCCCCACTGGCCCATAACAACGTTAAAATTTCTATGAATTTTTTGAAAAAAAAATAGATATTTATGTATTTTTAGTTAAAAAAATTAATTAGCCCCCACTGAAAAAAAAATTACTCATATAATTTAAAAATTATGAATTTTCTCCCCCATTGACAATAATTCTTAGCTCCGTCTTTGGGTGACTATCTTATTCAAAAGTTTAAATCGTTAAAAAAAATTTATTATATTATTTATTATTTAGTTTTTTTAAATGGATGAAGTTGAGTTTTGAACTCGGGATTTTTTGATACATAAACTCTGATACCATATTAAATGAACACTTCATCTAAAAGTTTAAATAATTAGAGATAAACTTATTATATTATTTATTATTATCTTCAAATGAATCCACCAAAATGCTTTTCATGATACAGATTTTTCACAATAGTGCACTCCCAGTACATGCAGAAGGTCCAGTAAAGGGAGGTTTGAACTCAGAAATTTAACTTATTAGCCAACACTTTTATTATTTATTCTTATTGCGGACCAATTGTTTTTTAAAACGATGAGCTTGAAGGCCTAACTAATATATACAAGTTATGTAAATAAATGGCCTAACTAATGGATTGACTTATTATAAAATACTAATGGCTAATTAATTTAGTAGAAATTATTTAGAAAGCTAAATGCCCATATTAATTAAATTTTACTATTCACTCGGGGACACTAAAAATATTTCTTTTTTCTCACACTCGGGACATGATATGCACATTCTAACCATGAATGAATATATTATAAATAAAATGTAATATAGGAAAAAAATATAATTTTTGAAAAATAAAATAGTTTAAAATTTGTCCTGAGCTCACGTTGATCATAAAAATTTAAGTATATAAAAGCAAATAAAAGTCAAATAAAGTCAATTATGCACATAAATGACATTGATTGAATTCACAGAATAATTCATATAAGGTAATTATGAAAGCAGATAAAATAAATAAATAAAACGAAAATAGTCTCCAGGCTCCAGAAATATAATTCAATTAAATATTAACAAAAAATAAATATAATATAATCATTTCTCATAATTAGATAAAATTCACATAAATACATCTATTACTAAAAATATTAAGATAGCCCGTTCAGGTCCGGGCTAATTAAATAAATATTTTTACTAAAAATAATAAGCCACCTCGTTCGGGTCAGGGAAAAAAATAAATAAATATAATTATTAAGATAATAAAATAGCTCGTTCAGATTCAGGCCCGAGCATCCCGTTCGAACAGTAAGATAAATTAATTTAAATACATGTAAAATAATTTTAAATAATTAAAATAATAAAACAAATGTCCCGGGAAAATCGTTTAAATATAAATTAAATAAATAAAAATAATTAAAATAATAAATTAATGACTTTATGTAAATCAATTAAATATAATTTAAATAAATATAAATGATGATAATAATAAAAATAATTATTCTCGGGTTCGAGGCTTGACATTCAAATAGTAAAATTAACTCATTTTAAATTGTTAGTAAAATAAATTCTAATAAATAAAATAATAAAATAATTATTTCGGAAGAACCAATTGAATGTAATTTAAGTGAATGCAATAGTTATCGTGACACGCTTATCAAGAATAGTGCAATTTAATAAAATGAATATATGCAAATTAATAAAATGTCTATATGTTAGGTCTGGGTCGTCACAGTTATGTTCAGATTTTTTTAAAAAAATTTTTTTTTCCCAAAAATCTTTTGAAACAAATGAAAAAAAATGATTAAAATGGCTGGAAATCATGATGCCATGTCCTTACAAAGGACTTGGCACAATTTTTTTTTTTATTTTAATTTTCACCCAAAAATATTTTTGGGGAAATGAAAAAAATGGTTCAAATGGTTGGAAATTCCAGCCACTTGAACCGTGGTGCCAAGTCCTTTCGAAGGACTTAACACAATTTTTTTTTTGAATTTATCCCTAAAAATCTTTTGGGGAAAATAAAAATAATGGTTCAAGTGGCTGGAATTTCTAGCCACTTGAACCGTGGCGCCAAGTCCTCTCAAAGGACTTGGCACAGATTTTTTTTCTTTTCTGAATTTTCCTCTAAAAATATTTTGGGGGGAATGAACAAATTGGTTCAAGTGGCTGGCTTGAACAATGTTTTGGGAGACCGATCCCAAAAGGACCCATTGGGTCCGTCCTTTTGGAGACGGACATTGGTCTGTCTCCTTTTGGATTCGATAATTTTTTTTATTTAATTAGTATTAATTTATTTACTATTTAATTAGTAATTTAATTACAAGTTTAGAGTAAAATATTAATAATACTTTAATTATTAATATTAACTTAAATTTTAGATTAAAATAAATTATTTAATTTATGAGAATTTTTAAAAAAAAAAAGAAGTATTGAGCTATTTAAAAAAAATTATGAAAGAATTAAAGTAATAAAGATAACTAGTCATTTATTATTATTAATTTATTTTTAATTTAATTACAAGTTTATAGTAAATTGTTAAGCAAAATTTAATTATTAATTATTTTTTGTCTCCATTTTGTCTCCCTTTTGGAGACGGAATAGAGACGAACCATTGACACCTTTTTTTTAATTTGTTTAAATTTCTCCTAAAAAAATTCAAACAAAAAAAATTACAATTTTAGAGATGGACTATCCATTCTGTCTCTAATTTTGGAGACGGACCTTGGTTTCGTCTTCATTTTGGAGATAGACCTAAATTTTATCTCCAATTTTGGAGTCGGAACCTTGGGTTCGTCTCCAAAATTGGAGACAAAATGGATGGTCCATCTCCGTTTATGTATTTTTTTTAATGTTTTGGGAGGAATTTAAACAAATTGAAAAAAAACGTGTCAAAGGTTCGTCTCCATTCCATCTCCAAAAGGGAGACGCAATGGAGACAGAAAATATATTTTCAAGCATGTCGTTTCATCTTCGTCTCTTATCGGAGACGAATTGGAGACGACATTCATATTTCGTCTCTATTAAGAGATGGTTTAGAGACGACATACCTAAGTCATCTCCAAACAGTCTCAAAATTATCACTATTTATGTATAAAAAGTTTTGTCTCATTTTTGGCGATGAAAAAGAGATGGACCATCGTTGCTGGCAGTTTTTCTTGTAGTAAGAGAGACAGTTTTAGCTTCCAACTTCAGACCTTCTTTCACCTTGTTGCCAAAAAACCTTCTCCAGTCATCACCTTTGCTCACAGGAGCTTGCTCAACTGATACACTGTCATTCTTCGATACAAGATGGCCTGAGGGAGGGCTCGCACCATTGTCACTATCCTTCAAACCAGATGGAGACAAAGGAGGAAATATTTCGAAAGATTAGTTTTATTGTTAGATGCAGCGATAGTAACGTACAAAAATTTAGAAGGAATAGTACAAATATATGTATTTATAACTTTTGAAACTTAGATGATAATTAACTTGTAGATGACTAACTAATTGTGGTTTGGTACCATTTGTATTTTTTGATCTTGTTGTAATGAGTTTATTGATCTTAATAGAATTACTTGTTAAATTAGCAAAAAAAATAATAAAAATATTTATAGTTTGATCTGACTGACATAATTGACATATTGAGTTGTCTATTTATAGATATTTAAGTTTTAATCGTTATCTTCTTTCTTTTTCTGACATATTGAGGTGTCTATTTATAGATGTTTAAGTTTTAATCGTGATCTTCTTTCTTATTCTCTTTCTTTGTGAATGCTTCCTTCGTGACCATACACAAATATTATGTACGTTTGACTATTCAGCAGCCATGTGTAGGGATCACCTTGAAAGATTAGTAGGTGGCAATCCGTGGTCTTTTTTTTTTTCACTAAATAAATAAAATATGTCTATTAAACTCAACAAATTCAAATAAAAAATAACCAACACCTAATTACATTAGATCAAATGGGTGTTGTTAAGATTTCAGACTCTACAAAATTGAAAATTAATACAAGATCTCCTATATTTACGTTTTAATATAATTTTGTGTTTAATAACATAATTAATCTTACGTAAAATAACTTCTTCAAAATCACTCATCTGACCATGAACTCTTCTATTCCGTTCACACCAAAGATAATGGATAGTTGTTGTCAATGATAATATAAGCATATGGGAAATGAGCCCATTAAATTTTGTGTCACAGATCATCCAAACTAGCACATCATCCAACGTAGACATAGAGCCAATAGCAATAGACATTTCCATCAAGGCACCATCACCTACGTAGGCAATTGCAATTATAAATGCTTGTTTTATGGCCAAACAATTTAACAGGCCAAGCATCACTATTGAAAGTGATGTCAAGCTCGTTGTAACGACTATCAATTTCACAGGTTTAGCTATATTTGATGGAGGTAATTTCCTGTAAAAAGAAAAATTGCTACTATACTAGCATTTCTTGGATTCGATTTGATTATTTTATTAGAAAGACAGCCAATTGCCCTTTTGATTGGATGGCAAAATATAAATTGAGGGAAATTCTCCAGGAGGATTAAATATACCTCCTGTTTTACAATCTCTTTTGATTTTAGATTTTGAGCCAACTGGTGTAGGTTAGTTGATATAATTGTATACTCAGTTGATGATTGTTTGATGCGAATAATACAATTTTTCAGTTTACAGAAGAAAAAAAAATTCCTTTTGGCCAAATATTTCATGTTTGTATCATCTTTAATAATATGGAAGTCAAAACCATCTCACGTTCTTAATTCTTCTCGCTTGTCCGGACATTATTAGCAAAAAGGGTTTAGGGATCTCCTTAACCTTAATTGTAGAATCTTAGGGTTTACAACTAGATTCTCCAAAAGGAAATAGGTCTATACTAATACACGAGATAATGTAGATTTAGAAGGAAAAAAGAAGAACTATGTAAGGAGATGTGTCTCAAACATTGTCAGAAGGATATTAATGATGAATTATTTTGGGTGTAAGCGAGTTATTGTTTCTTTTGATATTTATCTAAAAGTCTTCTTAATGCATGGCTGTTTGAGGTTTGATGCCTCCATATATAGCGTCCTCAATTTTGGTTTAGGCTTTGCTCAAGTCGAACCATAATAATTTTATGTGTTGGTCTTGTCATAACTTTCTCTCTTCATTTATCTTCTGAATCTTTTTATTATTCGGTGTGATCTTGTGATCTGCTTGACACTACCTTGTTTTAATTCTTTGCAAAGCTTTTAGTTACTTCTGCCACTAATACTGCTTCTTAGCTTGTTATCTTTCTCTAATACTCTTTTTGTTAGATTTCACTGAAATTTATAACTGATAAAGAAATTATCCGAGCATGTTGAGGAACATTCCTTACTTAGATCATCCAGATAGAGCTCAGACGACTAGAGTATTCTCGCATATAAAATATAAGAGACGTTTTCCTAAACTAGTATAAATAGACCCTTCTGCATTTCAAAAAGGTAACCACTACACTCCATCTTTACATATATATAAATTTACATTTTCCAACCTTCGACTTTGATATTGACTTGATTGGAGCTTATCCCATGCGATTAAATTCGCGCTGTTCGTTTTGCAGGTCTTCCAATTCGGTGCATAGCTTGAGGTCACTTATACATAATTTTTACCTTAACAATGACGTTTGGTCTTAAATTGTTACTTCATATAGGTCAAATCTTTGAGTCGGATTCCGTAAAAACTTGCTTTACATTTGGAGCATATATAGAAACCATTATTTTGTGCTTGATAACAGATTTGATGTGGATAAATATTACAGAAATAGTTGGAAAGCTGATAATTTATTCACCCTCCTTCTCTTAATTCGTCTTGCACTTGGACCAATATCAACTATGTGTGTTGAATAATTTTATATTTCTTTTATTTTCAAATTATGAAGGTTATTGTTAATTTAGATTATATTATTTATATATTATTATATTGTTGTTATATTAGTATTTACATATAGTTTATTGGAGATATGATGAGTAAATCTTTACCAAAAATTATGAAGGTTATTGGGTAATCAACTAATTATTAGTGTTTTTATGGAAGCCTCTCACGTATATGCGTGTTTTTGTATGATTACTTTCTCTAAATAAATTATAGAAAAGAGTGATATAATTATTCTCAAAGTTAATGATTTGCTAAATAGTGAAATGAAATTCGGTAAGCCAAATACCTAATATAATTTCCACTAAATCTAGAAAAACTAATTATTTTACAATTATATCTATGACAACCAGGTATACCAACCTTTTACTATGCACAGAGTTCAAAGAATGATTAGCCTAATTCCTTTTTTTTTTTCATTTTCAAATCAAATAATCTGATTGATTAATTATCACATCTAATTAGATTGAATGTGGATCAAACACAGAAAGAGATCCGTTGGTGGGATTTTGGTAAAGATGCTATTCCCCTTCAATAAGAGAGATCCTTGAGTTTCTAACCTGAAAATAAAAAACAAAAAATAAAGTAAAATAGAAGAAAGATCTATGACTTTTTAAGCTTTCACGTTAGTCGGAAAAGTCTCAATGTTTCGAGATATCGATTCTCGAAACCACCAGTATTCCAGAGGCACATTTCTCAGTTTAATCCACAAAGGAACATTTACAATGTCTAGATTATGCAATTGGGACTTGGGTTTCCAACGTCTAAGCAACATGGGTCTATTATTAACGTGCCAGAGTTATTCCAAAATAAGATCACAAGCAGTTTCAGATTCCATTTCAAAGATGAAAGTACCATCTTCAATAGATCTAATATGACATTTTCCTGCCTTCTTCTACGGGTTATCAACAACATACTGAGGCATAAAAAAAGGAGGGGGTTTGTCCAAAAATTGACCAATTAGGCAATTAGACCAACATGAGCTACCTTCCTTTGCAATGTTAGGAGGTGGTTTTACCACCCTACGACCATTATGAAGACACTACAAGAAATTTGGGAAACGGGGACGATACATTTTCGTCTCTAATTTAAAAAGGAGATGAAACGGAGACGAAACTCAAGCGTCACCTATTGAATCATCTCTAATTTCAAATTTTGTCTCTATTTTGTCTCAAATGGAGATGAAAAAATATTTCGTCACCTTTCCGTCTCCACTAAACTCATGATAAAAGTACAAAAAATCATATATTTACCTAAATCTATCACTTATACACACATACATACATACACACACACACACACACACACACATACATATGTATATGAAAGGAAAAAAAAATTAAATAAAGATGAAATTTTTTTAAAAAAAACCTGAAAATCATGAAAAAAAGCTACCAAAACTATATATATTTACGTGAATCTATTATTTATACATACATATATATGACATATATACATAATACATATAGAATCCAAAAAAATGAGGTAGTATAAAAAAAAATCTAAAATCATAATAAAAAAACACTATCTACATATATTTATATACAGTAGAATCTCTTTAAATTAATAATCGATAAATTAATAATCTCTTTTAATTAATAAAAATGTCCGGTCCCGACTTGGGACTAGTGTAAAAAGTTAGTAAATTCGATAAAATTATAAGATAATACATTTAAAAAATTTCTTTCGTATTTTATTGACCTAAATATTTCATAAATTAATAATTAGCTAAAAAGTACATAATAAATTGACTACGAAATTTTCTTAAAATATGAATCAAGAGTAGCTTGTCTTTTGTTGAACTTCAAATCTAGTTTAATCTCATATTTAATTATTTAAAGAGAAAAAAATTGAGATAATCCTACAAGGATTATGATACAATATTAGAGAAATTAATTATCCTCCTAATCCTACAAGAACTTGGATACAAGATTAGAGAAACTTTGTTCTAATCCTACTAAATTAAATTTTATCTTCTATTCTCATTACTTATCTTTTCAAATTGGATCGAAAAAATACAATTTAATTTTCAAAAAAAAGACATCATAATCATAATATGTTTATTATAAAGCCAAAAAAATAAAAATATATCTATAAATTAATAATTATTAATTTATCAATAAATTAATATCTTGCTAAATTAATAGAATTTGGTGGTCCCAACGCTATTAATTTAAAGATGTTCTACTGTATATTTACAATGTAACATATATATATATAACATATCTACATATATAATCAACAAAAAGATTGAAATTAAAAAGAAAAAAAGCTTTAAATCATTATGTATACATATATTTGGCATTATATACAAACATATATATAATGAAATAAACCAAAAAAAATTTCAAAATTTAAATAAAAGTAAAAAAAGTAATTACCTTAAAATGAGTTCACAAGTAAATGAACACTTCGAAGTATGAGGGGGGGGGGGGGGGGGGGGGGGGGTGGGGAGAAATAAAAAAAATGGTTCAAATGACTGGAAAAAGGACTTGACGCAATTTTTTTAAAAAAACATTTTCCTCCAAAAATCTTTTGGGAAAAATGAAAAAAATGGTTCAAGTGGTTGGAAATTCCAACCACTTGAACCATGGTGCCAAGTCCTCTCAAAGGACTTGGCACAATTTTTTTTTTCTTTTTTGAATTTCCCACCATAAATATTTTGGAAGGAATGAACAAATTGGTTCAAGTGGCTGGACCGCTTGAACCATGTTTTGGGATACCAACCCCAAAAGGACCCATTGGGTCCGTCCTTTTGGAGACAGACATCTCCTTTTGGATTTGGGAATTTTTTTTATTTAATAAGTATTAATTTATTTACTATTTAATTAATAATTTAATTATAAGTTTAGAGTAAAATGTTAATAATACTTCAATTATTAATTATTAATATTAACTTAAATTTTAGATTAAAATAAAGTATTTAATTTATGTTGATTTTTTTAAAAAAGGAAGTATTGAGCTCTTTTTTAAAAAAAATTATGGAAAAATTAAATTAATAAAGATAACTAGTCATTTATTATTATTAATTTATTTTTAATTTAATTAGTAATTTAATTACAAGTTTTTGGTAAATTGTTAAGCAAAATTTAATTATTAATTATTTTCTGTCTCCATTTTGTCTCCCTTTTGGAGACAGAATAAAGACGAACCCTTGACACATTTTTTTCAATTTGTTTAAATTTCTCCCCAAAAAATTCAAACAAAAAAATTACATTTTTAGAGACTGACTATCCATTTTGTCTCTAATTTTGGAGACGGACCTTGGTTCCGTCTTCATTTTGGAGACAAAATGGATGGTCCATCTCTATTTATTTATTTTTTTTATTTGAATTTTTTGAAAAAAATTTAAACAAATTGAAAAAAACGTGTCAATAGTTCGTTTTCATTCCGTCTCCAAAAAGGAGACGAAATGGAGACAGAGAATATATTTTCAAACACATCTCCTTTTCATCTCTTATCGGAGACGAATTGGAGGCGACATTCATATTCTGTCTCCATTGAGCGACGATTTTGAGACGACATACCTATATCGTCTCTAAACCGTCTCAAAATTATCACTATTCATGTATGAAAATTTCATCTCATTTTTGTCGCTTTTTTGACGACAAAAAGGAAGCAGACCATCGTTGCTGGCAGTTTTTCTTATAGTAAGAGGGACAGTTTTAGCTTCCAACTTCAGACCTTCTTTCACCTTGTTGCCAAAAAACCTTCTCCAGTCATCACCTTCGCTCATAGGAGCTTGCTCAACTAATACATTGTCATTCTTGGATGCAAGATGGCCTGAGGGAGGGCTCGCACCACTGTCACTATCCTTCGAACCAGATGGAGACAAAGGATGAAATATTTCGAAAGATTAGTTTTGTTGTTAGATGCAGAGATAGTAACATACATAAATTTAGAAGGAATAGTACAAATATATGTATTTGTAACTTTTGGAACTTAGATGGCAACCAACTTGTAAATAACTAACTAATTGTGGTTTGATGCTATTTGTATTTTTTGGTCTTGTTGTAATAAATTTGTTAATCTTAATAGAACTACTTGTTAAATTAGTAAAAATAATAATAAAAATATATATAGTTTGATCTGACTGACATAATTGACATCTTGAGTTGTCTATTTATAGATATTTAAGTTTTAATCGTGATCTTCTTTATTTTCCCTTTCTTGGTGAATGCTTCCTTCGTGATCATACACTAATATTATGTACGTTTGACTATTCAGCAACCATGTGTAGGGATCACCTGGAAAGATTAGTAGGTGGCAATCCGTGGTCTAAAAAAGTGCACAACACCCTCTGTGATTTTAAAAGTGTACCGGACCTTATGTAATTTGAAAAAGTGGCACACTTTTTTCCTCAGTCTCTTTTTCGTCAAATTTTATAACAAAAAATGTAAAATGACTTAAATACCCTCAATTCATTTTTTTTTTCTCTATTTTCTCCTTTTTCTTATATATATATATATATAAAAGACCAAAAAATTATCTAATATATATTTACCCTTTTTCCATAGTGCATTGATTGGACGGTCAAAAGTTTCCATTGAGCAAATAAACACGCAGATAACAACCTTACTTCACAAACAGGAAATGCCAAAGATCTAAGCTAAATGTTGCTTGTTTCCAATCCATTTTCTTGCAAAAGCAATCCTTGTTTTGTCGACATTGTAAAAGAGAAAGGGGCAAAAGACCAACGGGGGACCATAAAGTGGGCATCAGATCCTTCATCAATGTGGTGGAAAATGCCATTGTAGTGGCTTGTAAGGCTGAAATGCTTTGAACTCAACATCTTTATATATATATACACAATATATATAATACATATCCTGCTGCAGCTTTTGTTTCTCTTGTTGGGTCTCGACGGGGCTGGGGTTGGGTTTCGCCGGGGGGACTTTTTTGTTAATTAGTCTATATATTTTATTGAAAAAATTATTGAAAACCAGCTAAAGTTGCATGAGAGGCATGTGTACTTCACATGCCATTAAAACTAACAAATTTATTGACGAAGGGGGTTGTGGTGCTATGTTTTTAAACCACAGGAGGTTCTGGTGCACTTTTTAAATCACATAGGGTTGTTGTGCACTTTAGGTAAACTATAGGAAGTTACGGTACTATTTATCCATAATTTTATGTGTTGGTCTTTTCATAACTTTCTCTCTTCATTTATTTTCTGAATCTTTTTATTCTTCAGTGTGATCTTGTGATCTGCTTGACACTACCTAGTTTTAATTCTTTGCAAAGCTTTAGTTACTTCTGCCACTAATACTGCTTCTTAGCTTGTTATCTTTCTCTAATACTCTTTTTGTTAGATTTCACTGAAATTTATAACTGATAAAGAAATACCCGAGTATGTCGAGGAACATTCCTTACTCAGATCATCCAGATTGAGCTCGGACGACTAGAGTATTCTCGCCTGTAAAATATAAGGGTTGTTTTCCTAAACTAGTATAAATAGACCCTTCCGCATTTCAAAAAGGTAACCATTACACTCCATCTTTACATATCTAAATTTACATTTTTCAACCTTCCACTTTGATATTGACTTGATTGAAGCTTATCCCATGCAATTAAATTCGCGCTGTTCGTTTTGCAGGTCTTCCAATTCGTTGCATTGCTCGAGGTCACTTATACATAATTTTTACCTTAACAATGACGTCTGGTCTTAAATTTTTACTTCATATAGATCGAATCTTTGAGTCCAATTCCGTCTATGTCTCGTGAAACATTTGGAGCATATATAGAAATTATTATTTTGTACTTGATAGCACATTTGATGTGGATATATATGACAAAAATAGTTGGAAAGCTGATAATTTATTCACCATCATTCTCTTAATTCACCTTGCACTTGGACCACTATCAACTATGTGTGTTGAATAATTTTATAATTCTTTTAATTTCAAATTATGAAGGTTATTGTTAATTTAGATTATATTATTTATATATTATTATATTGTTGTTATATTATTATTTACATATAGTTTATTGGATATATGATGAGTAAATCTTTAAAAAAAATTATGAAGGTTATTTTGTAATCAACTAATTATTAGTGTTTTTATGGAAGCCTCTCACGTATATGCGTGTTTTCGTATGATTACTTTCTCTAAATAAATTATAGAAAATTGTGATATAATTATTCTCAAAGTTAAAAATTTGCTAAATAGTGAAATGAAATTCGATAAGCCAAATACCTAATATCATTTCCACTAAATCTAGAAAAACTAATTATTTTACAATTATATCTATGACAACCAGGTATACCAACCTTTTACTATGCACAGAGTTCAAAGAATGATTAGCCTAATTCCTTTTTTTTTTTTCATTTTCAAATCAAATAATCTGATTGATTAATTATCACATCTTATTAGATTGAATGTGGATCAAACACAGAAAGAGATCCCTTGGTGGGATTTTTGGTGAAGATGTTATTCCCCTTCAATAAGAGAGATCCTTGAGTTTCTAACCTGAAAATAAAAAACAAAAAATAAAGTAAAATAGAAGAAAGATCTATGACTTTTTTAGCTTTCACGTTAGTCGGAAAAGTCTCAATGTTTCGAGATATCGATTCTCGAAACCACCAGTATTCCAGAGGCACATTTCTCAGTTTAATCCACAAAGGAACATTTACAATGTCTAGATTATGCAATTGGGACTTGGGTTTCCAACGTCTAAGCAACATGGGTCTATTATTAACGTGCCAGAGTTATTCCAAAATAAGATCACAAGCAGTTTCAGATTCCATTTCAAAGATGAAAGTACCATCTTCAATAGATCTAATATGACATTTTCCTGCCTTCTTCTAGGGGTAACCAACAACATACTCAACCATAAAAAAAGGAGGGGGTTTGTCCAAAAATTGACCAATTAGGCAATTAGACCAACATGAGCTACCTTCATTTGCAATGTTAGGAAGTGTTTTTACCACCCTACGACCATTATGAAGACACTACAAGAAATTTGGGAAATGGAGACGATACATTTTCGTCTCTTTTCCTTCTCCAATCTTAAAAGGAGACGAAATAGAGACGAAACTCGGGCGTCACCTATCGAATCGTCTCTAATTTTGAATTTCGTCTCATTTTCGTCTCAAATGGAGACGAAAAGATATTTCGTCACATTTCCGTCTCTCTCACATTTCATCTTTTTTCCGTCTTCCTCACATTTCGTCTCATTTTCGTCTCCCGCACATTTCGTCTCATTTCGGTCTCCCTATACATTTCGTCTCCTTTCCGTCACATTTTTTAAATTTTTTTTTAAAAATAATTTAAAATAAAAAAGTTATAAATTCAGATTATGTCAAATTTTTTATAAAAATTGAAATTTAAAAAAAAATTATACTAATTATATATATATATATATACACACACACACAATATATTTACATATATGAAAAGACAAATAAATAAATAAATAAATCTGAAATAATATATAATCTATATGCATAAATATGATTTTTTAATAAAAAAACCCCTAAACTAATGATAAAAGTACAAAAAATTATATATTTACCTAAATCTATCACTTATACACACACACACACACAAAACTAAATAAAGCTGACTTTTTTTAAAAAAAACCTAAAAATCATGAAAAAAACTACCAAAAGTATATATATTTACGTAAATCTATTATTTATGCATACATATATATGACATATATACATAATACATATATAATCCAAAAAAATGTGGTAGTATAAAAAAAAATCTAAAATCATAATAAAAGAACACTATATACATATATTTATATATATCTACAATGTAACTTATATATATATAACATATCTACATATATAATCAACAAAAAGACTGAAATTAAAAAGAAAAAAAGCTTAAAATCATTATGTATACATATATTTGACATTTTATGCAAACATATATATAATGAAATAAATCAAAAAAAAAATTGAAAATTTAAATAAAAGTAAAAAAAAAAAGAATTACCTTAAAATGAGGTCACAAGTGAGTGAACACTTGGAAGTATGAGGTAACAGAAAGGGAGGGGGGGAGGAGGGAAGGCTTATGTTCAATTTTTTTTTTTTTTTTTCCCAAAAATCTTTTGAGGAAAATGAAAAAAATGGTTCAAGTGACTGGAAATCGTGGTACCAAGTCCTTATAATTTTCCGCCAAATTTTTTTTGGGGGAAATGAAAAAAAGGGTTCAAGTGGGTGGGAATTCCAACCACTGGATCCGTGGGGCCAAGGCTTTGAGTGACGTGGCGCCAGTTTTTATTTTTTTTAAAATTTCCCCTTAAAAATCTTTTGGAGGAAATAAAAATAATGGTTCAAATGACTGGAAACCGTGGTGCCAAGTCCTCCCAAAGAACTTGGCTTAATTTTTTTTTCTTTTTTCAATTCCCCTCCAAAAATATTTTAGGGGGAATGACCAAATTGGTTCAAGAGGCTGGAAACTAACCACTTGCCCCATGTTTTGGGAGACCGCCCCCAAAAGGACCCATTGGGTTCGTCCTTCAATGTCCGTCTCCTTTTGAATTTGAGATTTTTTTTATTTAATTAGTATTAATTTATTTATTATTTAATTAGTAATTTAATTACAAGTTTAGAATAAAATATTAATAATATTTTAATTATTAATTATTAATATTAACTTAAATTTTATATTAAAATAAAGTATTTAATTTATGATAATTTTTTTTAAAAATGAAGTATTGAGTTATTTTTTAAAAAAAATTATGGAAGAATTAAATTAATAAAGATAACTAGTCATTTATTATTATTAATTTATTTTTAATTTAATTACAAATTTATGGTAAATTGTTAAGCAAAATTTAATTATTAATTATTTTTTGTCTCCATTTTGTCTCCCTTTTGTAGACGAACCCTTGACACATTTTTTTCAATTTGTTCAAATTTCTTCCCAAAAAATTCAAACAAAAAAATAACATTTTTAGTGTGGACCATCCATTCTGTCTCTAATTTTGGAGACGGACATTGATTCCGTCTTCGTTTTGGAGACAAAATGGATGGTCCATCTTCGTTTATGTTTTTTTTTTTTTTGAATTTTTTGGGAGAAATTTAAATATTGGAGACGGAATTTGGGTCCGTTTCCAAAATTGGAGAAAAAATGGATGGTCCATCTTCGTTTATGTATTTTTTTTTGTTTGAATTTTTTGGGAGAAATTTAAACAAATTGAAAAAAACTTGTCAAGGGTTCGTCTCTATTCCGTCTCCAAAAGGGAGACGAAATGGAGACAGAGAATATATTTTCAAGCATGTCATCTCATTTTCGTCTCTTATCGAAGACAAATTAGAGACGACATTCATATCCCGTCTTCATTGGGAGACGGTTTGGAGACGATTTAGGACTACATACCTAAGTCGTCTCCAAACCGTTTCAAAATTGTCACTATCCATGTATGAAAAGTTTCATCTCATTTTTGTCGATTTTTTGACTACGAAAAGGAGATGGACCATCGTTGCTGACAATTTTTCTTGTAGTAAGAGAGACAGTTTTAGCTTCCAACTTTAGACCTTATTTCACCTTGTTGCCAAAAAACCTTCTCCAGTCATCACCTTTGCTTACAGGAGCTTGCTCAACTGATACACTGTTATTCTTGGATGCAAGATGGCCTGAGGGAGGGCTCACACCATTGTCACTATCCTTCGAACCAGATGGAGACAAAGGAGGAAATAATTTCGAAAGATTAGTTTTGTTGTTAGATGTAGAGATAGTAATGTAAATAAATTTAGAAGGAATAGTACAAATATATGTATTTGTAACTTTTGAAACTTCAATGACAACCAACTTACAAATTACTGACTAATTGTAGTTTGGTGTCATTTGTATTTTTTGATCTTGTTGTAATGAATTTATTAATTTTGATAGAACTACTTGTTAAGTTAACAAAAATAATAATAAAAATATATATAGTTTGATCTGACTGACATAATTGACATATTAAGTTGTCTATTTATAGATATTTAAGTTTTAATCGTGATATTCTTTCTTTTTCTCTTTCTTGGTGAATGCTTCCTTCGTGATCATACACTAATATTACGTTTGACTATTCAGCAGCCATGTGTAGGGATCACCTGGAATGATTAGTAGGTGGCAATCCGTGGTCTTTTTTTTTTTCACTAAATAACTATTCATTTTCCAGATAATAAAAACTAGTTGATCATATGAATACTCTCAAAATCTGGAAGCCGAAAAACTATTAGACCAAAAAAAAGCTTTTAATTTATACCTCTAAGATGGCATCATGCTTCGATCATTCAATTATGTCAATGACATTTTTTTTCGCCGGAATCCATTAACAAGTAGATGGGGTTTAGCTTAAGTATCCAGATTACTCTTTTATGAAGTCAATCACGGCTACCTACGCTTTTTGTTTGTGTTTACTGTTTCATATTATGAATTCTTATCATGCTAATTCAAGGAAAATAGGAGCTAGGGGGCCTGGCGGGAGTCCGGGCCCCCAAAGTTTTTTTTTTTTTAAAAAAAAAAAATTATATAGAATCGTTGAAAAAATATTATCGGCCTTCATTATTTTCTTTTTCGAGCTATCAATCTTTTTATTTAAATTTTGGTCTCCTAATATTATATTTTTGGCTTCTCCCTTATTCTCGTGAATCTATCGGAAAGCAAAATATTTGGTGGAAAGAAGGAGAATTCTTGAACAGTCGTAAAAACTATCAAATTGGGTTCTTCTTCATTAACGAACCAAAATTGTATATCATCATTATTTTGATAAGAGTAGGTGATTGTTACTCGCTCGCTCCTAAAAAGTAAACAAAGGGTGAAAAATAGTAATATGCCCTGAAATTTTCTACCAGCAAGGCACTACAAGAAAAATCAGTTTCGGCGAGGGAAGATTCCCCTTGCTGGGCCCTCGCCGAGACCCTTTAGGTGAGGGCCCGGCGAGGGGAATCTTCCCTCGTCGAAACCTTCGTCGGTGAATTGCAGTCCCTTGCCGAGCCTACGCTATTCGGCGACAACTCGGCTACTGACCATTTCGGCGACGACTATGCGAGGACAATTAGCTCTCGCCGTTTTCGTCCCTCTCCGTGCCCTCGCCTTTTTCGTCCCTCGCCGTGCCCTCGCCTTTTTCGTCCCTCGCCGTGCCCTCGCCTTTTTCGTCCCTCGCCGTACCCTCGCCGTGCCCTCGCCTTTTTTCGTCCCTCGCCGTGCCCTCACTTTTTTTGTCCCTCGCCGTGCCCTCGGCGGACTCTCAATTACTTGTCCCTTGCCGACCCCTCGTACAAATATAAATTTACATTTGTAACAATATCCATTATAATAATAAGTTGTTTGACCTGTCAATTAAATATTTAATACTAAAAAAATAATGTCTAATGCACATATTTATCGAATTAGCTAATAAATATCTAATAATATTGTTCAAAGTAAACTTAATAGTTATTACAGTCCGATTGTAATAGAGTTTTATAATGTCATAACAGTAAAAAAGTTATAAATTCAACCCAATTTGACCATCATTCGCAGATGAAGACGAAGACGAAGATGCAGACGACGAACACTGTTGTTGTGCAGGGTCAGGTAACCGTGAAGCAAGTAGTGCTAGTTGTGCTTGGACATCACAGAGCTGTGATGAATGTTCTTGTTGGAGTTTGTAGTATGCCTCGTTCTGCTTATCCAGCTTCTCTTGCAGATTGTGGTACGCCTCGTTATTCTTGTCCAACTTGTCTTACAGCTTGCAGTACGTCTCGTTGCTTTGTTCCAGCTTGCTTTCCAAAGATGCTGTGGCTCGAGCAACTGCCTCCTGGAGATCTCTTTGCGTGATGTGGCTTCCGGTAGTAGGGTAACTATTTGATGTAGACGCCACAGAGACCTGTGATCCCACCCCGTATAAACGACCCTTGCGTGGTCTACCAACTACCTCCAAAAATAATGCATTACGATCAACAGGAGTTGGAGCTGAACCGGATTCAGATGCCTCGGTTGGTTGTGATGCTTGTTGAAGCAGTTCTGTGTATCGAGCCTGTAACGCACAAATATCAACACGTAGAGACATGAATAATATAATATTAAAAATTTCGGATTCATACCAAAAATATAATGGCCAAACCATCAGAGAAACAAACAAAACAAGCAGTAGGGAAAACATACATTTAATTTCATAAAATGTCGCGGTCCGACAAGACCCCATGCTAAAAGGGTAAGTTTGGACCTGAATAACGGACAGAATCTCCTCTGTACCGTGGACTAACTAATTACCTGCACTCAGAAGAAATAGCCACAACACAATATACATTGCATTCACACTCAAACACAATGAAATATTAAACAAAATCTTACATTCACGTATGCATTTCCATTATCTATTTCAATACTACCGCTATAATTCCGATTATCATATCAATCTAACATATCGGATTTAACTTTAACTTAGTAGCAAACAAGAATGTATGATTACTCAAGTTTTAACCATTCAGCACTTGAACCTAAGTTCAATTGCCCCATTGCCATCATTACATTTCATATAATTAAGCTTGTAATCAACAATTAACAAAGTCCCTTAAAATTTTCGAACCCCACAAACGGACAGAATCTCCTCTGTACTATGAAGTACCCAGTTACCTGTATTATCTGAAGATATAACCACAACCTAAGATACAAGCATTGACAGTCAAATACAATGAATATTAAACAAGTTTGTAAGGCAATCAAATTGTTTCTACTAAACAAAATTGTATATTCATGCATGCCATTCCATTTGCTATTGAAATACTATGTCTATAATTCTGATTATCATACAATTCTAATATTCTTTACTAAACTTTCTCAGATATTAAATCGTTCAACCAACTTTAACTTAGTTTCAAACAATCATGCCAGATTATAGAAGTTTTTTTCATTCAACACACTAACCTAAGTTCAATCATGTACTTGGCATCATCACATTTCACATAATTATGTGTGCGATCAACAATTTAACAAAATTCTGAGCGAATACGAGTTCTTGATCGTCAGTGTGGATAAAACATTTGTATAGACTCTATGTATATCAATCATAAACGTTCTAAAGATTAAAGAAACTAGCTTACCACTGTCTGTTCAGCCCGTGCGTTTGTGTATGGTCCATCACCACCCTTCCGATGAGCTTTGTTGAAAACATCAACAAATGTCACTTCATCCCCGCGTTCTTCGGCCTATATAAAAAATTCACCAAAACAGATAGCTTGACATGTAATGAACAAGATAATATTGTTTATTATTCATCACTTATAGCAATACAGTCAGCTTTATTTTTACCATCCTCCTTACCCATTCGTGTCCGGGGATACATCCCAAATGATGCGTAGATGGATTTTTCTTTCTATTATCAAAGTTTCTTTTGGATTTGTTCTGCCATGCTTGGCTACTCCACACCACTTTCATTTTATCCCATACATCCTGCGAGAGCCACGATGGCTTCTTATTTTGTGTACGCGCTTTGCTTAAGTTATCAGTTATGCGTGTTTGCCCGAAAAAGCTAAACCTCTCGGCAACGGTTGCTTCATCGCAGGGATACCACTTGTACATCCTATGAGAATCATATAATAAAAATATATGATGTACATATGATATATATCTCAAGTACATAATATGTTTATATAATATATAAATTGAATGCATTTTTCAAACCTTAAAGTAATCAAAAAATTTATCCTTCACATCGGGTGAAATCTCTCCCCAAGTTGTCCAAGACTCTAAATATCCTGCATGTAGTGATTTCCTAATATCTCTAGTCACATTATATGGATCCTATCTATAAATTATAAAAGAAACTTAACTTTTACTATATAGATATATTGTTAATGAATAATTCTACTTACCCAGCACCTTTAAATTTCAGATGCTTGCGTGAATCAGTGGCCCATGTTGCAAATTCTTCCATAGATGAGAATCCATATGTTATCCAGTCTGAAATGCCATTAGCTCGATCTTCTGCAGCTCTCAATGACTCAGCCATCGGGTGACAATGTGTATCACCATGTGCAGGAGTGCCATCCCTCTCAACATGTAGATCATCAAAACCTTGTCGCAATCCGGATGAGGTAGTGGTTTGGGTATTCGTTACGTGAGGGTGATGTGGAATGTTTGGACTAGTATGACCAGTTACATGGTCAACGGGAGCTCCGAATGAACGTGAACGTTCACGAGGCATTACCTGCTGTGGAAGTGGAGTGTCTGCCACCCGCTGCTCCGTACCAATGGAGGCTGAATTGGAGTTATGCACTGTTACACCATGTTCACCTATAGAATGGCGAACACTCAGACTTTGACCATGTATTTGTTAGCGACCATATGATGGCTGCCCTGTACCTGTAAACCATACAAACTTGTCAACTATGATACAGAACATAGAAATCGGAAGTATTAATTTTAATTGAGTAAAATTAATAATATTGTATACATTACTAACCTGTCGATGTGTTTGTCCCTTGCCCACGTTCTTTGCGCCTTTCTAATAAATCCGTCAATTTAATTTTTTTGCCCTTGGGGTCATTATCGTTACCACCTCCCATCTAAAATTTAATACAACTTAGTTATAGTTCACTTAATATATTAGTTAAGTTCATATCTTACAAGCAAAATGAATGTCTATTAAAAATCTAATGTTACATCAGTTGCGATAACACAAAATATCATAAGTTATTCTAACAACTATCTATCTTTACCAAAGACTAATATTCAGCATCTTCATCACTATTTTCATCATCATCATCACCATTATCATCATCGTCGTCATCTTCAGTAGCATCTTCATACTCCTCTTCATCTTCAGTCTCATCTTCATATTCCTCTTCGTCTTCTTCATGTTCTTCCTCCTCATTTTGTTCAATGATAAGCTGACCATGGATGTCATTCGGATCATCTTCCAATATTTCATTATTCTCACCCGAATCACGATGGATTGTTGGCAAATTACTTTCATTCTGTTCTCTTACGGGCATATGCATCTCATCGGACTGGAAACTTGTTCTTTGTTCCACTACTCTTTCCTTTTCAGGCATGGCATAGATATTTCTAGGGCGTACTTTAACTACTGCTTGCCAATTTTTATGGTTCCCCTTTGCCCTTGGATATCTACAATAATACACTTGCTGAGCTTGGGCAGCCAATACAAATGGTTCATATTTGGGATACTTTATCTTCACATTCACTTCAACCAAACTAGACTTGCGATAGTATTTCACACCTCTATCATTTGTGGTATCATACCAATCTCACTTAAAGAGAACTACCCTTGTATGTTGTAAAGTTGGATTATTATATTCAAGTTGAATAATGTTGTGCAACACACCATAGTAGCCAATAACCCCCGCCCTGCCATCGCTTATCCCTTTCACATATACTCCACTATTATTTGTTTTCATTGATGTAGCATATTCGTGTGTTGCAAATCTGTATCCATTCACCATGTATCTTGACGAGGTCCTAACCAATCTATAAGGCCACATTGAAAGACAATGTACATGATGATCTACATCATTCCTGTGCTTAACCTACAAATATATATCACTCTTCTTTTAAGGTATGCATATCGTAAGGGATAAAATGAATTTCTGTTATGAGACATGTACATACATATTCATATAACCATTTCGGGAATAAGTTGTCAACATACAGTTGGAGTTCTCTCAGATTCAATGGGCCATATTGGTTGCGAATGTAATCCTCAAACATGCTGGCAAATAGTCAAATATTAGTCAATTTATCTTGTATATTTAAAGCCCAACACGTTAACATATTATTAAATTACCATAGCCTTACCTGACATAAGGTAGTACCTCTGTGTAATTCATCAATACATAACGGTGTGCCAAATAGAAATCTTCTTCCGCTATTATCATCTCTTTCCATTTCCCGATTGAGCGGCCCGGATGAGTAAATAGAGCCAAGCATCCATCGGGGTGTTCCACATCGTCGTATTGGTCATTCCGACCAAGCCTTCTACTCTTAGTGGCCACGTGCTCTTCAAAATAATAAGAACAAAAAGTTGACGTTTCCAGTATGTGGTAGGCTTCACAAATGGATCCTTCCATATGTGCCTTATTCTTTACTTTCCTCTTTAACCCCTGCAAAAACCTCTCAAAGGGATACATCCACCGATATTGTACAGGGCCACAACAAATCACTTCGTGGACCAAATGAACAGGCAAGTGCTCCATTGAATCAAAGAATGCAGGAGGTAACAGCTTCTCCAAGTTGCAAAGAGTCACGACAATGTCTTCTTGCATCATTTCCAAATCCATACTTTGCAAACTTGTGCAGTATATGTTAGTAAAGAACAAACTTAGTTGTGCAAAAGCCTCCCAAACTTGTTTAGGCATCAGCTCGCGTAATGCAATTACAAGCAATCTCTCCATGAAGACATGACAGTCGTGGCTCTTCATGTGTAACATCTTAATTGTTGCATATCAACACATCTCGCTAAATTTGATGCATAGCCATCGAAAAATTTTATTTCTTCAACCTATTCAAGAAGTAGTTTTCTCTTTGCCACGGGGAGAGTATACACATCAATCACATTTGTGTACTCTCACATAATTCAGGACTGTCACAATATACATCCATGTCTTTTCTCGCTCTTACATTGTCTTTTGTCTTTCCTTTGACAGCCATAACAGTGTTGAAAACATTGTCGAACACATTTTTTTCTATATGCATGACATCCAAATTGTGGCCTACAAGATGCGTCTTCCAGTAAGGTAAGTCCCAAAAAATACTTCTCTTTGTCCAGTTGTGCCACTCCCCAAACCCATTCAACTTCATTTTTTTCCTGTCATTCATCATTTCTTAGATCTTTGGCAAATTCATCACACTTTTCCATATTTGATCACCATCTAATATGGGCGGAGGCCCACAAGTCTCTCTTTTATCCCTTAAAATTTTTTTTGTGTCCCGTCGCATAGAACTATTACTCGGTAAGAATTTACGATGACAATCAAAGAATGAATTCTTCCTTCCTTCTTGCAACCGAAAAGCATCAGAGTTATTCATGCAATATGGACACGACAGTCTTCCATGTGTGCTCCAGCCAGACAACATACCATAAGCTGGGAAGTCATTTATGGTCCACATCAAAGCTGCCCTCAATTGGAAATTAGTCTTTGTTGAAACATCATAGCACGGTGTACCCTCCAACCATAATTCTAGTAATTCAACAATGAGAGGCTCTAAATACACATCTATTGTCTTACCAGGATTTTTCGGACCGGGGATAAGCAATGTCAAGAACATGACAGGCTCTTTCATGCACATCCATGGTGGCAGATTGTAAGGTGTTAATATCACTGGCCAGCATGAATAAGGTTTTGCATTTGAACTGTAAGGTGTAAACCCATCTGAACACAAACCAAGTCGAACATTTCTAGCCTGATGAGCAAAATCTGGATGTAACCTGTCAAAGTGTTTCCATGCTTCAGCATCCGAAGGGTGACCAATATAACCATCATCTGTTTGGTGTTTCTTGTGCCACTGCATGTGTTCAACTGTAGCCCTCGACATGTACAATCTTTTTAACCTCGGTGTTAAAGGGAAATATCTTAATTGTTGGTAAGGTATAAGCTTACGCCCTCTTGTAACACCTGTTATTGTCTTGAAACGTCGGTGGCCACAATGGGGACAATTTTCAAGTGAACTTCTGTCCTTATAAAATAAAATACATCCATTTACACATACATCTATCTTCTGATAACCTAACCCCAATGGCTTCAGCATTTTCTTAAACCTGTATAAGTTCTCAGGTAGGTTATTTTCTAAAGGCATCAACTCCTTAAACTCTGAGACCACACGATCAAATAGGTCGTTGCTCATATTATGTTCTGATTTCATATTTAGATAACGAGCCACAGCAGACAACTGGGTAAGATTTCTACAACCCGCAAACAATGGTTTTTCAGAGGCGTTCAACAAATTAAAAAATTCTTGTGCTTCCATGTTTGGTACTTCTTCACTCACGTTCGGATCCCTTAACATATCTACTCCAGCAGCATCAAAGACCATTGCCTGATAGTTATTTCCATAATCTAAGTCGTGTAGCATATTATTACCAACGTGTTGTTCAGTGACCCTTATGTTGTTCGACACATATTCCCCATGTGCAACCCATACATAGTAATTAGGCATGAAACTCTTACTATAAAGATGTTTTATCACAATGTCAGTGATAAGATATCGCAAGTTTTCGCATTTGATACATGGACATCTTATTTTTACACCGTCGATGTAATATGGTTGACTACTTGCGAATGTTATAAATTCATGCACATCTTCAACAAAGCCCTCATTGATGTATCCATCAATCCATCGATTATACATCCATTCACGTGATGATGCCATTCTGACTGACACATTGCAGCACAAATAATAATTTAATATTAGAAACAATATTGTAAGACTAGAATTTTGCCCAACTTAGTTAGCTTTACTTACTTCTAAAATACTTTAACTTATCATACTCTCATGTTAATACACAGTCATGTTAATTTGCTTCTTAACTTTGTCAAATTATTATTTTAGTAAACTTTACATACTTCTCACTAAACTTTTTGCATGACAAAACTATTAGCTTACTTAAAATACTTTATTAACTTAACTTACTTCTTGTCAACATGCTAACTTAACTAGTAACCTTATTCTTCTTAATTCTTAATATTATATAATAATACATCATATATAACTTACTTAATTCTTTGTTTTGTTAATGCATCTACAAAGAGCAACACACCCCTTCATCCACTTACACAAACATCCATCTTCACAATAACACAACGGCTCAATTTACACAATTTATTAAACATGAGTATAACAAAAAACACCACAATATCATACATTTTATGAAACGAAATTATAAGGCCAAAATACTATATTGTTCAACATATTACTATATCAATAAAAACACTAACCTGAGCCTATGAAATGTTTAAGCATTACAAGCTTGTATGGATGCCCTAAACCTAACAAAGAAAAACAAACACACCAAATTAAACAAATAATTCTTTAAAAAATGAATATTAAAATAAATTAATTTAATAACCTAAATATGAAAAATCCAAAATAAAATTTTGGATTTTTAAATATATGCCATTTTTTAATTCTGAAAATTGACAATAAATAATTATATATGAATTTTCTTTATAAATTCATCATTTTAAAAATCTGAAAATAAAAAAAAAATAAAAAAAAATACTCAAAGCTAGAACATAAATACAAAAAAATTAAACACTACATATTACGAAAAATAAATAAATAAATAAATGCATATATATACATTAAAACATGTATAAAATGTAAAAGTACATAATGTATATATATTAATAGATATATATACATACATATAGATATAGGATACATATATATATAGGATATATATAGATATATGTAAATATCTTTTAAAAAAAATAGTAAAATTACCATTACTGCGCGCGCGCGGGAGAGGGAGTGGTTATGGGATAGGGGTTAGGGGTGAGGGGAGGTGAGGAAGGGGGTGGGGGGCGATGTCGTCGCTGAAATTTTTAAGGGGGCAAGAGGGTTTTTTTTTTTTTTTGATTTGAGATTCAAATCGAGGGCAGCAGCTGCTGCCCTCGATTTGATCCCAAATTCGGGGAGGGCCCAACGGCGGTGGGCCCTCGCCGAAATAAGTAATAAAATTTTTATTATTATTTTTTTTTCTGGGTACCGGGCCACCATGATACTGGGCCGCCACCCAGAAACCAATGGGGAGGCCCATTGGTTTAATCTGGTCCGTCTCCTGTTTAGTTTTTTTTTTTATTCCCTCTGGGCAGCAGCCCAGCATGATACTGGGCCACTACCTAGTAACCAATGGGGAGGCCCATAGGCATTACAAATGGGCCTCGCCCATTGGATTTAATTTGGGTATCCTTTTTTTATTTTTTTATTTTTTTATTTTATATTTTTATTTTGTTTTTTTTTAAGGCTTATTGTTTAACTTTCATGATTCATTTGTTTTAATTTTTTTTCATCATAATTTTTGTATTAATTAAATATAAATTTGTTTCATTTCTCTAATACTAAAATTTTTTGTTTATTATCTTACCTTTTATTTTTCTATATTAATTTATTTTTAAATTTTTGCAACATAATTTGTATGTTTAATATGTTATTACTTTGTTTTTTTATTGTATTTATTTGTTTTCAATGCAACTTCAATAATTCTTTAATTAATGAATATATTAATAAATTCATCAAAAAATTTATTAGATATTATTTTTTTAAACCTTTTTTTGTTTATTAGCTATAAAATTTTTTCTTGTTTATTTATTTTTCATTTTAATATTTTCTTGAAAATAATTTTATTAATAATGCATATAAATAATTTAGTTTTTTAAACTTTTTTTTGGTTATTATCTTAAAATTTTGAATTCTTTTAATTAATATGAATTTTCATATTTTCTTCAAAAAAATTATATTAATTAGCTATTACTTTGTTTTTTTCCACTTTTTTCTTTTTGTTTAATTTGTAATTTTTTGCCACTTTTTTTTTCTTCATATAATGTATTTATTTATAACGAAGATTAGGTGACATATCTATATATATTTTTTTGTGGCTTAGCTAATTTATCTTCTTCTCACAGGAGGCCCATTTGTGCATCCAATGTGCCTTGCCCATTTGATTATATATAAGAGACGGACCAACAGGTCCGTTTCCTCTTCTTTTTTTTGAATATTTTGTATTATTATATTTACCTAATAATTTTGATAGTTAATTTGTTTTACATTTTTTTCATAATGAATGTAATATTAATTAAAGATTATTTTGTTTTATTTTTTTCCACTATATTTTTTTATTGATTTTCTTCAAAAAAAATTTAGATATTAATTTATTTTAATTAATTAATAACATAAATAGTATATTAATTAGCTATTATTTTGTTTTATTAAATTTGTTTTGTTTATTAACTTTAAACTTTTTTACTTGTTTAATTAATTTTTTTTCATATTTTCATCAAAATAATTATATTAATTGGCTAGTAGTTTATTTTTTAAACTTTTTCTTTTTGTTTTCATAATTTATTTTTTTTGGCATTTTTTTTCCATACTAATTATTTTTTTTAAGCGAAGGTTAACTTCACTTTCATTTTTTAGATGACCAATTTCGTCTCCAAAAACCTGACACACCATAGGCTGTCTACAAAAAGAGTTTTTTTATTACTTCTTAAATTATTAAATGTTAATAAACTGATTATTTTTATGAATTAGTTCTCATGTAAGATGAGATATATATATAATGTGAAAGAGAGACAAGTTAGGATAATTTTAATAATCCATAAATATTATGTAATTAATTATATAAACATAATAATTTAAATAGTTTTTAAAGTATTAAAAGTATTCAATTAAACAAATAATTAAATAATGTAATTGTAAATAAATACAATATGTTCAAATTGTAAATATCAATGCCGTCAAGTCCCATCACCATGACTTTTTTGTTCACGAGAAATGAAACGTACGATGAGAATATGTTATACGCGACAATCTCTCTATAAAATAGTCCAAACTTGCAAGGACACGTCTTCCAAGGGAGTTGGCTTTAGGAACTTCACCATCTCCAAAATATCAAGCACGCCCTGTCACCAATTATTTCACAGATAGAAGACCAATGGGTCGTGTCCACATGCCCACGAACAACAGGGCATAATATAATGAAATGCCAGGGGCTTCTTTTGGCATAGGAATGGCGAAACACCTGTTTTGCATGCATTGTGTTAGCGTGCACAATGCATGTGGACAATGATTTCACATATTGACATATGTACATTTACATCTCCAAGGAAAACAATTTTTTATTATTCTTTCTAATAATTAATGTGTTTCTTATAACAATTTTTAAAACTTTCATAAATGTCGTGAAGTCCCGTCAATAATATTATTCATCACGGGCTGTCATATGGACCATTGATTAATCTTGTCATGAGTACTATGAGAACATCTTATAGGCTACCACGGGGCAGAATGTGGTAAGAACTGATAGGGCCCCGTTGTGCAAAAGATATGGACACAACAACTTCTAAATCTCCAAACAATAAAAAACTCTATGTCCCCAATTATTTGACCCATCAAAGTCCAATGGTACACAAACACGTGTCAACGAACCATTCGTTGATATATTGACCCTTGTAAAAAATGAAGAGTTGTCTCCATACGCTCACCAATCTATCAATCTTCTCATCTAATGACCTAGTTTCTATAAATAGCACTTGGCATTGCGTTTTCTCATAGTATCTCAAAGTAGTAATTGTAGATTTCATCTAAATTGTTTGAAGGATGAGTAAGGATCAACAACACCACTCAGCTAATCGTCCAGTGACTAAAGATGAAGAGATGGATACAATGCAAAAGTATCCAATTTACAACGAATACGTTAAACCCCAACTTGATCTAAATGCTCCGCCAAAGTACGACGGATACATTTCTAATGCCCAAGTAGGCCAAAAAGTTCAAGCCGACATGCTGCGGATCTATTTACCAAACTTTTTTCCCTAATATCTATATCTTTTTATCATCTTAGAAGCATCAGCAATAGTAGAAATTGTTACTAAATATAACAATGTTACTACGTTCTTCTGCCTGATGTGTAGTGTGCACTTGTTATGTATTAGTGATATTGCAGTACTATGTTAGGTATTAAGTAGGTGTGTTTATGTAAGCCCTCGAAAATAATTTGTAATCTTTATAGGGTTTTAGGTATTAAGTAGGTGTGTTTATGTAAGCCCTCGAAAATAATGTGTAATCTTTATGGGGGGTTAGGTATTAAGTCGTTGTGTTGCATTATAAAAAATGCACGCCATGTAATCCTTTAGTAATTCCCAAAAATGTAAAATTAAGTTTATGCTTGTAATGCATTAACTCTTATAAGAAAATGCTTTAATTATAATTTCGTGATGTCAATTTGAAAGAAATAATTATTTCTATTTTGCATGACGTTAAATATAAATTTTGTATATAGTTATGTATACGCCAATCTAGGACATTTTAAAAAGGAAAAAAATTACTCACTAGTTGCATGTATAATTATTTAAAATAAATTTACTACATATTATTAAATTTAAATTCAATGTTTTTAAAACACTCATAAATTATTATATGAAATAATCATAATTGTTAAATGTAAACTTAGAACTAATTGTTTGTAGTAATTATAAATTACGACTATTTTCATGTACCGTCAAAAATGTTGGGGCCGAATCGGCGAGGGGAATGATTGTCAGTCGCCTAATTGTTCGAATTGACCTTTCTTAAATTTTCAAATTTTATTTGTTCAATCTAAACATAAAAGTGAATCGGCAAGGAACGTCTAATTCCCTCACCAAGTCAGCGAGGGACAGTGCATTCCCTCGCCGATTTGGTGAGGGACAAGGCCTTCCTTCGCCGATTCGGTGATGTCCAACATCAATTCCCTCACCGATTCGGCGAGGGACAGCGAGTTCCCTCTCCGATTCGGCGAGGGCCGACACTGTCCCTAGCTGATCCGGCGAGGGACGTCGCCGTCCCTCGCCGATTCCACGAGGGACATGGCCTTCCCTCGCCAATTCGGCAAGGGACAGCGAGTTCTCTAGCCGATTCGGCGAGGAATAGTGTCGACCCTCACCGAATCGGCGAGGGATAGTGTCGGCCCTCGCCGAATCAGCGAGGGAAGTCCTTGTCCCTCGCCGATTCAGCGAGGGAACGGTCTCCCTCGCCGAGCCCTCGCCGAAAAGCGACGGCATAGCAACGTTCCGTCACCGAAACCATTTTTTCTTGTAGTGAGGCCTTCCTGAGTCCAGTAACTAAATGTGAAATAAGTTATCAAAAATTAACTCATCTTCTGGAAATGTGGCCATCTAATTCAGTTAAACTAGCCGTACTCATGAGTAGCTTTGATTTATTATATATCATTTATTTTAGTGGAGGCAAGCATAAGCATTTTGTAGTCTACTTTAGATTTAACAACTTCAATTTCTGAGATCGACAAAATTAGATACATTTTCAAAATGATAATTGTTAAAAAATTTATGACACATAATAATACTAGTACTACAAGATAACAAATTAACTGTTAATATATATATATAATTGCGTTGTATAATAGGCAATAGTCTAACCCTTAGGATATAGTCTAATTGATTCCTTTTTTCTTTTCTTAATAGGATTAATTAGTTTTCTTGGTCATCAAGTCATCATGCTTATATATTACTCTTCTTGTACATTTATTATACGCATCAATATAGAGAACATTCTCTCAATTCTCTCATCTTCTTTAACTTTAACAATAAGTGGCCATCAGATGAAAAGGAATGTCATGGCTACATAGCAGATAAGGGTGACAAGTAACTTTAGCAGAAAACAGAAAAGAGAAATTGCGCAAATAATCTCTATTATTTTTTAAAAATTTTAAATTTATTTTTTTAAAAATTAGTTAGTTTGGGCTTTATTATTTTTTATCAAATTTTAAATTAATTTGTGTTATTCAAAATTAGCCAATATAGTCCTTATTATTTTTCAAAAAAATTCAATTTAGTTTTTATTATTTTCGTATAAAATTGAAATTAGTCCTCAATATTAAAAAAAAATTGTGACTAAATTAAATTTTTTTAAAAAGTAATAAAGACTAAATTAATTAATTTTGAATAATATGGATAAATTTAAATTTTTTGAAAAATAATAGAATTTAAATTGGTTAATTTTAAATAATAGTGATAAATTTAAAATTTAAACAAATAACAGAGACTATTAATGCAACTTTCCCGTACAGAAAAATGAAATGTTTTTTTTTTACAACCCAATCTTTTTTTACTTTTTTTTAGGGAAATTCACCAAAATTTTATATTTTTGGATAACTGCAGTAATAAGCTTCAATGATCAAACCAATATCAAGACACAGAGCCGAAAAGCCACTGAATATGAATATGACACATAAACAGTAGTCTGTTGCCTTTTAAGAGTTGGTCTGGTATACGGTTGATGCCATATCAGCAAAGACAATTTACACCCTTAATTCAATAGGAGTGGTATGGACTGTTGATTCAATGGCTATTTTTTTTTTTTGAAATTTTTTTAAATAAAAAATTATTTTTATGAGATTTTGACAACGATTTGATTTTTCTTATTATTAATTGTGAGTAAAATATTTTGCTTAGAAATTAATGGATGACATGCAAATTCTTTTTTTTTGGCTATGTTGATTGCAAAAAAAAAAAAAAAAACTTGAAATATCAAAGATAAAACTCACAACACATGCGAAGTTCGTTCCCAGTCATAACAAATAGAAAAAAAATATAACAAATCACGTGATCAAAAATCTTATAAACTAATTTTGGCTACGTTGATTGCATGCATGGGTGTTAGATTATTATTAAAAATAAAAAAAAGACGCTAACACTAAACGTGGGGCCAAGTTTTGAAAATAAAAAATTAAATAAATAAATAAAATTACAAGGGACTTAATTTTGTCATTTAGCAACAAAAAAAATTTTGACACGTCCATTTCAGTCATTTTTACAAATTTATTATTTTTTAATAATGTCTATTTCAATCATTTTACACAATTAATTGATAAAATTTTCTTCTATGAGGTGTCAGCAACTCAACTGCATCTTTTCCTTATCTTTTCGGCCGTGGTTCGATTTTCGCAATCTTATAGTAGAAAATTCGTCTTTTAAACCCCATTTATCATTTTTACACTCCGTACCTTTGTTTCAGTGTCTGTGTCCCCGTACTCTTTTTGGCTGGTCTGGTTGCCTATTATACCGTTACCCATCAACGGCAAACTAAACCTATATGTCCTATTAAACTGTAACCATATGTAAAAACTTAAATAATTAGAAAAAAATTTATTATTTTTGTGGAACTAAAAATTTCCGATATTTTTTATATTTTTCTTTTGATAATGAGGAATTTATCTTAGGAAAATCATATGAATGTGTTAAGTGACTACACTTGCAGAGGCACGTAAGTGTCAGGGGGGGTGTAGCCCCTACTGACCCATAAAAATATTAAAAATTATATATATATATATATTTAAAAATTAGATATTTATGTATTTTTAGTTAAAAAAAATTAATTAGTTCTCACTGAAAAATAAAAGTACTCGTATAGTTCAAAAATAATAGATTTTAGCCCTCATTGGCCCATAAAAACGTTAAAATTTCTATATATTTTTTGAAAAAAAATTAAATATATATGTATTTTAATTAAAAAAATTAATTAGCCCCCACTGAAAAAAAGTACTCATAATTTAAAAATTATGAATTTTAACCCCCACTGACAATAATTCCTAACTCGGCCCTTAGGTGACTATCTTATCCAAAAGTTTAAATCGTTAAAAAAAAATTTATTATATTATTTATTATTTAGTTTTTTTAAATGGATGAAGTTGAGTTTTGAACTCGGGATTTTTTGATACATAAACTCTGATACCATATTAAATGAACACTTCATCTAAAAATTTAAACAATTAGAGAAAAACTTATTATATTATTTATTATTATCTTCAAATGAATCCACCAAAATGCTTTTCATGATACAGATTTTTCACAATAGTGCACTCCCAGTACATGCAGAAGGTCCAGTAAAGGGAGGTTTGAACTCAGAAATTTAACTTATTAGCCAACACTTTTATTATTTATTCTTATTGCGGACCAATTGTTTTTTAAAACGATGAGCTTGAAGTATTTATCTGGTGCAGCTCATGTCGCCGAAGTAACAAATCCAGGAAAAGACAGTACCAGTGGTGAAAACGACTACAATGTCGTATGTGCATTCCAATTCAATAATTTAACACCACCAAAAAATTTAAACATCAACGTGTTTAAAGCTATCATCTTATTGGGCTAGCAAGTTGAAGAAATAGATTTCTCTATTAAAATATCAAATAATATTCATCTACTAGAATGTCAAAGGCTAATAAGTTACGATTCTTCTTTCGTACTTTGACAATTTCATGGTCAAAGACTCAAAAATGGTGTGAGATTTGCATTATCCATTTTACTATTACGGCCATGATACTTCTATAAATTCAACCTCAGATCCATTTACAAACTCACAACTCTTCTCTTCAACCTCAAAAATTTATAGCATTACTTGAAAATGAGAACTTTGGGAATAAGCTTAGTTTTGCTTATTGTTTCATGGGCAACTATTGCCTCAGCTAATGAAACATTTCTTGAATGCCTTGTCAAACATTCTGATCCAAATCACCCAATCTCTGCAGAAATTTTCACTCCACAAAACTCTTCATACTCATCTGTGTTGCAATCTTACATAAGAAATTTACGCTTCAATGAATCTAGTACACCAAAGCCAGAGGCCATTATCACTGCTTTGCATGTTTCTCATATCCAGGCAGCTATCATATGCTCAAAAATTCATGGCCTGCAAATGAAAATCCGAAGCGGAGGGCATGATTATGAGGGTATTTCATACGTATCAATTGTTCCCTTTTTCATTCTTGACATGTTTAATCTTCGAGCTATCAACGTTAGCATCGAAGATGAGACAGCTTGGGTTCAGGTTGGCGCGACGCTAGGTGAAGTTTACTATAGAATTGCTGAGAAAAGTAACGTTCATGGCTTTCCAGCTGGTGTATGTCCTACTGTTGGTGTAGGTGGCCATTTCAGTGGAGGTGGTTATGGTAACATGATGAGAAAATACGGCCTATCTGTTGACAACATCATTGATGCCGAAATAATCGACGTTAAAGGCCGCGTTCTTGATCGAAAATCCATGGGGGAAGATTTGTTTTGGGCCATTACAGGCGGTGGTGGAGCAAGCTTTGGTGTTGTTCTATCTTACAAAATCAAATTAGTTCGCGTTCCGCCTAAAGTAACCGTGTTTCGGGTTGAGCGGACGTACGAGCAGAATGCAACCAGCCTTGCGCGCCGTTGGACGCAAATTGCAGACAAGTTGCATGAAGACCTCTTCATCAGGATGATCATTGATGTCGTAAATAGTACACAAACCGGGACTAAAACGATCAGGGTTTCGTTCCTTGCATTGTTTCTCGGAGACTCTGAACGGCTGCTTTCGATCATGGACGAAACCTTTCCAGAAATGGGATTGGAGAAACAAGATTGCATCGAAATGAGTTGGGTCGAGTCTGTGCTATACTGGACAAACTTTCCAATTGGAACACAAGTTGATGTTCTACTTAGCCGCGTTCCACAAGTAATGACTCATCTCAAGAGAAAATCAGACTATTTGAAGAAGCCAATGCCAAAGGAAGGCCTGGAATTCATATTCGAGAAGATGATCGAATTGGAACGACCCGTATTGACATTTAATCCATATGGTGGAAAGATGAGTGAAATATCACCGTATGTAACGCCGTTCCCCCACAGAGCCGGAAACATAGCCAAGCTTCAGTATGCAACAAACTGGGACGAAGATGGCATTGAAGCTGCCAATCATTACTTGAATTTGACAAGAGCACTATATGATTACATGACTCCATTTGTTTCCAAGAACCCCAGAGAAGCATTTCTCAATTATAGAGATCTTGACTTGGGTATCAACCATAATGGCCGCAATAGTTACTTTGAAGGAGCTGTTTACGGGGTCAAGTATTTTAAACAAAACTACAAGAAGTTGGTCCAAGTTAAGACCAAGGTAGATCCTGAAAATCTCTTTCGAAATGAACAAAGCATCCCTACATTGCCTTCTTGGAGGAAGTAAAAAAACACGTATAGTTTTATCATATAAGTTCTAGATAATGCTTTAATTAATTGCTTGGATATCATGCATTACGTGCAAGAAAAATAAATTGTTTGTCTTTGTACCTAAAATATTATAACTTTCCTTTCAATCGTTGTTATTTTATAATACGAGTAGTTCATGTAGTCAATTACTTGTAATGTAATAATGTTCTTTCGTTGGATTCTAGCTTTATCATATAAGTTTTTAATTGGGCAAATTTCATAAATAGTTTCTATTGTTACTCTTTTGTCTCAGTTTAGTCCCTATTGTTCCATTTGTCTCAATTTAGTCTTTATTGTTTGCAAAAAAATCTCAATTTGGTCCCTTCCGTTAAATAAGAGTTAAATCTAACAGAAAGTTGGTCACGTGCACCGCACGTGATCACGGTCTCAGGGGTAATTTTGAAATATAACAATAAAAGTTCAATTCAGTCCTCAATATTTTAAAAAAGTTTCATTTGTGTCCTCAATATTTTAAAAAAAATTCAAATAAGTCCTCAATGTTTTAAAAATATTTCAAATAGGTCCTCAATATTTTAAAAATATTTCAAATAGGTCCTCAATGTTTTAAAAATGTTTCAAATAGGTCCTCAATATTCTAAAAATGTTTCAAATAAGTCCTCAATATTTTAAAAATATTTCAAATAAGTCATTACTTTGTTCATATTGATGAATGAACATGGTATGAACAAAGTTAGTCAACCCTGTGATTTTTGTGGATGGGTTACAAATAGGTTATGACAGGATTGATGGATATTTTTTGTAACTTTGTTCATATTGATGAATGAACATGCTATGAACAAAGTTAGTCAACCCAATGGTTTTTGTAGATAGGTTACAAATAGGTTATGACATGACTAATGGATATTTTTGTAGATGGATGAGATTATGACAGGATATGTAAAGATAATTTTTGTATATGGATGGGACTATGACAGCTAAATGTAATGACTTTAACCATATTTAATGACTTTTTTTTTTATGACAAGTTATGGGATTATGACAGGCTTTTATGACTGATGCTTTGATGATATTATTGTTATGTTTTTTTTAGATTAAAGAATGAAGAAACATCATTTTTTTTAATGTTGAGGTGTTTATGATTGTTTTTATAACAGGTATTCAAATGAAAAATGCTAAAGGTCTATAGTTGGTAACGTATATTGTGTCCTTATTCTGCCTCTTTGTTTACGTATTATGACTTCCCTAATTTTGGTTTTGACAAATTCGAATTTGGTTTCGCGGACACTATCTTAGTTATCTATCACTTATTAGTTAAAAGCTAACTCGACTAAATTTTTTGAGCTACATCCATCAAGACAAGTCTATTTTCTCTTTGTTAACCACCCAAACCTTGTGTGTTTAAGAGATGGGGGACCTTAAGGGTTTATTTCCAACTTTATAGAACAGTAAGGACTTAATTGAAATCTTTTTAAAATATCGAGGACTTATTTGAAATATTTTTAAAATATTGAGGACTTATTTGAAATATTTTTAAAACATTGAGGAGCTATTTGAAATATTTTTAAAACATTGAGGACTTATTTGAAATATTTTTAAAACATTGAGGAGCTATTTGAAATATTTTTAAAACATTGAGGACTTATTTGAAATATTTTTAAAACATTGAGGACTTATTTGAATTTTTTTTAAACATTGAGGACTCCAATGAAACTTTTTCAAAATATTGAGGACTAAATTGAACTTTTATTGTTATATTCCAAAATTGCCCCTGAGACCGTGGTCACGTGCATTGCACGTGACCAACTTTCTGTTAGATTTAACCCTTATTTAATGGAAGGGACCAAATTGAGATTTTTTTACAAACAATAGGGACTAAATTGAGACAAATGAAACAATAGGGACTAAACTGAGACAAAAGGGTAACAATAAGGACTATTTGTGAAATTTGCCCTTTTTAATTAGATAGACCTTCAATTTATTGTTATTTGGACAATACATTCGATGCCTTTTTCTTTTCTCTATGTAGGTCATGTATTACATGAAACAAGGAGTTATTTTTCGGTTATATATATATATTCTTATTTAACTTTTTACCTTTCCTTTATAATAGAACTACCTTGGCAATGAGTTCTATTTTGATAGATAAGACCACTTTCTTTCTGACTAGAGGAAAGTTTGTTGGTAGGAATTCGTACCATATATTTGAAAATTTTAATATTTAATTTATGAATTTAAATGGTTGAAGAGGCATTACTCCCAAATATATATAACTTTCTCTTTCCATGATTGGCATTATACATCACATGATTCATGCACTTAAGAGGATATGGTGGATACCTCAACAGGTGCTTACTTACTTTGATAAATGCATTGGAGAATAGCTAAACACAAATGGCAAAGAAGGGAAAAAAAATTAATTTGAGGTTGTTGATAGCTACCTATAGTACGATGCCACCTTTTATCAAAGCGATTTTACAATACGCCTTAAAATCTTGTGCAATAAGAACTGCCAAATCAGTATAATGATCGTAGTAACAACAAATTCACATTGATATTGGTAGAATTAAAATATATACATTCCTTGGCCCGTCTAGTTCACATTGATTCTAAACTTGAATTCAATTGTCCTTTGAATCCTTTGTCCGCTTAGGCCACATTGGATACCTTGTCCTCAACCTCTTCTTTGGGTTGGTTTGACTATTTGACTTTCAAACTTCCATTTACGATTGAGCTATAAACCTTTGGAATCCACAATTAAGGTTAAAGAAATTCTTCAATCCCTTTTACGGGTAGAGTCATGACATGCGAGAGGCACTAGAAACCTTTAATGGTATTGTGACTACGTGTAGTGAAGGGTCGGTCATAGTATTTAGGGTATCCCTCTCCTTAAATAGTCGTTTGTTGTGGCTTTGGGGCCAAGACTTACCATAGTAGTTCCTCAATCAGATCCCTTGATTGAGATTATTACCAAGACTCGCTTCTTTCCTTTATGATCCTGTCTTTCCTCCAAGAAATCCTTATGGTTGATTTCTTTGGGCCGAACCCTTTCACAAGGTTAAGAGCCTTCCCGAAATCTGAGGCCCCTCCTTCTAATCCTCCATCTTGATGGTAGAGGTAAGGCTAGATTTATTGGCCCATTACACAATATAACCTTTTTAAATTAATAATGTATTTTTTTGGACAAAATAAATTAATAGTATTTGGATCACCTAAATTCTATTAATTTAGTTAGATATCAATTTATCAATAAATGAATCATTATTAATTTATAAAGATAAGCACACTATCAGTGAATTGAGGGTCATAATCAATAAGTTGGGATATCATAAAGAAATAAATGTCAACTATCTTTTGAATTTCTTAGTGAAAATAACACCATTACAAAGGCTTTGATATTAGATGAGATCATTGACAACATGACATGACATTCTCAATATGAAGGTGAAGTTGAAGTTGATGATTGATACATAATCTTCAAAACCGATATCATGCATTGAAGTACTCAAAGCATCAAGATACTCCAAAACTTCTTTTTACAATACCAGAACGCCACCTCAGGACTCTAGGCACATTGCCCACATTTAAAGATGAGATTTAGTTAGATTTAAAGTTAAACAAAAGACAAGCTATTGTGATTATATTTTGAGGATCCTCATAGTCAATTTATTATGTATCTTTTATCTAATTATTAATTTATAAAATATTTGGGTCTATAAAATACAAAGAAAATATTTTAAATATATTATCTCATAATTTTATCAAGATTATTAAATTTTTATACTAATCCCAGGGACGGATGTACCATGAGGCTAGTGGGGGTTGCAACCCCGACCAATCCTGTGAATTTTTTCATACGTATATGTAATTTTGGGTAAAATAATAAATTAGCCCCACTGAAAAATAATTTTTGTAAAGTGAATTATGATATGTATAGCTATTTTTGAACTTTTTATGATACAAAAATTATTCATATATAGTTTTGAGTTGCCAAATATCTACTACTGTCCAAACTTAAGAAAATTCAAGGATTCGCCCTTGACTAGTCTGATAGTTTCTGGTTAGTAGCTTGTTGTAACAAAAGTTAAAACAAACTAAATAAACGCTTACAGAAAGTAAAGACACCGAGATTTAATGTGGTTCAACCGTGCGGTCTATGTCCACAGGACCTCCTCTGGTCCAACAAACCTGTTTCATTAATAAATCACAAGTTACAATATCAATGGACTTATACAAGTAAAGACTCCCTCTTGACTTTGATTCAGTTAGATTTAAAGTTAAACAAAAGACAAGCTATTGTGATTATATTTTGAGGAACCTCATAGTCAATTTATTATGTATCTTTTATCTAATTATTAATTTATAAAATATTTGGGTCTATAAAATACAAAGAAAATATTTTAAATATATTATCTCATAATTTCATCAAGATTATTAAATTTTTATACTAATCCCAGGGACGGATGTACCATGAGGCTAGTGGGGGTTGCAACCCCGACCAATCCTGTGAATTTTTTCATACGTATATGTAATTTTGGGTAAAATAATAAATTAGCCCCACAGAAAAATAATTTTTGTAAAGTGAATTATGATATGTATAGCTATTTTTGAACTTTTTATGATACAAAAATTATTCATATATAGTTTTGAGTTGCCAAATATCTACTACTGTCCAAACTTAAGAAAATTCAAGGATTCGCCCCTGACTAGTCTAATAGTTTCTGGTTAGTAGCTTGTTGTAACAAAAGTTAAAACAAACTAAATAAACGCTTACAGAAAGTAAAGACACTGTGATTTAATATGGTTCAACCGTGCGGTCTACGTCCAACAAACCTATTTCATTAATAAATCACAAGTTATAATATCAATGGACTTACACAAGTAAAAACTCCCTCTTGACTTTGACGCCTTGATGATGAACACCTTAATAAACCTAGGTTTGGCGAGCTCCCCTCAACTTGCGACATTCTCTCCCGAGAACTACACCTTCTTCTCCCGAAGAATGAATAGAACAATAACAAACTAAAAACTTTTCCTATCAAAAATTAAAACAATAAACATAGCGGAAGCATAAATAAGCTGTCTGTTTTACAGTCTGCTGCATCAATACATGGATTATCATATTTCCTCTGTTACTGACTTCTGTTGCAGCACACGTCAATCTGCTGTAGCAAAACCTGACAAACTCTTCCTATCAAAGATTAAAACAATAAACATAGCGGAAGCATAAATAAGCTGTCTATTTTACAGTCTGCTGCATCAATACATGGATTATCATATTTCCTCTGTTATTGACTTATGTTGTAGCATATCATCAATCTGCTGCAGCAAAACCTGACAGCTCGAAAATATTCAACCAATTCCTTTTTTTTCAGCTCTGTTTTTCGCTCTTTTTCTCTACATCTTTTAGACGTGTGAGGCTCTCTATATATGCTGAATTAATTGCCTAAACCTCCACAAGATAATTCGTGCTTGGGCCTCGAGTTGTATGGAAAGACTTTGTCGCCAAGCAAGTCTTGAATAAGACAACCTTCCTTTCTTGAAAAAGAAAACTTCAATCACCTTAAATGCAGATGTCAATTTGCCTTTTCTACTCTCTTATAAATATGGTAAACATGTCAATCACAATTCTCCAAACATAGATGCATATACCATAATTAAATTCTAATTAAATTCAGTCAAAGCATAATTTTGGCAAAACACAAGCCAATTAATTTCACAGCACTTGTTGCAATAAAGGGTGCAGCAAAGGGCGTAACAAGCTCCCCCTTTGGCTTTGTTTTGGCAAAACTGCATATCAGAGCAATCAACATACCTGAGCTAAAAACTAGTGAGCTTTAGTGTAAGGACAAAACAGAAGACAGAAAGGATTAGTGTAGCATTAGAGTCAAGATTTAAAACAACCAAAATCAACGAATACCCAAAATAAACTAACTGTATCAGAGCTACCAAATGCAACTAACGTAGAACAATGATAAGAAAAGAACAACACAAAGATAAAGAGTTGTTTAGGATCATATCAGAGCATAAGCATAAACATGATCAGTAAACATAATAGTAAACATGACAGTAGCATCATTTCCATTCTCCCCCTTTTTGACAAACAAAGACAAGGGCTAAGCATCCGGTAGAGCAGGAGGGTAGATGGTGGCAAGAGTAGCAAGAATCTGTTGTTGGCCGTGGAGAATCTGCTCATGAGAGGCCTGTAGGGCAGCTTGAGCAGTCCGGATGTGCTGCAGCTCGACTTGAATCTGCTGTAACACTTGCCGCACATCAGCACTGGAATTGGGGACAGAGTCTGTGCCACCAGGTACTGGAGCACCATGCTCCCCCTGAGCAACAGCTCCTGTTGTAGCAAACATAGGAACTGTAGGTTGTTCCCCCTGAGTACCTACTTGATGTTTGCCCTGCATATATTTTCTTAAAAAGCGTAAGGGATGAGGAAGCTTAGCTAATACCTTACCAGATTTCTTGACCTTGTGTTGTAGACTTAAAACACCATGTTCAAATTTAGACCAATGCCAACCTGAAATAGTAAAGTGGTCATCTCGGCATGTACTGTGTTGGCATGTTTTCCTGGAAACCAGTTAGCTAAAGCAATTCGATGCAAGACAACATATTTAGTTGTCAAAGCTATAACAGCTAGCCGATTTCCGTGAGGCCATGTGGTAGTGTGTCCTAACAATTCCGTGGCAATTTGATCAAGAGTGAAACTAACCTCTACAACATCTTTCTCCAGTTTTTCAAAGCCTACAAACTCATTAATCACCGTAGGGGAGAAAATAAACACATTACCCCTAACATAAACTTGATGATAGTATAGGGAAGTGGGATCTCCTATGGCTTTATTCAAATTTGCATAAAACTCATGAACAATGGCAGCGACATATGAAGTATCGAGCTTAACAGTACCTAGCAACATGCGTTGTTCTAGAAGTTCAATAATGCCTGTGCCTTTATATGAGTTAGTATGCAATGTTCATTCTTCCACAAAGGCTCTCTTATTAACCAAGTCCCAACGAACAAGAGAAATAGCGAAATTTAACTTTTTGGAGTAAGCAAGACTAACCACATATCCCGACTTCATCGTGCACTGCATCTTGCGGCGGCTTGCTAGAGAAGAAGCAGTGGATTTCCTCTTTTGTGCTTGTTGTTTGGATCTGGGATGTTTGAGTGGACTGAACTCACTACCTTCTGCAGCAGCCTTCACACCATAAGAAGCTTGACCAGGTGTATTTTTTGTTTCATCATCAACTGCAGTAAAATGTGCAACGTGTAGTATGGGGCCTGGTTCACTCATTGCTGCAACTTAACTGGAGATGTTGTAGTCGGATCATCAGTAACTTGCTTAGGCGCAACAAAACTAGGCATGGCATTGGAATCGTATGAGTCTGTCAAAGAGGCATTCGGTCGAAGAGGTGATGGGTAGTGTGTTGGTGGTGCATCATCTTCATCAGAATCTGCTGCAGCCATGTCTGCATCAGTCTTGACAGTTTTTGCATGAGAAGATCCTTCTGCTGCTGCAGCGGGCACAACCTTCTTCGTACTAACAAATGGAGTCTCAACACTGGGTTCAACAGCGACTCCTTTTGCGCGAGTAAGTATGCCAACAATAGGTGATTTTGTTTCCGCGCCCAGCGACTTAGATAATGCTTCTTGAATTGATGATTCAGAACTTGAGTCTGGTTCAGAGGCAGAGGACTCAGAGGCTGGAGCTTTGCCCTTATGATCCATGATAGAAGTAGGAATAACAGTAGGTGGTGGTGGCTGATTGTCATGATGGGTTGTAGCAGCACCACTTGACGATGTGTTGTCACAGGTGATTAGTTTGTTTGGATCACCGCCAGGTGCATTTGGTGGAGCTCGGGGCCAACGACGAGTTCCTGTTCGTGTTCGTGCCATAGTACTAGTGATATGTGAGAGAAAATAATGCTTGTATGCAACTGTCAGAGAGGAAAAAAGGGACAAATGCGATTAAATGAATAAGTAGAGATTAAAGCTAATAAATGGTTAATTAAGAAATGAGACAAATTAATGAAAAGCTATACACAAGATTTCAAGCAATGAGGAAGTTGAATGGCTTGTGGAAGTTAATTTTCTCCCCTCCTCTTGAGAGACGTGCGCTGAAGTGCACACTAATTTCTCACCTCAACTTTCAGTTACGACACATCAGCAAAAAGTTATAACTGCTCAGGGCCTGCTGCAGCATCGTTCATCAGAAGAAAAATTTTGCTGCGACATAACTGTTAGTTCTTTGACTTTAATCACAAACGTAACTGACAAATAGGCAACATTTCTATTATAGCAAATTATGACCAGATTTAATTGGAAGGAAAAAAAAATGGGTGTGTGAGATTCTACTGCAACATTCGTCAACCAAGCAAATTCCACACTTTGACATTCAACAATCAAGATTCTATTGACTTTTCAGAAAAAAATAGAATTTACACATGCACACTTCTATGAGCATGAACTTTGAGTCACCACTCGAACCTCTACTAATCACATGTATAAATCAAACAAGAATTTCAAGTGTGGACCATGTGTGTGTTTGTTTCATGTATACACCACTCTAGACGGCCCTCGACATCTATCACACTAGGCTAGATTAGAAGCAATACTTGTTCCAACATACCTGGTCATCTAATCACCCCTACAGAATTTTCTATAACCTTTTTTCACACAAGGATTTCAATTTTTTTTTCTTTTCTTCTTGGTATCCTGGCTTTCACTCTAGAACCATTTTTTGTGGTCTTAGGTAGCCCTTTCCATTCCAACTTTTGCTGCAACATCTTGCATATGAATTTTTTTTTTCTTTTTGACAAGGTGAATAGAGTTCAAGAATGAATCTCAAAGAGACTTCTCTTTGTTAGATCCTCAGTCATCAAGCAAGTTCACAATATTTTCTTGTTGAGACATTAATCTAAGATTCATCAGAATGACAAGTACATGATGTGCATTGATAATATGGTTCCACAAATGAAATCACTAGCTGATTTATACATATAATTTCAATGCTCTAGTGATGAACCAATGCACATATACAAATCATGAATTTTTAAAGAGAACAAATGCCTAAGGCTTTTCTCAAGGTCTCAAACCTCACAGAGTCTAGTGCCTTAGTGAAGAGATTTGCTAGTTGATTTTCTGTTGCAACATATTCCAACACAACCTTATTTTGTTCCATAAGTTCTCTTATGAAGTGATGTCTTATGTCAATGTGCTTTGTTCGTGAATGTTGTACAGGATATTTTGAGATATTTATGGCACTCATGTTGTCACAAAAGAATGTTAACCTATTTTGATCAATGCCATAATCATCTATCATTTGACTCATCCAAAGAAGTTGAGCACAACAACTACCTGCTACGATGTATTCTGCTTCAGTAGTGCTCAAGGAAATTGAGTTTTTCTTTTTGTTGTACCATTAAACAAGATTGTTACCTACATAAAAGCAACCTCCCGTAGTACTCTTCCTGTCATACACATTACTAGCCCAGTCTGCATCACTAAAACTTGTGAGATTTGTATTAGTGTCATTAGTGTACCAAATACCAAAATTTATAGTCCTACTCACATATTTAATGACTCTCTTTACAGCTTTTAAGTGTGAATCTTTTGGATCAGCTTGAAACCTAGCACACACTCCTCCACTAAAAAAAATTTTAGGTCGACTAGCAGTTAAATAAAGTAAGCTCCCTATCATGCTTCTATACAAACTTGTATCCACATAATTCTCATTCCCATTTTTCATAAACTTTGTGCTTAACCCCATTGGAGTCCTTATGTGCTTTACATCTTCCAAACCAAACCTTTTCACAAGATTCTTGGTATATTTCTCCTGAGAGATGAAAATGTCATTCTTGCACTGCTTCACCTGCACACCTAGAACATATGTCAGTTCTCCAACCATACTTATTTCAAATTCATGCTGCATCTGATCAACAAATTCATCAACATTGCTTTTAGATGTTGCACCAAAGACTATGTCATCAACATAAATTTGAGCAATCAAAATTCTAGGTGTGAATTTAATAAACAAAGTCCTATCAACGCTTCCACTTTTATAGCCCTTTTCAAGAAAAAAACTGGTTAACCTCTCATACCAAGCTCTTGGAGCTTGTTTCAGTCCATACAATGCCTTTTTCAATTTAAAAACATAATCAGGATGATGAGGATCTTCAAATCCTTTAGGTTGTTTAACATAAGCTTCTTCATTAAGTATACCATTTAAGAAATCACTATTTACATCCATTTGATATAACTTAATTTTCAACATACATGCAATAGACAACAAAGCCTGATTGACTCTAATCTAGCAACTGGAGCAAAAGTTTCTTCAAAATCTATGCCTCAACTTGAGTGTATCCCTGAGCAATTAATATAGCCTTGTTTGTGGTTATGTTGCCACATTCATCAGTCTTGTTCCTAAAGATCCATTTTGTTTCAATTATATTTGTGTCTTTTGGCCTAGGAACTAAGACCCACATATCATTCCTAACAAATTGGTTCAACTCTTCTTGGATAGCATTGATCCAACTTTCATCTTCTAAGGCCTCCTTTACATTTTTTGGCTCAATGGGTGAAGTAAAGCATACATACTTGACCATTTCCCTGTAGTCTACATTTTGCTTGTTTCGAGTTCGAACTCCGTCATGCAAGGAACCAATGATATCACCTCTTGAGTGATTCTTTTGAACTCTACTTGAAGGTTCAGCTATATGAAGTTCTAAAAATCTTTGTTCAAGTCCCTCTGTTTCAGCGCCTGTTGTACCATTATCAGTATCTACTGCGTCAGATTCAGTCTCTGTTGTAGCAGTTTTTGTTCCTGATCTATGCATTCCAGCTTCTGCTACGACATGTTCAGTTTTTGCTGCAACAGTATCTGCTGCTTCTCCTGAATTATTCTCAGTGTCTGTTGCAACGTTTTCTAGAACAAAATCGCCTGTTGCAACATTTGGTTCACCAACTTTTAGCACACCTACATTATCATTCACCATAATATTAACTGACTCCATCATAGTAAGAGTACGTAAATTGAATACTCTATAAGCTCGACTATTTGTAGAGTAGCCTAAGAATATACATTTGTCAGATTTTGTATCAAACTTACCTCTTGGCTCTCTATCCTTTAAGATGTAGCAAACACTCCCAAACACTTGAAAATGATTGAGTGAAGGTTTATTATCTTTCCAAATTTCATATGGAGTTTTAAGTGTACCTGGACGAAGATACACTCGATTCACTGTGTAACAAGCAATGTTAACAACTTCAGCCCAAAATTTACGAGGAATGTTATTTGCATTTAACATCACACGAGCCATTTCCTGCAAAAGCTTATTTCTTCTTTCTACAATACCATTTTGCTGTGGTGTCTTAGGTATAGAAAATTCATGAGCAATTCCATGCATATCACAAAAATCAGAGAATGTGAGATTCTCAAACTCCTTACCATGATCTCTTCTTATTCTAACAATTTTCCTATGTGACAATCTTTTTCATTTGAAATTTTCAGGCACAATCTCTTGAATGCATCAATTGTATCTGATTTTGAGCTCAAAAATTCAACCCATGAATATCTAGAAAAGTCATCAACACAAACAAACATATACATTTTTCCACCAAGGCTGTCAGTTTGCATAGGACCCATAAGATCTATATGCAAGAGTTCCAAAGTCCTTTTCGTGGCAATTTGTTGCAACTATTTATGAGTGGTCTTTACCTGCTTTCCAAGTTGACATGGACCACAAACCTCATGCCTCAATCTTTTTCAATTTAGGAACTCCTCGAACAATACCTGTGTTCACAATTTTGCTTAGAGTTTTGAAATTCAGATGTCTTAACTTGAGGTGCCACATTTTAGTACTATCAACTATGTTGCTTTGACAAACAAAATTTTGTTCATGTGGAACAGAAAGCATATAACAATTGTCCATTGACCTATTTCCTGCAAGAACACATTTGTTAGAATTATCAGTTACTTCACAACCATCCTTGGTAAAGTTTACTAGCAATCCTTGATCACACAGTTGACTAATACTAATAAGGTTTGCTTTGAGTCCTTCTATATGCAAAACTTTCTTCAATCTTGGAAAGCCTTTGAGAGCAAGGGTTCATTTTCCAAGAACACGGCCTTTTTCACCATTGCTAAAGGTTACTTATCCACCATTGCATGACTTGTAGTTTTAGAGAATTTCTTTTTCACCTGTCATATGCCTAGAACAACCATTGTCAAAGTACCAAGAATAAGTAGGACACGTTTTCAAGGCAGTGTAAGAGACAAGACAAGTTATAGGAGACTTTTTTACCCAAATATGTTGTACTTTTTGCTGCGACAAGTGGAGATAAGCTCTATTTCTCATTTTCAATGCCCTCATAAGCTTATAGCAACGAGGTTTGATATGACCAGGAGTGAAACAAAAATAACAAATAGGAATAAACTTACTTATTTGTGAAGTTGTTGTTTCTACACCAACTTCTGTTGCAACAGATTGTTCAACTTTTGATTTTTCAACTTCTTTGACAAAAACTGTTTCACTTGTTGATGCTCCTCCTTGATATCCTAATCCAGCATGATCCCTGCAAGATTTTTGAATGGATAACATATAATCAAGCTTTTTAGTACCTGAGTTTATCATCTTGAAGCCTCACTGAATCTGTGACAGTTCCTGCTGCAGCATGTCGGCTTTTTTGCTGACTTTCTCCTAATGATTTCTGCAACTCAGCCTTTTTCCCTTTCAAGTTCAGCAATCTTGGTTAGTTGATCTTGATTCACTCGGCACACATCGTTTTGTAGGTCCTTATCAACTTGTCCTCTTCTTCATCACTGTCCAATTCAGAATCAGTTTCACTATCGGACATAACCAATCTTGCTATTGATGTTGTTGTAGATTTTGCTGCAGCGGGTTCAGCTTCTATTTCAGCATCTGTCTCAGCGTCTGTCTTAGCATCTATCTGGTCTGCTGCAGCACAGAATGCAACATAGTTGCTTGTGTGCTCTTCATCGTTGCTGTTGTTATTTTTTGATTCTTCATCGCTCTATGCAGCATTCATGGCTTTCTTCCTTTGTTTCAAGGTATTGGCACACTCAGATTGAATGTGACCAAATCCTTCACACTCTCGACATTGAATTCCCTTATTATTTTTCTTTCCATCAAGCATTTTTTTATTTTGCTTCTTGAAAGTTTCAGTGTTTGCTGCAGCATGAGGATTTTTGCCGAAACTTGTGAATTTTGGGCCTTTAGCTTGATTCTTCCATTTTTTAAACATCTTTTTGAAATTCTTTATTAGAAGAGCCAGAGATTCCGTCAATTCATCATCATCAAAAGGATCTTCATCCTCTCGCTTTTGAATTTCTACTTGTAGTGCAATGCCCTTTTCTTTTATTTTCTACTTAAATTTTATCTCAAAGGTCTGTAGAGACCCCATAAGTTCATCAAGCTTCATGGTATCCACATCCTTTGCTTCTTCGATTGCTGCAACCTTAATAGCAAATCTGTCAGGAAGTGACCTCAACGTTTTTCTCACCATCTTTGAGTCTGAATATCTTTCTCCCAGTGCAAAAGCTTCGTTTGCTGTGTCACAAAGCGTAGCATTAAATTCATCAATGGTTTCATCCTCGCATCCGCAATTCTTCAAACTTTGTTGCAAGTATTTGCAATTTCGACACTTTTACTGCAGCAGTACCTTCATATGTCATTTGCAAGATTTCCCAAGCTTCTTTCGTTGTTTCACAAGATGAAATAAGATTGAATTGATTCAGACCCACGGCATTAAAAATAGCATTCAACGCCTTTGAATTGTTGGTGGCTGCCAAGTCTTCAGCTTTAGTCCATTGCAATTTAAATTTCTTTTCAACAGTGCCTTCAACAATTGTGGCAGTAGGGTATTCCCATCCACTTAACACAGTTCTCCAAGTAGCTTCATCAATAGCTTTAATGAAAGGTTTCATATGTGCCTTCCAGTATGAATAGTTTGTGCCATCGAGAAGAGGTGGTTTATTGATTGATCCGCCATCACGCAGAGTGTCCATATCTATAAAAATAACCATAAAAACTCTTCTAAAGATCTAACTGAGTCAGTTCAGTAACTTGCTTTTGATGCCACTTGATAGTTTCTGGTTAGTAGCTTGTTGTAACAGAAGTTAAAACAAACTAAATAAATGCATGCAGAAAGTAAAGACATCGATATTTAACATGGTTCAACCGTGCGGTCTACGTTCACGGGACCTCCTCTGGTCCAACAAACATGTTTCATTAATAAATCACAAGTTATAATATCAATGGACTTATACAAGTAACGACTCCCTCTTGACTTTGATGCCTTGATGATGAACTTTTTAATGAACCTAGGTTTGGCGAGCTCCCTAGACTTGCGATGTACTCCCCCGAGAACTACACCTTTTTATCCCGAAGAATGAATAGAACAATAATAAACTAAAAACTCTTCCTATCAAAGATTAAAACAATAAACATAACGGAAGTATAAAGGCCACAATAGTTACTTTGAAGGAGCTGTTTATGGGGTCAAGCATTTTAAACAAAACTACAAGAAGTTGGTACTAGTGAAGACCAAGGTAGATCCTAAAAATCTCTTTCGAAATGAACAAAGCATTCCTACATTGCCTTCTTGGAGGAAGTAAAAAAACACATATAGTTTTATCATATAAGTTCTAGATAATGCTTTAATTAATTGCTTGCATATCATGCATTACGTGCAAGAAAAATAAATTGTTTGACTCTGTACCTAAAATATATATAACTTTCCTTTCAATCATTGTTATTTTATAATACAAGTAGTTCATGTAGTCAATTACTTGTAATGTAAAAATGTTTTTTCGTTGGATTCTAGTTTTATCATATAAGTTTTTAATTAGATAGACCTTCAATTTATTGTTATTTGGACAATACATTCGATGCCTTTTTCTTTTCTTTATGCAGGTCATGTATTACATGAAACAAGGAATTATTTTTCGGTTATATATATACATATATGTATGAGTTATTTTTCTGTTATATATATATATTCTTATTTAACTTTTTACCTTATGCTTTATAATAGAACTACTTGGCAACGAGTTCTATTTTGATAGATAAGACCACTTTCTTTCTGACTAGATGAAAGTTTGTTGGTTGGAATTCGTACCATATATTTGAAAATTTTGATATTTAATTTATGAATTTAAATGGTTGAAGAGGCGTTACTCCCAAATATATATAATTTTCTCTTTTCATGATTGGCATTATACATCACATGATTCACGCACTTAAGAGGATATGGTGGATACCTCGACAGGTGCTTACTTACTTTGATAAATGCGTTGAAGAATAGCTAAACACAAATGGCAAAGAAGGGAAAAAAATTAATTTGAGGTTGTTGATAGCTACCTATAGTACGATGCCACCTTCTATCAAAGCGATTTTACAATACGCCTTAAAATCTTGTGCAATAAGAACTGCCAAATCAGTTTAATGATTGTAGTAACAACAAATTCACATTGATATTGGTAGAATTAGAATATATACATTCCTTTGCCCATCTAATTCACATTGATTCTAAACTTGAATTCAATTGTCCTTTGAATCCTTTGTCCGCTTAGGCCACATTGGATGCCTCGTCCTCAACCTCTTCTTTGGGTTGGTTTGACTATTTGACTTTCAAACTTCCATTTATGATTGAACTATAAACCTTTAGAATCCACAATTAAGGTTAAAAAAATTCTTCAACCCCTTTTACGGGCAGGGTCCTGACAAGCAAGAGGCACTAGAAACCTTTAATAATATTGTGACTACGTGTAGTGAAGGGTCGGTCATAGTGTTTAGGGTATCCCTCTCCTTAAATAGTCGTTTGTTGTGGCTTTGGGGCCAAGACTTACCATAGGAGTTCCTTAATCATATCCCTTGATTGAGATTATTACCAAGACTCGCTTCTTTCCTTTATGATCTTGCTTATCCTCCAAGAAATCCTTATGGTTGATTTCTTTGGGCCGAACCCTTTCACAAGGTTAAGAGCCTTCCCGAAATCTGAGGCCCCTTCTTCTAATCCTCCATGTTGTTGGTAGAGGTAAAGCCCAGATTTATTGGCCGACTACACAATATAACCTTTTTAAATTAATAATGTATTTTTTTGGACAAAATAAATTAATAGTGTTTGGATCACCTAAATTCTATTAATTTAGTTAGATATCAATTTATCGATAAATGAATCATTATTAATTTATAAAGATAAGCACACTATCAGTGAATTGAGGGTCATAATCAATGAGTTGGGATATCATAAAGAAATAAATGTCAACTACCTTTTGAATATCTCAGTGAAAATAACACCATTACAAAGACTTTGATATTAGATGAGATCATTGACAACATGACATAACATTCTCAATATGAAGGTGAAGTTGAAGTTGATGATTGATACACAATCTTCAGAATCGATATCATGCATTGAAGTACTCAAAGCATCAAGATACTCCAAAACTTCTTTTTGCAATACCAGAACGCCACCTCAGGACTCTAGGCACATTGCACACATTTAAAGATGAGATTCAGTTAGATTTAAAGTTAAACAAAGACAAGCTATTGTGATTATATTTTGAGGAACCTCATAGTCAATTTATTATGTATCTTTTATCTAATTATTAATTTATAAAATATTTGGGTCTATAAAATACAAAGAAAATATTTTAAATATATTATATCATAATTTTATCAAGATTATTAAATTTTTATACTAATCCCAGGGACGAATGTACCATGAGGCTAGTGGGGGTTGTAACCCCGACAAATATTGTGAATTTTTTCATACGTATATGTAATTTTGGGTAAAATAATAAATTAGCCCTACTGAAAAATAATTTTTGTAAAGTGAATTATGATATGTATAGCTATTTTTGAACTTTTTCTGATACAAAAATTATTCATATATAGTTTTGAGTTGCCAAATATCTACTACAGTCCAAACTGAAGAAAATTCAAGGATTCACCCCTGACTAGTCTGATACTTTCTGGTTAGTAGCTCGTTGTAACAGAAGTTAAAACAAATTAATAAACGGTTGCAGAAAGGAAAGACACCGAGATTTAACGTGGTTCAACCATGCGGTGTACGTTCACGGGACCTCCCCTAGTCCAACTAACTTGTTTCATTAATAAATCACAAGTTACAATATCAATGGACTTACACAAGTAAAGACTCCCTCTTGACTTTGATGCCTTGATGATGAACTCCTTAATAAACCTAGGTTTGGCGAGCTCCCCTCAACTTGCGACGTTCTCTCCCGAGAACTACACATTTTTTTCCCGAAGAATGAATAGAACAATAACAAACTAAAAACTCTTCCTATCAAAGATTAAAACAATAAATATAACGGAAGCATAAATAAGCTGTCTGTTTCACATTCTGTTGCAGCAATACATGGATTATCAGATTTCCTCTGTTACTGACTTCTGTTGCAGCACATCGTCAATCTGCTGCGGCAAAACCTGACAGCTCGAAAATATTCAACCAATTCATTTTTTCTAGCTCTATTTCTCGCTCTTTTTCTCTACATCTTTCAGACGTGTGAGGCTCTCTATATATACTGAATTAATTGCCTAAACCTCCACAAGATAATCCGTGCTTGGGCCTCGAGTTGTATGGAAAGACTTTGTTGCCAAGTCTTGAATAAGGCAACCTTCCTTTCTTGAAAAAGAAAACTTCAATCACCTTAAATGTAGATGTCAATTTGCCTTTTTCACTCTCTTATAAATATGGTAAACCTGTCAATCACAATTCTCCAAACATTGATGCATATACCATAATTAAATTCTAATTAAATTCAGTCCAAGCATAATTTTGGTCAACACACATGTAAGCTTTGTTATCCCCTTCGTGTTGTTTCTGGCATGATTATTGAAGTCCTTCTTGTATGTTGTTCTTCATGTAAAATAGAGAAAATGGAAAGAAATATACAATCAACAATTAAATGTTCTCTTATTTGATAGGTTTCTTAGGAATCGTAATCAATTCATGGCCTAATACATAAGGACTTACTGGATCTACATCACTTCATTCATGAACTGTATCAAAGAATTTATTAATTTGTATTCGTTAACATATAGACTTAAAGTCGGGCAGCTAAGTTGGTACCGAAGAACTCATTGATTTTTTTCTATAGACTAATAACTTATTGTTCTATATATAAAGAACATTTTGGCTCCCGGAGTTGCTGATCACCATGGCACTTGGCGCAACTACAAACAAGACATCACCAAGTGCTCACTTGCCCAGCTTAAAATTATGCAAGGTCATTGCCCTATACTCTTTGGGTTCCATCACTTTTTATCTTAGACCTCATAATCCTATAAAAGTTCTTTCATTCGAGTTTCGCGGAAAACTAGCTATATCCGGTTTTTGTACAAACAAACTATCATACTAGTTTATCAGTCTTAATAGTTTCTTGACCTCCAGTTCAGACATTGCAAAACTGTGCATAATAGGAACATTACAATTGAGAGAAATTGGTACTTGTTGACCAGTTGATTGAATTTTTACTACTTCTAATTGTTTTTGAGGCATGTTTAGGGAAAAAAGGTAAGATTTTCCTATTTCACAACTTGTTAAGTAGAAATACTGCATTGTTACTTGGGTTGGATTTTGATTTCCCTAAATGGAAAGGCTTATGCTTAATGCCCCTAGGTAGAAGCTTACCCATTTGGAAGGGTTTAGTGCTTAATAGCCCAGTAGAAGCTTAATCATTTCAATTCAAATAAACATTTTGTGTATAGATTATGCCTAAATATTTGATTTACATTATGCAGGTCTCAGTTGCTTGTTTGTGCCCTATAGAAATAGCATTTGATTAAAGGAATTGCATCTGTTATGTGCTGATTTTGTTGGCCTTGGCACTTGCTTACTTAATTGTACCTCTAGTTAGTTGATGAAGAAACACTTTTGAAGAAGATTTGCTTATCTTTTGAGAGCAATACGTTTATGAAAACACTATTATTTCACATTGATAATTTATAAATTATTGTTATATTTTGTATCTTACACGTCACTGCTTATTAGTCGTTACTCAATTTTAAGGTAATAGAGCTAGTTATTTCAAAAAGAAAAAAAAAATACTCATAAATTGGAACTAAAGGAGGAAGACTACCTAAAAGAAGCAATTGCAATTACCAACGTTGACTATATTATGTTTTTCCAAATCTTAGTATCAGCGGCGTTTCTGAAAAGTATTTTTGCATTTTTGCAAGAACCGCCACATAAAGTATTTTTGTGGCGGTCAATTTAACCGCCGCAAAAAATATTCGCGACGTACGGATTCGCGGCTGTTTAAAAATGCCGCTAATAAGCAAATAAATCGCCGCAGATTACCATTTTTTTGTAGTTGCATTGAAAAAAAATATTATATCCTACATTTTCTTATAGTTTTCACTAGTGTTAATGTACTTCTCCTCCTGTATTTTTACTTTACAAGGCCTAAGGTCTACCAGAGACCAAAATTACTTTGTCATAGAGATTTCATTAAATATCTTCATAATATATGTAAACCTACGATGACACTCATCATTATTTAGTGCTAAAAGGGTTAATAACAATGTACCCATTTACGTATATAACGTGTAACACTTTACCCTTATTATTTTGTATCACTTAATCCCCCTCATTGTGTACATTGTTAATATTTTAACCTCATTAGCTAAGATGAGAAAAAGACAACCAAGAGTACGTAATAGTGATAGACCCACGTGAGAGAGTGGAGAAAGAAAAAAAAATGATCTAAAATTAAAATGCCTTAGCAGAGGCATCTCAAATAATTTGGGGACCTTAGACGATCATTTAAATGAGGGCCTTAATAATTAGTCTTTTTCTCAATAAAAAAACTCTAAATTTTTTACTAAAATAATTACTAAAAATAAAAAAATACCAAAATTAGAATTATGAAATAACATAATATTACAAATTAACAAAAAGATAAATACAAAAAATAAACAATTTCTTTAAATTGGGGCCTCTGGGCTAAGGGGGCCTTGGGCACAGGCCCAAGCCGTCATTAGCTTGGTCAGTCTTGTGCCTTAGTTGGTTAAGAAGGCATAATTGTATTATAACCCAATGAAGAAAGAAGAAAAAATAAGTTGATAGGTAATGTAAGAAGTGCCTCGCTAATGAATGCTAACAAATTAACAATAAACAATAAAGGGGTTAAGTGTTACAAAGTAAATGTTGGAGAGAGGGCAAGGGGGAAAAGTATTTTTAACTCAAGCCTAAATTCGAGGTCTGGGGAGATTTGTACGTCAAAATGTTCATAGTAAGAAAAATAATTACTTTTGGTTGAAGATGAATATGTAAACACAACTTTTTTAAATAAGTTGTTTAAAGCAATATTTTCTCTCTTTCCATACAATTGATTTTTAAATGATAGTCCAAGTTTATAAGCCAAGTGATTATTTTGTGAAATTCACGTGTGATAATGCTTCTCATCAACAAGTGCGAACTATAAATGTAATTAACCTAATTATTTTTCCTGATTTTTTGGTTGTTCATTGAAGAGTACTTTGATTGTGCCTTATAATTTCTATATGATATATGAATTAGAATGTAAAATCATTGTTTCTATAAAAATAATTAAATTTCTTTTAAAAGAATATTTGAATGTTCCAGGCGTATCTTTTTCTTTTTTGAAGAACCTATATTTTACACTAGTTTGATCAAATGTATACACATAATTCTTCTTTGCATCAAAATAAACTCCTTTAAAATAAATATATAGCAATTAAATATAGATAAATATTAAAGAGCTTATTATCTTGTTATGATCAATACTTTTTTTTAAAGCTCAGTTTAGCAACCAAACATTTTCTTTGCAATCCATCTTTGTACACGTGTAATATCCTAGCACTATACTTGAATATATATTTCATAGGAGAAAAAAACCTTTTAGTCCCTGAGGTTTAGGAAAAAATCCAAACAAGTCCCTGAGGTCTAAAAATTAAGTAATTTAGTTTTTACTATTCAAAATTTTAGGGTTAAAATTGATAACTTATTACAAACACACAATCACACCAAAAACATACACAAACACACAGACACCATTACACCAAGATTACATACAAAAAATCAAGAACACACACACAAACACCAAGAACACACACACCAACAACCAAAACACCACCACATCCATCATCCAATACCAATACCAACACCACCACCACCACCAATACCCACAACACCACCACCTCCGCCATCTAACACCAACACCCACAACACCACCACATCCACCATCCAAAACCAACAACCACAACATCACAAGCTCCACCATCCAACACCAACACCACCAATAACTAATAAACAACACTAAGACCTCCAACAGCAATACCAGCACCATCAACACCGCTACCAATACCCACCAATACCATCAACACCGCCACCACCAACCACCAACACTGTTAAGTAACCACCTTATCTAAAAGTTTAAGTTGTTAGAGAGGGTTTTTTTTTTTTATTATTTATCATCTTCAACACGCCCCCGCAAATGCAGGCGGAGTTAGTTTTTGAGCTTTGCACTTGGACGATTTTAATATTTTTTTAAATGGGTGGCGGTGAGTTTTGAACTCAGGGCCTTTTGGTTCCTAGGATTTGATACCATGTTAAGTGACCACCTCATCTAAAAGTTTCACAACATACACAACACACAACATATAATACACCTACACAAACACTAATACGAAAATACTTACACACATGCATGAATGGGTTGAGGATTTAGTGCTGATTTGGGTTTATATTGGGGATTTGGTGCCGAGGTGGAGGGATTTGGGTAGGATGGTGCCAAAAGTGGGTGGGATTTGGTGTGTCTTCATGTGTGTTTGTTTGTATGTGTTTTTGGTATGCTTGTTTATGTTTTTAATATGTTTGTGTGTGTATTCTTAGTGTATTTGTGTATATGTTTGTATGTGTTCTTGGTGTGTTAATATTGGTATTGTGGGTGTTGGTGTTAGATGGTAGAGGTGGTGGTGTTGTGTGTATTAGTGGTGGTGGTTTGGGTATTGGTATGATTATGTGTGTGTTCTAGGTGTAATGCTGTGTGTATTGTGTGTATTTTTGGTATGATTGTGTATTTGTATTAAGTTACCAATTTTACTCCTAAAATTTTGAATAGTAAGGACCAAATTACGTATTTTTTAGATCTCATGTAATGCCCCGAATCTAACCCCGTACTATAGGTCAAGTCCGGACCCGTCACTCGAGCATAGTCTCCTTTATACCGTGAACTAAACTGGTCCCTGCACACAGTCACATATAAAACCTGAACCACTACAAGATCTCTTACAACCTAATTTCCAAGATTATCATAGCCAACCCAAAATCACAAGGCTATCTGAGCCTTGGGACAACAAAATCCACAAATAACATACAAGCATGCAAGGCAATTCTAACTTTAACTATAAGTAGTACATCTTAGCTATAAGCTAAGCTTAACAAACTAACTACTTAACACCCAAGCATGCAACAAGAGAAATAAATCCATTACCAGTTATTACAAGCCATCTACCTTTACTATTCAATATTCAAGATTACACGTCATTTACATCCACCAAATATACATAAGACCACATGGTCTCAAAAAGATCAACAACCAACTATTTCACACAAGCAGCACATGACAGCCAACCTTCACACACAAGAAGTCATGAAAATTGCTCAACTTGCACTTCTTCTTCTTCTACTACCGCTACTGGCTGGGGATCCACCTCAGCCTCTCCTGAAACATGTTAAATGAAGAGTGAGCAACAATGTTGCCTAGCGAAGGAGGTAATGCAGCATACCGGGGTGTGCAACATGATATGCAACAAGATATACAACAGGGTAACAACAGCAAATAAAACAACTAGCTCAACAAGTAATTAACCATATATAAAAAGGATACGATTCATTTCTTGTCTTCATTCTCAAACCATGAGCCACGATCTTCAAGTAAGTGCCGACAAACCCTTATTCCTCCAAAGTGGGATACTCCGGATGTATCCCGATCCTACAACCCTTTCTCCTGAGGTAGTTCCATATGCCCAACAGGTGAACTACGCCTTTGGGATAGTGGAGTATACTCAGCGAGAGAAAGGAAATAAGTACCATGGTAGTCGAGGGAGCACGACAAGCCCGATGCCGCCTATGTTTCTCGATGCTACCATGTCCGAAAAGGTTACGCAACCTCGAAATAAGTCCATGAGTATCAAGAACATCAAATAACATGTAAGAGGGACGACAAAGTAGGCTGCCCTCGCAAGTAGCCACGATAGGCACAAAATCACAATATAAACATAAAGGAGTCAATATTATATTTTCTACCACAACTTCCTCAAATAGCTCATTTATACTTTGGACAAGCATATAAATACATAATAACACATTTACAAGCACTTAGAAGCATAAAAGTAGCCAATTACTACTTTTCTCCTTTCTTTAGCCAAACAATTCTTCTCCTATATGCCTTTTGAAGTTACAAAACCACAATCTAACCATACTAAATTCCTAATTAAGCCAAAGGACACCTATCAAAGCCATGAAAACCCGTTTTGAAGACAAAAGCTCGAGAAGGCCCCGAGCAGGTTTTAACTACACCTACCCTATCCAGACTCTAATTTCACGCAACGAAAGCACCAAAAGTGCTTACATGCCCCAAGGATACCTAATCCAAAGCCCAAACGTGCCCGGATTGCATTACGTGAAAAATCCATTTTTTAAAGTTAGCAAATTTTGCTATTTTACTTAATTTCGGGTGATTCAACTTCACGTAGCCTCCCAACTAGTTTCACTAAAGTCTAGAGCACCTAAAGGAAGCCTTAATTCATTCCAATTAGCAAGTTTTCTCAAAACCCTAAGTTTAAGCACTATTCATCATCTTCTTCGTGAGAACTCAAGCTTTAACAATGGAATACTCTATCAAGCTATAAAAGATAGTTCTATAGGCTCTAAAGAACATATAACAAGTATCTATAACAAACAATATAGCTATATTCAACAATACAAAAAATTCAACATATATGCAACAATTTTAAACTCAAGAAATATGCAAACTCTCTCACAATTTTGATGGTGAAAACAAGTTGTAGATGACCTAGGGCCTCTAAAACTTCTCAAGACCAAGCCTAGAAGCCAATCTTGCAAGATTTGATGAAGAAAATTTGCTCATTTCTCTCCTTTAGGGCCACGGGTTTGGGGGGTATTTTTGAAATTTCTTGTTTTGTTTTATGAATATATGGCTTATATGTGTTATGTGTTTAGTATATGTGTGAGTAAGTTGTATAATATTAGGTCAAAGGTTAGTATTTCATGGTCAAACTTGCTAAAATTGAGCTCAAATGCCAACCAATTGAAAACAATGTTAATTCCTATGTAACACTATTCAAGTAACGCGAAAAAATATTTTCAAACGCATATTCCCGACCCCAAAAGCTCAAAACTACCATATCCCGATTCCTTTTATATGTTATGTGGTCTAGCAAAAATATTGAATCGAGCATTTAAAACATTCAAATTTCCTTATAAATAGTGCTCAATAGTAAATCAATTAAACAAGAAAAGTAATGCACATAGAATGCTCAAGTAGTTTATGCAACAGTTATTTCAAAATATGTGATGAAATCTCGGGTGTCACACCCTCTCCCCCTTAAACTAATTGCGTCCACGCAATTCTTACATGATTCAACAAACAGCTCCGGATATTTTTCTCTTATCTAGTCATCCCGCTCCCAAGTGGCATCCTCAACTCTGTGATGATTCCAAAGAACTTTTACTATAGGAATACTCTTGCTTCGAAGTTCTTGAATCTTTCTGCCAACCACTCGAAGAGGTTTCTTGACATACGACAACGACTCATCAATCTCCAAAGGTTACGGCTCTATAATGTGAGAAGGACCGGGATTATACTTACTCAACAACGATACATGGAATACATCATGAATCCTGCTCAAACTCGGAGGTAAAGCTAATCTATAAGCCAAATCTCCAACTTTCTCAACAATTTCAAATGGCCCCACATATCTAGGACTAAGTTTACCTCCCTTCCCATATTGAATCAAACCCTTACGCGGAGAGACCTTCAGGAACACACGATTACCCACTGAAAATACCAAGTCCCGTCGGCGTCTATCAGCATAATTCTTTTGTCGACTCTGTGCTATAAGCATTCTTTTCTTTATAAGTCTCTCATTATCCATCATCTAGATTATCTCTGGTAATATAGCTGGGTCAACAGTTTTCATTTCACCTACCTCATTCCAATACAATGAAGATCTACATTTCCGCCCATAAAGTACCTCGTAGGGTGCCATACCAATGGTAGCCTGATAACTGTTATTGTAAGCAAACTTTGCAAGAGGCAAGTACATTTCCCAACTCTTACCGAAATCCAGAGTGCAAGCTCGTAACATGTCTTCTAAAATCCTAATAGTCCTCTCAGATTGGCCATCTGTCTGTGGGTGATATGCAGTACTAAAACTCAATTTAGTTCCCAAATCCTTTTGTAGTTTCTGCCATAATTGCGATGTAAACCTGGGATCCCTGTCTGACACTATTTTAGATAGAACTCCATGCAATCTCACAATATTTTCAACATAAAGTTCAGCTAACTTATTAAGAGAATCAGTTTTCTTTGTAGCAATAAAATAGGAGGTCTTCATTAATCTATCAACCACAACCCATATGGAATTATTACCTCACGGTGATCTCGGCAAATTAGATATAAAGTCTATAGTAACCTAGTCCCATTTCCACACTAGAATCTCCAATGGTTGCAACAATCCTGCCGGTCTCTGATGTTCAGCCTAAACTTTCTGACAAGTCAAACATTTAGCCACATATTCAGCTATCTCCCTCTTCATGTTGTTCCACAAGAAGCTTTGCTTTAAATCCCTGTACATCTTAGTTGTACTGGGATAAATCGTGTATTTAGAACCATGAGCCTCAGCAAGAATCTCATCTTTCACAGTTGAGTTACCAGGAATGCAAATTCTATTCTTGTACCTGAGTAGTCCATCATCATGCAACTTGAAGTCGGACTCTCCCCCTTTGGACTTTTTTAGAATCTTCAACAACTGAGGATTTGACTGTTGGCCTTCCCTGATTCTAGATAGTAATAGAGACTGAATTTGTAAACTAGCAAATCGGATACCTGTTCTAGAAGCCTTCGGTTTCCACAGACACAATTCCTCCACAGTTTCCCAATCCTTTATTATCAAACTAGCCACGGAAGCTTTTCGACTCAATGCATCTACAACAGTGTTAGCTTTTCCTGGCAAGTAGCTAATGGTACAATTATAATTACTCAATAATTCTAACCAACGTCTTTGCCTCATATTCAAATCCTTTTGAGAAAACAGATATTTTAGACTTTTATGATCAATAAATATCTCAAATGTATTACCCCACAAATAATGACGTCATTTCTTCAAAGCAAAGACAACAACAGCAAGCTCAAGATCATGTGTAGGATAATTAACTTCATATGGTTTCAATTTCCTCGAGGCATAAGCTATCACCTTACCATTCTGCATAAGAACACAGCCCAAACCTTCCTTTGAAGCATCACTGTAGATCACCAAATTATATGTTCCTTCAGGCAATACAAGGATAAGTGCAGTGGTAAGTCTCTTTTTCAATTCTTGAAAATTGGCTTCGCATTTATCATCCCAGTTAAACACAGTTTTCTTCTGAGTTAAGGAGGTTAATGGTCCTGCAATTTTTGAAAAGTCTTTAACAAACCGCCTATAATAACCAACCAATCCCAAGAAACTACGAACCTCCGTGACAGTCTCGGGTCTTTTCCAGGACATAACTACCTCAATTTTCGCAGGATCTACAGATATTCCCTCATGTGAAATGATATAGCCTAGAAAGGCTACCTGTTTCAACCAGAATTCACATTTGCTAAATTTGGCAAACAGTTTATGTTCTTGCAATGTTCGCAATACAATTCTCAAGTGTTCTTCATGCTCTGCCTCAGATTTAGAGTACACCAATATGTCATCAATGAAAATTACAACAAACTGATCAAGATAAGGTTTAAGCATCCTCTGCATCAAATCCATAAAAGCGGCTGGAGCATTTGTCAACCCAAACGACAGTACAACAAACTCATAGTGGCTGTACTTGGTTCTAAAAACAGTCTTGGGCACATCCTCCTTCTGGATTCTCAGCTGATAATAACCCTATCTCAAATCAAATTTAGAATATACAACAACACCCTGCAGCTGATCAAACAATTCCTCAATCAAAGGCAATGGATATTTATTTTTCACAGTCACCTGATTAAGACCCCGATAATCAATGCACAACCGCAAAGTACCGTATTTCTTCTTTACAAATAATACAGAAATACCCCAAGGCGATGAGCTAGGCTGAATAAAACCATTTTCAAGTAAACCCTGTAGCTGAATTTTCAACTCCTGCAACTCAGGAGGAGCCATTCTATATGGGGTTCTAGAAATAGGATTAGTTCCTGGCAACAAGTCAATCACAAACTCTATCTCTCGGTCAGGTGGTAACCCCAACAACTCCTCAGGAAATACCCCCGGAAAATCTTTTACAATAGGTACTTCATTCAGTTTCAATTTATCCCCAGGCTGATTAATTAAATAAGGTAAATATGTATCACAACCTTTATTCAACATCTTAGTGGCTTTAATAGAAGAAATTATACAAGTCCCAGTAGATTTTCAACTCCCAACAATTTTAATAACAGATTGATCAGGCATTTCTAAAGTTACAATTTTCCTCCTATAATCCAAATATGCATAATACCGCCCCAACCAGTCTATCCCTGAGATAACCTCAAAGTCTCGAAATGGCATGATTATCAGATCAATAGGATACATATGCCCTTCAATGCAAATACTAGAAGCTTTACACACAGACTCTGTAACAAATTTGGTCCCCATAGGATTACCTACTTCAATCACATACGGCAGTTTATCAATTTTTAAAGTAATAGATTGTGCACATGCAGGAGTGATAAATGAATGTGTAGCCCGGTGTCAATCAAAACTACTACTAGCTAACTATTAATAAGAAAAATACATTCCATCACCACCGTCGTGTCTGGAAGCTCCTCCTGATCAAGTGCAAATACCCGTGCCTGGCCTCGTGGGATAATAGATGCCCCTGAAGCTTTAGTCTGAGCACCCTGGCCTGAAGTCTGTCCCTGCCCCTGTTTAAACCTGGGGCAATCTCTAGCTCTATGCTGATCACTACTACAACCTACGCATCGGCCCAATTTCCTCCAACACTCCGCCTCCATGTAGCCCTTGCGATTGCAGTGACTGCACTACTGGTTTTTCTTGACAGCAGCACCCCCCGTAGAAGCCCTTTAAGTAGATGTAGCAGAACAACCCTACTGAGATCTAGTGATCACTGGTCGGGTTTGTGACTATCCTTGTGGCTGGCTCTGAGCTAGCCTCGGCTGAGACTGTGCTTGAACTGGTCTTGGATAGCTCTGGGTTTGCCTTGGTTGCTGAGTCTAAATAGACTGCTGATACTGTCTCTAATAACCCTGACTCTAAGACTGATACTGCCGTTTACTTGACTGACTAGACTCAGCCAACACATCTACCTTACGTTTCTCATATCTCGACGTGGCCCTGACTACTGCAGTATAACTCGGATAATCATGCGAAGACAAATTAAGTATAATATCACTCCTCAACCCTTTGATGAATCTCTGAATCTTCATGTCCTCCGGCTGCTCTAAAGCTAGCACGTATCGAGAAAGTCTAGTGAAAGTGGCCTCGAACTAATCCACAGTCATGTTTCCCTGCCTCAGAGCTATGAACTCCTCTTGATGTCTCTCGCGGGCTACTACCGAAACATACTGTCCCTGAACTCTCGAACAAAGTCAGCCCACAAATGTTGTACCCTTTCAGCATCCCCACCACTCCTCGGCGTCACCCTCCAATAAGAATGCAGCATAAGTAATCTTTCTCTCATCATTACACTTAAGTATTGCAACAACTTTTTCAAACTTACTCAACCACATTTCTGCCTTCATATCATCTATATCAAATAGTCATATTTTCATAGTTTCTCATTTTGCCGGAATTATTCTGAAAATTTGATTTGCCAATTGCTTTGGAAGGGCATTTGGGTGTAAAAGCGAGTTATTGTTTCTTTTGATATTTATCTAAAAGTCTTCTTAATACATGGCTGTTTGTGGTTTGATGCCTCCATAGATAACCTTGCACTAGCTTTGTGAACTAACTCTTGGAAATTTGGGAAATCTGCCAAGGACTACTTTGCTCCATATCTTTTTAAGATTTTAAAGAAGAAATCTCAATGCTAAACTCGATTGCATTAAAAAATACTCTACGAGGTTAAAAGTATGATAAGCATATCGTTTGATTTGATTGAGTTTGTTATTGAAACTGGCTATAGTACGTAGAGGCTTCTTGTGAATAAACAAAAAGATAGCTTAATTCCTCAGTTTTGATTCAGACTTTGCTCAAGTCGAACCATAATAATTTTATGTGTTGGTCTTGTCATAACTTTCTCTCTTCATTTAATTTCTGAATCTTTTTATTCTTCGGTGTGATCTTGTGATCTGCTTGACACTACCTAGTTTTAATTCTTTGCAAAGCCTTTAGTTACTTCTGCCACTAATACCAAGAGCTAACACTATAACGGGGGCACATATGACATAATAACAGAATTAACTGAGAATCGGCCCGATGCGGTCAAGGATGGAAGAATAAAGAAATTACCCCAGTACACTCCATTTTTACATATCTAAATTTACGTTTTCCAACCTTCTAGTTTGATATTGACTTGATTGGAGCTTATCCCATGCGATTAAATTCGGTTTTGCAGGTCTTTCAATGACATTTGGTCTTAAATTGTTACTTCATATAGGTCGAATATTTGAGTCTGATTCCATAAAAACTTGCTTAAGTAGTTTAAAGTAATTTCTCCGTGTATCTTTGTGAAATTGCTTGTCTATGTCTCGTGAAACATTTGGAGCATATAAAGAAACCATTATTTTGTGCTTGATAGCAGATTTGATGTGCGTAAATATGACAGAATAGTTGGAAAGCTCATAATTTATTCACCCCCTCCTCTTAATTCATCTTGCACTTGGAACAATATCAACTATGTGTGTTGAATAATTTTATATTTCTATTATTTTCAAATTATGTAGGTTATTGTTATTTTATATTATATTATTTATATATTATTATATTATAATTTATATAAAGGTTATTCGAGATATGATGAGTAAATCTTTAAAAAATAATTATGTAGGTTATTGTGTAATCAACTAATTATTAGTATTTGTATGGAAGCCTCTCACGCTAGACGCGTGTTTTTGTACAATTACTGTTTCTCTAAATAAATTATGGAAAAGAGTGATATAATTATTCCCAAAGTTAAAGATTTGCTAGATAGTGAAATGAAATTCGGTAAGCCGAACACCTAATATTATTTCTGCTAAATCTAAAAAAAACTAATTATTTTACAATTATATCTATGACAACCCGGTATATCAACCTAGGATTAAACTAATTTTATATTATATGAGATATTATACATTTTGATAATCGATTTCAAGACATTTTTCACTTAAACAAAGGAACGTGCCAGCTATAAAGTCAAAGATCTTTCTTCTGTTTTATTTTATATATATATTTGTTTATTTTTGGTTTCGAAAGTCAAGGATCTCTCTTATTGAACGTAACGGGAATAGCATCTTCACCCAAATCCCATTAACGGATCTCTTTCTGGGTTCGATCCACGTTCAATCTAATTAGATGTGATAAATAACCAACCAGATGATTCGATTTGAAAATGAAAAAAAAAAAAAAAAAATTAATGAGTCTAATCATTCTTTTGAACTCTACGCGCACTACCACATTTTAAGTTTACGGCAACATTTAATAAATGTTCCAAAAGTGTATACGTATCTATCATTGAATCCATAGATATCTGACCGACATAATTGACATATTGAGTTGTCTATTGATAGATATTTAAGTTTTGTTCATCTAGGACTCAATGTGTTTGACCACAAAAAAAAAAAAAAAAAAAAAAGACGATGTGTTACGTGGAAAGTTAGTTTCCAGATCCAGGCTTATAAAAATGTACTATCATTCAGTCGTGATCTTCTTTATTTTCTCTTTCTTGGTGAATGCTTCCTTCGTGATCATACCCTAATATTATGTACGTTTGACTATGCAGCAGCCATGTGTAAGGATCACCGGGAAAGATTAATAGGTGGTAATGCGTGGTCTTTCAAGGCACCATCACCTTGCGATTGCAATTAGACATGCTTGTTTTATGGCCAAATAATTTAATAGACTAAACATCACTATTGAAAGTGATGTCAAACTCGTGGTAACAACTATCAATTTCACAGGTTTAGCTATTGATAGAGGTAATTTCTTGTCAAAAAAAAAAAATTGCTACTAGCATTCCTTAGAATCGATTTGATTATTTTATTAGAAAGACAGCCAATTGCCTCCACAGAAAAATAGAAATTAAGGGAAATTCTCCAGGAGAATTTGGATGACTAAATACTCCTCCTGTAGGTCAGTTGATATAATTGTATACTCAGTTGATGATTGTTTGATGTGAATAATACAATTTTCCAGTTTACTAAAAAAAAAAAAAAAAAATTCCTTTTGGTCAAATATTTCATCTTCGTATCATCTTTAATAATATAGAAGTCAATATATTTCGTTATCATAAACTAATATAAATTATATATGTATGTTTGACTATGCAGATCTCATTTGAATAATCTTTTGGTCAAATATTTCATTTTCTTATCATTATTATTAAATGGAAGTTAAAAAAGAAAACGTAATACTGGAATGAGGTTAGTATTAGACGAATTAGTGAGTCTTGACCTACTAAAAATTAGAGAAATACTATATATAATCTCTTTGTTATCGATGATTTAATAAAAAATAAACAAAAAAAATCTCCACCAGGAGGGGCACAAAACATTGTAAAAGTTTTCATTTTCTACAAGGCGCTATCGGTAGTCAACGTTAAAGTTTGATTACCAACATTATATTTTCGTTGGAAGTTGAAACTACCCTATCTTATGTTATTTGGTGGCCAAATAAATTTCATAAAATTTCTAACATTTATTCTATATAATGTTTTTCCCTCCTATTGTGTTTCCAGAAAGCTACCATGTTTTGACGAAAATTATAGGTTGTATTGGGTTATATAATATGGTTCTGTACCTTTCGAAATAATACAATTTCAATCCAAATTGAATACCTACTTCGACTTTTCAAACAAATTATTGCATGAAAACAATATTGGACATAGATTCTATACATTTTTTATTTTATAAATATTCTGATATATGGTAGTATTTTCGACGTCATTTTTCTTTTCGAGGATAATTTCATAAAAAAATGAGTGAATCGATAAGGAAAAATGATAAGCGAACCAATAATTTCAAAAAATGATTTTAGAAAAATGCTGCTTCTTTGAGTACTTGATCGACCAGAGAATGGAGAAAAGTTTCTAAGGTTACTGTTAAGGTAGAAATTTGGCTTTGGACTTCATGGGCTTGTCGCTCCGCTTTGGAAGTGATTATCCTGCAAAACAAAGGACTTCAGACTTGTCTCCCAGGGCCACTCTGATACCCAAGTCAATTTTGGGGCCCAAAATTGCATATAAGCAAAAAGAGAGTAAAGAGAGAGAGAGAGAGAGTAAAGGGCATATATGCCTTATTATTAGTTACCTCCCTTGCAATGGGTCACTTATATTTATAGTAAACCTTGAGGGACTAGAAATTGTCACGTGTACCTTCGTGTTCTAGCCATTTGGGATGTTCTCGGGTCAGGTCAATAGGTCCGACCTCTTGTGATGTCCTTAGGTCGGCATAATACGATGGCCCAGACCTCTTTGGATATTGGTGTGCTGTCTCAAGCACCAAAAATAAAATTTGTACTCTGAAAAATATATGTAGTAGCGCGAGCAAGGATCGTTCCCAGAGAAAGTATCTAGTTTAATTTTATGTTATGTGAACAAAGTTGGGGGGGGGGGGGGGGGGTGGTGGTGTTGAGTATATAAACAAAACTTAAGAAAAATTACTGAAATTAAAAATATCAAATTTAATCAAAAAGACGAACATTGGTCTAAGTCAACATCCACCATCAGAATCTTGTAATTGATCATTAATGCAAGTATATATCAATTCAAACTTTAAATATTCACCGTTGGAATTATTTTCCTATCTCTCCTTAGTTATAGTTAATTAGAATACACGCGACCTAATTGACCCTAACCACTAAACAACCTTAGACACACGCTAAAGGTTTAATCTAGTCGCAGCCTTAAGAATTAGAGGGATCGATGAAGCTAAACAACACAAGCACACGCGGTTGCATTTAATTTAGTTGAACGTTCTTCCTAAAACTAATCTCTGACGCAACAAATTATTAAATCTTAGTTGCTTCACAAATTAGAGGGATCAAACAATTACGAATTTGATATATAACTTAACAGTAGATTATAATGAATAATAAACTAATAGACCTCCCTAGCAATTAAATGAAAGAATCATGAAATTAACACAGAAAAACATTCAATATTTAAAGCATAAATTGAACAATAAAAACTAATTAGATCTCACTGTTTTTTTGATTACGAGGCTTAAGTTTCTTTCGACTAAGAATAAAAGTTTAGTCACGCAGAGCCATGTAGAAAACTCAAAAATAAGAGGAGAGAAAAAGAGGTGGTCGAAATCTTATGATTTCTCCCCTTATTTATAGCTTGTGAAACCTACAAAATTTCCTAAAATAATGGAATCCTAATCTAAATAGATAAAGAAAAATATTAAAGCTAAGCTAAAGTAAAGTCCTAATATAACTAGGAAAGCCTTAAACTAACTAGAAAAGTCCTAATATAATTAGGATAGCTAAAATAGCTGGAATTTTCGTGCACCACCTCCTTCACCATCAACTAGAAGTTTCTAGATAAAAAATATTTCAGAACATTAAACAACACAGGTACAGTAATTTCACATCCAATTTCTACCTTGATGCAATGTGTATCTCTCAAAACTCAAAACATTAAAGTTGTAGATCTTCTTCTTGGCTTTCCAGAACATCTTGAATTGCCTCAATCGGAGCTCGGATAAGAGAGTTATGACAAAAAATGTAACAGTGTCGGAGATATCTAGAATTGCACAATTTTAGTTTTGTTTTGCTCCTAACGCCTCCATTTGCATCCTAAATCAAAATATAAAAATAATAAGTACATTTAGCCATCAAATAGGTGTAAGATATTAAACATTAATGGAGAGAAATATGACATTTTGCATTCTTATCAAATTCGAGTAAACTAAATACGTAGACCCTCACGGAAAATAAACACTCGACTCTCATGTGTTTGAAGGGTATGTGTTTCGCTCAAATTCATTCCAATGAAAATGATCTACCATAGGCTTGCATATCTTCTCATTCTCTACCACTAAGATCACATGGATAACACAAATCATAAGGACTTTTCAAGGGTTGTAACCGGGTTTAGGACAAAGGTGAGAAATATTTGAGAATGTAGCTCGAAAGTCATCGAAACTAGCGGAGCAAAAATGAATCAACTCAAGCTCGAATATATAAGACATGTAAAAACTAACTACTCCATTCAACAGCTTCCACCCTTGTATATATCATGTATAAAAATAACAATTTCTTGGAATTTTTAGGAGGAATTATGAACATGGACAGTTTAAAAGAAATTTCATCTATCACTTCCTTTCTTCCTTGTCTTTTTTTTTTTTTTTCTAAACTATTATTTCTTGTTTTTTTTTTATTCTTGCCCTTTTTTTCTTATTATTGTTTTCACCAAAATTATATCAACAATGGAACTCACATATCGAAAATGAAAACATGTTCCATTTCATTAGTCATAGCCATACCACAAATCCAGACACCCTCACACTTATTTCTTGTACACCCATACATATCATAATGTTGAACAATGCTCCACTAGTCTTAAGGCTTAGGCAAAGACATTATTTTTTGTGTTTAAAGCTTGTAACGTAGGTTCACAATAAACAAGGACAATAAGGCTCAAAGGGGTTTAACAAAGGGAAATATTAAGTACAAGGTAGTCTATTTGGCTTATGTAGCTATATCAAAGAAGGCCTTAATCATGTTCACGCATGCATGCGTCAATGTGAACTCGAAGAAAATCAAGGCAAGTTCTAAAAAAAAAAAATCCATGGAAGAACATTTCTCATGAAAAAAAATGAGACTGATTATGGATATGTCAGTCTAAAGGCTCAAAATCTCACCAGCTTTTGTCTACGTAATTCAGTCACTACCATGCTCAAGGAAAATAATTAAACTAATTAATTGTAAATGGAAAGAGTACTTATTTAATCATGTTCTGAATCTTTTAAGCTTAATTGCACCTTGCTCATGTCATGCACAAAAAAACCATTGAAAACCATTTTTTTGTTTTTTTTTTGAACAAATTAAAACACAACCTAAATCCCCTCCCCCACACTTAAAACTTTTGTTGTCCTCAATGAGTAAAACAAACTTTCAAATTTATGCAAAGATGAATAGAAACATGAAAGAAAGTGAGGTAAGAGAAATAGAGTCTGTAGGAGGGCATGCCTGTAGCACTTGATAGGGAGAAGAAAAGTAATGTTTTAAATTTGCAACTATTCAGTGAAACCCAAGAAAAGAAGAAAAAACAAAATAATAAGAAACAACAAAAATAATAAAGTACTTTGTTTTGTTTTTTTTTTTATATATTTTTTTTGTTGGCCAGCCTTATTTACATCCCCATACAAAGGCTCCGAACTCTGGGAAGTACTGAAACCGACTCTGTAAAATAATAAAAATGTCAAACTAACTAATACCTTAAAAAAACAATATTAAAATACCTGGATCCATTTAACGTCAGCCAGTAAGACAAACTTCCCTTGGGTTACCTCCCAAGTAGCGCCTTTGTTTATTATCGTTGGCTCGACTCAATGCTTCCTTCTTCAATCAGGATTATCATGGTCCAATTTGTCCACATTCTCCTCGTGAAAAGGCTCCAAATCTGGGATAGGTTCCTACGAAAAAAATATTCAATGCTGCAACAGTGTCCTGCAAATTAGTACTCAAGGCTAACTCCTCATTCCCATTCTCAATATGCTTACTAAAAGCAACTTCCAATCCACTTTTTTCATCAAGTTCTTTTACTTCCTGTGATAAGGAATCAATCACATCAATAGAATAAACATGATTATCATCACTAGGATTGTCATTACCAGGATATTTCATAGCATCATAAATATTAAACTTAATAATTTCACCATCAAATTCTATGGTAAGTGTGCCACTATGAACATCTATCTTAGTCTTGAATATTTTTAAGAATGGTCTTCCTAACAAAATAGGTGTATTTTGATCACCACCCTCCATATCAAGCACATAGAAATCAGCAGGAAAAACCAAATTATTAACTTGCATAAGAACATCCGCAACTATCCCCTTAGGATAGGCATTAGATCTATCATCCAATTGAATCACGACACCAGTTTCATTCAAAAGTCCAAGTTTCAAAGAAGCATATTTAGAATATGATATGACATGAATAGAAGCTCTTAAATCCATCATGGCTTTCTCAACTTTAGTGTTACCTATCGTACAAGGGATAGTAAACATACATGGATCCTGGCACTTCATAGAGAGTTTTCTTTGAATAACTACAGAAACATTCTCCTCTAATCTCACCTTCTCGCAACCTTTAAGTTTCAGTTTCCTCTTAATTGTACATAGCTCTTTCAGGAATTTAGCATAACGAGGTACTTGTTTAATAGCATCTAAAAGTGGAATGTTTACCTCGCATCTACGAAAAGTCTCATATAAATCGTTATTTCGCATATATTTTCTAGATTTTGCTAAAGCCTGGGGAAAATGAGGTACTAGTTTATAATCAGAAAGATGTGGAAACTTACGCTTAGGTACCTCATCGTCAAGGGGCACGTTCTTGTTTGCAACGATATTTTTCTCATTTTTTTCCTCTGATGATACAAGGTTTGCCTTTCCTGGAATCTCCAGCTCTTTACCACTTCTCAAAACGATTGCACTTGCATTTTCTCTTGGATTTACTACCGTTTGAGATGGTAATTTCCCCGAAATCTGTGCCTCTAACCGACTAATTGCAGTTTCCATCTGCCCCACCTACTTGTCCAAACTTTGGATACTGCCACTCGCCTCTTGTTGAAATTGTTTCGTCTCCTATTGAAGTTGCAAAGTATTAGTAGTAAGAGACTTAACAATATCTTCTAAAGACATACCTGAATTAGATGTTTGGCTCGATTGCTGACATGGTTGTTTATATTGCTGATAACTTGGACGATTACGAGTTGCAGGCTGATTTGCTTGTGGATTCCCATAGCTAAGATTAGGGCGATCCCTCTATCCTAGATTATATGTGTTCAAAAATGGATCATACTTCCTTTTTGGTTGTCTAGGAAAACCACCTATCGCATTCACTTGCTCTACGGGCTCCTCTTGAAGAGTTGGACAAATATCGGTTAGATACCCTACTAATGAATGAATCCCAGAAGCCTTCACCGCTTGCATATTACCTACAGCCATTTGACAAACAAGAGAAGTTAGACTCGCAATCTGTTCTTCAAGGAAAGAAACATTTACCTCATTAACATGTTTAGATAGATGATCAAGCCTAGTGCCAAATTGTTTAGAATTGGCCGCCATATTTGCAATCAAGTTCCTTGCAGCCTTGGGAGTTTTATCCACCAAAGTTCCGCCACTAGCAGCATCAATCATGCTCCTATCAGTGGGTAGAAGACCCTCATAGAAATATTGGATAAGTAGCTACTTACTAATCTGATGATGGGGGTAGCTCGCACATAATCTTTTGAAACATTCTCAATATTCGTGCCATTATGCTGCCTTATCCCACAAATTTCTTTTCGAATGTTGGCCGTCCTTGAAGCTGGGAAATATTTATCCAAAAACAACCTTTTAATCTCGTTCCCTGTGGTAACACTCCCGGAAGGTAGATAATAGAGCAAATCCTTAGCCGCGTCCTTGAAAGAAAATGGAAAGACTTTTAATTTGATTTGCTTGTCAGTCACCCCCATAGGCTTCATACTTGTGCATACCACATAAAGCTCTTTTAAATGCTTATGAGGATCTTCACCTGAAAGGCCATGAAAAGTAGGCAAGAGATGTATTAGGCTAGATTTTAACTCAAAAGTAATATTAGCATCTAAAGTAGGAAACGTTATGCATAAGGGTTGTTGATCTGAATCAGGGGCGACAAGCTCCTTCAAAGTTTGATTTCCAGATATGACTTCCTCCTCTTCTGAATCAGAATCGCTACCAAATAGAGAATCAACAACTAGTTTGTTCTCTTCAGAATTTCTCCGAGCTTCTTTTTTTAACCTGCGCGTAGTTTTTTCTATTTTTGGATCGTACTGTAAATCACCTTGATTAGTAGATCGAGTGACAATCATACAATCAAGAAAACACTAATAAACCACGAAAAATAAAGCAGGAAAAGAAATTTAGAGTAATAAGAAAAATAAAAAAATCTACATAAAAACAAATAAAATGCCTAAAAATCCTAGTAAACGATGAAATTTGGCCTCGAGAGGGTAGGGCTCGTAAGTCCTTTGGACTTACGAGTTTTTCTCAGAACCTCGTTTTGCTTCAGAAAAGTAAATTTTTGAGACCTAATTCTACGAAAATTTTGAAAACTACTAAAACTATAACGATAAAAAAAAAAAATTCTTTAACACAGATTTCAAGAACAAAATAAAAATCACAAAGAACACAAAAATAAACTAGAATAACTCCTCGGCAACGGCAGCAAAATTTGGTGTACTGTCGCAGGCAACCAAAAATAAAACATGTACATTGAAAACTATATGTAGTAGCTCGAGCAAGGATCGTTCCCATAGAGAGTATCTAGCCTAATTTTATGCTATGTGAATAAGGTTGAGGGGGTGGTTTGAGTATATAAAGAAAACTTAAGAAAAATTAATGAAATTAAAAATATCAAATTTAATAAAAAAGACGAACCTTGGTCTAAGTCAAAATCTACCATCAGAATCTTGTAACTGATCATTGATGCAAGTATATATCAATTCAAACTTTAAATATTCACTGTTGGAATTATTTTCCTATCTCTCATTAGTCGTAGTTAATTAAAATACACGCGACCTAATTAACCCTAACTACTAAACAACCTCAGACACGCGCTAAAGGTTTAATCTAGTAGCAGCCTTAAGAATTAGAGGCATCGATGAAGCTAAACAACACAAGCACACGCGGTTGCATTTAATTTAGTTGAACGTTCTTCCTAAAATCTAATAATCTCTAACGCAACAAATTATTAAATCTTAGTTCCTTCACAAATTGGAGGGATCAAACAATTACAGATTTGATATCTAACTAGCAGTAGATTATAACGAATAATAAATTAGTAGTCCTCCCTAGCAATTAAATGAAAGAATCATGAAATTAACACATAAAAACATTCAATACTTAAAGTATAAATTAAACAATAAAAACTAATTAGATCTCACAGCTTTCTTAATTCAGAGGCTTCAGTTTTCTTCGACTAAGAATAAATGTTTAGCCACACAGAGCCATGTAGAAAACTCAAAAAATAAGATGAGAGAAAAAGAGGTGTTAGAAATCTTATGATCTCTCCCCTTATTTATTGTTTGTGAAGCCAGCAAAATCTCTTAAAATAATGGAATCCTAATTTAAATAGAATAAGGACAATATTAAAGATAAGGTAAAGCAAAGTCTTAATATAACTAGGAAAGCCTTAAACTAACTACAAAAGTCCTAATATAATTAGGATAGTTAAAATAGCTGAAATTTTCGTGCACCACCTCCTTCACCATCAACTAGAAGCTTCTAGATAAAAAAAATTCCAGAATGTTAAACAGTACAGGTGCAATAACGTCACGTCCAATTTCAACCTTGATTCAATGCGTATCTCTTAAAATGTAAAACATGAAAGTTGTAGATATTATTCTTGGCTTTCTAGAACATCTTGAATCGCCTCATCGGAGCTCGGATGAGAGAGTTATGCCCAAAACACATAATAGTGTCGGAGTTGTCCAGAATTGTACGATTTTAGCTTCGTTTTGCTCCTAACGTCTCCATTTGCATCCTAAATCAAAATATAAAAATAATGAGTACATTTAGGCATCAAATAGGTATAAGAGATTAAACATTAATGGAGAGAAATATGATATTTTGCATTCTTATCAGATATCCTCAGGTCGGGCCAAACCTTACTCACGTAGGGAAAGGAGCTTTGTTATTGGGCGAGGTCGAGTCGAGCTACCTCGAGTCGGAGCTCGGGTAGCTATCTCATCCAGATTCCAAGGTCAACTTCGTTTATTCATATGAGGTTGAATTTTTACCTACTTCATTAGGCCCCCGATTTCTTGAGCTGCGCAGGGGGTCAGGAAATCTTCAAATGCATTGATCATATGTTTGCAGAGTAGCCACGTAGCTCACTTATGCTCTGTAGAACGGCTAGATCCAGGCTTAATCGCCACTTAATTTTGTCAGTTGTGATGGTGGATGATGCAATTGTATTAGACAACATTGGATTTGCCTTAATAGCTTCAACATCATCCTAACTGATGCGTGCGCTTGAAGTTGGTTAAAGTCCACCTGGTCAGGAGATAAGAATTCTGAGCTCTTAACGGCTCGAATTTGTCAACTCTATCCTTTAGGAATGATCTGAAAGAATGTTGTGGGCATTCTGTGCCTCAAGGACTAGTAACTGTTCATTGTGTTGGGAAGGGTTTGCTAGGTCCAGAAACGAGGATCCTAGGCTCTTGTAGGCCCAAATTTATCAAGTCTACTCCTTAGAGGAGTGATTTGAGATAGTGTAGTGGGCATTTATGAAGATTTGAATTTGCTGGGCTTACCCCTTAGGAGTGACCTGAAAGAATATTGTGAGTATCATGAGATCTGGGGGTGAGGCGAGTGCTCACTAAGGTTGAGAGAAAATAACCAAGAATTAGTCATATGAGAGCTCTTAGATGAAAACTCTATTTGAGGCTTTTTTCATTTTTGTCTCTTCTTCGGAATATATATTAGATTTTTTTTACTTGACCTTGAGATAGTTTTGCCTATGGGTCGGCGAACTCTTGTTGCTTCTCTAGTTTGATTCAGGCTTTTAGGCCTTGTACCGACTTCATCAATTTGTTATTGTACTCTCGCTGTTAGATTTTCTTAACAACTTAGGAAGCATTCTTTGGGTGGCAAATGGCATGTGGGATCTTGAGGTGGTGACAGCTCCGTATGACCTTATTCTGGTTTTGGTTGGGTCGGGCAAGCCCCCCGGTCCCTGTTTGATTGTCCTATGGAGAGGTCAGAGTTACCTACTTGTAGAACTCAAGTCTCGACTTGATGATTTATAGGTGGCTATTAAAGCCATGAAACTCTAACTAGATGTTTGAAACATCTTTTAGTGGCATATGATTGAGGTATGAAGCTTTTTAGGGAAGGTGCTGACTTTGCTCATGGTGAGTTTCAGCCTTCCTAGTGACCATGCTCGACCTCTTTATTTCATTTGTGATATAATGAATTGTAGAGGCCTATTTGAGTAGTTTGCCCCTCTTTTCAACTCTTCTTACGTATGGGTTAGTCCTTGGTTCCGCCCTTTGCTTGGGCTTGGACTCGGCTATGTTTTACTCTTCCTTAACTCTTTCAATATTCAGGTTCGACCTTCGTTCTTCTCAATTGTACCTTGGCCTTGGCTTTTTTAAGTTCGAACTCGTTTAGATATTGAGAACTTGTGAAACTTGAAGGTATGACGAAGAAGGCTCAAGAGAAACATGTGGTGGACAACTTTCCCTCTCAATAACTTGAAGTCGTGGAGGAGTACAAGAAAGGTCCTGAGCTTCGCTAACTTTTCAAGGATGGCTATGCAAAAACAAGAGCTTGAGGTGCGGCCAAGACTAGGGAGAGAGCTCGAGCTCGAGCTCGAGCTGAGAAGCTTGCCAGAGCTCAAGGTGTCTAGATAGACTTCTCATCGCTAACTCACGAATCTGATTCAAAGTCAGATGATGATGATGATGAGGATCTTGTAGATGGACCAGGACATCTTTGAACCTTCTTGTCTTGTTTTTGATGTAATTTGGGGTCCTGGAGGGCCCTCTTTTGTATTTTGCCGACCTTATTAATAAAGGCCTGACTTTTAATTTATAAGAAACCTTCGTTTTAGCTTACGATTTCCCATGCCTTCTTGAGGTCTTGTCATATGGAAATTTTTACCTTAATCAAGACTTTGTGATTTCTCGTGCCTTCTTGAGGTCTTTTTATACAGAAACCTTTGTTGTTATAAGACTTTTGGTTTCTTGTGCCTTCTTGAGGTCTTCCTATACGGAAACCTTTGCCTTTATAAGACTTGTGGTTTCTCGTGCTTTCTTGAGGTCTTTTTTGTACGTACATTTTATTAAGGCAACCCATTGGCCTTAGTTTTTATGATCACTTGGGAGCAACTACCAGTTGCTTTAGGTTGTACCATAACCTTACTGCTTATTGGCTTGCTTAAAGTTAGAAACTCTTTAACGATTTAGGGAGGTCGTGCCTTTGACGCCTTTGACCTTAGGTTTTGTCTAAATGACTTATGACATGTTTGCTTTAGATATTCCATAGTCGTTTCACGCTTATTGGCTCTTCTGAGCTACTTTAGCGGTTTTAGATTTAGTGACTTTAATGTCACTTGTTTTTAGGTTTCCATAGCCTTAACCGCTTATCGGTTCTTCTGAGCTACTTCAGCAGTTTTAGATTTCACATGAAGATTTAGCTTTAACAGCCTAGGCTTTGTTGGAATTGAATTTGGCTCTAATGGCCTTCAGGCTTTGTTAGCCTTGAATTTGGCTTTAATGGCCTCAAGTCAGACTACTGCTCTTTGATCTAAGGATCTTGGAGTCGGATGTCCTTCAGTTATAATGACTTCTAGGTAGGAAGACCTGTCCTCTACCGTAGCGAATTCAAGGTCGAATGATCCTTTTTTTATTGTAATTATCTTAGGGCCAAGTAACCCTTCTTTAGTTTTAATGACCTCGGGTTTCAGTGGACCCGTATAGTGTTGAGCTCTTATGACTCGTGGTTGGCTCTCGTGACCTGGAGCTCTTAAGTACCCAAGCTAGCTCTGACGACTTGGAGTTTTTAAGCCCTTAGGCTAGCTCAGATAGTTTGGAGCTCTTACGCTCTTAGGTTGGCTTGGATGACTTAAAGCTCTTAGCCGTTAGGCTGGCTCGGATAGCTTAGAGCTCTTACGCCTTTAAGCTAGCTCTGATGACTTGGAGCTCTTACACCGTTAGGCTGGCTTTGATGACTTGTACTTAACGGGATATTGGGCCATGATACTTGGGCCCATCCCTGTCATGTTAGTAGTAGATAATGCAAACATATAATTTGTCATTTAAAGGTAAATTATTGGTACCTTCTCAGAGATTGTGTGGTAACTCTGCACTAACACTTAGGTCGGGAGAGCTTTATTAGAGATCTGACTGATCTGACCTAATCACCTTTATTGCGGTTGAGGTCGGGCTAGTCTGACTGCCCTCGTTGTTGATTCTCTTTAAGATAATCAATCTTTGTTCATTCATCTTTGAAGAATTTTCTTTGAGGATAAAGAAATGGAATCACCATTAATCGCAACATGAACTCATCACTACGAAACTACCCCTCAATGTTCAACCAACTTGATTACAATGATGACTTGTACTTTCGGGATTCCATAAGACCCCTGAAGAAGAAAAATATGGTAGCTCGAAGTAAATTCTTTAATTGAGCTAAAAGATCATAATCCCCTTAGTTGTTTGTCACTGTTGTCTTGCATTTAAGAATCACATTTATAAGTGATTTTGAAATAACTCATTACAGATAGCATGTACGAGAAGAACCACGAGTTTTGGCACATAAGTGCTAAATTAGGGTCCTATCATAATTATCAGCATCTCTCTCCGTTTGATGGCATATTTTTGAAGTGATACATCATCTCGAATGAGCATTTTTCTTTCAATGCCAAGGAGAAGACCAATAAGATGATTCATCAGAAATCCTAGAAGATTTGAAAGAAATTATGTTGTTAAATCAGGTATCAAACCACATTATGTTGTTTGACAGACTTTCTAAGCATCAGAGGAATCAGTCAGCTCCTTTGAATTATCATTAGAAAGAATAGATATATAGAAACTCAAAATAATCTCAAGAAGTCAGTTTTTGGTATAGATATGGGATAAGGTAGCATGTATGGGTCAAATACTAACTCCCTCTCTTGTGGTGTAATCATCACTTTTTTACATTCCCTACAGTGAAGAGTTAGTTCAAGAAACCAACTAATTTACCATCTAGTAATATAGGTTGTTGAGCCTTTTTTGCATTACTGTTTGGCTCAAAAGAGGCTTGAGCTCAATTTGAAGAAGAAATCAGTAACACCATAATTCTTTCTAGCTTTTGATGGTGCAAAATCCGCCATAGATCTTCGTCGATCAATGGCCTACGTGGCTCTTCTTCTTCTTTATTATAGCGTCTTGGTAGCTCAAGAAACAGTTGATATAGAAAAAGCTTTATCATGATAGTTCACCTATATACATATATTTTGTTGGAAGAATACATATGTATGCATATGCATTAGGACAATGTAGATCCCCAAAATAAGCAGCTTATTGTTTTACTTTCATTTAAGCTTTTAGCTTCTATGTTGTTTGCCAACTCAAGCTTTTCAAAAACATGAGGTAATAATCTACTCTATGTTTCATGCATGAAGCTCAAACTATATCTTTGGCAACTAATTGCAATTCGAATTGGTGTCACTCTGACTGATTCTTGACTATCATAGCAACTATATTTTAGTGCGCAGTCTAATTCGGCATTTGGTCAAACACCTTAACTGCATAGCAGAAGAAATGCACTTTTTTCGTATAAGTATCCAATGCAAAGCCCACTTTGGCTTTTTAACAAGTACTTTGGGGTCAATTATGAGTAATTTTATAGCAGAGTATGCAGAAGACCTTTCGATGCATATGACTGCTTGTCTTTTTTTTATGTCTACATTCACAGCAATTCTTCCAAGATTGATGCAATTTCCATTTAATAGCACATATTTGAATAAAGTGATCAACACATCAAGGTGACTTGGATTTGACCATAATATAACATAGTATAATGATTGCTATGTATCAGCAAAGCATCATAAGTAATTTGAGTTGCGCACTATTAAGCGAACACGTCGAACTAAAATGTACCAAGTAGAAAACAAATAGCAGTAAGCATAATGCAAATGTTATCGTTACTTATCTTGCGTGCAATGGTGGTTTCTCAGTGGACTAATTCTTCGATCCCTACAGACAGTGCCAACCTATTAAGGTAAAAATTTGGCTCCGGACTTCATAGGCTCGGCGCTCCTGCAAAACAAAGGACCCCAGGGGCTCACTCTGACGCCCAAGTTAGTTATGGGGCCCAAAATTGCATATAAGCAAAAAAAGAGTAAAGGGAGAGAAAGAGAGAGAGAGTAATGGGCATGTATGCCTTATTATTAGTTACCTCCCTTGTGATGGGTCACTTATATTTATAGTGAACCTTGAGGGACTAGAGATTGCCACGAGTACCTTGGTGTTCCAACTATTTGGGACGTCCTTTGGTCGGGTCAATAGGTCCGACCTTTTGGGATGTCTTCAGGTCAGCATAATACAATGGTCCCGACTTCTTTGGATATCCTTAGGTCGGGCCAAAACTTACTCAGGTCGGGCAAAGAGCCCCACCAGTGGGCGAGGTTGAGTCGAGCTACCTCGAGTCGCAGCTCGGGTCGATATCTTATCCGGATTTCAGGGTCAACTTAGTTTATTCATATGAGGTTGAATTTCTACCCACATCAGTTACAAATGCTGCTGCTTCTTTGATTGCTTGCACAAAAACCTCTAATTTTACGACCTCAAATAACTCGGCCATTATAACACCATCACGACAAGTTTGAGGACGTCTTTAGGGACACGAAAGGGTGGTAGGTTGTTTATGCACATGGGACAAGCAATTACGAAAAATGTGTTTTACGTAGACGAAAAGATGTCAATGTGTTTTGTTTGTCAAAACAATAAAGCGTATATTGTATTGCACGACTTAGAATATACGTTGAGGCACACCGCTAAACCATAAGATTTATTTAATGTAATTCTGTTTAACATGAGTTTCTCGTCATGAAAAACGTGTTGATTAATTAGCATAATTGGACACAGACAGAGTGGTGACATTCTGAATCCAGCTCAGGTACCACTTTAATGGGCGGACATTTGATTAAATTCCTTGTCTTACCATGAGATGAGAGAGAAGGTGTAACGCCCCGAGCCAACGCATCCACGCCTGCAGGATACACCCCGTCCATAGGGGACGAGCGTGCACCGAGGCCATGGCAAATGGACCCGGAAGTGCACTATGCACGAATTGTCCGCTTTGGTGCCCATACACCTCACGGTTTTGTCGCCTCCCAGCCACTACCAGGAAAATGCGCGTGCACGATACAAGGAGAAAAATCCTTATATCTAGCAGCCCAAAGACCTCCGCGTCCGATGTGGGATATTACACCCCCCGCCGTCTATTTTTCTGTTTTAAAAAGTCCATCACAAACCTTCTGTTTTAAAAAGTCGCGTTATAAACCCTGTGTTATGAAAAACGTTGCATATAACCCCCCGCCGTCTATTTTTCTGTCAATTTTAACGTGGATGTAATATACACGCTTGAAATGCAAGTATGATATTTATCAAACTTTAAAACACATGCAAAAGGACGAAAATACATTTTTTAACATCAGTTGCTAATTGCCCCTTGTGTTTTCGATAAGGTTGTAAATGGCCCCTTGTGTTTTCGATAAGGTTGTAAATTACCCCTTATGTTTTTTATAAGGTTTGTAATTGCTCCTATGTTTTTTTATAAAGATGTAAATTGCCCCTTTAAAGATAAAAAAATAAAAAAAATTGACAATCTTATAGAGAAAAACTATTTCAATGTGATTTTCCTTCGATTTGAAGTTAATTTTGCACTGATTTAAAGATTTTAATCTACTTGTAGAAGAACGTTATTCCAAGTGAAGGTACGATTATTGCTAGTTGCAATATGACTTTGAACTTCAAGCATAAGATTTATATTTTTTATGGTGGACATCAATGTTCTGTTATATAAACTATACGTTTTTTTATTCTTTTGATTAAATGATATTTATTAGTTTAAAGTTGTAGATCTCCTTAGAAGGTAAATTAGCTCATGGTTCTGATATTGTAAAATGAAAAATGTTGTAAATACCTCCCTCTAATATTAAAAAAGTGATAAATACCCATTTCTGATATAAAAAAAGTTACAAATAACCCCTTTGACTTATTTATCTTTAAACGAGGACAATTTTGTCTTTTTACAAGGCTAACTAACAAAGTTAAACAGAATTTGAGTTTGGAGCGTGTATGCAACATTTTTCATAACACAGGGTTTATGATGCAACTTTGTGAAAATATAGGGGGGTATGATGCATTTTACTCTAAATAATACAACAAACTCCTATCTAACAGTTTAAAGTATTAGATGAGGTGGTCACTTAATAGGTGGAGTGGCTTTCTCATAATGAATTATTAGTTATATTGATATAACAATCTGATTTAAATTAGCCTAGGTCACTTAAAAAGATTTGTGAAAGCTGAAAGATCAAGGATATTTTAGGTCAGATCTGTTTTTGTTCTTTTTTATGTAAAAACTACTTGTTTCGATTCATGGTTTTTCACTGATTGAAAAAATAGATTCTTGATTTTTTTACTGAATACACTTTTCTTATTTAGTATAAAAAGAAGAAAAACACACACGATGTAATGACCAATATATAGCTTTAACAAAAAAAAAATGTTTAAGTATCTGGAATTGTTTATCTCATAACTATTCATTTTCTAGATAATAAAAACCAGTTGATCATATGAATACTCTCAAAATCTGGAAGCCGAAAAACTATTAGACCAAAAAAAGCTTTTAATTTACACCTCTAAGATGGCATCATGCTTCGCTCACTCAATTATGTCAACGACATTTATTTTCGCCGGAATCCATCAATAAGTGGATGGGGTTTAGACGTCAACCTTCCGTGCCTCCGCCACTTAAGTATCCAGATTACTCTTTTATAAAGTCAATCATGGCTACCTAAGCTTTTTGTTTGCCTTCGTTTCACATTACGAGTTCTAATTATCATGCTAATTCAAGTAAAATAGGAAGAGTAATTCCTATTGGATGCACGCAAATGGTACCTTCCCATCAGGGGCAGAGTTGGGGGCTATATAGAATCGTTAATAAAAAGTTTTCGGCTTTTATTATTTTCTTTTACGTGTTATTAATTTTTTTATTTGAATTTTGGTCCCATAGTATTATATTTTTGGCTCCTCCCCTGCCCCCGTAAATCTATCGGAAAGAAAAATATTTGGTGAAAAGACGGAGAATTCTTGAACAGTCGTGAAAACTATCAAATTGGGTTCTTCTTCATTAACGAACCAAAATTGTGTATCATCATTATTTTGATAAGAGTAGGTGATTGTTACTCTCCCGCTCCTAAAAAGTAAACGAAGGGTGAAAAATAGGAATATGCCCTGAGAAATTCCTACCAATAAGGCCTTCCTGAGTCCAGTAACTAAATGTAAAATAAGTTATCAAAAATTAACTCCTTTTCTGCAAAATGTGGCCATCTAATTCAGTTAAAGTAGCCGTACTCATGAGTAGCGTTGGTTTATTATATATCACTTGCTTTGGTGGAGGCAAGCATGAGCATTTTGTAGTCTACTTTAGATTTAACAACTTCAATTTCTGAGATCGACAGAATTAGATACATTTTCAAAATGACAATTGTTAAAAAATTAAGGGTAAATAGCACCACACTCCCCTATACTTTAGCAAAAGTGCACACTATCCCCCTGTGGTTTAAAAAGTGCACCGGAACCCCCCATGGTTTCAAAAGTGTAGCACCACAGCCCCCTCCGTTAAAAAAACCGTTACTTTTAACGGAGAGTGCGTTACACGCGCGTTTGGTGCGATTTTTCATGTTTTTAAGCTTAAATTATTATTTAATTGGACAAAAATGCCCTTATAATTGAAATAAAAAATAAAAAATTGAAGGGCATTTTAGTCTTTTTATACAATTCAGTTAAATTTGTTGACGGAAAATTAGGAAGGGGGTGCGTGTGCACTTTTTGAAAACCATAAGGGGTTCTGGTGCACTTTTTAAACCACAGGGGGGTAATGTGCATTTTTGCTAAACTATAGGGGGTTGTGGTGCTATTTACTCAAAAATTAATAATAACACGTAATAGTACTAATACTACAAGATAATAAATTAATTATTAATATATATATAATTGCGTTGTATAATAGGCAATAGTACCTTAAGATATAGTCTAATTGATTCCTTTTTCTTTTCTTAATAGGATTAATTTTCTTGGTCATCAAGTCATCATGCTTATATATTATACTCTTCTTGTACATTTATTATACGCATTAATATAGAGAACATTCTCTCAATTCTCTCTTCTTCTTTAACTTTAACAATAAGTGACATTATCATAATGACTGTCTTTTTTTTTTCTTTTTTTCTTTTTTTAACGGTTCGGCCAGTGTCCATCAGATGAAAAGGAAGTTGGTGTCATGGCTACATAGCAGATAAGGGTGACAAGTAACTTTAGCAGAAAACAGAAAAGGGAAATTGCACAAATGGTCTCAGTTATTTTTTAAAAATTTTGAATTTATCTTTATTGTTTAAAATTATTTAGTATTATCCTTATTATTTTTAAAAAAAGATTAATTCAGTCTCTATTAGTTTTGTATAAAATTGAAATTAGTTCTCAATATTTTAAAAAAAAATTGTGACTAAATTAAATTTTTTAAAAAAATAATAAAGGCTAAATTAACTAATTTTAAATAATATAAATAGATTTAAATTTTTTGAAAAATAATAGGATCTAAATTGGTTAATTTTAAATAATAGGAACTAAATTAAAATTTAAAAAAATAATAGGGACTATTAATGCAACTTCCCCATACAGAAAAATGAAATGTTTTTTTTACAACCCAATATTTTTTACTTTTTTTTAGGGAAATTCACCAAAATTTTATATTTTTGGATAACTGCCGTAATACGCTTCAATGATCAAACCGATATCAAGACACAGAGCCAAAAAGCCACTGAATATGGATATGACACATAAACAGTTGTCTGTTGTCTTTTACACCCCATTTATGATTTTCACTCCGTACCATTGTTTCACTGTCTGTGTCCCTCGTACTCTTTGGCTGGTCTGGTGGCCTATTATACCGTTACCCATCAACGGTAAACTAAACTTATATGGCGTATTATACCGTAACTAAATCTAAAACCTTAAATCGTTAGAAAAAAGTTTATTATTTTTGTGGAACTAAAAGTTTTTGATATTTTTTGATAATTTTCTTTTGATAATGAAGAATTTATCTTAGGAAAATCATATGAATGTGTTAGATGACTATCTCATGCAAAAGTTTAAATCGTTAAAAAAAAATTTATTATATTATTTATTATTTAGTATTTTTAAACGGGTGAAGTTGAGTTTCGAACTCGGGACCTTTTGATATATAAATTCTGATACCATATTAAATGAATACTTTATCTAAAAGTTTAAAGAATTAGAGATAAACTTATTATATTATTTATTGTTATCTTCAAATGAATCCACCAAAATGCTTTTCATGATACAGATTTTTCACAATAGTGCGCTCCCAGTACATGCAGAAGGTCCAGTAAAGGAAGGTTTGAACTCAGAAATTTAACTTATTAGCCAACACTTTTATTATTTGTTCTTATCACGGACCAATTGTTTTTTAAAACGATGAGCTTGAAGTATTTATCTGATGCAGCTCATGTCGCCGATGTACCAAATCCAGGAAAAGACACCAGTGGTGAAAACGACTACAATGTCGTATGTGCATTCCAATTCAATAATTTAGCACCACCAAAAAATTTAAACATCAACGTGTTTAAAGCTATCATCTTACTGTGCTGGCAAGTTGAAGAAAGAGATTTCTCCATGAAAATATCAAAGAATATTCATCTACTAGAATGTCAAAGGCTAACAAGTTACGATTCTTCTTTCGTACTTTGACAATTTCATGGTCAAAGACTCAAAAATGGTGTGAGATTTGCGTTATCCATTTTTCAATTACGGCCATGATAGTTCTATAAATTCAACCTCAGATCCATTTACAAACTCACAACTCTTCTCTTCAACCTCAAAAATTTATAGCATTACTTGAAAATGAGAACTTTGGGAATAAGCTTAGTTTTGCTTATTGTTTCATGGGCAACTATTGCCTCAGCTAATGAAACATTTCTTGAATGCCTTGTTAAACATTCTGATCCAAATCACCCAATCTCTGCAGAAATTTTCACTCCACAAAACTCTTCATACTCATCTGTGTTGCAATCTTACATAAGAAATTTACGCTTCAATGAATCTAGTACACCAAAGCCAGAGGCCATTATCACTGCTTTGCATGTTTCTCATATCCAGGCAGCTATCATATGCTCAAAAAGTCATGGCCTGCAAATGAAAATCCGAAGCGGAGGCCATGATTATGAGGGTATTTCATACGTATCAATTGTTCCCTTTTTCATTCTTGACATGTTTAATCTTCGAGCTATCAACGTTAGCATCGAAGATGAGACAGCTTGGGTTCAGGTTGGCGCGACGCTAGGTGAAGTTTACTACAGAATTGCTGAGAAAAGTAACGTTCATGGCTTTCCAGCTGGTGTATGTCCTACTGTTGGTGTAGGTGGCCATTTCAGTGGAGGTGGTTATGGTAACATGATGAGAAAATACGGCCTATCTGTTGACAACATCATTGATGCCGAAATAATCGACGTTAAAGGCCGCGTTCTTGATCGAAAATCCATGGGGGAAGATTTGTTTTGGGCCATTACAGGCGGTGGTGGAGCAAGCTTTGGTGTTGTTCTATCTTACAAAATCAAATTAGTTCGCGTTCCGCCTAAAGTAACCGTGTTTCGGGTTGAGCGGACGTACGAGCAGAATGCAACCAGCCTTGCGCGCCGTTGGACGCAAATTGCAGACAAGTTGCATGAAGACCTCTTCATCAGGATGATCATTGATGTCGTAAATAGTACACAAACCGGGACTAAAACGATCAGGGTTTCGTTCCTTGCATTGTTTCTCGGAGACTCTGAACAGCTGCTTTCGGTCATGGACGAAACCTTTCCAGAAATGGGATTGGAGAAACAAGATTGCATCGAAATGAGTTGGGTCGAGTCTGTGCTATACTGGACAAACTTTCCAATTGGAACACAAGTTGATGTTCTACTTAGCCGCGTTCCACAAGTAATGACTCATCTCAAGAGAAAATCAGACTATTTGAAGAAGCCAATGCCAAAGGAAGGCCTGGAATTCATATTCGAGAAGATGATCGAATTGGAACGACCCGTATTGACATTTAATCCATATGGTGGAAAGATGAGTGAAATATCACCGTATGCAACGCCGTTCCCACACAGAGCCGGAAACATAGCCAAGCTTCAGTATGCAACAAACTGGGATGAAGATGGCATTGAAGCTGCCAATCATTACTTGAATTTGACAAGAGCACTATATGATTACATGACTCCATTTGTTTCCAAGAACCCCAGAGAAGCATTTCTCAATTATAGAGATCTTGACTTGGGTATCAACCATAATGGCCGCAATAGTTACTTTGAAGGAGCTGTTTATGGGGTCAAGTATTTTAAACAAAACTACAAGAAGTTGGTCCAAGTTAAGACCAAGGTAGATCCAGAAAATCTCTTTCGAAATGAACAAAGCATCCCTACATTGCCTTCTTGGAGGAAGTAAAAAAATCAGGGAAAAAACACGTATAGTTTTATCATATATGTTCTAGATAATGCTGTAATTAATTGCTTGGATATATTCAATTATGTCATGCATTACGTGTAAGAAAAATAAATTGTTTGTCTTTGTACCTCAAATAGTATATCTTTCCTTTCAATCATTGTTATTTTATAATTAATACGAGTAGTTCATTTAGTCAATTACTTGTAATGTAATTATTTGGATATATATATTCGATGTCTTTTTCTATATTCGATGTCTTTTTCTTTTCTATTTCTATGTAGGTCTGTATTACATGAAACAAGGTCTTAGTTTTCGACTTTATATATATTCGAGTATTGTTATGTATCGCTATTTCAATTTTTTACCTTTCTTTTATAATAGAACTACTTTGACAACAAATTTTATTTTGATAGATAAGAGCACTTTCTCTTTGACTAAAGGAAGGCCTACTTATAAGAATTTATACCATGTAATTGAATATTTTAATATTTAATACATAAAAGTTTTATTATAATAATAATAAAAAAAAGAGTGAAGACCTGAAGGGACATTAGCCCCAAGTATATATAACTCTCTCTTTTCATCATTGGTATTATACATCACATGATTCATGCACTTTGAGGATGGATAGATACCTCGACAAATGCTTACTTGCTTTGATAAATGTGTTGAAGAATAGCTAAACACAAATGGCAAAGAAGGGAAAAAAAACTTTAAGGTTGTTGATAGCTACCTACAAGGCCCTTCTTATTCAAGTTTCAGCATTTACTTTTTTAGTTAGACACCAACGTCTTTAGGTTAATGTGAGATACCTGACTCAAGAGATTATTTTTGAAAGAAAAAGTATGCGCTTTTCAAAAAAAGTTCGAAGAAATGCATCAGATTTTAATATTAATATATATATATAATCGGCTGGCTGCATGCCACCTTCTATTAAATGCGATTTTACAATACGCCTTAAAATCTTGTGCAATAAGAACTGCCGAGTCAGTATAATGATCGTAGTAACAACAAATTCACATTGGCATTGGTAGAATTAGAATAAATGCATTCCTTGAACAGTCTAATCTGGCTTTTAAAAATTTAAATTACGTTCAGATTCTAAACTTGAGTTCGATTGTCCTCTGGATCCTGTGCCCGCTTACACCACATTGGATGCCTCGTCCTCAACCTCTTCTTTGGGTTGGTTTGACTATTTGACTTTCAAACTTCCATTTATGTTTGAGCTATAAATCCAATAAAAGTTACGATAATTCAATAGTTAGAAATACACGCTTTTGAAAAAATATTTTTCTTTTAATGTCACTACAAGAAAAATTGTATTTGGCAATGGCAAAAAAAGTCTGTCACCAATTCTTTGCCAAATTGGCAATGATTAGGCTACGAAATACAAATAGTGACGAAGCTACGACGTTTTAGATACTACATGGACAATCTCAAAACCTGTATTAACAAATTGTAGGCTTAGTTGAGATATTAGTTTTAAATTAGTTAAACATGAATTATATTTGTCTAATTCAAAAATAACCTTAAACGAAGATGAAGATCAAGTGATAGAGGTATAACTTCAAAAAAAGCGCATTATATAAATAACTCAATTACAAATCCTATATGTGTAATCCTGTGGGGCAAATAGATTGACCTTCAATTCAAATTATTTTGCAATCAAGGCTCCATTTGTTTATTGTAAAATAACTTATTGGTAAAATATAATTTTAGAGAAAATTATTAAAAAAAAATAGAATATTTGTTGTTATTTGAATGTTATAGTGGAAAATATTTTTCGATGAGAGATTTTTATTAATAAAAAAAAATACAAGCGCACGCACACACACATATATAAACACATATACACCCCTTTTATATTTTCTTGTCGGGGGTGATCAAGGGTGGGTTGGGTGGGTTTGGGGGGGGGGGGGGGGGGGGGGGGGGGGGGTTGGGGTGGAGAAAGTTTCTTTTCTCAAAGGAGATAAAAATATTTTTCATTCATTTTAACTAAATATTTTAAGTTAACCAATTTTTCTGTATTATTAAACATAGAAAAGATAACATCAAAAAATAAAAAATAAAATATTTTTCAAAAAGATATTTACAAACAAACGTAATCCAGATGGAAGTTTATGCAAAAGATCAAATACCACTATAGCAGTCAAAGTCGAGGACCCCATATTGCTTCTTGCTTCTTAATTGGAGATAAAACTGTGGCCCAAATGTCACCTAAATAGTTCTTAAACAGGTGTATTAGTTTATATCCATAAAAATAAAAATAAAAATAAAAAAACCTAATCAACTAGACCAAGAAAGAGAGGGAAAAAGGAAAAAGAAACAGATCAACGAGTCTGCCCAAAGCAAAATAGAAGAAATAAAGAGGTTTTGGAAAGTCATTTAAAACTTGTATTAGTAAGTTCAAAAGATCCATTAGCCTATTCCAGGCCATCGAAATCCACTGGGGGGAAGTTGTTTAGCACAAAAGGGGGATTTGTGAGCCAAAGAAATAAAAAATTTCCAAGTTTACTTGACACACCTGCTAGCTAGCTAATCAATTAGAAAACTCATTTACAATCCTACAAACAAGATTGATGCTTGAACTTAGGGAAGAGGGGAGAGTAGATCTTGCATCATTCAAGAGCGATTCAACAGTCCAGTAAGACTTAGATGGATAATAGAATCCTTGACAACCTTGAAGGAGTCTATTAGCCTTAGGATTCCTATCTTTAAGAATATTTTAACTCTTGAACTTCAAATTACCTTTCGTATTTGGTTGTATTTGAAATTCGAGTCATATCCAACAAATTCATCTATTAATGAGAATTACCAAGTTTCAAATCTTGATCAACACTTTCCAAATTCAAAACCTTAACAATGCTCATGAAATTTGGTAATCTAACCTAAATTTGGATTCAAAACGTTGAAAAACCTGAGTAGCATTCAATTGAAGCAATTGAACAACCTCAGGGAATGTGAAGATACAACTCAACTGTAGAATTAACCCTCTTTTATGTTGACTAAAAGGCTCAATTTTTTTTTTTTTTTGACTTTATTTTTCTTTTCAGGATTAGCTTAGCTTTTGCCCCCAACTTCCTCTTAGTTTCAAAATAGCGCCTAAACAAATTTCAACTTACAGTTAACTCTTCTAAATCAATTTACAATCACATGTGAGAGCAGAATAGAAGCTAAAAGGTTAAACTGATTAAGAAGATACAATATAACTTTTTTAAATTAATAGTGTATTTTTTTGACAAAATAAATTCATAGTATTTGGACCACATAAATTATATTAGTTTAGTTAGATATCAATTTATCGATAAAAGAATAATTATTAATTTATAAAGATAAGCATGCTATCAGTGAATCGAGGGTCATAATCAATGAGTTGGGATACCATAAAGAAATAAATGTCAATCACCTTTTGAATTTTCTTAGTGAAAATAACACCAGTACAAAGGCTTTGATATTAGATGAGATCATTGACAATAAGACATGACATTCTCAATATGAAGGTAAAATTGCAGTTGATGATGATACACAATCTTCAGAACTGATGTCGTGCATTGAAGCACTCAAAGCATCAAGATACTCCAAAATTTCTTGTTCCAATACGAGAACACCACCTCAGGATTTTAGGCGCATTGCGCACAATTAAAGATGAGATTTAACTAGATTGAAAGTTAAACAAAAGAAAAGCTACTGTGATTATATTTTGAGGAACCTCATACTCAATTTATTATGTATCTTTTATCTAATTATTAATTTATAAAATATTTGGGTCTATAAATACAAAGAAAATATTTTAAATATATTATCTCATAATTTTATCGAGATTATTAATTTTTTTATACTAATGCTAAGGACGGATGCACCATGAGACCAGCGGAAGCTGCAGCCCCTACTGATCCCGCGAATTTTTTCGTACATATATGTAATTTTGGGTAAAATAATAAATTAACCCTCACTGAAAAATAATTTTGTAAACTGAATTATGATATGTACAACTATTTTTGAACTTTTTATGATTTGTAAACTGAATTATGATATGTACAACTATTTTTGAACTTTTTATGATACAAAAACTACTCATATATAGTTTCGACTTGCCAAATTATCTACTACAACCCCCACTAAAGAAAATTTCTGGATCTGCCCCTTACTAGTCCCAAGTTGGAACCAAAAAATTTTATTATTTAAAAGAAATTATTAATTTATCGAGTATTAATTTAAAGAGGTTACAGTATAACACCCTATATTAATAACTTATTTTATTCACACATATTACATATTGATCTTCGTCCTCATGTTTTGCTTACATATGGTACACTTTATATTTGACACGCACCAGGGGCGAAGCCAAGATTTTAAAATTGGGGGGACCAAGATTTAAATAAGGACATTCATGACAAAGGAAAAAAAAATAGAGGGGGCCATTAACTTATTTTTAACGATACTACATAGATTTTTTTAACGACAGTAACTTTTTTTTTTAACGATACTACATAGACTTTTTTGAAAAAAAAAATATTGGGGAGGGGGAGGGGAGAGACCAGGGCCCCTGCCGACCCCTACCTAGCTCCGCCCCTGACACGCACCTTTTTACTCTCTAGAGTTATAGTTTAATTTTTATTAGTTCATTCCAATAATGGTAGATAAAAAGATCTATAGTACAAAAATGTGGTTGTAATTGAGCTCAAGCAAATATTTCAAAGATGTTGCATCAAAAAGGTCACATAAGATACTCACGATGGAAGGAAGAGAAAACTAAGACTATTTCCAGTGCATTTGAAGGGTTAATATCTCAGTCTTTCGCAAGGTGATATTTCCAGTGCACATGAGAGGTTAATATCTCAGTTTGTTTATTTTTATTTCAATTTGCAATTCTATGTTATTTTTATTTCCAATTTTACTTATCCTTTAATTTTTTTTCTATTTTGTCCGTTTCCAGAATGTGTACTGTAATAGAATAAAATAAAATGAATTTTTGATTCTTAGCTTTTCATAAGATTTTTGTGTTAGGGATATGCCTTAATACTGTAGATGAGATGGCCTAATTAGGGTTTAATAAGAATGTATATGTGTGTTTTACACACAATGATATATTTTGGATGTTTATATTCTCTGCTCTGTATAAACATGTCCCTAATGCTTATCCGAGAAGAAAAATATATTCTAAAGGAGTTTAGAATACTTCACCGTTTTTCTTCAATATGATAAACATTAAGAATCAATTCATAACCCTTCAGATTGTTCGACCAGGACTAGAATAATCGAGTACGGGTTATCATATGTTATTAGCTTTGATTAACACAGTGATGTTAATGATAAAGGATAGTATGCGAAGTGCCAGAGCCACATGATGATGTGGACTAATAAACATATGAGTGATCGTCAGTGAACGGATCATTGATTGTGACAATAAGTAGTGAACTACATGATTTCAGGTTAATAGTTTACTATTTAATTGAGAATTGTGCAAATTAATTCTCAGACTTGAGAGATTGCGGCTGTCGGTTATATCAGAAACTAAATATTGTGTTTGGAAAACACCTGTCTTTTACAAGTTAGGTTACGGCCTTTCGTGTTTTAGTTTTGTGGTATAAACTGACAGGTAATTGTCAAGATATGATATGTTAACCTCCGGCGTGAGGCGATGTCCTATGATATCTGAAATCGATCGTTAAACGAGGAAGTCATTGGCCAAGGCGAATATGAATTGATGGAAAGGAGTTTTTCCATGGTAATCATCTCCCGTTATACCAGTTTAGATTTATTCATAGTATCGGAAGTAGACTTAACCATTTTATGGTCTTTACCCGATTAGGACATTTTTAATAGAAGGATCAAACTGCACGTTAATTCTTGATGGGTAAATAGATTCATAGGGGATAGTGTCTTCATTATCGTGTACATTTTCATGGTACGTTTGTTGCTAGTGTGTCACTCATTAGTATAAGGGTATTTCGGGAAATGCTTGAGACATTTCCGAAATAGATAAGGAGATTTATCGGTCTCTCATCGGTATGCAGTTATGATTCTAAAAGGTCACACATTTATAAGTATCATGAATAAGTTCGCCGGAAGCTCGTATAATGTGGTTGGTGGCTTTAAGGTGTTAAGAGTCATCTATGTTGGTATACGGGCCAAAAGTGTATTTTTGTAAAGTTTTGGGGTCAAAATATATTTACCAAAACTTTTAAGGCCAAACTGCAATTAAAAGTTATTTCAATGTATTTATTCTAATAAAGATTAGAATGGACGAAAATAATATATATATATATATATATATATATATAGGGTGTTTATATATATATATGTGTGTGTGTGTGTGTGTATTGATAATGTGATTTGAAAAAATGTCACGTCATCAATCCTAGTCATCAAATGAAAAAGGAAAATTAGTGATTGGGCATACACATATGGTGCGTGCGTGTGTAAAGTGAGATGAGTGGATTGTCCATGTCATCAATCCTAGTCTTCTAATTTGAAATCGATAGTTAAGACTGAATCTTGAATAAAGCCAAAAGAATCCTAGCCATTGCTTTTGATGATAAGAGCTTTTTGCCAAGTGTCAAGAGAGAGAAAAAGTAAGCCTTTGGATTATAATGATTACAATCCTAGGATTTGCATGGCTTTGTCTTGTTTTTCTAAAGAATATAGCAATTGTGATTGGCCATCTAATGATGTAGGATTAAAATATAATAGTGATTATATATAATAATCAAAAGAAGACAAATTCTCTCTCTACACACACATGCATACACAACCAAACAAGGAAAAAGAAGGAGAGAGAAAACTTCATCTTCTTCCTTGAGCTTGTGGTTTTCATCCATGGTAGCATAAGCAAGAATCATTCTTCTTTTGCAAAAACAAACCATACACATAGCTTCATATCTTAGAAGTATACTAGCACATTTTTTCTTCTAAGATTGGGGTGGACTTTGGATACTTGGTGGACCAACTAGAACCTTCAAGTGAAAAGGAATAAAGAGTTCCAACTTCAAGCTTCATCAACCTTGAGTCTACGGTATACCAATTAACCACTCTTTGACATTACGTATTGAAGATATATAATGTATGCTAGCTAGTTAGATGGACATTGTTGGAAGAACATATGTTGATACATGCTTAGAATGTTTAGAAAATTTTGAAATGGACCTTGCACATATTTTGCCAAAGCATGATTATCCATGTGTACTTTCTACGATCTTGGACCCAACTATGGTATATGTAATGACATGATCCCAATGTGTTGGTTAACTTTCAGGTAGTATCAGAGCCTTGTTAAAATGTCCCTGAAACTAACTTTTTGGCCGTGTGTTGATAGTGTATATGGGTCGTGTGTTGGCTCTTGAAATGTGCATGTTTGAAGCTTGTCTTGTATCTACATATATATGTGTTTAGATCTAGTTTGGATATTTGCTTATAGAGGTAGATCTTGAATATATAAGTGTATATATACCTTGTCTTGAACTTACATGTTTAGATCCATACTTTTAATGGCCGATTATCACATGCATGATTAGGATAGATGTCCTTCTTGTAGAGAATGCTAATGTATAAAGATAAATGTTAGATTTGATCTTTACATGTTGACATATACTTTTGAAATAAGAAGATTATCCTAAAAGCTAAAAGGTGCCTTGTGAAATGTTCCCTTTTCATGGTTGTAAAGTTAAAAATTGAAAAAGACAAGTCTAGCATTATTTTTGTGCCATGGCCGAATTGCTCTTTGTGGATAAGTTGTTTTTGCTTTTTGTTAGATATGTAAAAATGATCGTAGTTGCCTAGTAGTCCTTAAAAGTATATATTTAATATGTGCATGTATTAAAATCAGAGTTAAAAGTTAGTTTTAAGCTTATTTTGATAATTAACATGCATATGTTTAATTAGAGGACTATTTGATGATTAAAGTGTTTAATAGTCAAAAATGTAACTAGTTTATGTGTCTTGAAATAGCAAAAGTGTTTTCACATAAATGGAAGGTCTTTATGTCCTTATCTTGAATTTGGAAATTATCTAATGTGTTGCTTTTAGATATTTCTAGGTTTAAGAAAATTAAAAGATGTTATATAGTGATATAATGCTTTTAAAGGACTATCGGGCTAAAATTAATGTACATGGGCGAAAAAGACATGTTGATTTGGGCTTGGGCCTTGTGTGCATGTATCTATGTTAATTTTAGCTTGTTGGACGACTTTATGTGTTTTGGGCCATAGATTTATGGCTTCTTGGAACCTTGGACTTGTATGTGAATTAATGGGCCAACGTGACTTGTATTAATAAAAGGTGTTTTATGATTATGCAATAAATATGGATGAAGTTTGATTCTTCATATTGATGAGTTAATTAAACTTGTATGCCAGCCAATTATATGATGATTATTATATATTTGATATGAATAATCATGCATATGTTTATATTATGGAAATGGTGAATTTGATCAAGGATTTGGGCTTTAGGGTCATTTTATTGGGTTGTAATTAGAGACATAAGTCTCTTTTATATTCTTGCCCTTTTGAGAGAATAATGTAGTGAGGACACTTATGTGATTCTTCAAAGAGAAGTTTGCAAGAAGGCCCAATGGACATTCCAAGGAGTTGGAGGCCCAATGAAGATTTCAAGGAGTTGAAGATCTTTTAATAGAATAGTTTTATTTCTTTAGGCCCAAAAACCCAAGCCCATGATCCACCATTCATGCATCTTACCATTCATACTATATAATTTGCTATAATTGTGATTATTAGCTTATAGCATGTTGAATGCATGATTATATGATGAGATCGGATTGACTCCCTGTAATACCCAAGCCCGACCATACATTTACTTTAGTAATTGACATTTATTTCTCATTAACTTGCATTTCTTCGAAAATGTGCTTTAATATATTTATTTACTTTTATTTAATTTACATTTAGTTGACTTGTCCGGGACACATAATTTATTATTTTAATTACTTAAATTTATTATACTTGCATTTATTTTATTCATTTATATTTATTTACTTCATTAATAAGCATTTTGCGGGAAATGTGCCTTAAAACTGTATTTGCTTTTATTTAATTTAAAATTATATGGATTGCCCGGGACACTTATTCTATTATTTTAATTATTTAAAATTATTTTACATGTCTTTAAATTAATTTATTTCACTGTTCGAATAGGAAGCCAGGCCCGGATCTGAACGAACTATTTTATTATTTTTAATAATAGATGTCTTTATGTGAATTTTATCTAATTACCATAAATGATTATTTTATGTTTATTATTTGTTTATATTTAATTGACTAGTATTTCCCGATCCCGGATTTATTTATTTTTATTTTATTTATTTTATCTACTTTCATATTTGCCTAAATTATTTTATTCTGTGAATTCTTCAGTGTTCCTTTTGTGCATTACATGCCCCAGAGGGTAGAATTAAGTGATTTTAATATGTTCGGGCTTAGGTGTTATTTTACTTGAGCCTAGTTCTTATTTCGTTTAGGCATTAGGAGGCATTTTAAATGCATTAACTTAGTCATTATATTAGTTAACTACCTAACAACAATATAAGACAAAAAAAAAGTCAACCCATTTTTTTTAAGTCAACTCGTGAACCTTGGTATTAGCCTTATAATGTATTAGTTTAACTTAACTTGGTCTTAGTCTAGTCAGCATATAAGATAACAATTGAATTGGTTGTGTGTTTTGGTAAGCAAAAGAAAAACGACCAGAAGCAAAAACAAAAAACAAAAAAACAAAAAAATAAGCTCAAGGCCTTCATGAAGCCGTCGGCCAACAAGAGGAAAAAAGAAGGAAAAATCTCCAAAAAAATTTCAATCCAAGCTTGCTTTAAAGGGTTTTGATCCATCTAAAAGCTTTTCCTAGCATCTACCTTGAGTTTTTGTGAGAGATTTTCATGTTTTGTGCATTTATTGAGCTAAATCTAACTATGTCAAATTTTTAGATTTGTTGTAAATGCTTAGTTTATTGGTTTTAATTGCTTTTAATGATTATTATGAAGTTAGTAGAGCAATGTTTATAGCTTTGTTTAGAGTTTTAGCCATTGAATTATGAAAAATGAAATTGGGGAAGAAGATGAATAGTAAACGTGAAAAGTAAACCTTCACATTTTATGATTTTCGATCCGAATTGTGTTCTCGTGATTTAGTTAGATGCTATTATTGTTTAAATGCTTAAATGTGCTATTTAAATGGGTTCTCCTTTGACAAAATTGAGAAATTTGCATTAAAACGTAAAGGGGCTATTTGACCAAAGTGTTGACCGTGCTCATTTTGAGTAGGGGGTTAGTCTTGTATATGCATGGAAGCACTTTTAGTGCGATTGTGGCATTGATTGGGTCTTCAGTTAGAATAGTTGTAGTTCAAACGTGCTAGGTAGACTTTCAGGATTCTGTTGGGAAAATGCGGTTTCGTAGAGTAGAATTGTGGCATAATGTGCCTAAAAGTGGGTAGTGAAGTCAGTTTCTCAATCTCATAGTTCGTTTGGTTGTAGTAGCCTTTCGAAGTTAGAGTATGAATAATATTTTGGTAGTTTTCTTGCATTGAGCTAGTATTGCCTACTTAGCTATTGTTCTTGTTGTTGTTATTGACTATGAATGACATCTATGAGATTTCTTGTAATAAGTATGTGTTCTACTGCATGCTATGTTTGATCTATTGAGTCATTCTTGCACCTTAGAGGTTGGTAGAGGTGATGGATGCATCGTTCTTGGCATCTTAATTGATTTATTATTTTTCATTATGATGGTTATTGTGTAGTTAATGAGTTATTGTTTATTTACCTTAATTATATTATTTATGTGCTCGTTTATATGTCGACTAGACTCGATTGCAACTGCTTATGTGCGGGAACAACCTCATTTGTTTTCCTCATTGTGTGCTTATCGGTTTATGTATTGTTCGAATTGTGTGTTTATAATTGTTTTTGGTTTATTATGTTATCGTATCGTATCGTATTGACGGTTGTGTAACCTTATCGTTCGGGACGGTTGCAATAGGCCTCTTTGGGCAGCATTGAGCTTGCCAGTGTTGGTTACCCTAGGTCCATACCCTAGTCCATCACTCGCATGGTATGGAGTATACCAGGGGGTATGGGTCGTAGGATCAAGTACATCCGGAGTACCCATTGGTATAAAAGGATGCCGGTATATCGAGATAGTGGTTCATAGATCGTGGTTCGTGGTACGTGAATCGAGAAATAAAGTGATAAGAGTTATCGATCGTATCCTTTTGAATTGTGTGGTATTCAATTGCTTTATTAATCTTTATTGATTCTTTATTATTCTTTATTGTTTAGTTGTTATTTCTTGTGTTTAACCATTGCATTGCATGAAAGGATTTTTGAAAACCCACGATTAACTGTTCCCTCCCTTACTAAGTATACATGTATTGCATACTCACCCCTCCTTTCTAACACTGTACAGGTAAAGAAGTAACTGGATCCCTAGAGGGAATTTGGAGGCTTCGTTGCATGCTTGTAGCTGTGGATAAGTGTTTTAGGTGTTGTGATGTAAAGTACATTGATATTTCAAATTTGCATGTATTTTTGTTATCTGAGGGATTGTGATATGAGTTGAAAGATTTGTATGATTAAACAGTTGTAGCGGACATGTAATAACTTTAATATTTTACTTTGTTGTCTAAGTTTAATTTGCATTCTTATGTGAGATTAAGGGAAAGATGATTGATGACTTAAATTATAAGAAGTTAAATAGAAAAGATTAGAGTGGTATGATAAGTGAAATTATAAACATAAAACTTCAGCTGTTAAGGAATGCATGTTTGTATGTTATAGTTTGTGGTAGTAGAAGGGCTCAGTTGGCCAAAAGGATTAAAGGTTGTTGTGATGGTGAAAGTTGGGGTTGGTTGTGAATGTTGGTTTATAGTTCTGTTGCTATTTCTTCTAAATACAGGTAAATGATTAGTCCTATAAATAGAGAAAACTCCGTCCGTTTACTCCCGTTTTTCGTGATCTCGGGTATTGGATCGGGGCTCCGGTCTCGAGAGGGATCGGGGTGTTACACTCCCTGGGTGCAAACAAATATTAGATTAACAAAAACGGTAAAAAGAGTTTTATTGTAGTCCTCCGCCATCCTAGGACATTTAATGAGACCTAAATGAATACAATCATTCTTACCTAATGGTAGATGATTTGTTTTAAAATAAGTTCATTAAAATCGCTAGTATGAAACATAGAGATATAGTTATCTTCCAAAATCTAACGACCAATTATAGCCACAAAGGCTTGAGGTTATTGATTCAATTTGTCGGATAACTAAATGATGGCGGGTCCAATCTAACTAGATCACTTAATCAATTATAATAACAAAGGTTTGAGATCAAGTGATTTAGGGACTAAAGTTGACCATACCTTATTTAGAGAAATAGACAACAAAGCATTGTTGACCTTCGGTACTTGTATTTCATTTATAACCACAAAGGTTTGAGGAATACATGAGATCAATGGAAATTGGTCATCCCACTTAAGTCTTTTATAAGATTCATCTTTCTCGTTTTAAGGAGTATGAGATTTCAAGGGAAATAGTAGGAGTAGCTATATTATCTTGCAATTTAATAGCTTTATATATATATATATATATATATATATATATATATATATATATATAATATATATATTCTTGTTAGTCTACAATCTTACTTTCTATTATACTTACCGTTTTTTGCAGTTTGTGTACAATGGCTTCATTCGTAAATCCTATTATTTCCATCCTTAATCATGATTATTTAACTAGACCGAACTTTGAAAAATGGTATAAAAGTTTAAGAGTAGTCCTCCGGTTTGAGAGAATTGAATATATTTTGGATGTCCCGATCATAGCTCCTATAGATGAGACTGCATCCGAGACCGATAAGATCACTTACTATAAATGGGTCCAGGATGACTCACGCTCGAGAGGATATATCATTTCATCAATGACTGATGATCTGCGCTGATACTATGAGGGCCTTCCTCACTCCGTGGATATCATTTGATCTTTAGAGGAATCCTTTGGTGAGCACAGTTATTGTATGAGATTCCAGTTGACCCATGAGTTGTTTAGTAAAAGACTTGAAGAAGGAGGTGACATTAACCAGCATTGCCTTAGGATGATTTACTTAGTAACTCAACTGGAAGCATACGGTTTCGTCATGGATCCCCGGCTTCAGATAGACTCAATCTTGTAGTCTTTCCCACTATCCTACTCTCCCTTAATCTTGGACTTCCACGTACACAGAATTGGGATCACACTGAATGAGTTGCCAGATGTTCTGACTAGCTGGCAAAATCTTGGTTTGGGTGCAACACCCAATCCCCATGTTGACTCTTCTCCCTCCGTGGCTAGACTTAGCCAAAGCAAAAACATTAGAAGGAGGAGAAGGATGAGACATAGGAGGAATCGAGCTGTGGCACTTTTACTGAGAGATCTCTCATCAAGAGGGAATTGAGTAGTGGACCTTTTTATGCATGATTTAGATGTTCTTAAGGATCGGCTTGGTATGCGATCCTAATTTTGAAAAATGTTTGTAAATGTTTGGTTAGTTTGAATTTTCTTTATTTGATGAAAAATAGTAGTAACTATTTCAATCTTTTCTTGCTAAAGATAATTTTTGAATTGATCCTATATATAGAATCATTGGCATTTTGTATAATTTCGTTATGAAAATGAAATATTCAGAATGCATATCAAAAGAAAGAATGTCTTCAAACGGAAACCACATAAACATTCATATTTCACTGCTTAGCATTTAATGAAATGGCTAATTACTAAATTACATTTAATAAGATTGTCATATAAGTCTAAGACTTTGAAATGGTCAAGAGTTAAAGACTTGAATTCTTTTATATCTATTCAAATGAGTTTGATGGATTGATTTTTCTTTTGGTAAAAGAGTTTGTCCAAAATGAATAATTAAAAAGAAATAGAGTTTATGAGACTTGTCCAGAATATGTTTGGTTATAAAAGAAGATTAATGAATGCATCTTTTATCACCAAAATCTTTCAAATTGATTTTAAGCTTATCTTTGTATCATGATTTTAATTCTATGGCTAGATAGAATTTAAACTCTATTCATGTATAGTTTCTTTAGTGAAAGTAACTATGATGAAAGGTTAATGAGTTTTTCAAAATGAAATGATAGAGATCGATTTCATTGAAAATGAAGTTGATATCTAAGTTTATAAGAGAAGTTAGTGGGAACTTAAACCCTTAACAAATCTTATAAATTCATGGTACCTTCATTAGTCAAAATTTACCAAAGGTCCAATAAAATTAAATAGTCAAGTACTGTAAATCTAGCATAAACCAATAATGTCTTGTAGGATCATGAAATACAATGATATGATTATTTGATTTCCTCATAGCCTGTACACTATGTCACGATCTTAAAGTTTTCTTTAAGATGGAGGAATCTAAGAAATTTTGGTATCTAGCCTTTATGGCAGGGTATCCATCTTTTCTTGTAGATTTTCTTCTGACTATTTGGGAAAGGTTGCGAAAGGTTTTTTGTACCTTATCCTTTAGCCGTTTATAGTCTTCTTAAATGCGATGGCAAGTATAAGGCCCAATATGATGTAATGAGTTACATGATATATATCAGAGAGGATACATATAGGTTCTATTGATCTTATTATGGTAATAATGATCTTTATATGAACTGTAACCCGAGATTTTCAAGGATTATGGAGATAGTGAAGTTTCTAGAGAAAAATTCACTAAAAAGGATGGAAACATTATTAATAATAGATTTATGAACTTTGGAAAGAGTTCCGAATAATAAGTAATCGTTATCTTATTATTTGAGCCAAGATGCTACTTGACTTTTAATGGTGTTTGGATATTATGTGGTTCTATCTATTGGTAGTTACCGATATCTTGTAATATGGTGACTATTATAGAGGCTTCTTGCACAAGCTTAAAGAACCCGATCTCATCAAGAATCCAAACATATAAGAGTTAATTCAAGAAATATTTTCTTGACAGAAAATGGTTTAACAGAAAAGGTTCCTATATATACTTCTATAATTGACCCACTAATCTTGTAAAGGTAATTACAGTTGATCACCATCTTAGGGAAGATGAGTATATGGATACAAATGTATAGTGCGCTAATCCTATGGTTGATAGCATTAGTACAAGTGAGAAATTATTAGGGATATGCCCTAATGTTGTAGATAAGATGACCTAATTAGGGTTTAATAAGAATATATTTGTGTGTTTTACACATAATGATTTTTTTGGATGTTTATATTCTCCGCTCTGTATAAACGTGTCCCTAATGCTTATCCGAGAAGAAAAATATGTTCTAAAGGAGTTTAGAATTGTTTGTCATTTTTATTCAATATGATAAACATTAAGAATCGATTCATAGCCCTTCAGATTGTTCGACCGAGACTAGAATAATCGAGTACGAGTTATTATATGTTATTACCTTTGATTAACACAGTGATGTTAATGATAAAGGATGGTATGCGAAGTGCCAGAGCAACATGATGATGTGGACTAATAAACATATGAGTGATCTCAGTGAACGAATCATTGAATGTGACAATAAATAGTGAACTAGATGATTTTAGGTTAATAGTTTACTATTTAGTTGAGAATTGTGCAAATTAATCCTTAGACTTGAGAGATTGCAGCTGCCAGTTATATTAGGGACTAAATATTGCGCTTGGACAACACCTGTCTTTTACAAGGTAGGTTATAGCCTTTCGGGTTTTAGTTTTATGGTATAAACTAACAGGTAATTGTCAAGATAGGATCTGTTAACCTTCGGCGTGAGGTGATGCCCTATGATATCTGAAATCGGTCGTTAAACGAGGAAGTCCTTGGCCAAGGCGAGTATGAATTGATGGAAATGAGTTTTTTCATGGTAGTCATCTCTCGTTACACCGGTTTAGATTTATTTATAGTATCAGAAGTGGACTTAACCATTTCATGGTCCTTACCCGATCAGAACATTTTTAATAGAAGGATCGGACTGCACTAATTCTCGACGGGTAAATGGATTCATAGAGGACAATGTCTTCATTATCGTGTACATTTTTATGGTACATTTGTTACTAGTGCCTCACTCATGAGCATGAGGGTATTTCGGGAAATGCTGGAGATATTTTTGAAATAGATAAGGAGATTTTTCAATCCCTCATCAGTACGCGATTATGAATCTAGAAGGTCACACATTTATAAGTATTATGAATAAGTTCGCCGGAAGCTCGTATAATGTGGTTGGTAGCTTTAAGGTATTAAGAGTCATCTATGTTGGTATTCGAGCCAAAAGTGTATTTTTGTAAATATAATTACCAAAACTTTTAGGGCCAAACTGTAATTATTGAAAAGTTTTTTCAATGTATTTATTCCAATAGAGATTAGAATGGACAAAAACAATATATATATATATATATATAAAGGGTGTTTATATATATATGTGTGTGTGTGCGTGTGTGTGTATATTGATGATGTGATTTGAAAAAATGCCACGTTATCAATCCTAGTCACCAAATGAAAAAGGCAAATTAGTGATTGGGTATGCACATATGGCGCGTGCATGTGTAAAGTGAGATGAGTGGATTGTCCATGTCATCAATCCTAGTCTTATAATTTGAAATCGATGGTTAAGATTGAATCTTGAATAAAGACAAAAGAATCCTAGCCATTGCTTTTGATGATAAGAGCTTTTTGTCAAGTGTCAAGAAAGAGAAAAAGTAAGCCTTTGGATTATAATGATTACAATCCTAGGATTTGCATGGCTTTGTCTTGTTTATCTAAAGAAGATAGCAATTGTGATTGGCCATCTAATAATGTAGGATTAAAATATAATAGTGATTATATATAATAATCAAAAGAAGACAAATTCTCTCTCTACATACATATGCATACATGGCCAAACAAGGAAAAAGAAGGAGAAAGAAAACTTCATCTTCTTCCTTGAGCTTGTGGTTTTCAGCCATGGTAGCATAAGCAAGAACCATTCTTCTTTTGCAAAAACAAACCACACATGTAGCTTCATATCTTAGAAGTATACTAGCACATTTTTTCTTCTAAGATTAGGGTGGATTTTGGATGCTTGGTGGACCAACTAAAACCTTCAAGTTAGAAAGAATCAAGAGTTCCAACTTCAAGCTTCATCAACCTTGAGTCTACAAGAGGTGTACCTATTAACCATTCTTTTACATTACGTATTGAAGATATATAATGTATGCTAGCTAGTTTTATGGACATTGTTGGAAGAACATTTGTTGATACATGCTTAGAATGTTTAAAAAGTTTTGAAATGGACCTTGCACATTTTCGGCCAAAGCATGATTATCCATTTGTACTTTCTACGATCTTGGACCCAACTATGGTATATGTAATGACATGATCCCTATGTGTTGGTTAACTTTCATCTTGATGGCATGTAATATAAACTGATTTACATTCAAAGTCTATATATGTACTGACTGAGTTCTATACATATAGTATCAAACATTTATTATAGCATATCCTACAAGTTTATAAGTCAAGTGATTATTTAATGAAATTATTAACTTTGTGGTTATGGTAGAGGCCCAAGGACAATAGGTCTTTCAATTCTTCTCATCAACAAGCTAAGTATGAACTATATATGTAATTAACCTAATTATTTTTCCAGATTTTTGGGTTTTTCACTAAATAGTACTTTGATTGTGCCTTATAAATTGTATATGATATATTGATTAGAATGTAAAATCATTGTTTCTATAAAAATAATTAAATTTCCTTTAAAGGAATATTTGAATGTTCCAGGCTTATCTTTGCATCAAAATAAACTCCTTTAAAACAAATATATAGCAATTAAATATATATAAATGTTAAAGAGCTTATTATCTTGTTATGAATAAAAAGCTAAGTTTAGCAACCAAACATTTTCTTTGCAATCCATCTTTGTACATGTATAATATCCTAGCACTGTACTCGAATATATATTTCATAGTGATCTCTTTGATGTCGAATGTATTGATGAAGTTAGCATTAAAATTGGCCTGTATGCTTTGGTGTTATAGAAGATAGCGACTAATTTCCCCAAGGAAGAGAAAGATCATCTAGAAAGGAGTACCAAACGATTAAGAACAATTTTTTCACTTATTAGAATCATATTAAGAATTGGTTGAAAGATAGATTACTTGAATGAATAAGGGAAAAAGAAGAGAAAATAATTCAAATTCCAAGGAATATACCCTTCTATATACCGTTTATCCAAAGTTCCACCAAAATTTTTAAAACATGCATCATGATCGCATTTAAATAACTTTAAGCATGCAAAGAACCTCGAAAACATGTTTCTTAACGTTGAGGGGACTAAAGCTAGCTCGATTGAGTTGGAGATGAAGGATTTTTTTGTTCAAGAAGGGAAGGGGAGGAGAAAGGGGGTGTTAGAAACAAATTTTTCTTCTTTTTTCTTCTTTATGTCAATAATAAATGATTTGTTAAGGGAAATTGCAAAAATCATCTATATGTCCAAAAAGTTGTCCCTCCAAATTGGGGTCAAAAGGAAGGGAGGAACATATTGTGGTTCATTATCTAATGCCTTAAATAACCATGTTCTTTAAACAACAAAAAGAATAGATATATTAGAAAAGGTAAATATGTCAATTTGTATATAAAATTTATCTTTCCGTTTTATTTTCAATCCAAATGAAGAAAAATAAATAGTCATTTATAATCATTCCCTTTATAGTTTACCCAATTTAGACAAGATTTAATCCCTCTTTTTTTGTTCCTTTATGATTGAATCATTTCCTTTGCTTTAATAGTTTTATCCCACATGAATCCAAACTAGCCCTTGTACTCCACTCTTAAATGCATACCATCGATGTGCACACTTATACATAGAGATTTACCAGTTGATGGCTGGACTTTGTCGGATAATCCGATAATCAAGTTTCACCAATTGAATTTTCACGTCATCCAAAAAAAAGATACACACCACGATGACGTCGAAGAAGGAACATAATATACCTTTTTTTGTTAGAAAAAACATAATAAACTTGCTACTTCCTAGTCTTGGTGATGATAGAAGAGGAGATATTAGAAAAATAATATTGAAAATTTTGAATTGTTAGAAGAAGCTTAATTTCAATTTATTGTAGGTTGACAG